>CM053769.1:162132631-162149052 GCA_028658325.1 Potorous gilbertii | reverse complement strand
CTGTGTGACCTTAGGCAAAGTACCTAATATTTCTTGGTCTCAGTTTCCCCACCTGCAAAATGGATGGTGGTGATTCTAGATGACCTTATGATCCCTCTACTTGACCAGGTCATGGCCCATCTTTGCCTTCTCATCCTATACTATATCTTCCCATAAACCACAAGTCCTCTAGAGAAGTTCTACCTGATGTGGGAGAGACCTTCTCCTCTACCTTCTAGGATCTAAATAATGATAAAATAGAAATAATAATAGCTAGCATTTCTATACCACTTTAAAGTTTACAAAACACTTTATAAATATGATTTTATTTGAGCTTTACAACAACTCTGGGAAGTGGGTGCTATTATCTTCCCCATTTTACACAAGGGGATACTGAGGAAGGCAAGTGATTTTCTTAGGCTCATATAACTAGTAAGTTTTGAGGATAGATTTGGACCCAAGTTGTCCTGACTTGGGGTCCAGTCTTGTTCATCCTTGCTACATGACTGGCCCTCCTACTTTACTGATTATACAGATGATATCTTGATGATTTTATCCCAAGACAGCTAGATGGCACAGTGCTTAGAGCACTGGACCTGAGTTCAAATCTAGCTTTTGACACCTACTAGCTATGTGAATCTAAGTAAGTCTCTTTACCTCTGTTTGCTTCAGTTTTCTCATTTGTAACATGGGAATAATAGCAGCATTTGTCTCTTAAGGGTGAAGGGTCAAAATGGCAAAGCACTTGGTGCAGTGCCTGGCACCCAGCAATCACTGTCTAAATGTTAGTTGTCATTGTATATGATTATTACACCATAGCTAGTGGGAAAATGCTGCAGGCTGCCACTGACTGTGGGCAAATGACATAGGAACCTTGCTTTCCTCATGTGTATCATGAGGGCAGAGTCTTCTAAATAGAAGAGATCTGAGGAAAACATCTGAGGAAACTGAAAGTCACGACTGTGAATGACTTGGGGAATGTGTGTGTGTGTGTGTGTGTGTGTGTGTGTGGTGTGCCATGCTGTGTGTACATGTGTGTGCATGTGTGTACATGCGTGTGCGTGTGTGCATGTGTGTGGTGGGGTCCTGGGATTGGGTAGGGAAGGAAAAAGAGTGGGAAGGGGAGGAAATTGATTTGCTGGCACCTCTTACATCAGTATTATGTCTCTTTTTAAGAGAAAGGTCCCTTAATGTCACAGTACCTCTGCCACAAGGATTACCTTTTAAGATAAATCTGCTTTTTGCTTGAGAACATAAATCCATCACCTCATTCATAGTATCAATAAGGTTACATTTTTGAAATGTCTCAAGGCTGGATCCTCTACTCAAATTATAGTATTTTTCCACCCTCCGGGTCTGGCCATTGTAGCAGACCTGGAAACAAGCAAAGTTGCCATGGCCAGTAAGGGAAATAGGTGTCATAAAGTCCATGTACTTTTCTATATAAGGGAGGCAATGGAAATACCCTCAGGTCAGAGTTTAGTGACTTTACATTGTGTTTAAAATGAAGGTTACTGATTTATCAAGTTGTTCCTCGATTTCCACTAGTGACCTGAAGTTCTGTCTAGGTTCTAGGAGTCAGCAGATGATAAGTAGCTGTGGGGAAAGGAGTAAAAGCTGCTTGAAAGAGACACCCTGATACAATTCAATTCAATAGGCATTTACCTACTGGGCCCATTCTGTGCAAGGCCCGGTACCAAGCCTTAGGGCTAGCCTGACAAAAAAGCAACAGCGTTCAAGGAGTCTGCCTCCTTCCTAGAGGGGATAGAGTTCTCTGATAGTGAAAGAGTGGACAGAAGACATAGAACTTCATAATTATGTAAGGGCAAACAACACTGTGTGGGCCCTGTAACTGAGGTGTCAAACACTGCTGTGGCCTGCAACACACCTAAGTGTGACCGAACCAGATTAAAGTGCAATTGGGAAATATTTAACAAAATAAATAAAAATATAATGAAACATTAGTAATGCTAAGAAGTGAGTTTTCTAACTTAATATGTGTCCCCTGCAGATCCTTATGAGGCAGCTGGTGATGCAGTGGATAGAACACTGGGCCTGGATTCGTGAATCTATCTTCAGATATTTTTGTAGCTGGGTGACCCTGGGTAAGTCTGCCTCAGATTTCTCACCTATAAAACGGCGATGATAGTAATTGTACCTTTCAGGATTGATGTGAGAATCAAATGAGATAATATTTTGTAAAAGGCACTAAGCCTTTTTGTCCAGCTATATAAATCGACGGACAACATAAATTAAATATAAACTATATAAATATATTTATATGAATATAAATATACAGTAGGTGATATTTAAGGCTTATTCCCTTTTCCCTTTCCTTAAATACAGTTTAGTGCCTCTCATCTCTATTTGAGTTTGACATCACTACCCTATAGCTCCTGAAGGCATTGTTGTAATTCAATTTTGTAAAATAATTATATCATAGTCTCTTAATTCACTATTGAAATTAAAGAAGTATTTCACATCAGCATCTTTTTTTCCCTTGATTGGTTTTGTGAAAATTGAGTCTCAATATGTGGAGGAGAGCTCCTAGAGAGAATGGGTGGAGTGAAGTGTGAAAACTTGGCTTAATTTTTCAACGTGAGAGGGAGGCAGACTAGTAGAGTGGGATTAAAACTGCACAGAGAATCAGAGCTTGACTTTGCATCCCAGTGTGGGCTATTTACAGGCTGTGTGACTTTAGACAAGTCACTTAACATGTTTGAAGCAAGTCAACAAGCATGAATTAAGTGTTTACTAAATGCCATGCACTGTGCTAAGTGCTAGGGATATGAGAGAGAAAGAGAGGGAGGGAGAGAGAGAGAGAGAAAGCGAGAGAGACACAGACAGACAGAGACAGAGAGAGACAGAAGGACAGAGACAGAGACAGATAGAGATGGAGACAGAGAGACACAGACAGACAGAGACAGAGAGAGACAGAAGGACAGAGACAGAGACAGATAGAGATGGAGACAGAGAGACACAGACAGAGATAGAGAGACAGAGACATACAGAGAGAGACAGACAGAGAGAGATAGACAGAGAGAGAGAGAGAGAAATAGTTCTTGCTCTCCAGGAAGTCACAGTCTGATGAGGGACACAACATGCAAACAACTATTTACAAACGACATAGACAGGATAAATCAGAGATAATCTCGGAGGCAGAGGAGCTAGGTGGCACAGTGAATAGAGTGCTAGGTCTACAGTCAGGAAGACCTGAGCTCAAATCCACCAGCTGTGTGACCCTGGGCAAGTCCCTTCACCCTGCTTGCCTCAGTTTCCTCCTCTGTAAAATGAACTGTTGAAAGAAATGGCAAACTACTCTAGGATCTTTGCCAAGAAAACCCCAAATGAGATCAGGAAGAGTCACTACTTAACAACAAAGATCTCAGAGGGAAGGCACTGATATGAAGGGGGATCAAGGAAAAATTTCTTGCAGAAGGTGGGAGTCTCAGTGTCCTCTTCTGTAAAGTGAGACTAATAGCACCTTTCATACAAGGTTACTGTGAGGAAAGCCCTTAGAAAACTTTCTCATATGTTTTGTTGTTAGTATTCTCAGATCTGTAGAATTTAAGAATTGAAAGGAACCTTAGAACTCTCCTAATCCAATCCTCTTCTCTTGATAAGTTGAAGCCCTGAGTCCCAGAGAAGGCTAGTTACCACTGTCAGGGAGACAGCCAGCTGAACTGTAGGGCAGAAACCAGCAGTCATTGCCAATGACCCTGGTGAGGGCACCAGCCACTTGTCTCAGTTCTCTGAGGCGGTGTGCTGCCAGCTTATAAAAGCAGAGCCTGCCCAAGTTTCTAGGTTGGATTTTCTAAACTACCTTTTATAATGTAGAGGAGGAAAGCAAGGGAAAAAAACCTTTTGTGTCATAATAGAGTAGCCCTAAGGAATCTGCCTCCCTGGCTAACTTTCCCTGTGCTTCTAATTTTGTGGATTGCATTTGTCTCTGGGGAAATCTTGTGTAGTAAGTGGCACTGTAAACTTTTGGAGCGTTAAAGGCACAGCTTACACCAAAGGGCATGGATAGTTGATGACACTGGGACCTAAGGCCAGTAACAGCTGCATTCTTGGTAACATGTACTGAGTCTTCCCTTATTCTATGAATTACAAGTATCATCTTCCCATGTAGGATTGTAAACAGTTTAACCTCATTAGGATTTCTCTTTCCTATTTACATTTTTATGCTTCTCTTGAGTTTTGAATTTGAAAGTCAGATTTTCTATTCAGCTCTGATCTTTTCACCAGGAATGCTTGAAAATCCATTTTTCCCCTGAAGAATTACGCTCAGTTTTGCTGGGTGGGTTATACTTGGTTGTAATCCTAGATCCTCTGCCCTCCAGAATATCATAGTCCAAGCCCTCCGATCCTTTAATGTAGAAGCTGCTAAATCTTGTGTTATCTTTACTGAGGTGCCATGATACTTGAATTGTTGCTTTCTGGCTGCTTGCAACATTTTCTTCTTGCACTGAGAGCTCTGGAATTTGGCTATAACATTCCTGGAAATTTTCATTTTGAACTCTCTTTCAGGAGGTGATCAGTGGATATTTTCAATTTCTGTTTTACCCTCTGGTTCTAGAATATCAGGACAGTTTTCCTTAATAATTTCTAGAAAGATGATATCTAGGCTCTTTTTTTGATCCTGGCTCTATGGTAGTTCAATACTTTTAAAATTATCTCTCCTGGATCTATTTTCTAGATCAGTTATTTTTCCAATGAGGTATTTCATATTGTCTTCTATTTTTTTCATTCTTTTGGTTTTGTTTAATTGTTTCTTTATTTCTCATAAAATCTCTAGCTTCCATTTGCTCCATTCTAATTTTGAGGAATTATTTTCTTTGGTGATGTTTTGCACCTCCTTTTCGTTTGGTCCATTCTACTTTTTAAGTAGTTTTTTCTTCAGTGAATTTTTGTGCCTCTTTTTCCATTTGGCCAATTTTGCTTTAAAATGCATTCTTCCCATTGGTTTTTTATACCTCTTTTACCATTTGACCTACTCTGTTGTTTTCTTCAGTATTTTTTTGTCTCTTTTACCAAAGTATTGTCTTATTTTTCATGATTTTTTTACATCACTCTCATTTCTCATCCTAATTTTTCCTCTGTCTCTCTTATTTGATTTTCAAAATTCTTTTTGAGTCCTTCCATTGCTTGAGGTCAATTCATATTTTTCTTGGAGGCTTTGGATGTAGGAGCTTTGACTCTGTTATTTTCTTCTGTGTGCTTTGATCTTCCTCATCATCATAGTAACTTTCTATGGTCAGAATTTTTTCTGTTGTTTGCTCATTTTTTCCAGTCTATTTCTTGACTTTTAATTCTTTGTTAAAATGGAATTCTACATTCAGGTGTATAGTACATTGTCCCAAGCTTTTTAGCACATCTGTTTTCAGAGCTAATTCTAGGGGTCTGTAAGTTTTCAGTTCTTCCAAGGTGGTATGATTTAAGTAGAGGTGTTTACTACTCTCCTGGCCTGTGCTCTACCTCAAGCACTCTTTTCTGCCCTGGCATATGTAAGGCAGGTCCCTGCTCTACTATACAAGTTGCAAGTTCTGGTGTGCTAGTACTCCTAGATCCAGACCTGAGAATGGGCAAAGCAACAGAGTCCTGCCCCCAGTGCTAGCAAAGAGACTTCTGTATTCTCCTTCAACTCCCTTACCATTTGTGGGCTGAGAGCTCTGGAAGCAGGTGCTATTACTGCTGATTCAATGGCTCCCACAGTCTGCTCCTGGTTTGTGGGGACCCCACTTGCACTAGATTGTGCTCCCCTCTCACCCCAGTGTAACAGACCTTTCCTTGCAAACCTTCTAAGTTGTCTTAGGTTGAAAATTATTTCACCCTGTCCTTTTGTGGGTTCTACTGCCCCAGGAACTGTTTTATGGCCTTATTTGAAGGTTTTGGGGAGAGCTCAAGTGAGTCACTGCCTTTTATCCACCACCTTTTCCCTTATTCTAGCAGGAAAAAGGTCAGATCCTTGATGAAGATCACTTTTATAATCCGTGCTAAAGGTTGACTCAGAGAACAAGAAAAAACTTATGCTATATTAATAAGAATTTAACTGTGCCAGAGGGATAGTTGTAGGACCCTCATAGTGACTTACTTGCCCAGCGTCTTCATGCAGTCACTAGTTATAGAAACCTGACAGAGACTTACTTGCCCAGAATCTTCTCATGAGGAATATTACATCAACTCCAAGTTCTGGTTGTTTATAAGTCAAGTCTAAAGCCTTTGACCAACTTGAGCTTGTGGCTAAAAATACTCTTGGGTGGTCTTATCCTTCTCTTCCTTGGGCCTGGATACCTTCCACAGTCTTAGAAAAGCACGTGGCCCTGGAACACATATCTGTTTTTGTTGAAGTATGGTAGAAAAGCCATCAAATTACAACATGCTACAAGCACCAGAGTCATTGTTAACTGATCTGTTACTCAGGCAAGAGAGCAACTTTTGGCCTTGGATGTCCCACCAAGCATTTATTAAGGAAGGAGAGCAGGAAACTAGGAAAAAATTTTACCGCAAGTTTCTCTGATAAAGGCCTCATTTCTCAAATATGTAGAGAACGAGGTAAAATTCATAAGAGTACTAGTCATTCCTCAATTGATAAATGGTCAAAGACTGTGAATAGTTTTCAGAAGAAAAATCAAACTGTCTAGAGTTATAATGAAAAAATGCTCTAAATTACAATTAATTAAGAAAATGGAAATTACAATAACTCTGAGGTACTACTAAATATCTATCAAATTGGCTAATGTAACAGCAAAGGAAAATAACCAATGTTGGAGGGAATGTGGAAAAATTGGGACACTAATGTACTGTTGATGAAGTTGTGAACTGATCCTACCCTTCTGGAGATTAATTTGGAACTATGTCCAAAAATTGTGCATACCCTTTGATCCAGAAATGCCACTACCAGATCTGTATTCCAAAGAAATCAAAGAAAAGGGAAAAGGATTTATATGTACAGAAATATTTGTAGTAGTTCTTTTTGAGGTGGCAAAGAATTGGAAATTGAAAGGATGCCCAACAATTGGGGTATGACTGAACAAGTTGTGGTATATGAATGTAGTGAAATACTATTGTGCTATAAGAAATGTGGATAGGAGTGGTGTTGGGATCAGGAAAGGGTTTGTATAGAAAAGAGAACCTGAGCTAAGCCCTGAATCCCTGACTGAGGGATTCAAAAATAGGGAGGGAAGGAGAGATTGCCATTCCAGAGATTGGGATGAGGCTGCAAAGTCAGAAAGTAAGAGATAGAATGTCATCTATGGGGAACAGAGATCAGGACAATTTGACTGGAACACAAAGCCTGCGAGGGCCATTCATGTAAAATAAGTCTGGAGAAAATGACCGGAGCCAGATTGAGAAAGATTTTAAATGCCAAAGAGAAGAATGTATATCTCATTCTAGAAGCAAGAGGGAATGATGAATACTTCTTGAGCAGAGGAACGACATGAATACTGGTTAACAATGGGAGAATTATTTCTCATTCTGTTGTCTGTGTGTAATCAGATAATCGACTTGTTAGAGAAAAGATCCAAAATACACCAAAATTGGAGGATAAAGATGAGGAGATAATAGGCAAGTAAAACAGCTCCAGCCTAAGCTGTTGAGACAATCCATTAATGTTAGAAAATAGAAAACAGATAAAAGGAAACACATAGATGCTGATCATCATGATTTCCTACAGAAATTTCACCAATGTAAAAGAATCACTCATCTGTAAGATAAGGATTATAATAGCATCTGCCTCCCAGGGTTGTTATGAGGATCAGATGAGAGAATGTATGTCAAAAGCTTTACAAGACTTCAAAGCTATATAAATGTCAGCTATTTTCATTGCCACAAACAAGGAGGCCAAAACCACCCAGAAACTGACATAGCCAGCAAACAGCTGGTCTCCTTGCCAGCTTCAAATGTGGGGCAATTCAGTGGGACCAGGGTTTAGAATATCAGCTCACTTGCAAAACTTTACTGAGTAAAATGGCAGATTACCTTGCCAAAGGGTGCTCCCTCCCCTTGGGCTCCCTTCTCATCTCCAGGTATTTGTTCTGTGTGTCATTTTCTATCTCTCACCTTTCAAGCTTTCTCCCTCTATTAACTCCTTTCCGCCCTTGTAAACTTGTTCAAGTATCCCTGACTCTTGGAACCACCATCACCACCAAAAAATCTTAAAGAGGAACTTCCTTTGACCTCTTATTCGGTAAGAAGAGTACAACTTTCTTGAGGGTATTTTGTCCTTGTCTCCCCAATTCCTGGTACATAATTAATGAACGAACACGTGATTACTTGATTTCACTGCTAATTCTATAGAAAGAGAGACATGTACATGTGCCTCACCACCAGTCACTCCTCAGCCCTCCACCCCCACCTCACACCCCTGTCCCAGCAATCTGGCTTCCATTCCCACCTGTCTACTGCCATCTCAAAGGTTACCAATGAATTCTTAATCGCCAGTGGCCTTTATGTCAGTCCTCATCTGCCCTGACCTTTCTATAGTATTTGATACTATTGAGCCGTCATTCTTGCCCCTCCCTCCCCCACCTTCTCTTGGCTTTGGTGACACTGCTATTTTCTGGTTCTCATCTTACCTCTCTGACTGGCCCTTGTCTATCTCCATCGTTGGTTTATTTTCTTTCTCCTTCCTCCCAAGTGTGTATCCCCAGAGCCTTGTTCTAGGCTCTCCTCTCTCTCTATGCTTTCTCCCTTGGTGGGCTCATGTACTACTATGGTTTAAATGAGGGGTGGGGAACCTGCAGCCTTAAGGCCACATATGGTCCTCTAGGTCCTCAAGTACAGTCCTTTCATTTCATAGAACAAATCTCTTTAACACCTGGTTTAAGTTATCTTTCTGTGCAGATCACTTCCAAACATATCTACCTCATCCAGAGCTCTAGTCCTTCATTTCTAATTGCCTGTGGGACATCTCTCCCTGGGGATGTGATGCTAATGCCCCAAATTCACCATGTTCCATATGGATCTCATCATTTCTGTCAAAAAACTTCCCCTTCCTCCCATTTGCCAGTCATCCAGGTCTAAAGCTTAGGAGCTGTATTTTTCTCACCTCAGTACACTGAATCTGTTGTCCTGTCCAATTAGTTGTACTTCCACAACATCTCTCACATCTTTCCCCTGCTGTCCACATTTACTACCACAGACCTAGTTCAAGTTCTTATTACATATTTTTGGTCTGGATAATTGTAGAAGCCATTAACTAGTCTCCTTACCTCCAGTCTCTCCTCTATCCAGTTCATCTATAACCTTTTTGTAAGAGGCTCCTTTTGATACAAAGGGACTTAATCCCTTTTAAGTATTTCTCACTTCTCTGACTCATTGCCCCTATGATGTGATGGCTAATTATTTCCTGAAAGTCAATTTTTAAATCAACCTGGAATCATAGAGAGTTTGAATAATTCACCTATGACTTTAGATGACCACTCCTACTCAAGGAACTCCTTTAGAATTCTTATAAACCCTTGTTTATGTAAACACTCCACTCTATCCTGCAATTCAAGAAAACTTTGCTGTGCCTCATGCAAACCACAAAGGTAAAACCTTCCTCTGGGAGATCTCCAGCCTGTAATCCTTATGAAGATACCTCCTGTTTGTGAATGTTATTCCTTAATTCCTGTTACAGTTCTAGACAATAAATCATAAATTTTGCCAAGGCCATGAAGGCCTAGGCTGCAAGGGACCATCCCACAAACAAGGGATGGCTCAAAGTTATCCTGGAAGAGGACTACATTCCATCTAAACATCAACTCAGGCCATCTTACCATCTGTCCTGATTCTTCCCAACTGTAGAGTCACCCACCACCAGAAACTATGGCCCCATTCCCTAGGGAATTTAGTAAACTCAACTTTGGAATTTCCATTTGAGTTCTCTGGATTAATGACTAAGTGAAAACTAGTTAACTATTTAGCCCCAGACCATGCTCATAGCCCATTCTACTAGCCAAATTCCTGCCCATGCTGCCTCTTTTCAATGATAATGTCTCTATCAAGGACATAGTACCTTATGGCACATATGGTGTATAACTACACAGGTCCAGGAAATATAGTACCTAGGCAACTGAACTGGCCCATGTTAGAATTTTAAAAAACTACATCCTTACTGAGACCAAATAGGTGTATAGCATATAACCTTGTCAGTGGAATCAATAGCACCTACATCTGTTTTATTTTATACTAAAGGGGTGGGGGAAGTTGGTATTTGACCACTCAGCAGATTCCAAAGGTAAGAGAGACTAATGACTTTACTCACCTTGGCAGAGCCTTATATAGACAGCTAGGTGACAGAGTTGATTCAGTGCTATACTTCGAATCATAAACAGCTGAGTACAAATCTGGTCTCAGACACTTAATAGCTGAGTGGCTCTGGGCAAATCACTTGACATGGCTACCTCAGTTTCCTTATCTGTAAAATGGGAACAAAATAGCACCTACCTCCTAAGGTTGTTGTGAGGATCACTTAGCACAATGCCTGGCACATAGTTGGCACTTAATAAACACTTATTCTCTTCCTCTCCGCCATGTGTTTTACAGTCCTATCCTGACTTCAGCCCTAGCAAAAGGAAAAACCTACCACCATTTCCATAAAGAATTTAAATCCCTATCTAATGGGCCACTACCATCCTTGAGGACTTGTATAGTCCTTTGGATTTAATACAAGGCTTCTTATAAGGAAAAAAGGATGAAGGTTTGAGTTTCATGAGGAATCATGATCAGGAAAGTCAATACTTATAATACTATCTAGAGCAGCGGTGACCAGTCTGCGACCTCGAGGGCACATGTGGTCCTCCAGGTGCTCGACTGTGACCCTTGGATTGAACCCAAACTTCACAGAACAAATCCCTTTAAGAAAAGGAGTTTGCTCTGTAAAACTGGGACTCAGTCAAAAGACCACACCCAAGGACCTAGAATTCCATGTGTGGCCTTGAGGCCGCACGTTCCCCACCTCTGATAGAGAGATGATTAAGAAAAAATTCAGGTTCTTGTAGCTCAGTTCACTTCTCTGTGATGAGGCCCTCATGACTCTTTTACAGATAGCTCTTCCTATAGGTACTTCCCTGCCAGGATGTTGCTGTGCCCCTTTGAAGCAAACATCATAGATCATGACTGCCTCTGTTTGGTTCTCTATTCACAGATGTTCCACCCTTTTGCTACCATTGACGTCTGCTCTAGTAAGTGTGATGGGTCCTTTCGTATGACGCTCATTCTCCTCCCAAGTCTGTATCCACTGGAGCCACCTCTGATGGGCAAGGGTCTCACATTTACACCATCTGAGGATGATTTGAAGAAACTAGAAAAAGAAAAAGGAAGGGAAGAAAAAAGAGAAGGGAAAGAAAGGGAAGGGAAGGGAAGGGAAGACTTAGGTGGAGCCCAAGATCTATTCTAGTACAATGATCATTCATTCCCCTTGACAGAGAAAACTGAAGCAAGGTAATAGAGAGACAGCTCTGCATCTGTCACCCTGGGAATTAATCCTATCCTTTCTTTAATCTTCCTCTTTCCCCCAATATATATTTTTTAAACAATTTCACCTTATTTTGCCTTGCCAGCTTCAAGATCTCATACACTTGAGTTATTCCCATGAGAAGATGCTTGTGAGGATTTTCAACACTAATTAGAGCTATGTAATTAAAATTCTGAAAATACCTACCATGCCAACATCTCCAACTAGAGCTCCTAACAAAATATTTGGTTTTCTATGTTGTGAGCCTTCCTCGACTAGCCCATCTCCATGGATAGCCAATCAAAAATCTGAGTAGACTGGTATAAGACGAACACCTTGTAGTCTAGCAGAAAAGTTATTACATTTAATGAGGAAGATGATTCTAATTATAAGATGAATATACTTGCCTCATTTGACATCACCTTTAATAAGGCAATGTCCTCGAGACTGAGGATACTTCCAGAGCCAGTTCCACCATCAATATGGTCCTTGGTGTGACCCTGGGTCAATCAACATTCAACAATCATTTATTAAAAGCCTACTATGCTCCAAGCAGTGTATTAACAATGGGAATATAAGAAAAGACACAAACATGGTGACTGCCCTTGGCAGTCATGGTCTGGCTGGGGGAGATGAAATGCAAACAGCTATGTATGTCTAAGATACATATAGGGTAAATAGGAGACAATCAAAGAAGGAAGGTGAGAGATCTAGAAAGGCCTCTTGCAAAAGCTAGGATTTGGACTAAGTCTTGAAGGAATTCAGCAGAAATCAAGAGGAAGAGGATGAGAAAGAGCATTTCAAACAAGGGAGCCAATCTTTGAAAAGGCCCAGAGTCAAGAGATGGTGTGTCCTCTACAAGAGAGAGCAAGGAAGTCATTTTCTTGTTGCTGGGTTATAGACCTTATAAAGTGGTAAATCATTTGATCTCAATGGATGTTGATCCCTATAAAATAGGCATGATAGTGGCTGCTCTTTCTATGTTACAGAAATATTGGGAAAATCAAGTGAGAAATGTGTGTGGAAGACAGAGCTGTAATCATGTTAGGCCATATAGAGACACTGCCCTATTTAGGAATGGGCAGGCCTCAGTAGGAAGTATTTGCCCAACCATCCAAGTTACTTATATATATTTTTTATCACTCCTTCTGGGGCTGTATTAAATCAATTTAATAAATATCTACTGAGTACTGACTAGGGAGGTTTAGGTCCAGCTAGGTGGTGCAGTGGATAGAGCACCAGTGCAGGAGTCAGGAGGACCTGTGTTCAAATCTCACCTCAGACACTTGATACTCACTAGCTGTGTGACCTTGGGCAAGTCACTTAGCCTCAATTGCCTCATCCTGGGTCATCTCCAGCCATCCAGATGAATATCTGGTCACTGGATTCAGATGGCTCTGGAGGAGAAGTGAGGCTGCTTACCTGCACAGCATCCCCCATCACTCAAAACAAAGTCAAGTACAAGACATGTCACTTTTTCTTTGATGGCATAGTCTTCTTCGGCATCAAAGGATGAACACACACAGGTAGGTATAGGTATTGTGCCAGGGACTATCGATAAAAAGACAAAAATGAAAAGTCTCTGATTTCAAAGGGTTTATATTTCAGGAATGGGGAGGCAGAAGGGAAGAGAATATAAGCCATATAATACAAGGTTGAGTGTGATAGAGTCAAAGGAGAAATCTAGACAAATCATTATAGGAAGAGTTTTAACTGGGGGAGCAGCACACAGAAGACAGGGTGATTGAGCTGAGTCCTAACTGGAAGAGAAGGATGCGAAATGGCAAAGACGTCTTGAGGTTATGCTTTGCAGACATGGAGGGGTAGTCTCTGCAATGCACAGAGAAGAGAGACTAAATGTTCTGTGTTTTCAGAACAACTAGTAGTTTAGTAATTCTAGTTGAGCTAGAATATGGAGTATGTGAAGGGTAACAGAGGAAAATCAACTAGATGGCTTAGAGTCTAATGGGGGAGAACTACCTATATAAAATTCACTTGTGCTTCCTTTTGAAAAGATGGAGTCAAGATGGTAGAGTAAGATGAAATAGTATATCCTAGGTCCTCCCCAAACCACCTCCATAAAGATCTAGAATGCATATCAGGTATAATTTTGATTGAGGAAACCAAGATAAGGTCATATTAATTCTTTTTATTTTTTGCCCAGGGCAGCATTGCAGAATGAATACAGAAGCCTGTAGATACCAGGTACAGTGTCTGCCCAGCCAATTGTGCACAGAGCAATCTGGCACCCAGGGACTGAAAAAGGGCCAATCCTGGGCACGAAGGCAGAAAGCCAGGACTGACTGAAAGAGATGCCAGGGGACACATGAAGTAGTGCAGGGTGCAAGAATGGTCAACACCTGGGAGTTCTTTTGTCCACTATTGAGTTCCAGGTCATGATTCTAATCAAAGAGTAATGACAAATGTGGATCATAGCTGTGCACTAAGGAAGGAACAAGTTCTGCAAACAAGCAGGAGTTGTGTGGCTTTGTGGTGGTTCTTTGTCCTTTGTTCTCCAAGAAGATCATGACATTAGGGAGGTGATGCCATGACATGCCAGTGAATTAGATTTAAGTGAGGCAGAGCTGTGCAGAGTTATCAGTCTCACTTTCTACTCAAGAACCATCTGGGTCCAGTGGAGAGACATAGATCAGAACAACTAGAAATGGCCCCTGTGTGACTTTAATCCCAGGAGCAAATCAGGAACTCAGTTCTAGCCTCTAGCCCAGCATGGAAAGCTACTTTGGAATAACCAGGTCAGGATTGCTAGATGAAAGGGAAGTCAGCAGTTCAGTCACTATTAACCTGCAGAGTCTCCCAGTAAACCAGTACTAGACAGAGTCCAAGAGCAGCCTTCTAGCACTCCTAAACAGGGACACACTAACAGACCCAAACATAGGTCAGGAACTTGCAGACTTCAAACCAGAAAGGCCTAGGTCACATCACTGTATGAGCACTGAAAGCTTTCACCCATCCCAAGTTGTGGGGAAGGATGTAAGAGTTCAGAAGCTCAGGCCACACATCCCCCATGCCCACACATACACCCAGAAGTGTACAGATCCCAGGACTAACATAAAATCCAAAATCAAGAAGTAGGCTGGAAGAATGAGTAAACAAACAAACAAACAAAAAGGAATCCAACCATAAAGAGCTATTGTGGTGACAGGAAAGCTCAAGACACAAATCCAAAAGAAGAGATGGAATCAAGGACACCTATAAGTAAAACTTCAAAGGAAAATGTGATGTGGACACAAGTCCAAGAATAATTCTTAGAAGTGTTAAAGCAAGAGTTAAGAAGAGAAACAAAAATGATTTTAGTTGTAGTATATGAATGTAACGGAATACTATTGTACTATAAGAGACGATGGACAGGAAGACTTCAGAGAGGTCTGGAAGGACTTATATGAACTGATGCTGAGTGAAAGGAGCAGAACCAGGAGAACTCTGTACACAGCAACAACCACAGTGTGCGAGGATTTTTTCTGATAGACTTAGCCCTTCACAGCAATGCAAGGACCTAAGCAATTCCCAATGGACTCTTGAGGCAAAATGCCTTCCACATCCAGAGAAAGAACTAAGGAATTTGATCACAGATGAAGCAGATTATTTTCTCCAATGTTATGGTTTTTTTTTTCTGGTTTCTCCTATTCATTTAAATTATTCTATGCAACATTACTAAGGTGAAAATGTATTTAATAAGAATGTATACGTAGAACCTCTAGAAGATTGCAGGCCCTCTCAGGGAGGGAGAGGGGAGAGAGAGTGGAAGGAGGGATGAGGAAAGAGGAGAAATCTAAGATATATGAAAGTGATTGTAGAAAACTGAAAACAAATGAATTAATTTACAAAATGATTTTAAAATCCAAATAAGAGTGGAGGGAGAAAATAAATGAGAGCTATGGAAGAAAGAATTGAAAAGGGAAGTAACAGTTTGGCATAAATGGTCCAAAACCTTTCCCAAGAAATAAACTCCCTTAAAATTAGAATTGACAAAATAGAAGTTAATGATTTCATGTATCACTAAGAAATAATAAAACAGAGTCAAAAGAATGATAAGATAGAAGAAAATGTCAAATGTCTCATAGGAAAAACAATTGACATCGAAAACAGATCAGGGAAACATAATTTAAGAAACATTGAGCTATCCAAAGCCTATGAACAAAAAAGTAGCCTAGATACCATATTTTTAAGAAATCATAAAAAGAAAATTGTCCAAATATCTTGGAACCAGTAGGCAAAGTAGAAATTGAAAAAAATCTTCTAGTAACCTCCTAAAAGAAATCTCAAAATGAAAACTCCCCGGGATATCATAGCCAAAACCCTAAAGACAATAATACTGCAAGCAACCAAAAAGAAAGAATTCAAATACCAAAATGCCACAGTCAGGATCACACAAGATTTAACTGCCACCATCATAAAGGAGAAGAGAGCTTGAAATATGATGTTCAAGAAGGCAAAAGATATAGGCTTATAACCAAAAATAATTTACCCAGCAAAACTAAATATAATTCTTCAGGGGAAAAAATATCTTTAACCAAATAGAGGACTTCTAAACATTCTTGATTAAATGACCAAAGTTTTGAAGTGCAAACATAGAAGTTAAAAGAAGCATAAAAAGTTACATACGTGTGGTCTATGAGGGTGATGGAGTGCTCTTGTGCTTTAAGAAATGAGGAAGGATATGATTTCATAAAAAGCTAGGAAAATTAACGACCATCCATGTTTCTTAAGGACTTATGATGAAACATACTATTTACCTCCAGGTAGGGAGCTGATGGACTTAAAAGAAAGATTGAAGCATATTTTCTCTTTATTTCTTTTCTTGGGACATGGGTAAGATAGGAATTTATATTTCTTATCTATACATATTTATAATTTGTTTTTCTCATCTTCTCAATGAGCAGGGGAGGAGAGAATTCAAAATTGAAAATAAAATTTTATTTCCAAAAAAAACCCCAAACTTCTTTGAAAAGCACAAATCATTGTAGGAACAGAAGAC
>CM053769.1:162102255-162132131 GCA_028658325.1 Potorous gilbertii | reverse complement strand
CAAACCAGTCCAGTATCTTTGCCAAGAAAACCCCAAATGGGGTCAAGAAGACTCAGACACAACTGAAAAAATCATTGAATAAGACAAGACCTTCTTTCTCCCTGGCACTACCATTTCATGGGGATGTAATTGAGAGATGTATTTTAAAAAACTGAATATTGCTTTTTTGTTTTTCCTTAGGGAGTATAAAATATTCTACTTAAATATTTATAAGAAATATTTAAGAGTAGGACATTTTTTCAAAACTAAAAATATACACTTCATTTGCATATTATGGTCAGTTAGGAGGTTGTCAAAAGATGGGAAAGGGCAGGGGTATGGAAGAAAGTGAAGAAATCACACAGAGAGAAGGACAGAGAAGGATGGAGAGCTACGGAGAGAAGCAGAGAGATACCCAGAGCACAAAAGGGAGGTAATGACTGCCACAATGACTGAGGAAGAAAAGGTTCAGTATTATGAGGTAAGGTGAATATTGAATTAGAGGCCACATCTCACTGTGTATTAACCGTAGAGTATTATCACCCAACACAGCCTTCTCTTTAAATTCTATCTCTATTTAGCTGATTAATGAATATTTACAGTTCTTTAGCTGCCCTAATCTGTAGAGCAAATTCATTGACTTACCTCATAGGCCAAGTTGATTTGTGCAGACCATGGTGCTCCAGGATGCACTAACTCAAGTTTTGGTTGGCATGTTGTGAAATGTTGGGTGTAATGTTATTAAATATTAAAATAATATTATGAATGATTATATTCAATATGTTTTACTTACCCAGAATACTTAACATAGTAACCATAGTGTTTGCAAAATACGTAAAACTTGCCAATTAAATCTGGGTACTAACTTCAAAATAGGCCAGACCTTGAACACATAAAGAATTTAACAAAATGAATGCTCTTATCAAAGGGAAGCTGTGTGGGCACAAATGTCTGGATTCTCTCTAAGTGTGGCCAGTTTAAACCATGTGTTGTATTTCTCATGATAAAGAATACTGATCTTGTGAGCAAAAACAAAATTGAAGACCATTGATTCCTTTTAGGATTTCTGAGGCTTATACTTAGAATTAGATTAAGTCAAGCAAACTAGCATTTATTAACTCCAGCTATATTTTGGGCACTGTACTAAATGCTGGAGATACAAAGAAAGGCAAAAGTAATCCCTACCCTTAGGAAGCTTATAGTCTAATGGAAGAGACAACATTTAAATGACTGTATTTTTTAAAAACTATACCCAGGATAAACTGGAGTAATCTCAGAGGAAAGGCACCAGGGAGAATCAGGAAAAGTTTCTTGTAGAAAGTAAGAATTTAGTGAAGACTTGAAGGAAGTCAGAGAAGCCAGGAGGTGGAGATAAGGAAGGAGAGAATTCTAGGCATGGGGGATAGAGGGAGATGGAAAGTCTTCTGCAAAGAAAAGCAGAAGTCAATAATGTCATTAGATCCCAGAGTAAGAGGAAGGAAGGAAAATATAGGAAGACTGAAAAGTTAGGAAGGGGCTATGTTAGAAGAAATTTAAATATTATTCTTTTTTTTTATTATTATTTTTTATTTTTTTAATTTTTATTTTATTTATTTATAAATGTTCTACAAATTATTATTCTAAAGGTGATAGAGAACCACTGGGATTTACTGAATGGGACTAGAGGTGACAGTCACCTCTATACTTTAGAAAAGATGATTTTGAGGAAGATGTGAGGATTGAAGTTGGGAGACAATTAAGGCTGCAATGGTCCAGAAGTAAAATGATGAGAGCCTTTCCCTGAGTAAGTCAGTTTATGTCTCTGGGTTCCAGTTTTCCTACCTCTAAAATGGGTATGATGGGACTTGTACTTCCTACCTCACAGGGTGGTTGTGATGGAAAGTGTTTTGTAAGCTATGAACTGCTTACGTGAGCTATTACTATTATAAGGGGAATTTAACCATAGACTAATCTGTCAAAGGACTGAGGGGCAGTTAATCAAATATCTTGGCTAACAAAGTTTTTATACATCCCACACTTGTTTTTCTAGTTTCCAAAACAAAACAAAAACATGCCCTATTCAATGAGCTGCCTTTTTTTTTTTTAGTAATGTAAACTATTTTTCACTGTCCACCTCCCCCCCGCTTAAGTGACTTGCCAGGGTCACACCACTAGTAAGCGTCTGAGGTCAAATTTGAATTCAGATCTTTCTGACTGGCATTCTATCCACACTGCCACCTAGCTGCCTCAATATTTAACTCTTTCACACAAGTCCTTCCTATAGATATCAATTCTTACTGCACAGATCTATAAATTGTAGCAGAATAATAGTACCTACCTTGAAGGATTTTAATGAGTCTCAAATGAGATGATATTTGCAAAAAATGCTTAGAACAGTGCCTGTTACATGATAGGCATATGTGGATAGATAGATAGATAGAGAGATAGAATGTATTTATTAATTTCCTTCCCTTCTTCCCTACTAACTGCTGGTCATACTGTTACAAGCAAGCATGGCAGTCATTGACCTCAGGTAGAGTAGTTTATATTCTAATGGTAGAAGACAACACATAAAGGGGAGTTGGGAAGTATGGAGTGAATGAGAGGAAAAGGGGTACCCAAGGCAAGGACCTTGGTCTCCTTTGTCTGCTCCTTCCATCTCAGGGGGTCCAGTGCATTGATGTATAGTATTCATTGGTGGTATTCATACGGACCAACTCCTCCCATCTCCCACCCCCAAGCTCTTAGCTTTATTTCTCCATTCTCAATATTTCTGACTCTTCCTTAACACCCTCCCATGTGCTAGTCTAGCTCATCCCTTGTATATACCTTGTCCATTTCATGTTAGATGTAGAATCAGGAGACCTAGGTTTAGATGTAGGTCTTGATGCATCCTAGCAGTGTGACCTTAGGTAAATCACCAGTCTTTTCTGTGTCTCAAATCTTCTCCTGTAAGGTGGGGCTAGAGTCATGCAGCATAATGGGTAGGGAAGCTGACCTTGGAGGGAGAAATACCTGGGTTCAATCCCCTTTTCTGATACATACTGGCTATGAGCCTGAGCAAGTTGTTTAACTTTTCAATGCTCAGGACAGCTCACTAATTCTCTAAATTTCAGGGCAGGTGCTGATCTTCATTAGTAGAGAAAATTTCCTTAGTGAGAGTTTCCTATACTCATGAATCACAGCTCCAGTCTCCTCTTACCTCCTTTACTCCCCTGAAGATAACCACACATTATCTATCTTATAGGATTATTGTAAGGAAAGTGTTTTGTCAACGTAGCACTATCAATGTTGAATATTGTGGTTATTATTTATTATTAATAAATCCACATTTATGCTTCTACTTATTGCTCCCATCATCTCAACAAATAACATTTACTCAATGCTCGCCACTAGTCGAATATTGTTCTAGCCACTGGCAATACAAAGATAGAAATGGAACAGTTCCTGACCTCAAGGGGATTACATTTCATAGAATCTACCTCTTCTATGAAGCCTTCTCTGACTGTTCTTCCTCCTCTGAAATCCTCTAGTACTCTTTTGGCAAGTCACATACATGGGCTTCTAGTTTTGAGCATGCATGTCTTGCTTCCTCAACCAGACTACAGACGTAAGAGGAGAGATTGAATCTCCTTTTCTCATGTTTCAAAACATGAGCTTAGAGCTGAGCATTCAGTAGGTACCTTAGTAGGTTGGCACATAGTAGGAAGCCTAATACATATGAGTGGAAGATAACTAAATTCAATTCGGCAAAGCCATATTGAGGCATGGGGCTCTAAGACCCCTAGATTAGGGACCAGAGAACCTGGATGTTAATCTTAGCTCTGCCCTTAACAGCGTAACTGACTTTGGGATAATTATTCTTTTCTTCCCTGGTTGTCTCAGCTATAAAAAGAGGCAGTAAGCTTAGATGATCTCTAATTCCATCTCCTATGATCTCATTAAGCACCACCTGGGCTCTAGGAGAGGCACAGTGTGGTCTAATGGCTAGACACCTTGAAGTCAGGAGGTAGTCTGTGATATGTACTAGATGCATAATCTTGAGGGTATAACAACCTCTCAGTAACCCAAATGATTCCCTTAGATAAAAAGTTATAGAAAAGTTTCTGGGGGGTTTTTTTGGGGGGGGAGAGGGGAAGGTTTGAGGAGAGGAGTATCCTCATGGGAAATTTCCTATACCAGTGGAATCATAGATCCAGATTCCGACTTCCTTTGTCCAGCAATGTCATAGTTGCGGAGAACACAAAATTGAAAACATCACTCTCCTGGAGGATTTAGAGTGAAGAAGGGGGAGCTCTGGTGGATAAACAAGTACAAGGCAGAATGTGCTTCACATTAATTCAGAACGTCAAAGGAGAGATCTAGACAGTCATGAGACTGGAGATGGAAGGTAGTACTTCTCCCAGATATAGGGATCAGGGAGTCTTCATGGAGGAGGTAGTATCCAGGTTGAGTGTTGGACAAAGGAACAGACTTCAATAGGTGGAAATGGGGGCTTGAACTGGAGGGTGGAAAGAGGCTCCAGTCTAGGAATGGAGATCAAAGCTGTGGAAATGGTAAGGAACAGTGTGAAAGCAGGAGACACGAAAGAGGTCAATGTGATGAGAAGAGTGTAAGAAAAGGGGAATAATATGGTTTTTAAGGACACTCTAAAAGAAATGAAAATGAGTAGTGGCACAGTAGGGGAAGCATGGGACTTGAGAACCAGAAAGCTTTGGGTCCCACTTTTAACACTGATTTGCTTTGTGACCTTGGACTATTGCCTTGACTTCTCTGAGTCTTGGGCTAGCTTGTTCTTTAATATCCTTTCTTTTCTATTCTAATATATTATCTGATGTATTTTTTTTTTGGCCTACTCATCTTGAATGAAAATTCAACACCTCCTAGTGGGAAGACCTATTTGCTCAGTCAGAAAGAAGGGCTCTGGAGGGGGAGAGGGAAAGGGGCTGATTTTAGTGTCAGAGACAGTCATTTGGGAGAGGGGAATTCTTTTTCTGTTAATCCATCTGGATGGGTATAGACCCTGGGACCGTAGGCATATCTGGCTGTTTTTAAAGCTCTTCTTGAGGTGCTGGACAGAGGTAAAGAGTCTCTGTCTATTACTCAGGGAGCCAGCAAACAGAAAGTGGTCTCCCGCCCTCTAACCTCTTCGAATAAACAATGGGCTTCAGGAATGCTGTTTGGAAGGGCAGGTTCTAAGGAACAATCAGAATTGTCATAAACATTTTTTCCTAAGAGACCACGGAATGAAGGGGGCTGGAAAGGGAAGGCGGCTGGGGCCTTAGGAGATGACAATGGCCCTGAGGAAATAGCTGAGGCCATCTCCTCCCTCATCTCTGGAAAACACAGCCCCACCAGGATGCACCCTCAGCATCTGGCCCTTTCCTTAGTGACGTCACCCAGATGACACTCTCCATCTCCCCAAGGGCAACTGGGAGGCCTGGGCCAATCTGATTCAATAAATTTAAACTACATTTCCAAGGAGACTAATGAGGATCCATTAGGCAAATAGAAAGAATGTGAAGGGAAGAAACATTTATACAGCTCCTACTATGGGCCAAAGACTGTGCTATACACTTTACACATGTTATCTCATTGGATTCTTCAAAAAAAAAAAGTGTCATTATTAACCTCATTTTACAGGTGAGGAAACTGAGGCAAAACAGAGGTTAAGTGACTTACCCAGGATCACCCACTTAATGAGTGTCTGAGCCTGGATTTGAATGCCTTCCTGACTCCAGGCCTAGTGCTCTATCTACTGTGCCACTAGTTAGTGCCATGGAAGCTAAGGGAGGGGAGAAATGATTCAGGAATTGGGGGAGAAGGAGGTAACAGTATCAAAACCTAAGGAGACAAAGTCAGCAAAGGCAATACTGACTAAGAAGGAATCTTTGGATTTAAGCAACGTCTTTGATGAAGAGGTCCATAGTAGTCGTTTAGATGCAGTTTCAATAACGTAGTGGAGTCAGAAGTCAGATGACAGAAATGAAGGGGGTGGGAGATGTAGAGGCAGGAACTTTAGACAACTCTTTCTGGGAATCTGATGATGAGAAGGAGGAGAAAAAAATATATAAAGGTTTAAGAAGCTGACAGGGTCAAGTGAAAGGTTTTTTTTAAAGAAGTCTTTTTAAGAAAAGACCTTTAAATGCTTCTCCCTACTCATCATGCCCCAAATTTCTTATAGCCTGAGCGATATTCCATTATATTCACATGCCACAATTTGTTAAATGGTTTAAATTATTTCCCAATCAATGGGCACTCTACTTTGTTTTAGTTCTCTGCTACCACAAAGTGTGCTACTATCAGTATTTTAGTGTATATGGGACACATCTTTTAGTCAATTAAGTTCCTTAGGGTATATGCCCAGCAGAAGATATGGGTAACTTAGTCATTTTATTTGCTAATTCCAAATTGTTTTCCAGAAGGGTTATACACAGCTCCACTAATAATGCATTAGTATACTGCTATGATACAACTCTTCCAATATCTTTTGTCATCTTTGCCAGGGTGAGGTATTAATAACCTCAGGGGTGTTTTGATTTTCTTTGCTTTTCATTTTAGTGATTTGCAGCAATCTTTCACATGATTTTTAACTATTTGCCATTCTTATTTTGAGGACCATTGGTTCATAAAGTATAGTGAAGCCTGAGCAGTGGGGAAGAGTTCAGTAGATAAGGAAAGACTGAAGATGGGAGGAATAGAGATTATGTTTGGTGGGTCAGATTCCTGAAGGAGAATAGAGAGGATAGAGTCAAACACACAAGTAGAGACATGGAGAAGGACTTCCTGTACATCAGGGACTAGAAAAAAGGATAGGATAACTGAAGATTGATGGGAGTTTTGAGGTAAAGTAGTACAAATGAAATAGTTCAAAATTGAATGACTTTTATTTTCTCAGAAAGTAGGGGACTGGGTCATCTTCTGAGAGGGTTAAGGAGTTGAGAACTTGAGGAGAGCTGATTTGGAAGGGCTTCTATGAAGACTATTCTGGAGAGGAGAGCAGGGAATAATCAAAAGATTGCCATGCAGTAGTGAAAGCTCAATTGAACTTCTTAGATAAGATGAATTTGTAGCGGAGCCATTTGGCACAGGTGTAGGATTTCCTCCAGCAGTGTTTGCCAGCTCAGAAGTAAGAATACAAAGGGAAATTAGTGTAGATGATCCAAGATTGAGGGTTGTTAGGGTGTGGGACAAAGAGGGTAGTGCATTCAAGGGTGGAAGATATATAATTGAACTAGGCAACTATGGAGGCAAGACTGAGCATGGAGCACAATGGAAACAGACAGCTTGGAAGAACTGGAGGGAACAAGAGAACCATAAGTTGAAATAAGGATTCAATAGTCTTCAGATAGAGGAGGAATAAGGCAGAGGAAGGGGTAGAAGGATCGGAGATACAATTAAAGAGGAGACTTCAGAGTTTAAAATGATCAAAGTGGAACATTTGAAGAGGTCTAAGTGTGGTTGAGTGGAATATGGAAGTCATGGGAGTTGAGAAGATTTGCGACTGGGAGGTCCAGGAGTTCAAAACAATAGGAATATTGAAGTCACCAAGAATATGGAAAAGCTTGGTGACACTAGGAGTCAGGAGGACCTGAGTTCACATCTGACCTTAGACACTTTCTAGCTGTGTGATCATGATCAAGTCACTTAATTTCAATTGCCAAGAAAGAAGGAAGGAAGGAAAGAAGGAAGGAAGGAAGGAAGGAAGGAAAAAAGAAAGAAAAGAAAGATAGAGAGAAAAAAAAGAAAGGAAGGAGGGAAGAAAGAAAAAAAAACAGAATATGGAAATGCCAAAAAGACATGGAAAGTAGCCAGATGCTGAGCTCCTTGAGAAGAGAGGAAGAACGACCTGGAAGAGTAGAGAAAAACAAGGATCTAGATAAGGTGATGGAAATGAATGGAATGAATCTTAAGGGAGAAAAGATTGCTGAGTAATTGCAGAGAGAGAGAGGTCTGGGAGTAGCAACGTAGATAAAGGAATATGCCAGCTCTGCCTCCCATGCCAGTGTATCAGGGGTCATGGAAGAAGGAGGAACCAGGGATAGTGAGGGTAACCAGGGATAAAGACTTGCCCAAGGTCACACAAGCAGGTTCTGAGTACCTTTGACTCTAAAACCAGTGCTCTTTCCACTACTTGTACAGACAAGGAGCTGAGTCCTTGATGTTCCTGAGTCTGGTTAACTAGCACAGAGGCACATTGAACAATAGAAATATGTGCCCTTGCCCAAAATGATGAAGAAATCTACAGGGCACTCCTAACTCTCCAGGGGAGGAACCCAGACATTCCACCTCACCCCTAGACACTCAGAAGATTTCGTTTGGATTTTGGTCATTCCACTGTGCTTTATGAAGTTCTTTCTTCTCTCCTGCTCTCCATCTAGAGAGAACAACATTCTCTTCTTTCTTCCCACTGTATCATTGCTTAGCCATTCAGGATTTAAACGTGGTTGAATGTCCTCTGTTTCCTTCCCCTTTAAGATGGGAAGGTTGGGCTAGTTAAGATTCAGAGACTGAAATTCCTTCTCACTGAAACAATGAGTCTATAAATCTTCCATCCCCCTCATCCTTTCTCTTGGCACACTACTATTGTATCCCACTTGTGTACCATGATTCATTCAGCCATTCCCCAATGGAGCAGTTCTTTAACTTTCAATTCATTGATACTACAAAAATAGCTGATAGAAATATTTTTGTGCATACAAGAGCTTTTCTTTAATCTTTTGGAATATGGACCGAGTAGTGGCGCTGCTGATTCTTTCCAGAAGGAGCTGGGCCAATTCACAACTTCACCAACATCAATGTTCCTGTTTTCCTACAACCCTTCCAACGTTAGTTATTTTTCCTTCTTGCCAACTTTTCCAATCTTCTGGGTGTCCATTGAACCTCCAAGTTGTTTAATTTTCATATTTTTAATAATTAGTTGTTTGGAGCATTTTTTTCATATACTTATAGATAGATATATGGATTTCATGCTTAGAATACTGCCCGTTCAAATCTGTTGATCATCTATCAGTTGGGGAAAGGCCTAAGTTTTATTTTTATGACTTCAGATTGCAGATAATTGACATAATCACCCACAAATTTTTAATGTTTACATATATTTTTTCTAGTGTTGTAAGGAAAAAATAATAAATAAAACTCATTTCTGTAACACCTAAAAGTTTACAAAGGATTTAGTGCAATCATCACTTCTATTTTACTGATAGAGAAACTAAGTCTCAGAGAGACTTAGTAACTGATTTAGGGTCACATAGTTAGCAAGTATTAGCATCCTATGTTTTTTCCATTATGTCTGATGGGAATGGGGAAGGCAGTTAATGGGGGTAACCTTTAATTCTCATTCCTAGAGAACCTCTTGTCTTCTCTGTTTGTTACTCTGAGACATCCTTGAAGTTAGAAAGGAGATTTTGCTCCACAGCTAATCCATTTCTCGTCACTGGCTATAGTAGACAGCATTTTACTTCAGGGGCAGAATAAGCAAACAGATAAGAATATTGCAACATTTTTTTCACAGTAAAAAAAAAGTCCAAGAACAACAGGAAGTTGAACAGGAAATTCCCATAGAAGATGAAAATATTTTCGAGCCCTGCTGGGAAAAGAAGGAGCAAGGATAGAAGGCATCTCAGGATTCAGAAGTAATAGAGACTCCTTCATGCCACCCCCAACGTTCCATCCCATGGATCCTTGGATTTGGGTCTGCTGCATGATACCTCCAATTCAGAGGTCTTAGAAGCATACATGCAAACACATTTAGGTATGCACACACATGCATGCTTACACAAGTACACACATGTACATTTGCAAACATACACTCAAAATGCACATGCAAACAGAGCTGTTGTTGTTTAGTCATTTCAGTCACCTCTAATGTTTTGTTGGACCCCACCTGGGGTTTTCTTGGCAAAGATATTGGAATGGTTTGCCATTTCTTTCTCCAACTTATTTTACAGATGAGGAAACTGAGGTGAAGAGGGTGAAATGACTTGCCCAGTTAGTAAGTATATGAGGCTAGATTTGAACTCATGAAGATGTCTTTCTGACTTTAAGCCCAGCACCCTACCCACTGTGCCTCCTTGATGCACTGGCAAACAGAGCTAATCCTATGCAAAATTGTAAAGCTAGCTCTCATAGATCCATACTCCTGAAGCATTCAGTGCTATCAGTAGGCACAGACATTTTCCTAGACTTATCTTCTCCATGTCATATTCTTAATTACAGATCTATTCTGTAACAACACTTACCTGTCTTACATATCCATTTCCTCAGAGCTCAGATTTGAGCTAATTAATTCAGCCATTAAAGTTCCAGTGACAAATGACCTAAATATGTTTACCCCTTCCTTGAGAATGACTTTAGACAAAGAAATAATTCTATAAGGCTGGAATTTCGATCAGTGTGACCACTGGTGGGAGAAATTCTTAAAGAAGTTTAGAAATCTTCTTGAAACTGTTGAAATTATATCACATAAAAAGGTAAGAACACAAAAGAATTTTAGTGCATCTATGAATCAGTCCAACCATCCTGGAAAAGAAGGGGATAGTTGGACCTAAACAGTCCCTAGGTCTTGATCCAGTCATACTCCAAGGAGATCAAATGGAGGGAAAGGTACCATGTTACACACACACACACACACACACACACACACACACACATCTGTGATGGCCCCTTTTCATGGCAGCAAAAACCAGGAAACATAGAGAGTCCCCATCAACTGGAAAAAGACTGACTCAATTGTGACATTTCACTGTAATGGATTAATATTGCACTATAAGAAATGACAAATATGAAGATTTCTGAACTGACGCAGACTGCCAGCAGAATCCACAGAACAATTTACATCATGATGGTAAAAATAATGTAAAGGTAAACAGCCATGAAAGACATAAGAACTTTGATCAATGCAGAGACTAATCATGACTTCAGAAGCTGCTGGTGAAACCTAGCCCTTTCTTTCTCTCAACAGAAGAGGTAGGGGACCATAGGTGTGAAATGAGAGGGAGAATATTTTGGGTAACTATATTTTATAATATAGGGAGGGGTTTTATTATAGAGAAAGTGTGTGTGTGCGTGTACATGTGTGCATGTGTGTTCGTATGTGTGTGTGTGTGTGTGGTCATTGGGAAGTGACAGAAATGTCTAAAAAATGTCAGTAAAACTTTTTTTTCTTTAAAGAAGAAATAATTAGTCTATGTAGACAGCCACCTACTTTGCTTAGGTGTAAGGCCAGATCATCAATCCTGGTTGCTGAATGTGGAGATAACAGCCATGAGATCTTTATGCCTTTGTTGAACTGACCCTGCAGAAGAAGGGGAAGTTCCTTGGGGCCTCACCCCTCTGAGAAAAACATTCCAGATGATGTTATCTTTGATTTCATTCAGTGGGGAGGGGGGGGACCTTTTCCAAGTGTCTTCTCAAGTTCCTTTCTCTCTCTTCCCCAGCCATAGCTTCCAAAAAGTCCTTGCACATCAAAGTAGAGCAAATCTAGGAGTACTGGTAAATATTTAGCAACCAACTGTGGAAAAATAATGTATATATGATACACTTTTATGTTTAATCTACATTATCATTTTCTCAATCATGTTATTAAGTTTAGACAATCCACAAAGCAATGAATCAAACTCTGATTTTGCAGTCTTTGCTGACATTTGAGATGTAAATGCACACACAGAAAGTTTAACAATCATCTCTCACAAGGGTATACCCCACCATACTCTTCACAGATGGGGACATCAAGGAACAAGAATCAAGTGGAAGGAAATCTGTCAGAGACATAATATATGGAACCAGAAACCCAATTCCCTGGTTCTAGAATTCCTACCATCCATCCCAGAAACGAATTAATATCCTAGCATTTCCCATCCAGAACACTGAACTAGCTCTCTCATGCATAAGTCCCACAAGAAAAATAGCACAAGTAGCAGTTTTACAGATGGGAATATTGAAATTTAGCAACTGAAAATTATCTACCTAAGGTCACACAGTTTACTAGTGGCAGAATCAGGACTGATTTCCCCTCCCTCCATCCAGGTGCAAGTGCCCATTCCCAAAATTATATTTTATTTGCTTGTAAGTACTCATATGCAGATATGTTTCTCCTCTGTAGAATATAAGCTTCTTGAGGTTAGGGCCTATTTCATTTCTGTCATTGAGTCTCCAGTGTGTAACAAATAGCAGGTGTTTAAGAAATGCTTGCTGTTCAATGGAGTGAATGGCTGGGTTTAAGGGTTAATTGACAGCTGGTCTAAGAGGGTCAGTGTGGTACCCAGCTAGAGAGATGGATATTCGCTATTTGGGAATTTCCCAGACACCACTTTTCCCCATTAACCCAGAGAATTAAAAACTTGTCCTTTTGATGTTTTCCCAGGATCATTCCCCTCCCCCACCTTATAACCTCACTGCAGTTGTCAACACCTGCCTACCCTGTGATATGTGGCCCCGTGCCAAACATTTTCATAACTCCTTTAGCTTCTCAGTTTCTTGGAGCTAGGAGCCAAGCAGTTCATCAGGGAGTGTTTGGGACCTAAATGCAAGTGACTACCTCAGGTTTAGAGTATTACTTCCTATCAGTGGGCTTTCCTCTGTGTGCACACAGAGGGCAACTGACTACATAATAATGTAGCCCAGGGGTGAGAAACCTCATATGGCCTCGAGGCCACAGGTTCCCTAGGAAGCAGTAAATTTATTTGACCCACATCTGAATCACAGCTCTCTGCTATTTAGTGTTTGTACAACCTGGGAAAAAGTAGTTGCTTAGAGATGGAACTCTTCAGGTTTCTGGTGCAGTGGAATGGATATGGCATTTGGAGTCAGAGAACAATTTAAAAACTTGGCTTTGACACTACCTGTCTGTGGCTGAGATGAGGGGTCAAGACTTCTGGTCAAGAGTCAGTATATAGTCAAGATTAGGGTCAGTTCATTGCTGGGACATCCAGTCTGTTCCTTGGGAAGCTAACTGACCCATCTGGGAATTAAATTTGAGGCCTTGGCCTTAGAAGTTCAAAATCCTAATTCAGTCCAGAGTATGGACAGTGTCAATGGCCCACCAGGGGAAATAATAAAGGCTTTGAGTGAAGTAATAGCTTTTAGGCAATGTCATCCTAACCAAAACTATCCAAATAGGCTGGCATATCATAAAAGTCCAAGCTGTGCTTGGTACAACTGAGGCATAGGCTACACACACTGTCCCCCTGCTCCTTTGACTCATTCACCCACCACACCCCCAACTGGCCCTTGTGACAAAGGCTCAAAGCCCACCCCCCAAGGTGAAGCAGCAGACACCTTTCTGATGGAATTCCCTGCTGGGCAGTTGAGGTGGCTACAAAGGCTTAGGACCCCCTGGAGTCAATTCCTGTTTTCAAGCTAGACTGAACCTGCAGTTCCTGATTAGATAGTTCTGGAATGACTTGGGTAGTGGTGGTGGAAGGGGGTGGCTTCTGTTGAAGTAGGACCTGAATCTTGGGAAGTAGAGATAGAGGAGGGAAGTGTCCTCATTCCCATCCCACCCTTCCCTCCCCCCAAATAATAAAGAAAAAGAAGCTATCCCTTCAAATATCCCTCCCCATCTCATAGACCATTGTTCTGTGTGCGTCTACAAACATAAACATAATTTTTTTAAAGGAAAAGATTTAGAATTTAGCCAAAAAAGTAGATTTTTTTTCTTTTTCTTAAAGATGACATTTTATCATGTTGATCTGAATATAGTCTAGTCTGTTCATATGAGATTTATTTGAAAGGAAAAGCAGAAATCAATTCCCATAGACAGTATAAATAATAAAGAACCAAAAAGGCTTCTGTCCAGCAAGTGAATAGACTTTTTTCACTTAAACACAGAGAGGAGAGAAGAAAGAAGGGCAGCAAAAAAGAGAGGTTCTTAATAGAAAGAGGAACAGTGGATAAAAAGATAATATCCTTGAGGTAAGGAAAACCTAATGATTTAATTACCATCTCTATGTGGCTGATTCTCAAATAGACCTTTGCTGCCACAATTTCTCTGTTGACTTCCAATCTCACATCTCCAATTCATCATCCATTGAGATGTCTTTCATACATCTCAAACAGGATGTCCAGTAACCATCTCAAACTCAATTTGTACAAAATGGAACTCAGTATCTTTTCCTCTAAACCCTTCCTTGCCACCCACCCCCCACCCCCAATCTTCCTTATTTTTGTAGAGGGCAACACTAACCTCCCAGTCCCTCAGACTTGCAACCTAGGAATCATCCCGGATTCCTCTCTACTGCATCTCTCACCTGCCATATCCAAACTATTGTCAAGGCCTGCTGATTCATCTGTGCAACATCTCTCGAATATGTCCCATTTTCTCCTCTGACCCTACCATACCTCTGGTGCAGGCCCTCATCACCTTGCCCCTGGATTATTACTATAGTGGACTGGTGGGTCTTCCTGCATCAAGTCTTTACCCACTCTAACCCATCCTCCATTCAGCCGCTGAAGGGATTGTCCCAAAGAGCAGGCCAAATCATGTTGCCCCCTCCTCCCTTAATGTCCCCCTCTTAGCTTCCTTTAAGCCCCTACTGAAATCCCTTCTTTTACTAGAAGCCTTCCTCAACCCCTTTTAATCCCGTGCCTTCCCTCTGTTAATTATTTCCTATTTGTTCTGGGTATAGCTTGCTTTGTATTATTTGCATATTATCTTCTATTAAATTATAAGTTCCTTGAGGGCAGGGACAGCCTTTTGATTCATTTCCGTATCCTCGATACTTAGCACAGTGCCTAGCACATAGTAGGTGTTTAATTAATGTTTATTGATTGTTGGACTAAGTGACCTTGGGCAAGTCCCTGATTTAGTTTTCCCAGTATCTATTTAGGATCAAAAGATGCTGAAACTGCATTGGTAGAGAGCTTCGTCAATGCAGATTTCTTATACTAATGACAACACAGTTGCTTTTTGTTTTTAACTCATTTGTTGGATTCTTTGTTTGAAGACAACAGTAGGACCCCAACTACTGAGGGCCTCATTCTGGTCACCCTCTGGGTCTCACTTTCCTCACCTATAAGATAGGAATGGTAATACTTGTGCTAGACACACCCAAGGATTGTTACAACAGCTCTTTGGAAACCTTGGGACAGTATTCAAATGGAAACTATCCTCGTCATCATCATCACGGTCTTTCAGGTGACTGGGCCTCCTCCAGGTCATGCCTCCCTCCTAAAAGTGCATAGTTTAGATTATTGCAAAGCATTTTACATCCCAGATTTAGTCCTCCTCCAATCCCTCAATCCCCTTAACCCAAGGATTTGGAATATAACTCCCTGAGAAGAACCTCTGTCCTGTTTTTATTTTTTTAGTTCGGTTTTTGCTTTTTTTTTTTTTTGGTATCCTCAGTATATAGCATGGTGCCTGTCCCATAGTAGGTGCTTAGTAAATGCTGGCTGATAGCTTGACTCCCAAAGACATTGTTCAACTCTGTCTCCCCACATATTTGCAGTTCTCCCTTTCTCATGAGGGAAGATGGACACATTTACAGCCTCCTTGGATCAGAAGATATGGAAGATTCTTGCCCTGTCCTGTCCTATACCGTCCTGAAGGAATCCTTTTCAAATACATTTCAACTTTTAAGGCACAGAGAGTGGGTCGTTTTTGTTTGGTTGGTTTTTGGAAGGGGTAGTGTTGCAGTTAGTTGTTTGACATTAGGCAAATTGAAAATTACTTTAGCCTTAGTTTCCTCATTGGTGAAATAAAGGGAAGAATGGCTGCTGGGGGAGGAAATGATTGCTGTTTGCAGGTATTTGAAAGGCTGTCATAGAGAAGAGGGCAGCCGGGTGGTACAGTAGATAGAGTGCCAGGCCCAAAGTCAGGAAGACTTAACTTCATGAGTTCAACTCTGGCCTCAGACACTTCGTAGCTGGGTGACTCTGGGCAACTCACTTAACCCTGCTTGCCTCAGTTTCCTCATCTGTAAAATGAGCTGGAGAAGGAAATGGTAAACCACTCCATGATCTCTACCAAGAAAACCCCAAATGGGGTCACAAAGAGTTGGACATGACTGAAAAAAATCAATGAATGAAAACAACAACATAGAAAACAGAGAGTGGACCTGCTCAGCTTAGTTCCGAAGAGAGATCTAACAGCAGTGCATAGAAACTACAGTTAGGTTTGGGAGCAGTGTAAGGAAAGCTTTGGAATAATGAAAGCTATCTTAGAAGGAGGAGGACTGTCTCTAGAGGTTAGGGGTTCTTCCTCCCTCGATGTCTAAAAACAGAACTCTGATGATCCCTTGGGTGTGGTGTAGAGAGCAACCTCATTGTCCAAGGACTGGGCTAGATGACTACTGAGCCAAATTCCGACTCAGAGCTTCTGTGAATACTTACTTATTGTACTGATTTCATAGGGTTGTTCTGAATAATGGATCTTAAAGCATTATATAAAAATGAAACCTCCCCTCTCCTCACTTTTTCTCCCCCTCCTCTCTCCCACCTCTCCCTTCTCTTCCTCCTTTCCTCTCTCCCCCTCCCTTCTCCTTTTTACCTTGTTCCTTATCTCCCATCCCTTTCCTCTCCCCCATCTCCTCTCCTCTCCCCTTCTTTTTTCTTTCCCATTCCCTCAGTTCCCCCTCATCTCCCTCCCCCACTATAAAACCAAAGTATATATTTATCGTTATACTTAGTGAATAAAGCTTCAGCTTTCCTGTTCTTTAAAAAGCCAGTTAATTCCCCAATTGATAAATGATCAAGGATATGAACAGGCAGTTTTCAGAAGAAGAAATTAAAGCTATCTATAATCATATGAAAAAATGCTCTAAATCACTGTTGACTAGAGAGATGCAAATCAAAACTACTCTGAGGTAGGTACCACATCACACCTATCAGATTGGCAAACATGACAGAACAGGAAGATGATAAATGTTAGAGAAGACGTGGGAGAGTTGGAACACTAATTCATTGTTGGTGGAGCTGATCCAACCATTCTGAAGAGCAGTTTGGAACTATGTCCAAAGGGCTACAAAAATGTGCATACCCTTTGACCCAGCAATATCACTTCTAGGACTGTGTCCTAGAGAGATCATAAAAATGAGAAAGGGTCCCACATGTACAAAAATGTTTATAGCAGCTCTCTTTGTGGTGGCCAAAAGCTGGAAATCAAGGGGATGTCCATCAATTGGGGAATGGCTGAATAAATTGTGGGATACAAATGTAACAGAATACTACGGCGCTATAAGAAATGATGAACAGGAAGACTTCAGAGAGGCCCGGAAAGACTTATATGAACTGATACTGAGTGAAAGGAGCAGAACCAGGAGAACTTTGTACACAGCAACAACCACAGTGTGTGAGGATTTTTTTCTGGTAGACTTAGTACTTCATTGCAATGCAAGGAGTTAAAAAATTCCCAGTGGATAAAGGCAAAATGCCTTCCACATCCAGAGAAAGAACTATGGAATTCTGTCGTAGAATGAAACAGACCATTTTCTTTTTGTTTTATGATTTCTCCCATTCATTTTAATTCTCCTATGCAACATGACTAAGGTGAAAATGTATGTACAGAACCTATACAAAATTGTATACCACCTCAGGGAGGGAGTAGGGAGGTAGGGGGAAAAGAAGGGTAGGGACGGGAAAAAATTTAAGATATAGAGAAGTGATTGTAGAACACTGAAAACACACACACAAAAAACCCCAGTTAAACATGTTCAATTGTGTTGATTCTAATAGAGGCCAAACCCCCTCAAACCAAGTAATCCTGAAAGGTTAAACATTGCAGGTTCCCCAGATTTCATCTGGCCCAGCGGATTCAGCAGGGCTGACATCTGGTCTAATGGGGCCAGAACACAATTGCTGCGAGTCCCCTCAGTCTCTCGGAGCTGTTCAATGGGCTTTTCTGTGGGCCGGTAACAGGGATAGGGAACAGTTTTCCCAGCTCCATCAGAGCAAAATTCACACCATTTCAGGGCCAGAGCCTGCTCTCAGCGGCTGTTTTTCTTCTCATTGTTTGCCTTCAGGAAAAACCACCACCCAAACAGGCTACTTTACAACAAGATGAAAATCCCAAAGGAAGTGCTCCCTTACAAGGAATCAGTTTGCCTGGGATTGTCTAGGAAATTGGCTAACGAGAAACTTAGGGCCTGGTCTAGGGCAGGATCAAGACAGATAGGCTATCTCACTACCCCCACCCCTCCTTGCCAGGCTGCTTCCTGGGCAACTTGGTGGGAGAGGAGGAAGACTGCCGGGTCTGCGCCAAAGCAGGGCGATGCTGAGTAGGGGGAAAGTGGGTCTGACCACGTCAGCTCGGCTCTCAATAAGGGGCTCTCAGAAGCCCAGGGATGCCAAAACAGATGGCAGACAGTGTGTAGGGGAGAAGAGAAATGAGCCATTGTGCTCCTACACAGGGGGCAGAGTGTTTACAGACTGGGTATTCAGTCCCTTGGCCACCCAATAAATATTTACTGAGTGCCCGCAGGGCTGGCCCATAGCTGAGTTGGGAAGTCAGGGGCCTTTGTTTGGGTATGTGCTCATCTCCCCTTCCGTGCCTTGCTACCTCTTATCTCAGACTCCTGCGAGCCCCTGAATGTCCTCAAAGAGCACCCCACCCACACTTGGCTTCCTTGGCTTCCTTGACTTCCACTCTGAACCCAAACAAGGCAGCTGTCCTCAGTTGGTGGGTCTTTACTGCCCTCTCAAGTCATGTGTAAGGCCTGGGACCTGGGACTCAGGCACAGAGTTTATAAAGACAAACCTCCAAACAGTTCCTCCTCTCAAGAAGCTTACACTCAACTGGGGAAACCCTTTGAAATTAAGTAATTGGGTGAGTCATTGACCTAATCTAGATGGGGACTACTTCCTGAGGTCTCCCAGCCATCCTTGTCTCCACCCCTAGCATCCCCTTCCTCTTTTAGAATATAAACTCTTTGAGTTCCCACTATCTTGTTTCCTTTTACATGAATTACCAGCACTTAGGACAGTGCCAGACATATAGTAAGTACTTACATGGTTTGTCTGTCTGTCTCTAACCATAGGTTAGATTGGGAGCTTATATGCCTTTAAATGATAAACAGATGAATGTATATTTTATTCTAGAAGAAGTAGGGAGCTACTGAAGGTTTTTTGAGTGGGAGAGTGACATGATCAGGTCTTACTATGCTTTAAGATTATCAATTTAGCAAATGTGTAGATGCTAGATTGGAAAGAGAAAAGTCTGGATGCAGAGAAGCAAATTTATGAAATTTTAAGACCAGTCCCTTTTAAAATCTATTCTTTCTTAGTCTCCTTTGTTTCTATCTTATGTACCCATACTAAAACAATTAAGTTCAATTTATAATTCCCACTGTATCTATATTATTCTTTTTAGACAACATCCTTTTCCCATCCTCACTGGAATCCTTGCTGTTTGTGTCTTCAAAACCTCAGTCTTCAGTGGTTGGCAGCCCCTACAGGACTGACTTCTTTAGAATTTTAGGTCATGGTTTCCTCTGAACTCGGGGAAATCTGCTCTTTTCAAATCAAGAGTATGTGGAAGACAAAGTCAGTCTTTCTTCTTCATTATGATACATTCTAAGATACAGCATTCCTTTTCCCAAAATTCCCATCATTTGTACTTCAACAACTAGTTTTTCTTTGTTGCCAGTCTTGTCTGGAATAACCATTATCCTTCTTCACTCCAGGTGGTGCGGTGGGTAAGAGCACTGGTCTGGAATCAGGAAGACCTGAGTTCAAATTTGGTCTCATATACAAATGAGGATGATAACAGCCTGAAGGCTGTTGTAATAAACAAGGTAATTTGTAAAGCACTTGCCACGGGGCCTGGTCCCTGGTAGGTATTTGCTATTGAGTTGTTTCCAGTTATGCCTGTTCTTCATGACTCCATTTTGGGTATTTTCTGGACAAAGATGCTGGAGTGGTTTGCCGTTTCCTTCCCCAGCACATTTTACAGATGAAGAAACTGAGGCAAATGGAATTAAGTGACTTATCCAGGATTAAGTGACTTGCCAGTCAATTAATTAATTAATTAAGTCAGATTTGAATTCATGAAGTCTATCCATTGCACCACCCAGGTGCCCCCAGTAGGCACTTAATGTTTATTCCTTTTCCTTGTTTCTATTACCTTTAGCCAAACTGAATTATCATCCAGCAAAGACACAATATGTCAGGTTCTTTGCTTTAGACAGAGAGAACTCCAGACAATAACTTGAAATCCATCTATGTGACTGTATCATGCCTCCATTTTTCCAGGCATTCACCTTGGTAACATCAGAGTAATCCACATTCCTCTCTTCTACCTTCCTCTCATATTAAAACAATTGTTAGGTTTTGTGGATTCCACTTCCCCAACATCTCTCATATCCATCCCCTCCTCTCCACTCATATCACCACAATCTAAGCTCAGACCTCTATCACCTCTTACTAAGATTACTGTAAAGTCCTTCTACTCCCTGCTATACTCTTCAATTCATCCTTTATACACCCATCAGATCAATTTGCCAGGGACACATAAGGGATCATGTCATCCCCTCGCTTAAAAACTTTCAGTGTATTTTTTTCTTCCGTCTTACCTGAAGGCATTTAGGGACCTCCACAACCTGACTCTCGTTTATCTTTCCAGAATTATTCAGACTTCTTTTCCATAAAGTCAACATTCTAGCCACACTGACATGCCAGTTATCCCCCATAAGCCTTTGTACAAGCTGTCTTCCATTTCTGGAGTGCTCTCTCTTCTCACTTCTGCCCCTTGAAATCCCTAGTCTTCCTGACTGAGGCAATCCCACCAAGTCTATAATATCTTTGTTGTCGTTGCTGTTTAATTGTTCCGGCATATCCAAGTCTGTGATCCCATTTGGGGTTTTCTCAGCAAAGATGCTGGAGTGGTTTGCCATTTCCTTCTCCAGATCATTTCACAGATGAGGAAACTGAGGCAAACAGGGTTAAGAGATTTGCCCAGTGTCACACAGTAAGTATCTGAGGCCAGGTTTTGAACTCAGGGTTTTCTGACTCCAGGCTCTGTTGTTCTATCCACTGCACCACCTAACTGCCCGAGTAATAGTGTCTACGAGGCCAGATTTGCCTCTGCTTTAGACCTGTTGGTTCACTTTGATTGTCATTCACAATTTATACGTTTGAGTATACTTCTGAGCCCTGTTTTGTTTTGATTTTCCTCAAACCTTTGAATTTCTTGAATTTTGCTTTCTGTGAATTTGGGGGTACCTTCACTACTATTTTTCTATTTCTAACTATTTCTGACATTTAGCTTGATAGGTATAAATTGGCAGTCTTATCCTTTCTTCCTTTTCATTCAGTCAACCAGTCAATCAACATTTGTTTAGTGCCTTTGTGCCAGGAACCGTTGAGAGTGCTGTGGATCCAAAGACCTAGACCTAGAGGAGTTCACAATCTAACTTGAGAAACCTTTTGGATAAGATTTATAGCTCTTCAGGTAAAGGTGCTTTTACCAGCCTTCAAATGTCCATCATTCTTATGGGTTAAGAATTCCAAATTCCACGTGTAAACTCTGTCTTCTTAAATATTTACTGTGCTCCTGAATCTACCTTTCTGCCCCTTTTGTCAATCTTGTATCAAGGACAAAAACACCACCTGTGCCTCCAAGATCTTCTATTTCCTGACCAGAACTTCAGAATCCCTGGCAATGCTTTCTAGGCTCTTTCTGATGGTATCTTTTGCCCACAATTCAGCAGAAATGGAGTTTAGTCATAAATTTTGACCAGTCACAGAATCACAGAATTTCTAAATTGAAAGGTAGTTCAGTGGCTATATGGCCAACCATACGAAAATAAAAAGAATCCCCACTGCATCTTGGACAAATGGGCATCCAGTCTCTTGGAGCCTTCTTGACAGCCTCTGTCATGTCATGGATGGATATCTCAGGAAGATATCAGACTTCCTTATTATTAACATCAGGTCAGGCAATAGATATCTCAGTCCGCTTGAGTAGAGGTAATGAGCAGCTTTGACAAGGCAATGGATGTCTAAGGCTCTGTCCAGTTCTAAGATTCGATGGAAATTGCTTACCTCCCGGATTCTTTTTCAAAGAGTGCTCAGAAATGCCTCTTTCAGTCAGGATTTGGGAATTCACCGGAGGGCATGTGGTACTCAAGGACCCCTGGGTATTCTATTAGTGTGAGAAAAGTTAAATGATGAAAGGATAAGGAAACTTTCCTAAGGAAAATGACTTCATGTTACCATCAGGGGAAAGAGTGCTAGATGTGGATGCAGGAGAGGTATGGTTTGCATCTCAGCTGATACTTCAATTTGATTTAATTCAAGCACATATCAAGTACCTAGTATGGACCAGTCACTGTTAGGTGCTGAGATTACTAAGCCCCAAACAAAACAGTTCCTGCCTTCCAGGAGCTTATATTTTATACTTATTAAGTGTACAGCCATAGGCAAGTCACCATAGTTTCCACATCCGTAAAATGGGGATATCATTTGTCCTTCCTACTTAACAAGATTGTCCTGTGTCCTTTCCTTGTTGAGTATAGGATACCGTGTATGTATAAGTTACTACTGATAATAGAAATATGATATATAAAATATAATATTATAAAAATACTTAATATAGCCATAATATACAAAGTAATACTATATTATAAATATTTGATAAACTATTATAAATGTAATATAATAAGAGGAATAAAATGTTATGCATATTTAACAAAATATAATATAAAAATGTAATATAAGTATTTAGTAAAGGATAAAATGTAGAATGTAAAATAAAATACATTACAAATGTTTAATAGGCTATTATATTATATAAATATATTATACTATAAATGTCTAATAAAATATAATATAGAATATAATAATTATACTAGCTAATATTTATATAGTACTTACTATATACACAATAACCCTGGGAGTAGGTACTCATCTCCATTTTACAGATGAAGAAACCAAGGCAAACAACAGACATCGCCCATAGTTATACAGCTAGTAGGTATCTGAGGATTGATTTGAACTCAGGTTTTTCTAACTCCAGGCCTGGAACTCTACCCACTGAGCCACTTTTTGTCTAGTGTTTCATGGAAGCCAGCATGGTATAATAAGTACTAAATTTGAGCTCAGAAATGCCAAGCTGTCCTGGCTCTGCTATCTACTTCCTGGATGACTGTAGACAAATCACTGTCCTCTCTGAACTTGTCTTATTTCCTATACAATGAAAAGAATGGAATGGACTCTCTAGCAGGTCACGTCTAGCTCTCAATCTCTGAACTCTAAGGACCATCCTGAACTCACACAGGTAGATTTCATAGTGATAAGTAATATAACTAGTTTCATCTGCCTCACTGTTTGATTGAGGAAAAATTTTTTGCACTCCTGACTCCCACTGAACTAGGTATATAATTAAATTAAAGAAACAAAAAAAATGATTTGTAGAGAAGAGGAAGCCAAGTTTTTAGGCACCATTTTGACGCCAATGGAAAAAAATGTGAAGTGGAAAAGGGAGGATTACACGTACTGAAAACTTTTACATTGGGGCTCTCTGTCACTTTGGGTTGGCAGAGGAGAAAATCTCGGCTAATTCCCACAATATTCAGGGAATGGGATGTTCTGGTTTTCTGTACCATCTGGTGAGTGCACAGTTCACAAAAGACTTCCTTGTTCAGCCTTTTGGGAAAAGTTGTATTTAAGAAGAGGGAAAAGCTCAGCGTTATAGCAGTCAAGGGAATAGGATCATTGCTTTAAGGCTGAAAGGGTCTTTAGAGGGCATTAATGGAAGGAGAAAAAGTACAGACCCTGAGTTGGATCCAGAGGTGTGCTGGAACCAGCTCCAAGAGCTGGTTGTTAAATTTTCAGAGTAGTTACACTTCAGAAATCAGCAAATACTACAAATCAGGGTTTGATTCATTGTCTTGATCATCATGTAGATCTAAGAAAGTGAGGGATAAAATGTTAATTCTCATTAAGCTTAAAGGTATGTTGTGTGTATATTTTTTCTTTGGAGAGCTGGTTGTTAAACATTTAACCAGCATCCCCCGACTAGATCCCATCCTTCTCAGTATTGCTATCTAGGGCCAGACATTGTGCTAAGTACTGTGGAGGGGACAAGGAGATTAGGACATGGCCCTTCACCTCAAGGAGCTTTCCAGACTGGAATACATCATTAGATTAGCTAATAACAGGATGTAGTCCTGAGGATATCGTTATGGTCTTCCGAACACCAAGGGACAGCATATGGGACTGAAGGGGACAAGTTTCTCTTCTGATTATCATCTCTGCTCTCACAGGATCTTATCACATTAGAATGCAGCATGATAGAGTGGATAGAGTGCGCCAGCTGGTGTTGGGAAGACCTGACTTCAGATTCCATTTTTGACACTTATTAGCTCTGAAGAAGTCATTTAGTTTTTTTACCCTGTTTCCCCATCTATAAATTGGGAATAGTATTTGCATGGAAAGTGGTTCAGAGAAGTATGATGTTTAATTTATTCATATAATGTTTACAGATTTTTTTTTAAATAAACACTAGCTCTCTCTTGGTGCTTCTAAAGGTCCTTAACCTGGAACATGCTGATATTTAAAAAAATATTCTGATAACTGTGTTTCACTATCATCAGTTTCCTTTGCAAGCCTATGGCTGCTAGGTGGCACAGTGGATAGCACTCTGGACCTGCAGTCAGGAAGTCTCAAACTCCTGAGTTCAAATCCAGCCTTGGACACTTAGTAGCTGTGTGACCTTGAGACAAGTCACTTTATACTGTTTACCTCAGTTTCTTCATCTGTAAAATAAGCTGGAGAAAGAAATGGCAAACCACTTCACTATCTTTGCCCCCCTCAAAAAACTCCAAATGGGTCACCAAGACTTAGACACAACTAAAAAAATATTATTAAACAACAACAAAATTGTAATCCTATCCATTTTATTTTATGTTTTTAAATACGTTATTCCAAGGAGTCCATAGATTATGCCAAAGGGTCCATAACTCACACAAAAATTCCTGGGGAATTCAGCCTAAAATTGGCCTTCCTGTCCATCAGAATCATCAGTTAGCCTTGTTAAACTAATCCAGAGTAAGTTTTATCTCTTATGATCAGCAATCACAGAAATAATAAGGAAGCATAGTACGTGATAGGGGGAGGAGGAGGGTCATATAAATTGGGTTATCTTTCATGAAAACACGAATTGCAGAAAAGCTCGTTCAGAAACTAACATAGAGCCAAATCATTTGTTCCACCAAACGATTTCTGCTTCAAGCAAAGACAGGAATATATTTTGGGGAGGGAATAAATATATTCACTCAGGTTTTAAGTGATAAGATTGAACATCAGTTGTATTTATTAGGTTCTGAAACATACACATTCACATCCTTTAGAATACAGTACATTTGGCACAGTCATGTTTACAATGAAAATAACACTAATGAATGGCAAGAAATTCAAATTACATCCACAAAGGAGAAAATCCTGTACAAATAAAGCATCACAATACAAAAAAGTCCCTAAAACTGAATACATTTCCTATATAGCTGGAACTATTTTGCACATAATTTAAAAAGAGGTAATTTCTGAGCCTTTTTGAGAGAGAGAGAGAGAGAGAGAGAGAGAGAGAGAGAGAGAGAGAGGGAGAGAGGGAGAGAGAGAGATTTGCTTTTTCACTTTTGGGGAAAATATTATTTCCACTTAATGTTCATGTTGAAAGAATACAGAAAGCTATTCTGAACTCTGGGGACATTCTAAAGGTTGGGGCAGTGTGTGTGTTCCCCCTTGGAAAAAAAGAGAAGAAAGAGATGAGGGTGGAGGGGTAAGAGAAAGAGAAGAGAATAAGAAAGAACAGGCAGAAATATAATAGTGTCCATTTTAAGGAAATCTCTCTTTTAGGAATAAAATAAAATAATGAACACTCAAGATAACAGACAAACTTACTAATGGAAACCCAATAAAGATTAATTTATTGACTGTTGGGGTGAAAACTCTGCTATGGAATACTTTGATAAGAGTCCAAGGCTTTGTGTAAACCCAAGACTTTTGAGGACTCAATTCCCTGCAAGGCAGAGGGAGGGCCTGCCCCTAAAGAATTTCCAATCATATGGGAGGAAGGCCCTCTAGCTGTTCTGTCCACGGTAGAACACAATAAATAAGTGGCACCTTCTTAGCTGTTAAGCCTCCTGGGACAAGGCCACTCAGCCTGGTGGCCAGTGCTCATCTAGGTGTCTCAACCTAAATGTGGTAGGGAATGAAAAATACAGAAGGCAGTAGTGACACATGAAAATTTATGGGCAGTATTATCATGTCTTCCTAAAAATGAGATGATGCAACCATTAAGATGTTTCTGTGCTTGTACTCCAACTGCAACTCCAGAAGATAATCTTTCCCCAGGCTATAAAGTCATTGAAGATAAATTAAATTCACGTTTGCTTGCTTCATTACTTCACCTGTATGCCAACGGATACGCAGACTGATATAGCGTAATATTTAATATTTGAAAGCATCATAAGAGTAGACAATAATTACACCTGAGTTTTTAAAAGAACAAATTCAAACTGAACATTATCAATAGTCTCAAAGGCTGTGTGACCAGCCAGATGTGAAAAGGACACAAGCTTCCTCGTAGATACCCAGGTGGACAACGTCTTTTGGGAACCACGGCCTCTGTCTCTGCTGCCGCCATCACCCCCTGGAACAGGCCTTTCTCTTTCCTATCATGGTCATGATATAGCAGAATTTAAGAGAATTATACAGCGGCTCGAGCATAGCTTAATATATGTTTACATCTTTTCAAACAAAACAAATGAACTGAAAAACACATCCCCATCTTTCCAACAGTAACTGGAACCAATACACATACAGAGTATTGCACCTGGACATTTTTATAATTATTCTTCATAGACTAAAGTTTTATAATATGTCTGGACATGCAGCAGTGGATACCTTTATATTCAATGAATTAATTCCACAGGCCTTGCAGCAAACACTATGTACAAAAATCTCACCTGTACAAAAGGCAAAAAGCTTTATTGGGGCTACTTTGCCACTCACAAGTATATATATATATATTTATATATATATATATGTATATGTATATGGGAGGGCAGCTGGGAAATCCACGTGCAATGCTTAGCATGGATTCTGTTTGCTGCACAGTGGGTTCAGTAATAATCCAATGACCTCTGCACTCAAAGTACACTAAATCACAGGGGATGAACACCTGGAAATCAAAGTCCATAACACTGTTAGCACATCTACAGGAGGTAACTTCACAGTCATCTAGCGGCATTCGTACAAGTTACCATTTCATACCACCACATGCTTGCATCCCGCCAAATGGTCACTATTCACATATCTTGACCTTCCACCATGTTTTACTTTCTCCTGCTTCTTCCCAAAGCAGAGGTTTTAGATTCAATTTTTATACAGTTAATTAAAAATGCACACATACACATAACACACAACACAACATAGTAGTACTATGGTTTTATAAAAGTGTGCAAAAGTAACACACTGCAGTGAAAAATAAATATAAATAGTTGGTGCAGGATCATTAGAACCAAAAACCAGGAACAGAATTTTGGAACTGAGGTTCCCCTAGATCACTAGTGGTTTGGGCTCTCGCTCCAAGGGCACATGTATTCAGGCAGAATCTCACGAGTTGGGAGAAGTGCTGCATGTTCATCTATCTATAAACACATGGAGACCCCTACAAAGACCTCTATCTACTACATGTTTTGTATTGACTTTGGATAATTTGGTTCTCATTGCATTTCAGCCCTTTAAAAACTTCTGACATGATATCAATGTTTCTTATCTTTAGCCAGTTTGATTTTTTCAAATGTTCTACTAATTCCAAATGCAATTTAATGAGAAATCAAATTGACATTAAAAAAAAATAGTGATTCCTTTCTTGAGATAGAAATTTATGAGAAGTGAGATTTGCCAACTCTCCATTGCCAAAAATGTAGTTAATTTTTTCTCCTCCTCCTCCTTCTTTTTCTTCTTCTCCTCTTCCTCTTTCTCCTATTTCTCCTTCCTTTTTCCTTTTCAGTTAAAAAGCATGAAATGAGCATCCTTGACAAGTGACCCTAGGAGTGAAACCAGGCTTGCAAATGGTAAAAAAAACATGGCAGTGTGTTACATCTACAGTTTCTGGGACAAAGTGATTTTGTGTTCCTTGGTGAGACAGAACTTAAGAGTGCCTTTGGGTCACTAAGTAGAAGATGGGCTAGGTAGAGCCTGAGGGCGATGGGAGCGGGAATACAATAAATAGAGTTGTAAGTGGGGGTGTGGGCTCTTGGCAGATGTAGTTCATGAATTACTGAATCTCAGGAAATTTTACTTTCGTGGAAACCCTTCCTGCAGTCTCCCGAATCATGTATCCTGGGGCAACTTCTTAAGGGAGCAACTCATCTCCAAAATAGGAGAACCCCTTGAATTCCTCTTGATTGATCTGTTTCACAATGGCTTCATCAACTAAAGTGAGGACTGGTTCTTCCCGAGTAAAGTCTTGATCAAAGTTATTGACGTCTCTTTTGGTTTTCTGCAGGGGAAAAAAAAAGGAGAGGAGTTGAGTATAGACTGAATTTCCTACCCAGGGATCTCTATAAGGACTGACTGTACTTGATCAAGGTAGGTTGCTATTGCTAAGTAAGGAGTGATAAACCCTTGAGGCTACTGTTACTCAGGTAATTAATAATAGCTATCATTTATATAATGCTTTAAGGCTTACAAAGCCCTTTACAAATATTGTCTCCCTTATCCCTCCTATCCTGCCAAATGGATGCTATCCCCATTTTACAGCTGAGTTTCCAAAACTAAGGCAGAGATTAAGTGACTTTTCAGGTTACATAGTAAGTGTCTGAGGCCATTTTTGAACTTGGGTCTTCTGGTTTCCAAGCATGGCACTCTATACACTATACCACTCAGACAGCAATGAGGGCAAGGAAAAGCAGTTGGGATGGAGAGGGAAGATGGGTTTAAGAAATATCTGGATCTGTTTCTGGTCAAGAAGGTGGAGGAGGAAGGGGTGACTAGGAAAAGTGGAAAAACAGGTAAGTGAACTATAACACCTTCTATACTCTTTGGAGTGTGGGAAGGAGGTGAGGTGAGCCATGTTCAGATAGATTAGGTCAAACACTCTAGCTGCTCAGTAACCTCTCTCTCATAACTTCGGAATGCTCTGCTACCTTGCTTATGTTCATGGGGAGATCTGCCTCTCCCCACCTTCCATTACACAGACAGATACACTTATTGGCCTTGGCTATAGGCAAAAGATCCTTTTCTGTCCTTAGATGAGGCCCAGAAGAGGATTTTGATAAGAGTTCAACAAAGCATTCTCACCAAACAATGCAGAATGAATGGGCCAGGCAGAGTATCATGAACTGGAGATACCACGTATTTATCAGAATGCTGTTGCATTACTGATTAATGTTGAAAAGCTCATGTGTTATGTAGACCATCATGTTACTGCTCCATAATCTTTAGTACAGTTGGTGGTGTACACAGGATGCAATGAGCCAACATTTTGACCTAAGTGACCTTTGACAATGAGTTTTCATCCTGTTCCATTTATGATACTACTTTAAACTGTTCCCCACCTGGTGTAATTCTCAGCACAGAGGAAGGAATGTCTGAATTCATCGATGTCCTTCAGTTGGTTTTTCATGTTTAGCAGACAGAAGGAAAAGAACTTGACAGAAAATCTGAAAACCTGGGTTCTAGACCCAGATCTTCTGGGAAAACCATTTCTTCTCTGGGCCTCATTTTCCTCATCTATAAAATGGTGCGGGGGGGGGGGGGGAGGAAGGGCTGTACCAGATGATCTCTAAGATTCTGCTCAGCTCTAATTTTACTATTCACTAATATGCCAAATCAATGACACCAAGGGGCTATACAGCCCTGGAATTTAACTTGAAAGAGTAAGTGATTTGGCTTGTTAAGAAAACATAATGGTTTTTTTTTCTCAGCTCTCCTCTTTTTCCCTCCACTAAGAAGACTCCTGCCTGCCTCTTCTA
>CM053769.1:161955778-162102155 GCA_028658325.1 Potorous gilbertii | reverse complement strand
GGAGGGGGGAGGGGACAAATGGGGAGAAAATTTTGGAACCCAAAATCTTGTGAAAATGAATGTAAAAAGTTAAATAAATTTATTATAAAAAAACAATATTAAGAATCAAATAAAAAAATAAATGTGGAAAAAAAAAAGAAAACATAATGAATCAACTTCCAAAGATGAAGTTACGGGAAATAATGGATATTTTGATTATGAATTTTTTAGTTTCTTTGAAGCTTTAGCTGGAGGTACAGCAATACAGCATGTGGTTTTCCTGCAATATCTCAATGAACTAAATTCAAATATTCTTCTATCAAAATCATTTTTGTAAAAGTTGTCTATTTTTATGTAACTTGTGATAATAAATGTGATCTTTATTTTAGAATAAAAAAAGGATGTAGCATTGATGGGGGTGGGGCATCCAACCTGAGAAGAGAGCTCCATAGATCACTGCCAAGCTGGGAAACACAGCAAACACTAACTGTGAGGTACTGGGCAGAGAGTCCTGATATCTGGGTTTTCTGGGTTCTGTCACTAAGTGACTTCGGCCATATTACTCTATGTCTCTTTGCCCCTTGTTTCTTCACTATAAACTAAGGGGAATGAACCTCAGTAAGTCAAAGATCATTTCTTGAATACCTACTGTGTTGCAAGATACTGCACTAGGCACTAGGGAAAGAAAGATATCTATGACATAGACTCTTTGGTCAAAGAATTTCTCATTTAACAGCATCAGAGACCTATAAACCCATAACTACGATACAAGGGAGAGATTGGGGTGAGTAGAAAAGGAGAGTTCCCAGGTAAATGATCTCCAGGTTTCCTCTAACACTCTAATTCCCTGGTTACACAGCATTAGGTACTATAGCAGACAGAGAGAAGAATTCGACCGTTTTTCTCGTTCTCAGAGAGTTAAGCCTACTTAGGGAAATGCAGAGGATGTATGTGAAAAGAGATCTCAGAACATAAGGCAGTATTACCAAGAAGATATAATGAGAAGCAGCATGGAGGTTAATGAGTTGCCCCCAGAGTCTGCCTCAGATATATGCTGGCTCTGGGACCCAGGGACAATCACCTAATCTTTCAGTGCAGACAGAGAGAACTTTCTAACATTCTAACAGAGTAGGTGCTCATTTGTATTGGCTTGAGATATGTCTTATAGAGGACTCCCTACACTAATAGAAACACAGTCTAGTCTGGGAAGAAAAAAAGTTATTGAATACCAGGTGAATTGCATCCTTATTTAAATACCATCCAAGAATTCTGGGATGGGAGAGGTCAACATGGGCTGAACTGGGAAAGGCGCAGGAGTGTTCTGGTAAGACTTAAACAATTGACTCTTCCAAAAAATATGCATGTATATACACGTCCATGTCCATATAAGTGTGTGTGTATAACTAATATATAAACTAAATAAAACTAAGTTTAAGTTTGTCCTGTGTACACATACATGCACACCCAAGATAAACTTACTACTTTTACCTGCACTAACATTCTTTCCATCTCTTTCTTAAGTCTAGACAAACAATAAAATGAAACCAAACCAAAAAATCAAGCCTTGATTTGTAGCATTTGCCAAGTTATAAGGTGTAAATACTCATATTGAAAATCTAACAATTGGAACTCCTGAATAGGATCCAATTGGCTCCAAAACACTTCTGCGAAGGGGAGGACTTGAGCTGGTTCTTCTAGGATGCAAGGATGTTCTAAGTCAGGGGTGGGGAATCTGCAGCCTTGAGTCCACGTGTAAGGCTGCACTTGAGGGTCATATATGGCCTTGAGGCTGCAGGTTCCCACACCTTTCTAGGTAGACAAAACACCATGATCAAAGGTAGGAATATCAAGGGTGTTTACAGGAGACAATGAGGAGACCAATATAGATGGAGCAAAAAGAGCAGGGAATAGATTTATGGGAGATCAGAAAGGTAGGTTGCAAGCTTCATAAGGACTTTCCATCCCTTTGTTTGGATTCTCTATCTTTTCTAGGGCCTAATACAGTGCTCTGCACATAATGAAAACTTACTTTTTGAATGAATGAATGCATACATGTATACATGCATGAATGAACAGGCTGAGGTCAGATTGTAGGGGGCTTTGAATGCCAAGGCAAAGAATTACAGTCCAGGTGAAACAGTGTATTCCTATGGTAGCTAGCAAAGAATTGAGCACACAGTAAGTTGTGCAAGGGTCAGTGACTTGAAAATAGGTGTAGATGGATCAGAATTAGAAGTAACTTCGGAATACAAGAGGATAAATCAGAAGAAGACCACGCTAAATTCAGCCAGAAGCTCAGGACAAAATTTCACACCAACGCAAAATACGAAAGGGCTATACAATACTGTGCAATCACTATAGACAAAAAAAGATCCATGGGTCAAAGTGGAGAGCAAGCTGGCCAGGACCTTAAATAAAATTTTTTTTTAAAAAAAAATTTATTTAAAGCATAAGACTGATATGCAGACTTGAGGAAATAAAGTGAAGTAGTATAAGTTATTCTCCCAACTTTTAAGGACTGGTCAGTTGAGAGAGTAGTCAGACAAGAAAAAGAGTAATAAATAGCTGGTAAACAAAATGTATGAGAAAAAGCTGAAAATTGGTATTATTTTAGCTTTGGAAAGAGAAATCTCAACAGGCAAAAAGTGTAAGAAGGACTTACAGACTTAGCAGATGGTGAGCAGCTATTTAGTATAGTGGCAAGACCTCCAGACCTCAAATAAGAGGACCTGGGTTTAGTTCCCATTTAAGGCACTTACTAACCAGGTGATTCAGGAAACTCAATCTACCTCTAGTGGACTCAGTTTCCCCACCTGTACCATGAGGATGAACATACTCCTGCTACCTACATACTAAGGGTGTTGTGAAGAAGATACATTTTAAACCTTAAAGATGTGGATGTAGACGTGTGTGTGTGTGTGTGTGTGTGAAAAGCTAGTATTTATTACTAGCTATTCTCCATCTCTAAGGAAAAGAGGAAAATTATTTTGTAAAGGTTTTCTGTTCTATCTAACAAATAGTTTCATGCTGGTGATGGGTATTACACTGGGACCATGTGATGGAGAAAAAGTTGGGAAATCTCTGAGGATCCTTACTAGGAAGTTCCCTTCTTAGACTAAGATGGGTTAAGTGAGAGTGCCACATCTTTAAAGAATGGTCCCCTTTGGTTTCATGGTCAAAAGTTTAGGGTTCTATAGCTCTCTCTAATCATTTCTAATAATCCAATAGGAGAAAAGACATATAAACAAGTAACTATGATGTAAGGGAGAGTGGGGTAAGTAGGAAAGGAGGGGTCTCAAGCAAGTGATCTCTTAAGTTTTCTCTAACACTCTGACTCCCTGGTTACACAGTGTTTCTAGGTATTATAGAGGCATCATTCATGGGCCTGCTCTCAGAGAGCTAAGCCTACCTTTTGGAAATGTAAGATATGTAAGAAATGGAAAGAAGGCTCAAAACATAAGTCAGTATTGCCAGGTAACTGAAAGTGTTTTCTACCTCCTCAGATTTACCTAGACTACTCTAGACCTCCTCTTTGTCCCTATCACTCTTTATCTCACATCATAATTATCTCTAGACATGCCATATTTCCTGCTGGTAGGATGTCCACTCTTTGATAGCAGGAAGTTTGCCATTTGTTTCCCACTACTTAGCCCTGTAGTTTGCACATAATAAATGATTAATAAATATTGACTTACTTGATAATAACAGTAGTAATGGCTGGCATTTATATGGTGTTTTAAGATTTGCAAAACGCTTTATAAACATTAGCTCATTTTATCCTTGCAACAACCCTGGGAAGCAAGTGCTATTGTTTTTTTATAGATGAGGCAGGCAGCAGTTAAGTGATTTGTCCAGGGTCACACAACTAGCAAGTATCTAAGGATGTACCTGAACTCAAGACTTCTTGATTCCAACGTCATTGTCCTTTTCTTTGAGTCACAAATGAATTAAGTACATGGGTACCCAGAGGGTCCCAGGTTGATTGGGTAGGAAGGAAGAAGGTAAAGAGAGGAATGCAGAAACAGAGGTGGAAGGCTGCCAAAGACAAATCCATTTAATTTGATTTTTTTTTCCAGAGGCTAGCCTTCTTTACAAAGGATCTTTAATTTCAGTTCCCATGACCTTGTTATTCCTGGCTGCCTACAAAACTGGCTGTTAATAGAGGGTGAGTGGGAAGAGCATTAGTAAAATTCTAAGTAATGTTCTGTTTGCACTCACTATTTAGCTAACAGGTATGCCTTGATTATAGGCCATTAGGAAGGGAAACCATGTTTTAATATCCAGAGATACAATGGAATTTCACAACTCATTCATCTGAGGTTAGAGAGTCAAGTTCCATCAGCACTTAAAAATGGAAACACCTACAGTCAAATGACTATGCACAACAATGAACTTACACTTTGTCTTTGGAAATGAAGACTGCACAAAGGGAAACGTCATGAATTTGGGAACTGTTACTAGCATGCTTTCCCACCTGCACTTGGGATGTTCACCAAGCTCTCCCTCCACCTATTGAATCCTTACCCAACCTTTAGAGTCCCTAAAGTCCCTGCTGTCTATTGAGGAAGCTTTCTCTGATTCTTTCTCTTTCTGCCTTTTCCAGCATTCCACCCCAATCCCTTTGGGTTTGCAGAAGACCAGGGATTAAATTCTGGCTCCAGTCCTTAGTGTCTAGATAACATGGGGACTGAAAGTCCTCATGCCTCTATTTCCTCATCTAGAAAGCAAGGATAACAATTCTTACTTTATTTACCTCATGGGGTATGGTGAGAATTAAAGGCATGACAGGTAAAGTATTCTGTATACCACAAAGCATTACATAAATGTTGTCTATAATCATTTTCATTTCCCTTATGTACTTCTCCTATATGACTGTATATTTTAGTTATTTACATTTTTATCTTATCCCCCCACTAGACTATAAGTTCTGAGAGGTCATGGGCTATCTAAATTATGCATCTGTCTCATCACCTAGTTGAGTACTTTGTACACAAAGTATTTAATAAATTTATTTAATAAATATACATTGAGCTGAATTAAAAGGGAAGTAGCAGGACATAAGGGGAAAAGGGTCCTGGAGTCAGAGGACCTGGGTCTGAATACTGTTCTGTACTTACAACTTGGGTAACCCTGAGCCAGGCCCTGGGCAAGTTACTGAACTTGTCTGCCTCAGTTTCCTCAATTGTAAAATGAAAAATAACAATAGCACCTATCTCTCAAGGTTGTTGTGAAGGTCAAATGAGATATTTGCAAAGCTCTTAGCACGATGCCTAGCACATAGTAGGCACTTATTAAGTTCATCCTTCCTTTCTTCCTCCCTCTCTCCCTTCTTTTCTTCCTCTCTTCTTTCCTTCCTTCCTTTTCTCCCTATATAAAATGAGGAATTTAGACTATGATTCCATGATAAAACACCATTAGACCTTTCAAGGAACTAATAACATAGATGGGGAGGTAACCAACAGTGCCAGATACTACGTAATATTGTTGTAAAATGACTATAGGATTCTCTCCATCCCTTTCCTCCACCTCCAACCCTTGTCCCTAAATCTCAGTTGTAAAAACTTTAAGTACAGTCTTCAATCTACTACAACCTACTTCTAATGATCACTTCCATATTCCAGTTAAGCATTAGAACAGACAGAAATTTTACACAAGGCCATGATGATAAAATGAAATAATTCAACTTGATCATAAGAAGTCTCCTGATCTGGGTCCCTGTCTCTGGATTCTTGAAAAACACAACCTCAGCAGGTCTCGCCAAGCTGGAAAGGTTTGGAGAACCATCCCAGCAAAAGACTTTGTCTGCTCTCTGAGGACCAGTTCAGTTAACCAGCAGGAGGCTTGTCACCAGCAGGCTGCTTGCTAGGTGATGAATGATGTGACCAAGAAGATACAGGGGCTGTGTCCCATGTTCTCTCATATACTGACCATAACAAGCTGATGACTTTCCCTGCATTCTCCTGACATCACAAGGGATAACAGAGGAACACACAAAACTATCCATCTGTTACTGATGGATAAGTTGTGTGCTGTAATTCAGGCAAAACAGATTTTTGATTCATTTGGGTTTTTCTTTTGCATGGTTATGAACTTGAGGAACAGGTTTAACCATGGCACTCTTCTGATCAATAAATGCCAGTGGCAGTCGATTTCCTCTAGAATAGAAATAAACTTCTCTGTGTGACTCAAGACCCTCAAAATCTTGCCCCAAACTACCTTTCCAGGCTCACTATACACTACTTCCTTTCCTGTAGTTTATGGTCTGGCCAGACTGGTTCTCTTATCATTCTTCAGACAGAATATTTCAGCTCCCATCTTTGGGCCTTTTTACTGACTTTGCTTCATACCTGGAATGCAATCCCCCTTTACCTCCACCTCCTCATGGAATACCCTACTTCTTTCAAAATTCAGCTTGTGTGCCTTCTAAAATTTCCAGATTCGGCCAACTGCTGCTGCCTCCCCGCTCAAACTAGTTCATACTTCTTCCATATGTAATTTGAATATACTTATATGGGGTTTCCCAAAGTCTTAGTGCGGTTTTAAGCTTTAAGAACATTGATAAGTTTTAATTTGTTAAGTTTGAAATTTTGGGACTTTAGACTTTTGGAACACCCTGTGTTCGGATGTCTCCCACAGTAGACTGAACGTAAGGTTTTTGAGAGTAGGAAATTGATTCATTTTTTTGTCTTTGTAGCTCTAGCACCTATCACATAGTCTTGCACACAGCAGTTACTTATAAATGACTATTAATTGACTGATAGATTGATCTCACTGAGTACACCTTGTAGTGTGCTAAGATTCATTGTGATTAGCACATTGTTATTGGTAAACAGTAGAATATGAAGAAGCATCCATGGGAATTTCTTCTTTTATTTGGACTTAGTGCTCGATATCTTCCATGTCCTTAACGAACATTCCTGGCACATGGCTAATTCTCTATTTTATGCCTTACTTGATATACCAGAGCAAAGATATTTCTGGTTGCAGCTAACAAGGAATCTTGTGTGATGAGAGCTTCTTGGGGGTGCGACCCCTATTTCTGTCTTTCTTTGTATCCTCAGTGCCTGACACATAGTAAGAACTTAATTAATACTAGTTGACTGGTTGATCCTAACATATACATGGAAGATGCCTTGCTGAAAGTGAGTCTCTAAGGTTATATTTTGTTCTACCAGGGCAAATTTCTTTATTTTTTTTTTTCTTTCGGTAATCAACAAATGATAAACACAGTGGGATCTCCTTATTTTCTACCCCTCAGTAGCTGAAGGGTTCATTCTGTGGAGTTAAAAAAAGCTAAATGTAGGATAAACAAAGACTGTTCTACTGAGAGGCATTACCAGTTTGAAACATAAATAGATCAGAGAAAAATTTAAATTCGTAGTGAGTAGATAGAATTAGGGGCCATTAAGGATTCCTGGGGAGACATGTCCCTAACCTTGGAGGCTGAATCAGGAAGACTACAATGCCTCTGAAAGTTTTGTTAATTCTCCAGTAAAAGACAGGATACTAGGGCTAATAAGCAAGAATAAGGGGAGGATAATTCTAATGTTCTTTAGGGAGATTATAAACAAACCATCATGATAGAGAACCCATTCATTAGACATTGTTGATCATCATGAGAAACAGAGCATGAAACAGACCCACTGAGATTGGCCAGTAATTACCCTGAATGCACAGGGTATCCATGTTCTGAAAACCAGGCACCTTCCAGTTACCCAGAATCCTCCTCTTATTTTCTTCTGTCCCTGCAACTTCAAGTTTCTTCACTTCATTTCTTTACATTTCACCAAGACTGCTGGTTGACTTGACATCTGGCTCTTATTTAGAACTACCCTAATTGTATTTAAATCATAATCGTAAGCTTTTAAAAACAGTAGGCTTTCTTTTCATGTTTTCTACTAACTGTGGATCTTAGGAGTTCAAAAGCAAAGGGAAAAACGCTTCAATTTCAGTGATCTAGAGAAAAGGACAGGATATTTATTGAATGCAGTCATTTCTGTCTGTCCCTGTGGCCTTTTCGTCACCTCTTGTTGGTATGGTAGCAGAATGACCTTGCCTTCTTAGCTTATTTTTTATTTTGACTCTAATTTGTTCATGTGAAGCCAGTGAGACTCTAGGAAATGCCTTGTCCTGAAAGAGATAACTCTGGAACAGAGGGCTTGTGATTTAGGTATAATCTGAGTATTTCCGGATAACTGATTGACTGGATGGAGGTTCAACCAGTAGCTTTGATGCTATGTAAAAGTGAAGAAACTCAAGGATGCTGGGCTAGCTAGAGGATGAAAAATCCCTCAAGATAGTTGGTGAGAAAAGGATTGTGGCTGGGGAAAAGCTGTGACTTGCATGCCCTTGATAGCACAAGGGTCCTGTCTTTCAAGACCCAAATCCAATTCAGCTTCTCCATGAGACCATTCTCTAAACACTAAGGACAAATTTAGTGACTGGAATCAGAACTTAAGTCATTATGATGAATGGAAAAAAATGAACGAATGAATGAAAAAAATATTTTACTGCATGTCAAGTACCCAAAAGCAAAGATCCTTCTTATTATCCATGAGTTTACATTCTAGGATGAGGAGAAGATGATATGCACAGAGAAACGATGGCGAAAAGGTCAGCACTTCACTTGTTGGTACGGTGGACTGGGCCATAGGAAAGCAGATCAAAAATACTTTCCAACAGCATTGGGAACTGAGATAAGGAAGAAGAAAGTGGGAGAGGACTGCTGAAGAGTGGGCCAGATGAGGCAATCACCAATCATGGGTCAGTCCTGTCTCCACATTCTATGTTCCTTGTTGTGTTTATCATTTGTTCTCTTAGAGGACCATGACATCAAGATGATGACATGACTTGCAGCTGACTTTGATTTGAGTGAGGGAGGGCTGTGCAAGGTCACCAATCTCACTTTCTTCTCCTGAGCCATCTGGATCCAGTGGCCTGACAGGACAGCTGGAGATGGTCCAGGATACAATGTGAGACCCTGGTCCTTTCAGGTTAAGGTCTTATCACATTCTCACCTTGAGTGAGATACGTCCATTCAATGAATGGATGGCTTCCTTAAGTAGGTCGTTAATCTCTGTATCTATTAAATCTATAGGTAATTTAGTCCTAACCTTATCTTTTCTTGGATCTTCCTAAAGTACTTACCATAGTCATATAGTATTCAATTAATAATTTATCGAACTGAATTATTATTCATTTTAATAATTAGACTCTGCATCCTTTTCACTTTGAAGCTCTAATCCTCACATCTGAATTTCATTTTCTTCCTTGTCCTTTACAAAATATTTTATAAGAAAGAAGTCAAAGTTCAATTAATGAGGACCCTATTCAGCAGGATCCTTAAAGGGGCTTTCTACTGGAGCAGGTGAGTCAAGTTTCCTGGAGAGGAGAGGAGCAATGACATGGCTTCAGAACTGGAGGGTCAAAGAAGAATGGGGCCCTGATACAACCTGGATGTTCTTTTTCTACTACAATAAGTTATATCAATTAATAAATGAGAAGCATTTGTTAAAGGCTTCCTTTGTACCAGGCATTGTGCTTTGCATTGGGAATATAAGAAAGGCCAGAATAGTTCCTGCCCTCAAGGAGCCTACATTCCTACCAGGGAGACAATATATAATCAAATAAGTACATATAAGGGAAAAGAGTAAACAGAAGGCAACTTCAGAGGAGAAAGCTCCAAATCCTGAGAAAAGTGGGAAAATTATCCTGTAGAAGAAGAAGGCAGCTTTTAAGTTGTGTTGAAGGAAGAGATATGCAAGGTTTGGAGAGAGGAAGAGAAATGGGGTTAATACTGTAGCACCACTAGTGGGCTCTCTTTTAGAGGGACTTTCAACCACAGGGTAGCACTATACACTTTGAGAATTGTAAACATTTGTTTGGGATGTACTTTACTGTAAAAGGAAGAAGAGTGACTTTAAACTGATTATGGGGACAAATGGAGGTGATCTGGATATTGCATTTTTGGGTCTGAAATACATGCTGTCTTGTATTTGGAAAAAGATAAATAAGCTGGAGATGACCTCCAGGTACTTATAGAGGGAAAATGGCAAAAGAAGTCAAAGTGGTAGTGGGAAATTATTCAAGAAATCAACTACGAGGATACATATCCTGACTCTAGCACATCCCCAGGTCAATCTCCCACCTCTTCATCCAGGCCTACACAGTAAAACTAATGATCTGAATGAGGAAGCATGTAGGCGACGGGTTGTATGCTAACTCTGACACTGGCTAGTTAAGGAACTACTTTGGTAAAGGATATTAACAACTCTCCCTTCATTTTCTTCCTCTATACATACTTCTACTTCTTGTCTCACTGGATCCTTTATAGATCACAAAATGTTCTCTAGATGTGAACTACAAAGACGATGATCTCTAGCCTAAGACCCTTATTTAACAAGGATCTTACTAAGGCAAGAAAACCAATGTCAGAGAGTATTAAAGTATTTGTTTTTTTACTATTTAAAACTGACTGAAAAGTTTTCTGGTGAACTCTTATTTACCTCAGAAATTCTTTGAACAAATCCTCCATCTTTTAGCATTTTGTTTAACTGAGATTGTGTTTTCCTTTGCATTCTTCTCTTTGAAGAACACATGGAGATTCAGGGATGATGAGTTCAGTATGTTTCTACAATATTAATATCTTTAAATTAATGTTTTAATCATATCTATATTGTTCTTCTGCTCAAGAACCTACCATGGATCCCAGTAATTGTCTCTTTAGTCAATTCCAAATTTTTGCCTGGCTCCCAAGGTTCTCTACAATGTGGCTTCCTAGCCAATCTTTCCCACTTTTCTCTTGCCAGAAGCAGCTGCTGTGATCAGAGTAATTTCCTGGTTACTTTTCATATCTATCACATCCTCCTCCTACCTTTGTTAATGCTACTCCCTCTCTCAAAGATGATATTCCCTGGTCCTATCAATCTCAGCCAAGTTCAAGTCTTGCTTCCTCTGTGAAGCATTCCCAGCTCCTTTAGACTTCCTATACCACTTAGAATTGGAACCACATGATTCAGGTCCTTTGTGGTTACTGCTGTTCAGTCATGTTTGAGTCTTCACGACTCCATTTGGGACTTTCTTGACAAAGATGCTGGAGTGGTTTGCCATTTCCTTCACCAGCTCATTTTACAGATAAGGAAACTGAGGCAAACAGGGTAAATGACTTACCCAAGGTCACACAGCTCGTAAGTGTCTGAAGCCAAATTTGAACTCAGGAAGAGGCCTGGCACTCTATCCATTGAACCACTTAGCTGATTCAGGTCTTAATTGTTCTCTAATTATTCCATAGATACATATCTTGTTTCCCTAATAGACCATGAGTTACTTGAGAACAGACACCATGTCTTCTCATTTGTAAACTTCTACAGTAGAATTATACAATGTTAGATTTAAAAGACACCCAATCTCTATCCCAATATAGGAAACTCTTCTATAATATACATGAAAGATGATTATTTAGTCTACATGTAGGGAGACAGCAGGAATTATGGTTGGCCAAAATACAGCACTGAAATGAACAGAATTGAATTTAGAACTGGAAGAACCACAGAAGGCATCACGTTCAGCCCCCGCCTCCATTTTAGGGGATAATGAGACTTAGAAAAAGTAAGTGACTTATCCAGAATCACAGAGCAAAAAAAATGTCTGAGGCAGGATTTGAACTCATGTCTTCCTGACCCTAAATCAGTGCTCTAGCACTAAGTCACAAAGACTTTAAGGAGTTTGCTCTTGCCAGATATGCATAATAAAGGCCATAAAGTTAGCTAGGTGGGTCTAGAACAAGGACTTTGCCTCTCTCCCTTCCCTTTTGTTCTGGTTCAAATTCAGTTACAGACTAAGCCAGAGAGAATTTTGGGAATGTCTAATACTACAGCACTGTGTAAATATAAAGCTCCATATAAATGTTAGACATAACTTGTTATATGTCTTGTTTAACAGTGTTCCTTATGAGTGATCCCCTCATGTGTGATCCCAATAGATGTATATTTTCCGTGCTGATGGTGTGTTCATTCATAAAAGAATGTGCCCTAGCTTCTTTTTTTTGGGGGGGGGGGTGAGGTGTTGCAGATGGTTTATTGTGACTTTTTAATTATGTTATATTATCGAGCTAATTTGATCTGAATTACAAATTGTCAGACTTTGGAGTCAGAGGATCAGAGTTTAAATTCTATTATTTACCACTTGTATGACCCTGGACAAGTCACTGATCACTTCTAGCCCTCAGTTACCTCATCTATAAAAGGATGGGGTTGGAATAGATGACCTCTAAGGTCCGTTAAATCTTTAAATCTATGGTTCTATGTACAGTCATCTGGTTGGCTAGATAGAGACCAGAGAAGGTTGACAATGTGATGTGATGGTTACTAAAGTTAGTACAGACTGTTAACCACTCCACCTCCCAAATATATTAACAAGACATTTTTCAAAGATCTGTGATTTTTGCTGGTTCACATACTTTTCTTCACCAATGTAGATTATACCCTCTCTACATAGAACCAATTAGGGCAATTCACCTCATATCAGTAGGGATTGGTGGGGTATGGATTTGAGTGGATGTGTACTATACCTTGAACATGCAATATTTCCCACTAACATGTGAGGTTCCCAGAGTATCTATGACAGTTTTGAAAATCTGGGGATCTGTAACCACTCCATACCATAGCTCATTTGGCATGCTAACGTGTTTATTTTTTCTCAATTGCAGGTGGCAAATTATTCTAAACTAGAACATTTTCCCAGAATTCTTAACCAAAGAATAAAGATTATCATAAATACATAATAAACTACATAAAATTTAAAAGGTTTTGCATAACAAAAAAATCAATGAAGCAGAATTAGAAAAGAAATTGTAGAGTGGAAAAAATATGAGTCAAATATCAATAAAATTCTGATATCCAAAACATACACCGAGAAATATCAAAAATACCCTCAATAGAGAATGAATAGTTTCCAAAGAAAAATTATAAACTATAAATGACCACATCAAAATATGTTCTAAATCACAAACTGTAAGAGAAATGAAAATTAAAACAACTCTGCCATTTCACTTTACATTGTGCAAACTGGTAAAGATGCTCAAAGACAGAAGCAGCCCATGCTGGAAGGGCTGTGGGAAGACAGGCAAACTGAGGTAGAGATATGAAGTGGTCCACCATTTTACATAACAGTTTGGAATTATATAAGAAAAACGCCTAACATACTATGACCAATGATTCCACTCCTGGGCATATGACTCACCATAATATCTATAGCAGCTCTCTTTGTGCTAGTGAGGAAGTGAAAATGAAATGAGTGCTCAATCAGTTGGGGAAGAGCTCAAAACAAAATATAACAAAAGAAAACCCTATGATATATGAATGATATGGAAAGGGAGGGAATAAGCCTTTATCAAGTACCTACTATATGTCAGGCACTATGCTAAGTGCTTTATAAACGCTAATTTAGGAAAGAAATATAATGGAGCAGTTATGTTGCTGTGTTTGTCCTTCATTCTCAAAGAGGACCATGACATCAACATGACTTGCAGTTGACTTTGATGTGAGTGAAGGAGGGCTGTGCAAGGTCACCAACCTCACTTTCTTCTCCTGAGCCATCTGGGTCCAGTGACCAGATATTCATCAGGACAACTGGAGATGGCCCAGGATGCAATAAGAATTCATGAATATGAAGAATTCAGAGAAGTACAGAAAGACTATCAACTGATGCAGTGAAATAAACAGCACCAAGAAAAGCATAAGGATTGCAATATAACACAATTCAATAATATAAAGATTATTAAGGGAAGCTAAACTACTGACTAATTGAAAAGCAAATAAAAGTGAAAAAGAACAGATAATTAAAAAAAAATAACCTCCTTCCTTGGAGCAGAGAAGACGGGTTTTTTTTCAGAACAGAAAATTGCAAATGTTATCAGATATGTGCAATGTATGGGATATTTTGCTTCAATTTTTTGCTTTGACATAAGGAAGGATGCAATCAAGGGAAGGGTGTAACTGTGATATAGAAGGCATCAATAAAACATTTGTTTAAGTAAAATAAAACATTCTTCCTATACAACTACGCTACAGTCTGGAATGATTTTGCCCTAGATGCTCAAATTTCTAGTTATGGCTTTATGTAGAGCAAGTGTGATTTACATTGGTGGAGAACGTACCCAAACGAATACATCTTTGAAGTACATCTGTATTAACTGGAGGAGCAGTCAGATCATATCATTTGATTTTATTACAATTACCTATAATTCTGCTGTCAAATAATTTCTCCCACTTTTAGTTGTACAAGCAAACTTTTGAACTAAAGGCAAAGCTTTATGTGCATACCCATTAAATTTCATACCTAAGCTTGTCATGAGATCAATTTTAATCTTTTTATATCTCTTTTTAAAAAATTATTTAGTATTTTATTTTTCACCAGTTACACATAAAAAAATTTTAACATTCGTTTTAAAAACTTTGAGTTCCAAATTTTCTACCTTCATCCCTCCTGCCCTCCCCTTTCACTGAGAAGGAAGCAATTCGATATAGGTTATACATGGATCACTTTTAATCTTGATTCTGACGTCTGTTGTAGCAGTGTTCTCAGCTTCATGTCATCTACAAAGTTTATTAACGTTCTTATTTGAATATGTATGCATTTATGTTTATATGCATCTTATTTAACTATGTATGTATCTGTGTATTTAAATACATAGTTAAATTGGAAAATGTCAAGGACAGATTTCTACAGCATAAAGTTTTATATGTATATATATATATATATATATGCCTTCCTTCAAACTGACATCAATCCATCAATCAATATATTTTGGTTTACTTGTTAAATGAAACATTAATTCACTATATTCTACCACTGATCCAAAGCTGTATTTTTCCATCTTGTCTGGAAGGATCTCATGAGAGACTTTTCAAATGTCGTACTGAAACCAGCAGGCACTATAATGGCTTTTGTTCTACCAGTTTAGTAATCCCATGAAACAGTAAAAGTAAGCTAGTTTGGCATGGTTTATTCTGAGTGAACCTATGCTGGCTCAGAGTGATCAGCACTTTCTTTTTTAAGTGCTCACAAACAAACTGCTTAATAATAGAACAGAAGAAATTCACTTCTAGAATTTTTCTGGAGACTTGAGAGCCGGGATGATTTTTTCTTTTCTTTTTAACCTTCAGCTCTTGGTACAATGTCTGGTGCACAGGAGATATTCAATAAAGGCTTGTTTGCTTTGACTTGACTAGAGATTAATGTCAAGCTTCCTGTAGTTTCTTGAGTCCAGTCTTTGTCCCTTTCTGAAAAACAGGAAAACCTTCGCTCTTCTCCAGTGTTCTGACCTGCCTGTTCTCCATGATTTTTGAAAAGCTGTTGACAATAGTACCGTGTTCACACCTTCAAATTCTTTTAACCTCCTGGGATGTAATTATCTTTGCCTGGAACTGAAAACTTACTGCTTATTATTTCATCACTTACCTTGGGCTCTAATTTTCTCTTAACCATGTTTCTACTACCTTTCATTTTTGGAGCCACTCATACCTTATCAGCCTTTTAACATTTAATCGATCAGTGGAAACAAAATGAGGGTTGTGCAACTCTTTCTCTTGTCTATGTGGTATCACCTACTATCACTAAGTCATTTTTCCTAAGCAAAAGAAAGTTCCAAAAGAACTTGACTGAAGTCTATCAAACAAACAGGAATTCTGGGGGAAAAAAACCAGTAGCTGAATTCTCTTAGTCACCAGTTGTTTGCTAAGACTTACCTATTTTCCCCTAAAATAACTGGTTGTTTGCCTATTTAAAAAGGGAGGGGAGGGGCTTGAAGTTCATTTTAAAGTGTTTTGGAAAAACATTAGTATTTGGTTACACAACCTGTTACTGACTAAATTCAACGCCCCAACCCTGCCAATACCCCATGGCATGATGGAATACAGCTAGTGGCTCCTTCTGCCCCTCCCACTCCCCAAACAACTGGTTTGTGGAAGTAGACACGGCTCTAGCAGTCTCACAGAAAGGAGATTTTTGGCTCATAGAGACTATACCTTTTCATAATATGTTGGTAGTATTGAGAACTAGTCATTTGAATTTCTAAACAAACTTTCAGGGCAAAAACTGGGAAAGTTGTTTTAGGTGATGCCCAGCAAGGAGGTCTGTTGAAGCTTTATAAGACCCCGTATGCTTCCATCAAAGGACAGAGTATGACCAAAAAATCTTCTCTGACCTTGTTAAAAATCAGGAAGGAAAGAAGGGAAGGAGGCAAAGAGGAAGGGAGGAAAGGATAAAAGAAAGGAGACAGGGATGGAGGAAGAAATGAAAGAAGGGAAGGAAGGAGGGAGGAAGGAAGAAAAGGAAGAAGGGAGGGAAGAAGAAAAGAAGGAAGGGAGCAGGATATTCAAAAGCAAGCAAAATAAAGTTTTTTTGGAACTTGAAAAGTTCCACTTGAAAGCAGTTGGGAATCTCTATGGAGCTAGCCTGAGACTTTCAGCACCTTCTTCTGGTTAAGTTGCCTGTATGGAAGGGTCACATACTCTCTTCCTTCTCAAAAGCGAAGTGGGAAGGCCTTCCCACCCCAACTTTAGCTCCAGAAGCTTGATTTCCAGGGCCTGAGATTGGCAGCTCTAGTACACAAGGCTTTTCTTGATTCCACCTGCTCCCAAGCTGTTTGTGTCCTCCCCTACCCCCAAATAGAATACTGTATTGATTTTGTACACACTTACTTAAGTACGTACTGTTTTTTTTGATCGGATGCTTTCTGTCTTTGTATCATCAACACAATGCGCAAAAATGAATGATGATGATAGTTTGATTAATTCTGAAGCAAACCAAGGTCTCTTAACTGATGTTGTGTCTCCCCCTACACCTCCCTGCACTCAACCCTCCTCATGACACTCTCCTGAGCTCTCCTCTAGGACACCCTTTTCAGGTACATACCCTACTCTGACGGGTAAATACAGACACAAAAACAAAAAGTTAAACTCAGTCCAGAGCTATTTTTATCTATATGATGTCAAGCAAAGCCCTTATTATCATATATTTTGGGCCTTGACCATTTGCAATTTAGTACTTTACATACACTGTCCTATATTCATCAGATCACAGGACTCAGAGCTAAAAGGGACTTCAGGTATCATCTAGTCTACACCTCTCATTTTATAGATGAGAAAAAAAATTCAGGTGGGCTCAGAAGGCTCGGGACGACCTTATGGTCACCAATGATAACAAGTGGAAGAATGATTTGAATTTAGCTCTTCTGCCTCCAAATCCTTGCTTTTTCCAGTGTACGCTATGGCCTATTAGCCAATTCTTTTATGTTTATACATCTTATCAAAGGTAAATATTTAACAACTGGCTTCCTCCACCAAAAAACTCCCCACCACATACTTTCAATTTTCCTCTCCATTACTACCATTTTCTCTATCAATTTCTTAAGTTTAGAAAATCTACAAAACAATAGATTAAGCTCTGCTTTGTATGCTTGCTGATCTGAGTTATAAATGCTCACCCTGAATATTTAACAGTCAGCTCAAGTCTGAATAAGCTGGCTCCAGTTTCTTGCCTTCTCTGATAAGCTCCGAGTGTCCAGCATAGGGCTAATCATCAAACAGGTGCTCAGTGAACACCTAACAAATTGAATTCACTATCTTTAAAGAAAATCCAACAACTAAAATTTTTGGATCAGTTTTCTTTGGGAATGGTCAAGACCTACACCTATAAAGCTATGGTGAAAACCAATTAGCTGAACAACTGGGCTCCTAAATAACAAGAAACCCAAGAACTTAGGATGGAGGAAGAACAGTGAGGCTTAGACTTGCTTGACACAAAACAGAGCAACTTGGTGACACATAGTCAGTGTCCAACGTATCCAGGTATTTTCCCTTTGCCCTCAGAGCAAGAGGATCAGGTGAGACCAAGGACCCAAGAGGGATTTCAGAAGCATGAAGTGCCATCCAACTGCCAGGACTGATAATGGACAAGTTAATGACACTCAGTTCAGATCTCCACATCAAGCTCCTTTTCCCCACCCCTGCACTAGACACAAGAGCAAGGGAGGTGTGGGTAAGATGGGGGAAAAAAGGGGAGGGGATGTGAAAATGAGCTGGCAGTACCTTTAGTTGATTTCTACCAGTCACAGCCATCAGCCCCAGGCAGTAGTACAGTGCTCCAACTTGCCACAGGGATCCATGTGCGTCATATATCAGACCCCAACAGAGCACACCGCTGCCATGGGATGGGCAGGAGCCCAGATCTGATAACACCTTTAGAAAGTGTGCGTCCTGGACTGGTAGTGGGAGGCAGGCCCAGAATAACTCTGCTGGCATCTAGGCACCCTCTGCCGCAGAGCTTGTTTTTAATCACAGGCCCTCTCCGTGTTTTCTGCCTTTTACTACAGAGACATTGCTAACTAAGGTCAATGGTGGTTGAATATTTATTTTGGGGCTGTTCCTGGTGCTTAGAGAAGAAAGTTTCCTATCTCATCCTGGCAAAGGCTGGTGTTCCTGCATTCACCCCTTCTTAATCCTTTTTTTTCCTTATTTGTGAAAATGCTCCAGATAAAGATCTTTTCCCTTGGCTCAATATTTATTAGAACCCTGCCTGTCCTGAAATGGGAACTACAAACACTTGAACACCCACCCTGTGAGGCATGATGAGGTAACCTATCCTTCCCTGCAATCGAACCATATTCTGCGGTTTCCTGAGGCATAATCCTGATACCCTGCATTCCAAGGATCTGGAACAGGTTTTGGGTCAAAGAAGGGGAGGCAGAGAGGCACAGTGGGTATTTGGTGGGGGAGGGAATGAGGATAGTACAAAGAGCACCGAATATAGAACTGGAAAATCCTTGGTTCAAATCTAGTGATTTGGGGTTGGTTAATTCCCTTCTGTTATTTAGTTTCCTTGTCTATAAAATGAGAGGCTAAATGACCAAGGAAGTCATTCTTTGGCTTTTGGTCTATGGTACTAAAATTATTAAGGACCTAACACAGAGAAACGTGTAGGGGTGGAGCAGCCGCTGGCAGACCTTGGACTCCTAGAATGCTCATGAAGAAGGGGACCTAGAAATCACGGAACCTCCCAGGATGGCAGATTTTTCATCTATAAAATAAAGAGTCAATCAGGAATAAGTCTTAACCTGAGGTCCATGTACTTTTTAAAAAAAATATGATAATTGCACTTCAATATATTTGGTTTCTTTTGTAATCCTATATATTTTATGCAACTAAAAACATTATTTTGAGAAGGGGACTTTTCACTTCAAAGGGCCCATGACAGAGAAAAGATTAAGAATCACTTAGGTCTTTGCCACTCTCATTCCCATGGTATGGTCAGGTGCTAGCCCCACTCCTTCATTTTCCAGAAAGTAGTGTGGTCAAGGGGAAAGAACAGTCAGGCTTGGGAGTCACAGGCTCTGTTACAGTCCCAGCTCTGCCTCTTGATATCTGGGTCTGGGAGGCAGATCATCTCACATGACTGTAAGATCTAAAACACTCTGCAAATATGAATGTAGAAACTACAGCCCAGAGACAGTGACAGACCTAAGAAAAAGATTCACATCTGCTCCCAAGTCCAGTCTTCTGTCAGTTATGCCAGGATTTCTCTCTTTTCTTTGTCTGCACTCCCTGATCCATTTCAAACCAAATACAAAGTCTGCAGCTTTCTGAAGTACAGAAAGAGATCAGCTTTTGAGGGTGGAGGGAGGTTTAGGTCTAGTAACTATTTCTGCCAAGGATAGTGGGATTGGAAAGTGGAGTCATGGGGGCAAAGGTGACTTAATGGGAAGTAATGATAGAAAGAGAGAGGAGAGGAAGGGAGATGGAGAAAAAAAGGAAGGAAAGGAAAGAAGGAAGAAATGGAGGAAGGAAGGAAGGAGGGAGAGAACAAAAAAGGAAGGAAGGAGAAAGGAAAGAAAGAATATCAATAAGACCTAAAAAAATACACAGAAGAAACAAAAAAAGTAGTTCAGATAGGGTCACAAACAAACAGGGCAATTTTATTACTACCATGTTACATTCTATATATACTTAAAAAATAAGCTGTATATAGAAGTTCATGGTTTCATATGCAATTCTCTTTTTTTGTACTTTCAAACTAGGATATCTGTATTTGTTGGTGATAAGTTTATTTTTGAAAACGATAAATTTTTGAAACAACAATAAAGTAGACTCAATGGGGGAAGGGCGACAAGTCTCTCCCTACCCCTATCCTACCCTTCCCCAGGATTTGATCAGGACGCCTGATAATTAAGGGTTAAGGGAATGGTTAAGTTTGGGAGTATTGTGATATTGAAGGCTTGGTTAAATCATGCGTAGTTAACATCACTTCTGATACCTGTGCCTATTCTGACAGTAACTGCTTTTTTACCGTTGTCACCTAGGGAAGAAAAGCCTGGCAAACTTGCTTTCCAAATATGATGAAAGGGCTCAGACTCTACCTCTCTAAGGAAGGGGGTGGGGAGAAAGGAGCCTATACCTTACAAGGTAGGAATGGACAGTTAATGAACCAAGAGGTCCAGGGTATTAATGCTGAAAGTCTGAGTCACACCACTCAGACTTATGATCTTCCTTGGTTTGGAATGCTAAGTTGGAACAAAGATTCTCCCTACCCTTGCCAAACAGAACTGCATGATGATTATTTTACCTCGTTTATATCATTCCCTTAAAATTCACCCTATCTCTGAGACAAGAACTTGTTGTTCTATGCACAGATAAAACAATAATATGGCATTTTTATGTGAGCAAATAACCATTATTGTGGCAATCTTCTTAAAATGCTACTTTGGTTAATAAAAGACAATAGAATTTGGATCACAGATAATAGCTTCCAGATGGGTGATGTTAGAACACACTTACTACCTTTTCGTAGGGAACTGGTAGATTATGGGTGTAGAGATTGCTGAATCAGATGGCTTTGTTCAATTACTACTTTTTAAAATTAATGTTGTGGGGGGGAAAGTTCTACAAGGTTCTATTGGGAAGTGATTGTGGAAAAATGCATTAATGAAATAGTCTCATCTTGTGCTGCTGATTCAAATCTATATTGGAAAACACTTTAGAAAGATCAGCAATACTTGCAAATTGTACAGCTTGTTTAAAGCATTTTCACACCTTAGATTTTATGTTGTCAAAAACAACGACAAAAACTATTCACTAAACAACCATTATTTTTAGATTTTTAGGCTAAGCACCATGGGAAATATAGAAGATCATGTGCACTGCCCTTAAGGTGTTTATAATTTTACTGTTGTTAGCTTACAATACCTAAATACTATCTATCTCAAGGAAGGAAAGAGAGCAGGTAAAATTAGCTCCGTTTCAAAGATGAAGTAACTGAGACAAAGAGATCTGTGTGACTTCATTTTGTCCTTGGAAGTCTCCTTTAGTCTGATTTAGGAGCTAAACAAATTAGAACCTTAGGGTTTGAGGAGGTCACCAACTCTAACCTCTGAGGCCATGTCGGAATCCTCCTTTCACAACTTTTCTGATATGTAGTCATCAAGCCTTGTATATGTACAACCTACTTCAAATGAATTAGTATCATCTGAATCCACCTTTCTGGCAGAATATAAGCTTCTACAAGACATAGCTGGTTTCTTTTATGTCTTTGCATTCCTAGTGCCTACCTAGCCAGAGTTTGGCTCATAGCAACAGGTGGTTACCAGATTTGTGGAATCAAGTTGAAATAACCTACTTAAGCTCATATAGAAAACTGGTGGCCAATAGGGGGATCAAATTGAGATCACTTAACTCCCAGTCCCTTCCCAAAATACTTAACACTTCTATACTGGTGTGACGTGTACTTTGAGCCTTTTGGCAGTAACATCCTGACTGACCACTTTTATTGGGTGTCCCCAATACATGGAAGGCTTCACCTTCTCATCTCTACTTTTTGGCTTCTCTGGTTTCTTTCAAGTCCCAGCTAAAATCCCACCTCCTACAGGAAGCCTTTCCCGTCCTTCAACTTTCTTACATCTTCCCTCCTATCCCTCATTCCTAACTTCCCTGTCTGGACAGGTTGTATGGACATAGTCATTTGCATGTTATCTCCCCTAGGAGATTGTGACCTTCTTAAGACAAGGGATTGTCTTTTGCCCTGTGTCTGGCCCATAGTACATACTTAATAAATGTTTATTGACTGAATTATCCTATGGAACGCGTTTCAGAATCAGTATCCTAAGACTGCAATGTTTCCCTAGGAATTCTATTGCTTTCAAACAGGGACAGAGAGAAAAGGTATAAAGGACTGACTAAAACCCAAAGTCGAGATTGTTAGCTAATCTGTCAGCTAAAAGAGAAAAACTACAAGGCAATTTGGAAATTGAACTGCTGTTTAAAAAACAAAAAAAGATGGTTTCTAAGAAAGGAATTTGGATTTCTGGATTATGGCTTAGAATATAAGAATGACAGGGTCATTCTCTGGTCAGGGATTTTTTGTTGTTCAGTTGTGTTTGACTCTTTGTGACCCCATTTGGGGTTTTTCTTGGCAAAAATGCTGTTGTGGTTTGCCATCTCCTTCTCCAGCTCATTTTACAGATGAGAAACTGAGGCAAACAGGGTTAAAGTGACTTGCCCAGGTCCCACAGCAAGTAAACGTATGAGACCAAATTTGAACTCTCAGGCATTCTAACCACTGGGCCACCTAGCTCCCCAGGTCAGGGATACAGGACAAGGACTGCTAAGAATTAGCTTGCCTGGATTCTGATAAATCTAATCAAAAGGACTTTAACTTGAAAAGAAAGGAGCTTAAAGATAACTGTGTGTATACAAACATATCCATCTGTGTAAATTATATATGTGTGTGTATGAGATACAGATAGATAGAAAAACAATATATATCCTCCAAGCTAGATAGGGAAGGGAATAAACATTTACATAGTACCTACTATATTCCAGTCACTGTACGAAATGCTTTAAAAATATTATCTGATTTCATCCTCACAACAAGCTATTATTGTTCCCATATTACAGTTTATGAAACTGAGGCAAACAGAGTCTAAGTGACTTGCTCAGCATCACACAGCTAGAACTCAGGTCTTCCCAACTCTGGCCCAGTGTTCACCCACTGAACCACTTAGTTTAGAAAGCCTCTATGAGTATGAAGAGAAGAGAAATTCATTGGAAATGAATTAATAGTAAAATCTCTGGCCTCAGATGTCTACACATAAAAGCACAAAGTATGGGAAATAAGTGAAATGAATTAGAGAGCTTACTACAAGGATGTAAAGTTGACTTCACATGGATCACTGAAAATGGTTGGATAAAACCAATGACTAGAAGAAACAAGTCAGGAAAAATGGGGCGTCACGGAGCAAAGTAGCACTATAATAAATTAAGGCAAAATACTCAGATGAGGAAATGCAAGAGTCATGATTGGGAACAGGGATGGGGAGAGAAAAACATGGTGGAGAGCAATGCAGATCATTGGAGAACAGAAACGAGTAATATTGTAAGAAGAACATACTACACTACAAATGATTTTGACAGAAAGAGAAAACAGCTGAGCAAGTCAGCTCAGATGGCACAGAGCATGATAGAATATTGATGGCACATTGGCAACATCTGGATATTTGCTGGCATTCTCTTTCTCCTCAAAGCAAAACAGCCAATGATTTTGGACTTGCCTTAATGATAATCTCATCTTTTCCAAGTGGGATTCTTCACTTGGGGTCTGTGAATTTTTTAAAATATGCTTTGTTAACTGTGTCCTAATAGTTGGTTTCTTTTGTTATTTGTTTGTATATTGAATTTTATGAGTTTAAAAATGTTATTTTGAGGTGAGTCATAGATTTCATCACACTGCCAAGGGGTCCCCTGACTCAAAAAAGAGGAAGAACTCTTGCTTTAAAAAATTACGGTTAAGCAACCAAGTAAGAAAAATTTCATTCTTTATCTGATTTTACCCACAAGGAGGAAATGTTTGATGGGGGAAAATGACAGGAACTTTAGGAGGAGAGTAACTTATAACATCTTAGAGTTGTAATTAAGGGAAAAAAAGTAAGGCATAGTCTTGACATGTACCTTGATTATATGAGGTTAAATATTAGAAGGTTCAGAGGAAAAGATAGCTGGGATTCCATGTCCTAAAATTTTGCAGGTGACATTACTCCCCAAGAAGAATGGGTAACTCTTAACAATAAGACAAAAAAAAATCTCAATGAGAAAAAAAAGGAGACCTGTCTAAAAAAACTTATGTGTGGGGGAAACATACACACAAACACATGGATACATATATGTATATGCATATGTGTATGCATGTGTACACATGTATGTGTGTGCAAACAAAATATACATTTTACATACAAAGAGTTGATCCTCATTCACAGATTCTGTATTTGTGAATTTGTCCACTCTCTAAAATTTATTTGTAACCCCAAAATCAACAATCATGGTTTTTTCATGGTCATTCATGGAAATGTGCAGAGTGGCCAAATAACTCGAGTCTCAGACACTTTGCCGTCTTATTTCTGCTCTCAACACTATAAACAAGAATCCTTTAATGATCTGTTTAGTTGCTAAGATTTTCTCATTTTTGTGCTTTTTGTTGGTGATTTTGTTGTTGAAAATGGTCCCCAAGCAGAGTGCTGAAATGCCATCCAATGCTCTTAAATATAAGAAGGCTGTGCTATATCTTATAGATAAAAATACATGTGTTAGATAAATTTCATTCCTGCATGAGTTATAATGATGTTGCTTATGTGAGTTCAATATAATGAATCAACAATATGGTACATCCATAAAAAGCAAGAAGAAATTTGCCTGTCTATATGTGAAGCTAAAGTAGATGTGACCAGAGGGCTGTAGGAACCTAAGCTTCTATTTCTCTTAGTAGCAACAGCTCATTCTTCATTAATTCAGTGTTCATGGCATTCTTTATGGAACATAAGTACTATGAATGATGAGAATTGACTGGATGTGTCAGAACTGGAAGATGACATTAGTAAGCCACTGTCACCGATCTTTGAACAATCATGGAGAATAGGAGAGGTTCCACAGGATTGAAGAAGGCAAATGTCTTGATTTTCAAAAAAGACAATGAAATCTGTAAGCCATAGATTCTCATTATGAGGCAAAATTCTAGAAGATATAGTTAAAGGTCTCATTGATGAACATTTTAAAAGGAAAAGGTGATGACATGGAGCCTATAAGTCTTCATTAAGAATGGGTCATATCAGACTTGCCATGGTTCTCTTATTGCTAGGGGTATTTGGCTGTCAAGTAAGAGAGTTACTATAAAAAATAGTTTACCTAGATTTCAACGAAGAGCTTGATAAAAATCTTTCCTACTATTCTGGAAAATATGGAGAGATGGAAGCTAGACAAAGGTACATTTAAGGGGATCCGGAACTGGTTGAATATTTGGACCAAAAAGAGTAATCATTAATCTTCAATGTCAACATGGCAGCATATCTCTAGTGGAGTGCTCCAGAAAGCTATCCTTGGCCTTGTGTTGTTTAACAGTTTCGTCCATGACCTGGGTAAAGGCCCAGATGACATGGTTATATAATTTTCAGATAACACATAGCTGGGCAGTACATGCAATACACCGAATGAGATAGTTAGGGTCCACAAACATAATGATAGGTTATAATGTTGGGCCAGATTTAAAAAAGATGAAATTTAATAGGAGTAAATGTAATGTCTTACACTTGAGTCAAAAAAAAAAATCAGCTTCACAGGTATAAGGTAGAGGAGGTGTGGCTGGATGGCTGCTCATATGAGAAAGATGAGGCATTTAAGTGGCCTGAAAACTTCAGGTCAACAATATAATGACCAACTTCTCAGCAATGCAAGGTTCTAAGACAACTACAAAAGGCTCAGAATGGAAAATGCTATCCACATCCAGAGAAAGAATTATGCAGTCTGAATGCAGATCGAAGCATACTACTTGCTCTCTTTTTTTATTTGTTTTCTTTCTTCTTTCTTGTGGTTCATTTCATTGGCTATAATTCTTCTTTACAACATGACTAATGTTGTTTAGTATGTTTAATATGAATGTATACGCAGAGCCTATATCAGATTACATGCAATCTTGGGGAGAGGAGGGAGGGGGAGAAAATGTAAAACTCAAAAGCTTGTGGAACTGAATGCTGTAAACTAAAAATAAATAATTTTAAAAATCTAAAATTAATAAAAAATATGACATAACTCTATGAGAAGTAGAAGAAGAATTATAGGAATATGTTGAGAAATGTATGTAATATAAAGGCAAAAATAAAGATAAATGAAAAACTATAAGTAAAATGGATTTTCCCCTAAAAAAACCTGAATATGGTAGCCAAATATACTAATGCAATCTTAAGTGACATTAAAAAAGATATAGTGTCTAGAACCAGGGAAATGATAATCCTGTCACATTCTATCTTTGACCATCTCTGGAGTATTGTTTTCTGTCACTGGTGTCTCAATCTAGGGCAGTGAGAAGTTAGTGCACAAAGGTGGGTAACTAAGATGATGAAGGAGCCCTTTGAGAATTATCTGAAAGAACTGAGGACCTTTAGCTTGGAGAACAGAAGACTTAGAGGAGGATGTGAGAGCTGTCTTCAAGCATTTAAAAGAAGGATTATGTGTATTCTGCTTGAACTGGAGGGCAAACCCAGTAGCAGATAGAAGCTAAAGAGAAGCTGCTTTAGGATCCACATGGGGAAATATATTTGCCCAACAGAACAGAGCTATTCAAATGCAGATTTGGCCATTTTGGGTGGCAGAGGGTTCCTCTTCATAGGAGATCTTCCTGCAAGGGCTGTCTGTACCCTTGACATGGCCTCGCGGACAGGATTCTTGTTCTGGTTCATGTTGGGATAGATGACCTCTAAAGTGCCTTCCACCTCTACAGTAAGTTCCCATGGCAATAGGAGATCTTTCTGCAAGGGCTGTCTGTACCCTTGACATGGCCTCGTGGACAGGATTCTTGTTCTGGTTCATGTTGGGATAGATGACCTCTAAAGTGCCTTCTACCTCTACAGTAAGTTCCCATGGCACTTCTTCCTGTCATCTCACTCAAGAGAAATAGGAGTTCTTACCGTCCCAAACTTTTCCCATTCTATCTATCTCCCATCTGTACCTATGAACCTACAACGTGGCTGTTGTAGCTATGCCTCAAGGAAGCCACAGTGGAACTGGGGGAGATACAGAGACTGGCAACCAAAATAATCTAGGAAGTGAGGGTGTGGGAAGTCTTCCCGTATAAAGCTAGACTTTAAAAAAAATCAGGGTTCTTGTATAAAAAGATGAAAACTGCCATGGAACATGACTGAAGCCTCCAAAATAATAAAGGGTATGAGTATGGATGTGAGTCTGATTAGCAAATGTTAGAAGCTGAGAAGGAGGAGTATCCCCTCTTTGAAGCATTAGAAAAATTAAATATAGAACAAGTATCCCTGATATCCTGAGAGAGAGCACAGGCTGGAAATGGGATGTCAGAGGATTTAAATTCATGGATGGTAACAAGTTACACAGAATGTCTGAGGTTTTCAGGTTGATGTTGGGAAGGATGACAATGGCTTTTCAAATGGCCCCTCCGTGGCCCTATCAGAGACAGAATCTTGGGGGGGAGGGATGGGAGGCAGCTTCGCTCTAGGGCAATTCAATATTGTTATGTTCACATCACCACCCTCAACCCATGGGCAGACAAATGTGTTCAGGATGTGTGAAACAATTAGAAGGCAGGGCTTGGCATAATATGGGCTTAGAAGAGGAAGGGTGCTAATTTTTTAGACTTTTCCAATATCCCATAACACTATATTCTAATATCCTATAACACTCCCCACAAAGGGGACGCTTTAATGAATTCTCTTTTGGGACAATTCTAGGAAAGGCTGGGAAAAAGAGGCTAGAACAAAATACAAATAAGGTCTACGAATTAACTCGATTTCCATCGTCCTTATATTCTACAGGTTCATGAAGGCAGCATCCCCTGACATGATCTTTCCCAGTCTTCTAAACTTGGGAAAGGAGGAGCCCTGTTCCTTTCATCAACCAAAATATGAACATAGCATATAGGAATCATATCTTGTGCTATATTGTTCTATCAGTATTTCACGCGTCTGTCTTGTCTCTCCAGACAGACTGTGAAGTTCTCTGAAAGTAGAAGCCATGTTTCACACCTTTCTTAAACACTTCCTATGACCCCTAATACAAAGCTGACCAATAAGCACTCAAAAAATACTCAAGAAATTGAACTGAAATACATCTTCTATATTGTTACTTCCATGCCTCTGCTCATGCTTCTTCTTATCTCTCTGGAACCCACCTTTCTTCTCTCTCAACTCCCTACTCCACTGAACCAAGCTCTACACATCCTTTATGGACCAGCTCAAATCCCATCCTTTCACTGACTGACACTAGCTACTAGTTTAATCATTTACCCTCTCTCACCCTCTTGTTTCCTCATCTATAAACTGCAGGGATTGGGCTGAGGCATGAAGGGATGATCTCTGAATTTCCTTCCAGCTCTGCCATTCCATCATAATATGAAGCCTTCCCTTATCACTCCATCCCATATGTAAAACTCTCCTTTCCCTGAATGCCTATGACTTTTAGAGTCTCTGCTATTCACCCAGTCCCTTAAACATCTGCTCCAATAGCCTGTTACTTCCCCAAAATCAGAAACCATGACTTTTCTTTTTCTGGTCTCCTCTGCAACATCTAACACGAGATCGGGCACAGATGGAAGTATGTGGGTTTGTATGCGAATACATATTTAACAAATAGACAAAGACAAATCTTGGCCAAAGAATCACAGAGTTTGAGTGACTGTTCTTGGACTTTTGAAACTCAAACTCCCTAAACCTTAGAAAGCACTGGAAATTCTGAGATTAGCACAGGGTTAGGTCCCCTCCCAAGGGATCGCCCAAGGTAAAGACAGAGTTAAAAGTAAAAATGATTCACTGATGACTGTCCATTGACCTTGAGATGCTTTGATGCCACTGTAGTGGGAATTCTCAGGGGAAGAAACAAATGCAGATGGTCCTCTTGTATAAATGTAAAAGCAGAATCATAAAGGCTGCTTAGCTTATAAATATTTGGAAACCTGCAGCTCTGGGAAACATCCTCAATACTTCTGTCCTTTCAGTGCTAGGCCATCAAAGTCTCAGACAGCTGCCCTCAGCAATAATTCCTCAGAGAATAAAAATAAAGAGAGCAAATGCACATGAAATCTAGAGTAGAGAGGGCTACTGAAAGGGGGAACCTGGGTTTGTTACCCCATGGCACGAAAGGTTCTTTTTTGTGATGGTGGCAATGTTTAACCCAAGCAAGCTCATTCTTTCAGTATTTTGACATCAGGAATTCCCCAGACTGTGCTGACCATGTTGGGTTGCCTGAATAATACGGTTTAGCATCATGTTTCTTTCTTGCTACTCTATCTCAGGGGTGGGGAACCTGCAGCCTTGAGGCTGCACTTGGGGACCTAGAGGGCCACGTATGGCCTTGAGGTTGCAGGTTCTCACCCCTGCTCTATTTCGTCTGTTTCTCTGGTCCCTGGTCTCTTGTCTAATTCTGACCATTTGCATCTGAAATTGTCTTTGCTCTAGTTGGCCATCTGGTCGCTGAGGATTCCCTCAGCTGTGCCAGGAGCATTAGCTTTGGGGCCATCTGCTTCTTCTGCCTCCTCCTTTCCTGGCTGACTGTGCCTTACATTTTAATTTTCGAACCTCACTTCTGTTTCCTTTCTTATCACCCTTGCTCCCCATAGCCCAGAGCTACACCTAATCTGTTCCTCGGAGGCAAATGTCTCCCAAATGGTTTTTTCAGTATAAGTCATAGGGAAGACGGAACAAAGGTGTCCTCCCCTAGGGAGTCCTAGCCTAGGGCTGGCATAAAGCCGTTCCTTTGGCTGTCTTCCTAAAGAGTAGAAGGAGGTGATGGCTAAGTCTACAGCTCAGCCTTCTGTTGAAAACAACCCATGTTGCATCAACTCTTTCCCTATAGCCCACTAACCAGTCAGAGCCCTGGCTCTTCTGAGGTGTGTCAATTTGCCAAAATTTCATTGCTTTTTACTTTAGGGGGCTTTGTCTTCTTTTCTAGAGTGTCTGGAAAATCATACAAATGAGTCATGTCCGCAGCTCTCAGGGGCCAGTGACATAGACCCTCGTAATCAGCAAAGTGCTGGGAGCTGGAGAATTTAATCCCTTTGGCATAATGTTGAGGCCATCCTCCACCTGTTCAAGTATATGGAAGCCCATTAAATTACTTTGCCCTGTTATACTCAATTTCTTCCTCTGTTTTCTAGCCTCCATAATAAGGAAGAAGTCAAAATCAATGGTTTCTAATCATTTTTCTGGCTTTTCAAATCAAATGCGATAACTACAAATCTTAAGGCACTATATAATGCTATCAGTATCACTGTCACTATTGTTTTTATTATCTCCGTGCCCTAATGCATTGTGGGGGAGTGTGGTTTTGGAGCAGGCTATCGTTGGATCCTACCTGTCTTGTCATGGAGATTCTGCCCCTGGGTCTCCCTGACGGGGAAGTGAGTAAGGGTCTGGGTGGAAGGTCTTCAACTCATTTCCCAAGATTTTATCTCAGCACAGACCACTTCATGCAAGGGCATGCACCTGAATTCTCTGCTCAATGGTTACTGCCATGCAGCGCGGATGGCTGGATGGAAATCAATCATGATGTTGAAGGGACACCTCCAAGTTACCAAGCCTGAATGAAGGTTGACCTACCTGGAAAGTTTTCCCATATTGGAAGCCTTACCTTAAAGAGGGGAATTCACACTGAAGCAAACTTGAAAAAAGAGAACATTCATACAAAGAGAAATTTACTCAGCCTGCATTTTCCCCCGTTCTCTTTTGCTATGACTGAGAAGAAATACGGGAGGATGTTTTCTCCCTCCCAGACCAGCTTCCTCTGATTCTGGTGCCACGATATTGGGAAATCGCAACTGTACCAGAAACTTGGGACTCTAAAAGTTGTTTTTTTTTTTTGGTTGTTGTTATTTGGCATTTCTGGGATTTTTCAACAGAGTGCAGAGAAGAGAAGCTAGATTTAGGGCAAAACATTCTGACCTCCAGCTATGGCCCCTCCTCACTTGAAAAGCAACAGGACTATTCCCTTGGGAAATTCAGAAGCTGAATATGGTCTTGTTTCTTGGTACTGACAAAAGTTACCAACTGCCTCCCTCCCCAAAAAAGATTTATTTTGAACAGCAACAAAATATACTTTCCATTAGCATCTTGATATAGAATGGACACACATAGATATATTCTGTGGCCAGTTTTCTGGACCCAGTCATGTAGGTTCTCCTGCAGACCACTACAGAACTAGGATCTCCAACATGTAACAAACTTCTGTCTAATGCCCATCAGAACCAATCTCCTGCTTCCATTCAAACTACCCTTGACTATGGATCTGAGGGACCTCAGGAGACATGAAGTCCCTGGTGATGGAGTATTGCTTGTATGAAGCTAATTGACTCCAGGTATGCCTTTAAGGTGAGAGTGTGTGCATGGCTAGGGGCAGGACATGGGCATCTGAAATGACCTAGCTTGAGCCACAGCCTTTTAAAAAGTACACTGTCTGCCATGGAGGATTAATACAGTGGAGACCAAGTTGAAAGCAATATTCCCTGAACTGAGTCACTGTGGTGGGAAGGGGCGGGGAGAAAAGCATGGTGACAACGTAGTTAGCAATCCCTCCTCAAATAACCCGGTAATGACTCATCTGTGTACACACTGAATCTCTAGAGTGGAATGTAAGCTAAGCTTCTTGAGGGGACAGACGGTTTGTATCCCAAGCACCTAGTGCCCTGCCTTGCACTGAAGTTTCTTGAATTGGTGAATTGAATTGAAAGGTGCAATTGACGGGTGCAAGGCCAGTCAGGGGGAAGAAACAGGAAAAGATGACTGTCACAGGGAAAACAAAAATCCTAACAAGTTAGAAATCTGGAGGGGCCACTTGAGAAGGGAAGGGAGGGATGGAACAAAGGAATGCACTTTACTTGAGCCAAAAAATCTGAGCTCCCCAAGTCCCATTTCTGTAACTTACTTCACTATTCAATCGGGTCTGTGATCTCATTGATTGAAAGTTCCCTCCAGTGATGCAGACTGCAGCTAATCCATGCCTGTCCATCCTATGCTGGTCTTTCCCATGTCTTCCTGTAAATTTGCTGCATGGGATCCGTCTAATCCACACTTTTCACTACTTCTATCTACTCTAAGGTTTCTTACAGCTGTAACATTCAAGGATTAAATGAAAGGCTAAGTTTTGGTTGTGAATCAGAAAATATTGCTAGGAAAGTCTACTACAGCAGGGACAGAGTTTCTTAGGGAACAGACAGAAATCTTAGTCTGGAGGGTTATCTACAACTGAATGGAAGAGTAATTAAAATGCTCTGGTTCCTCCTTTACACGTAGGAGAGTGGAGTACTGGATTTTTCCTACCCACATATGCATGCATAGCTTGGGACATATCCTACGTTTGCTATGGTATCTGCCAGGCAGGCCCTGCCTAAAGGTGTCTCCTTACGGATTTCTTTTTACCTGAGTACAGGTAGCAAAGCTAGACTTGTGGGGCTGAAGGAACCACAGGGCTTTGCTATCAACCATTTAACAAGTGCAGTTATCCCTTCCACATAGAGATGTTCCCCATGGTGGTTTCAAAATATAGCAGGTTGCCGTACAAAATTAAATGGGAATTTTGGGGGAGTTTTGACATGTAAAGGCCTCAGATGACACAGAACCTAGGACCAAATACTTACAGTTACAAATTTTACAATAAGGTATTGTAAATATCCTATGAAAGAAAAAGAAAAAGCTCAGACTTCTTCTCCATTACAAAGGGAAGGCCAAAAAAATTTTATGTGGATTTTCCAGATCATGGGGGCACCATACCCCTAACCCCCTTGATGTGGAAAAGATAACTGTAATTCTACTTATTTTCTAGTCCAATTAACACCACAGTTTACAAGGCTTGTCCCTTCAATGAATGAAATCAGAGCTTGGCAAATTTCTACCCTGAATGACCAGGACGGCAGATGGGTCACTAAATCAATCCTGACTAGACAGAGGTGGGTGAGTTCCATGGAGTAGACCAAGCAAATTCCCTAAGGGTGATGGGGGATTTGAAAGGTTAGAAGGAAGGTGAATGAATGATGAATGACAACGGATGAATGAAAAGCATTTATTAAATGCTTACTATGTGTCAGAAACTGTAGTAAGTACTGGAAATACAAATGCAGAAAGCACATCAATCTCTTGAAGTGAACTCAGTGATATTTGATAGAGCAGAAGGACAGTGAAGGTGGATTTGGAAGACCTGGATTCAGATTCTGACTTTGCTTCTTATTAGTGTATGTATGTATGTAAGTAAATTTCTGGGGATTCCTTCTACCTCTGAAATTCCATAACCTTGGACAAGTCACTAAACTTCTCACTTTACTCATCTATAAAAATCGAGACTTATACTAGATAATCTCTAAAGGTCCCATCCAGCTCTGAATCTTACAGTCCTATGACTTGCGGGGTTTGGCAAGTGCTCTATGTAATGTTAATGAGGGCAGGATCAGGGAGGAGGTGGAGGGTTAGTTGGAAGAACCTAAAGACCAGAGCTTATCTAAAGGCTTCTCAGCACATGGCTAGAATTGTCTCCAACAGAACCCAAACTTAGTATGAAGGGTTAATATACCCAATGCTGGCTTTCATTCCAATACTTACGCTAGTTAACCTGGCCTTGGTTTCTCAGGAAACCTGTCTTTCTGTCCAAAGTTCTGTCCTGGGACCCTCAACGAATTATGGAACTACAGTCAGCTTGGGGAAAACTTAAGCTGGGACTTTACCCCATTATCATGGTCTCCTACTTAGCTAAGTCCTGATCTATCTGGATTCAGACCCTGAATCTTTCCTTTTCCTTAACTCCAGCCTTCAATGAAACCTATCTTTATGAAAAATCTCTAATAAATGAATTCAAGTGGAGATGGTAGTGACTGAGAAGAAGTTGGCCCACTGTGTCTCCCAGGAGTCTCTACATTTTAAAGAGGATAATGCTTTCAGCCAGGGGAAATGAAATGAGAGCACATAAAGGGGAGAGGAGATATGCATCATGGCAGGCTGGTGAGGGAGACGTTTGGGATGCTCAGAGCCTTCCTTGTGCTTCTCAAATGCCATTATGTAGGTAATTAGCCAAGAAATTTATGAGTTACCTGCAGGACACTGCTGGGTTCCCCTCTGAGATCAGAATATGAGGCCAGGGCAGTCAGCTATCTGGAGAACTGCTACCCTTATTTTGTTTAGAGCTTCCTCAAAGGGTTTTTCTAAGTCTTATCACTTTAAGGCTTTAAAAAAATGTGATTTAAAAAAAATCAAAGTGATATCACAACTTCATTTGGAGAATGGAAGGGCAGTGGGAGGATAGGCTGGGAGAACACACACAGAAGAAACTTCTTGTATTTCCCCCGAAAACCATCCTCCATAAAACTGCTAAATAGATGTTTCTATGCTGGTCCAGCCCTGCCAGGAAACGTCATCCAGAAGTTTATCAGGTACAGCCCAAGTCTGTACAAATGAGATTATCAGAAAGAAGGTGCCTTCAAGTTTTCCAAGGACTAACCTAAATTGAGGGATAGAGATGGGCAATCATGCGAGGGAACTAAATGTGGCTGACTGGCACTCTCTCTTTTCCTCTCTCTCTCTTTCTCTCTCTCTATCTCTCTGTCTCTGTCTCTCTCTCTCTCTCTCTCACACACACACACACACACACACACACACACACATTCTTTCCCAAACTGGAAGTTATGGGTGACATTCCTCACATAGAAACAACCTGGAGAATTTAAATATGCTTGAACACTTTAGTAAGTCCTTTGAGACTCATAGCCTAGCTCATAGCCTAACTCACTTTGAGGACCAAAGACCAAAGATGTAGAGACAGTCAACATGGCTAGGCTAGAAATATGTCCTTCAAGTCTATGTATCTTATATCAGTTTATTATTACATTTAATTTTTCAAGTCAAGTCAACAACCATTTATTAATCACCAACTGTATGCAAGGCACTGTGCTAAACCCTGGGGAATGTTAAAGGAAGGTAAAAATAGCCCTTGCTTGCTTTTAAACATGTTTTTGCCTTGTGCCTCTCTCTCTTCTTGAAAAATTTCATTCTGTCTGGTGCAATGAGGTCCTTAAATCAGCGTAAATGAAATCAAAGAAAACCAAGAAGATAGAAACTCGTTCAAAGCTCACAGTTTCATGAGGATGTGGACGGGAAGACCAAGAGAAGATGCAAGGAAGAGATTCTCTGCATCTCCTCTCCAAACCATCCTCCACACAACTGACAAAAGGATATTCAAAAAGCACACATCAGATCAGATCAAGAAATTTAGGGGCTCTCTGCTCCCTCTAGGATGAAATACAAACGTTCCTCTTTAAAGCTCTTCATAAGCTAGGCCCAATCTATATTTCCAGATGGATTACATGTTCTGCCCCCTCCCTCATGCATTTTGCATGTTAACAAATTGGCTCACTTGCCCTACAGGACATTCCCTCTCCCATGTTAGCATTTCTGTATAAATTGAACCCAATGGCCAGAACACTCTTCTTTCTCATTTTGCCTTCTTGGGTTTGCCAACTGCCTTCAACATTCAGCACTCAAGTGCCAGACCCTACAAAAGGCCTTTTCTTATCCCATTGGGTTTAGTGTTCCCTGCCATTGCCTCACAATTATTTTGTATTTAGTTATTTCCTCTTAGTAATGGAAGCTCTTGAGGGCAGACTCTTCATTTTTTACTTTGTATGAGTGAAGGAATGTATGTGTGGATGGATGGATGGATGGATGAATGGATGAATGGATGAAAAAACACCTATTAAGTGACAGCTATTTGCTAAACACTATGTTAAGTACTGTGGATACAAATACAAAAAAGTGAGAAAGTCCCTGCACTCAAAAGCTTATGTTCTAATGGACAGAGACAGAATATAAAGGGAATAATGGTCAATAAAAGGAGTTTGGGTCCAAGGAATCAAGAGATGACAGATCCATACTCTTTTCAGAAACAATAGATATTTGTATTTCCAGCACCTGGCACACAGTAAATGCTTAATATATGTTTGTGGAATTAAATTGTGTCAAGATGGAAAGCCTCAGCAACACAGCTCTGAAAGTTGGCTGGAATTCCTTGTCAATGTCTTTTGTTCACCATCTTCTTAGATGGAACTCCTATCTCCCCTGGATGCCAGCTGGAAGCACTGCCAGGGAAGGGACTGGTGACTCTGCCTCCTACAGTGTCTTTGCTTGGGGCAATGCTGGCTCAACAAAGAAATCATTCCGTTAGGCTATGGACATGGTATCAACTCCAGGCTGGAGTTTTTCTGGCTGCATCTTTTCTGTGGGGGCCAAGACTGGGGAGACCATTTTTCTGGAAATGGCTGTCCTGTTGCTGCCTCAAAGTCAATCTCCCCATCTCAAAGGATCTAGTTCCTGGGGGTTCTCCTTAAATACCAACCTACAAGAACCATTTCCAGTTCTGAAAGATTCCAAATGCATAGGTAAATCCTTAGCAAAGACTTCCTGGGAGATCTAAGACCAGTCCTGTATAAAATTGTGAATTAGCCAATTTATCTCTCCATTCCTCATCTTTCCTCCCTCTGCCCCCTTCTCTCATGCTCCTTCCAATATCTTTATCATATCTCTTCTTATGAAAAACATAACCTCGGATTCTTTATTTACCCTGAAATGCAAATGTAACTGACAATATTTTAAAGTATGACTCTCCTGTAGAAGGATTTTTATTTTAACAGGAAAAAAAGCCTTCAACTAAAAGAATGAAGCTCTAATTGAAGGGGGGTGGAGAGGATGGAGGCTTTCCCAGTATTCTTGAAATCAATCACATAGCTTCTTTATGACTCCAATACTGAAATGATACCTCCAGTGACAAATAGATCTAAGGCTCTAATGTTTCTTGTAGATCTACAAAATATCCCCATTCAACATTTCAGAAACTTTTACTTTTCCCTCTTGACAAATTAAAGCCTTCCTGATTCCTTCTTCTTTGGAGGGAGTATCATCTGCCACACAGTAAACTGCCTCTCCTTCCTGACTTTTCCCTCATTGTAGTCTGTCTCCCTTGTCTTCTTTTTCTCTGTCCAGACTCTGTTGCCAAGGCCTTCACCCCTTTAATAGCCTTTAATTTTCTTCCTGGGCCTCTGTCTAAACAATTCACAACCTTGCTGAATTAGCAGACAGCTGTTCCCCATGGTCCCACCCCTTAGTTGGGCTAGAATGGAAGCCCAATTAATGGTCTATTTTAAATTTTTTTTCTGTTAGTACTTTCTTTCTGAAATAGCATCTCATTTCAAGCTCCAGTGGACTCATAACCACCCAATTTACACAGGGATATTGCTCAATGCTCCTTCTGCGTATTCTCTCTGGATGGTCTACTTGGCTCCTCTGCTCAGAGGATCTCTTTCCCTTGACTTTGTTAGCTATAATTTTATCTAAATTAAAAATCTCCTTCCACTAGTTCCTGCCCCTTCTAGCATTTCTCCTCTCCTTTGGCCCATGGTTGGCAAGTTTTCTTGAAAATATGTCTTCCTCAAAGCCTGCTCCAAACATATCAGGTACCACAGACCCAGACAATAGAGTCTGACTTCAACCCTCCCCATGGGAAAACCATGAAGGGCAGGGCAGGCAAAGGGTCTGCAGAGGTCTTCATCTAAATCCTCCCAGATCTCCAGCCAACCCCAGGGATCCAATAGTTTTAGTTCAAGGTGGAATGAGGGACTAGGCAGAATCTCATGGAGATAGTAATAGCTTTTAATTAAAGGGCACCCCCAAATCAGGGCTGTACTGGTTCATGTTTTATTTTTATTAAGCCACACCTGGCACAGGTAACTCTCAATGAGCTAACGCCCCTCTGCTAATGCAAAGCAATGCCTTCTCTGCAACACAGAGTTGTAGAGAGTTGTCTAGGACATTGCCACTTGCCAAGTTACACAGTCAGTAATTATCAGAGGTGGTTTTGAGCCCAGGTCCTACAGATTTCAAGTCCAGAACTCTATACACTACATTTTGAGCTTCTCATCTCTCATCTGTTATGGCTGAGGAACTAGGTGTCCTGGGCACCCCTATATTTCGATTAGATAAACATCACCATATATAGAGTATTAAAAAGTATTTCATATATTATAGCACTATGTAAATGTAATATCATCATTATTTGCCAAAATTTGGTATACCAGAGTAACATTTCATGCTCAAACTAACTGAACAGAATCCCACATTTTCCAGGGTCTTCTTTGCAATCTCTCAGGGACTGGGAGATGGATATCCATCACTCCCACAGAGCATATGTTAATAGAAAATTCTGGCTGGCAGACTGCCAGCTTACAGGAAGTTGGCAGGAATAGGGCCAATACTTGGCACCTGGAGTCACAGCTTGAGCAGCACCTTGGACACCAAAGTCCCAGTGTACAAGGTGAGGGACAGCTCCTTTAACACAGACTTTTATCTTATCCCCAGCCAGTCAGACAGCCACCTTTCCCCCTAATCACTCAACCATAATTTCCCATGCTGAAACGAATACAACATTTGCTTAAAAAAAAATCAATAAAATGGTATTCTTTTCCCCCTTCCTTTTATTTTGAGGGAAGCCTGATTCAAAAGTAAAAAGACCTAGGATTCATTGCAATAAGGTTCAGTAAGGAAATACTAGCTTGAAAGAGCCTGTCTTCCCAATCCCATGCTTGCTCCTCCATCCATCTGCCAGGCATTGATAGTTCCTGGTCTTCAGAAACTTCTCCCCTCGTGTTTTCTATCTCTTTTTTTTTTTGGGTTTCCAACAACACTTTTTGGTTCATGGTTCCTTCTGTCTAGAGAATACCTTGGGCAGAGACTCATGCAGAAAATTTTAGAATTCCAGGAGGAGATGCTTGAGCATAAGAGATACTGAGAGTGTTCAATGGGGAAACAAAGGAAACTGGAACAGGAAAGGGAGGCTTGCAGCCTTCTGTGAGTAGATACACCTCATGTTCATTTACCTTCTCTAATCTTAACCAGGTGTTCAGGGAGGAGCTGCTTCTGTTTTTAAGATTCCTCTGCTGCAAGGGAACCTGGTTTTCCCCAGATGAGCTCCTTTCCCGCATAGCTGCCCTGCCCTGGGCAGTACTCCCAATGCCCTGCAGGATGTGGGGGCTGTTTGTTAGCCAGCAGAGGTACTCTGCCTGCCAGGGGAGATGTCTAAGTCTGAGCCATCCAAGGCGGTACTTACAATTCGAGGTTTGAAAGGGGGCTTGATCTTCTTTTGCTCAAGCAGCACCCAGTCAATCTCCTTGAAGAAGGGATGTTGGCGGATGGCTTCCTCACCGCTCTGCGCTGCCACACAGCCCAATCGCTTATTGGGGCTTTTTGTCATGAACTGGAAGAGGGAGAGATGAGATGTCACTAGTGAAAAAGACCCATCAGGACTCAACTTTGTAGGGGAAACTTTGCTACTCTGTCACCTTTAAACCCACTCCTCCTCTCTGAATAAGTCAGTGTGACATAGTAGAGAGGATGCTAACTTTGAAGTCTTGTAGGTTTGAATTCCACCCTAAACACTTACTGGCTCTGTGACCATGGGTAAGTCACATAACCTTTCTCAGCCTCAGTTTTGTCACCTGTGAAGTGGGAATATTATTATACTTGCCTCCCAAGATCAAATGAAAAAATAAAAACAAACAAAAAAAAGGTTTGCTAAAGCACTTCGCAAATCCCAGGATGTTTAAATATACACATCCGCTATCCGAGACTAAGTACAAGATTCTAGAAAATCCTACTTAAATGCCTCACTGTGACTTGAAGATTTGAAGGCCAAACCAGCATAGTGGAAAGTCTGGCCGCTTCCGCCATGCTGCAAAGGCTTTGAATATGACCCCAGTAACCAGGCTGAATCTGTTTTCCAAGGACTAACCTAGCTAACTACAGAGAGGCTTATCTTCCTGAGGCTTGGCAACTACCTGATGAATGTTTTGTCCATAGTAACACAGGAAACAAAGAACTCATGTGGCCCTCAGTCCTGTGTGGCCCCTTCGACAGTGACGGTGGTAGTGGCAGGAGACTAGGCAGAAGGGGCTGAAAATTACACAGTTTTAAGACTGTCAAGAAATTGTAATTTAACTCCTGGAAGCCTGAATGTGAGATCTTTGCCCAGTGACTGAGGATATGTTGCTGGAAGAGCTGAACTACAAGACTCTTAACATTCTTGCTATAATCAAAATCTGAAGAAACAAGGAGGGGCAGCTATGAGATTGCAAGTTCCCTGAGGGCAGGGACATTCTTGTCCTGGACACAGAAAGCACCAAATAATAGAATAAAGAATGAAATGGATTCTATTTTAATGGACAGAAGAAGGCTCATTGTTGGTGTGGAAGTTATCCTTAATTCAATAATTGTACAGCAGGACCATCAACTCTTTGGAGCTAAGGACAGAATCATCAAAAAATAAGAAGAAAGAGTCAAGCAAGAAGATTTGGTGTAAAATAAAAACAAATTAATCCTGAACTATTTAAATAAATCATTGAAGATGGGGCAAAAATTGGAAAATGCACAGCAGAAATGAAAATGATACCTGATTATAATACTTTTAATTAGAAGTCTAACCATTGTAAATTAACTGCCACAGCAAGGAGACCAAAAGAGCCCAGAAATCACCTTAATCAGCAAACATATGTCTTACTTGCCAAACATAAAGAGAGGGCCGCCAAAAGCAACATGAGGTTAGGGTATAAAACTCATTTGTAAAATCTTACACTGCAGGGTGATAGATGGATATGAGCCATATTGTCTCCTAGAGCACAAAGGAGCAGAAGGTAAAGCCAGTTCAGAGAAATAAAATAAAGTCACCCCAAGAGCATTCTAGGCTGCAAGTGGAAGCAGAACTACAGACAGCAGAAAAGTTTGTAAAGTCAGTGCTTACAAATCATTCCTTCGATCAAAAACAATGGAATTGATGTATTGGACCCTAATAACAAGAAACCATTAAGGAGAAGGAACAATGACATGTCAGGCAGATTACACAAAATATATAAAGTGTTCCAAATGCTTTAGTGTGGTTTTGAGTTTTTAAAACATGGTACCTAAGTGGGGCAATGGATAGAGTGCCAGACCCGGAGTCAGATAGACCCACCTTCCTGAGCTGAAATCTGGCCTCACTCACTTACTAGCTATGTGACCCTGAACAAGTCATTTAATTCTGTCTCAGTTTTCTCATCTGTAAAATGAGCTGGAGAAGGAAACGGCAAACTACTTGAATATCTCTGCCAAGAAAACCGCAAAATGGAGTCATGACATGACTGAAAACAACTGAACTGACTGGTATATATCCTCATGGCCAAGCACAGTGCCTGATGCCAAATGCTTATTGATTATTGATTGATTAGGTAAATCTAGGTGGCATGGATGGATGGGAAGTGGTTTGGATGAAGGGATAAATGGTAAGGTTAGGGAGCTAAGTTTGGCAGAGAAGCTAAATGCTAGTTAAAAATAACTTACATTTGTATGATTCTTTAGAGTTTACACAGTTTTTCCTTCCAAAAAGCCAATGAGATTGCTAGTTCAAGGATTCTTTAATCTTACTTTGTATGGATGTGGAGAGATTAAGTATTTAATCCACAATCACACAGCTAATAAGTAGCAAAGCCAGGACTTGAATCCAGTTCTTTTGAGTCTAAATATAGAGGTTTTAAATCTAATTACTATACCATGTTACTGTTGTTGAGTCATTTTCAGTCATGTCTGACTCTTTATGATCTCATTTGGGGTTTTCTTGGTAAAGAGTGATTTGCCATTTCCTTTTCCAGATCATTTTACAGATGAGGAAACTAAGGCAAACAGGGTTAAGTAACTTGCCCAGGGTCACACAACTAGTAAGTGTCTGAGACTGGATTTGAACTCAGGAGATGTGTCTTCCTGACTCCAGGACTGGCACTTTCTCCACTGTGCCACCTAGAGGCCTTAAGTACTATACTTAATTATATTACTAAATGGAAGGAGGCTAAGGCCCCAGGAGGGGGTTAAATGCTGAAGGAGGTTTAATGCTGGGGGCTTAAATCTCTGCCCTAGAATGAAGACCAAATGGCCAAAATAGGGGTAGAGACAAGTGCCCAGAATGAAGAACAGGACTGGACTAAAGTTGCCATAAGTTCCTGCAAGACCTAATCTAGACCCTGACTTCAACCTGAAGTCTTTGAGACTGAACATGTTCTCTGGGAGTTACAGTGTGAGGACTCTCCCTATACAGCGCTGGTGGGTCTCCCTGCCTCAGGTCTCTCTCCCCATTTCAGTCCACACTCCTGGCTATCAGCTAGCTAGCTGGAAAGCTCTCGGAGCAATCTTCCTGAAGTCCAAGTCTGACTACATCACCTCTGTATTCAATAAACTGCCATGGCTTCCTATCACCTCCAGGACCAGATATAAAACCCTCTGCTTGCCTTGTCAAGCTCTTCATAACCTGACCCATTCTTCCTTTACAGTTGTGACATCGGCCTCTTTGCTGTTTGTCACAAAACACTCCATCTCCTGACTGCACATACTTCCCTGCCTAGAATGCTCTTTCTCCTCATCTCCCCCTCAGGTCTCAGCTAGAATCTCACCTTCTGCAGAAAGCCTTTCCTGCTCCCTTTAATGCTAATACCTTCCTCTGGAGATTATCTCCAATCTATCTTGCACATATCTTATTTGTATATTGTTGGTTGCATATTGTCTCCTTCATTAGACTGTGGCTTCCTGGAAAGCAGAGACTATTTTTTGCTTTTCTTTGTATCCCCAGAGCTTAGCACAGTACTTGGCATATAGTGGATACTTTAAAAATATATTTATTCGATTTTTAATTAATGGAATAAAACAAGCTTTTCCATAACATGGTATAATAAAAAAGAGATGATTGCACATGATTGACCCGACTTGGCTTGACTAAATGACTACTCTCTTGCCAATATCCATCCAAAGAATGGGGAGATGTCTCCACATCTGCTCTGCTCCTTCTCCTTGCTCCCCATTTAGAAGGGGAGAAGGTAGGGAGAAGCCAAAGGGCAAAAGATACAAGCTTCCAGTACAGAAGGTACAGACTATTGATTTCATTCCCATGAGTCAATATCTTGATGTTTAGTTTCACATTCCCTGAGTTATAAGCTAAGTCAAATTTATTCAAAAATTGAGCTCAAATGAATGTGGATATCCAAAGTGGCTGAGTATTGATAAAGCTATGCTATAATAATACTCTGAGAAACTGGCTCTAGTGACTTTCAATCTCATCTTTTTCTTCCTCTTCCTCACCCCATAATCCTAGTTAAGCTTCTAGCTGTATGTGGTACTGCCTGCATTATCCATCCCAAGTTTATTCCTTATATCCTTTGGCCGATATCTAATTGATTCATGTGTTTGAATGAGACTATAGACTCCTCCAAGCCCCATGTTCCCCTTCCCTTGTCTCCCCTACAGGCCTAGCATAGAAGATGTTTAGTAGATACTTCTTGAGACATAGAGTTGTTTACTGGGCCAAAAGACACAAATTCTAGACCCAGTTTTATGACTTCTTCTGTGGACTTGGATAAATCATTTAATTCTCTGGGCCTCACTTCTCTCATATGTAAAATAAGAAGCTTGGACTATAGGAGTTCTAAAGTTCTCTCCAGTTCTAATGTTCTACCATCCAAGAGAACTTAGTTAACCAACCAGTGACTTTACCATGTACTTATTAACTGTAACTCTACCGGCAATTACCATTCACTATCTTGTACTCTTCTTTAATAATAGGATTGCAAACTTAAATTTGTAAGAAATCTTAGAAATCATCTTACCCAACCCCCCCTCATTCTACAGATAAGGAAACTGGGATCTAGAATGATAAAATGATTTGCCTAAATTCACACAGAAAGTAAGAATTGGAATAGGATGTGGACACGCGTCTTCTGACTCGAGATGCACATGGTGCTTGAAAATTTTTACTTTCTCACCTGTAAAATTTACAAATGAAGAAACTGACACTGACACTGAGAGGTGAAGTCACTTCCTTGGTGATTTTCATGGCTATGAGTCATTTTCCCAGCTGAACTGTAAATCTCACAGAGGAAGGAAACCATATTTTCTACCCTTGGATTCTCCACAGTGCCAGTGATGGGTAACATAGCCAGTACTCAAAAAAGACTGGTTGAATCAATGGATGGATGTTTTGATGTATGGAAGATGGATGGATGGATGAATGAATGTTTGGATGAATGGTTGAAGGAACAAATAAATAAAGGAATGAATGAATTAAATAAATATGTTCTTTATTAAGCGGTACAGGAAGACTTGAGTTCAAAACCTGTCTTGGACACTTACAAGCTGTGTGACCCTAGACAAGTCATACAAACTCTCTTGGCCTCAATGTGTTCATCTGTAAAATGAGGTTACCTACCTTATAGGGATATTGTGAGGATCAAATGAGGTAACATGTAAAGTGCTTTACAAATCTTAAACCGCTATATAAGTAACTGCTACTTATTATTACTCAATCAAAGGTTTACCTTCATCCCAAGCCATACACTGACCTCTAACCCTAGAAACTAACATTTGTGCACATACCAGGTGCTTAATGAATGTTTATTCAACAAATTTGATCTCAGGTCATGGACTGATCTCTACCACTGATACCCCTTAATATTGGTCATAGATTGACCCTTGGCTTTGGCCAGAAATTGATCCTGAGACCTGAGTACAGATTGTCCCTCAGCCCTGGATACAAACTAATCCTTGTGCCTAATAAATGTTTGCTAAACTGAATTTAATTGAACCTTGGCAACAGAGTGACCTCTAACACTGGCCAAAGACTAAAGTTGGTCATGGACTGACCCCTTGTTTCTGACCATAATTTGATCTTTAAGTCTGAGGACAGATTGTCTTTCATTCCCTGGATGCAGAACAACTCATGCGCATAGTAAGTGTTTAATAAATGTTTATTAAACTGAATTGACTCCTGCTCACAGACTGACCTCCAGTGCTAGCTAAAGACTTAATGATTCGCAGAAAGGTCCATTAACAAAATGAGTGGCATTAACTATGTCTAAAGTATCTGCGAGCTGGCCTGTATCTGACAGACCTTTAAATGCCTACTATGTGCAGTTCAGGTTTGGGAGAGATAGGCGGAGAAAAAGAATGACCTTTGCCCTGATGGATCTTAAAGTCTAATGGAAGATGTGATGTATACACAAAAAAATGATACTGAAAAATTATACACATTAAGTAAGGGGCCATCAAAGTGCTATGTAAAAAGTCTGAAGAAAAGAAGGTGAAATTAGAGTTGGGTTTGAAAACGTGGGTAGGACTTCAAGAGACTAAGAGAGAGGAAAGGAAGGGGCATGTTCAGTGAAGGGAAGGATATGAGCAAAGATACAGAAGTGTCAAAGTTCTGACAATCACTCCACCTTCTCTAGAACATAATAGGGCAATAGCATTAGATAATGCTGGAGAGGCAGAGCTATAAGGATACCAAATAAAAGTTTTAACTTTATTCAGCAGCAAAGAAGGAGATGCTGAAGATTCTTTGAGCAGAGGAATGACATGACCATATCGATGCAGAAAGAAGACTTTTTTGGCAGTCGCTATCATCTCTATACCAATGACCTCCAAATCTGTATTTCTAGTCTGAGCTTCAGTCTCACCTCATCCAACATTTTATTGGACATTCCAAAATGGATGTTGAGAAGCATCTCAAACTCAGCATGTCCAAAAAGGAAGTCATTACCTCCCTCATCAACAACCCACCCTTCATCCATCCATTTCTAGTTCTATAAATGGCACCACCATCCTTCTAGTCTCCTGGTAATAGCAGCATCATTTTTAACTCCTCAGCCTCCCTCACCCCATAAATCTGATCAGTTGAATTGGGCTTTACTGATTAGTTCCCCTTCCCTTTCCTTCCCTTCCCCTAAAACCTACTGTACTGTGAAGTTCAGACACCATGTGGCTCCTACCCCCTGCCTAAGAGCTCTCCTCTGGACCCTCCTGGCTTTAGAGTGATTATCAAAATGACTGTTTTTGTTGCTTTCTCTCTCTCAGGCTGACGTCTTTCTTTTCTTTGCCTCATTAAAGGGGCCATTTCCTGGTGCCATTGACAGACATAATGAAGTCAGAAGGAGGATAATAAGCTTGGTTTTGAATATGATGAGTTTGAAGTATGCTCCTAGGACATCGACACAAAGTTCTGCATGCATTTGCAAATGTAAGTCTAGAGATCAAGAGAGAGTAGCTACAGATAAAGATTGAGGAGTCATCCACAAAGGGTGATAACATAAGCAAATTAGGAAAGCAAGGAATAATTTACCTGTCAGATCTATGGAGAAGGGAAGAAATTATGACCAAACAAGAGAGAGAGAACATTATGAAATGCAAAATGGGTAATTTTGTTTACATTAAATCAAAAAGGTTGTGTACAAACAAAATCTATGTAACCAAGATTAGAGGGAAAGCAGAAAGTTGGGAAACAATTTTTACAATTTTTCTGATGAAGACCTCATTTCTCGAATTTATAGAGAATTAACTCAAATTTACAAGAATACAAATCATCCTCCAATTAATAAATGGTCAAAGGACGTGAACAGGCAGTTTTCAAATGAAGAAATTAAAGCTATCTACGGTCATATGAAAAAATGCTCTAAATTACTACTGACCAGTGAAATGCTAATTAAAACAATTCTGAGGTGCCACCTCATACCTATCAGGTTGGCTAATATGACTGAAGAGAAAAATTATAAATGCTGGAGAAGATGTGGGGAAATTGGAACACTAATGTGTTGTTGGTAGAGTTGTGAATTGACCCAACCATTCTGGAGAACAATTTGGAACTATGCCCAATGGGCAACCAAACTGTACATACCCTTTGATTCAGCAATACCACTATTAGGTCTATATCCCAAAGAGATCATAAAAAAATGGAAAAGGACACATATGTACAAAAATATTTTTTGTAGTTCTTTTTGTGGTGGCAAAGGATTGGAAACTGTAGGGATGCCCATCAACTGGAGAGTGGCTGAACAAGCTGTGGTGTATGAATGCAATGTAGAACTATTGTTCTATAAGAAATGATGAGCAGGTAGATCTTACGAAAACCTGGAAAGACTTAGATAACCAATGCTGGGTGAAGTGAGTAGAAATGAGAGAACACTGTACACACTAACAACATTGTGCAATGATCAACTGTGATAGACTTAGCTCATTTCAGCAATACAATGACTTGAGACAATTCCAAAAGACTGGTAACAGAAAGTGCTATCCACATGCAGAGAAAGAACTGTGGATTTTGAATGCACATTAAAAGCATACTATTTTCACTTTTTTTTTGTTTTTTCCTTCCTGTGGTTTTCCCCTTTTGTTCTGATTCTTCCTTCACAACATGAACTAATGTGAAAATGAGTTCAACATGATTATACAGGTATAAGCTGTATCAGACTGTCTGCTATCTTGGGGAGAGAGGGAGAAAAAATTGGAACTCAAAATCTTACAAAAACGAATGTTGAAAACTATATATGTAACTGGAAAAAAATAAAATACTATCAAATGAAAAAAAAGATTGGGGAGTCATCTCCATTGAGAGGACAGTTAAGACTCTGGGAATAAATGAGATTATAAAGGAGAAAGTAGATAAAGAGAAGAAGACTAAAGACAGAGCCTTGCAAAACGGCTGCTAATTTAGTGGTCAAAGAGGGCAAGGAGTCAACAAAGGGGAAGAAAAGACAAAGAAAAAAAGAAAAAAAAGAAAAAAAGAAATTTACATGATAACTTTATTATATCTTTAAAAGTAGTAGCAAGTTGTGCATAACAGATTTGCAGCTTCATCTTTTTTGTTATGCTATGTTATGGAAATGTTTGTTTTATTCCATAAATTAAAAATAAAATGAATTTTTAAAAATATTTATGATTAGAGAAATAAGAGAGGAGTCAGGAAAGCTTGTCTTTGAAACCACAAGGTCAGAGCTGGTACACAGACAAAGGATGGTCAATGGTGGCAAATGCTGCAGAGGGAAAGAGGGATAAACTAAGCAAAAAGCTGAGACACCTCCTTTCCTGAGACAGAAGGGAAGAAGGATAGAGTAGATGAGGATGCATACAAATTTTTATAACAGACTCAAGAGAGTTCCCAGCAGATGACCTTGATTTTCCCATTAAAGTATGAGGTCAAATCCTCTGCTATATAAATGTGAGATACTGGGGGGCATTTGGGAACTTAAGGAAAGAAGATGATGTTAAGAATAAAGAAAATACTATCCAGGATGTTTCAAAAGTTTTAGTGCTAATAAATCTTATTTAGTCATTTAAACTGCTAGAGCTTAGAACTATTCCCTATATAATGCTTTAAGATTATCTCACTTGATTCCCACAACTTTATGTGGCAGATGCTATCCTTGTCTTCATTTTATATTTGAGGAAGTTGAGGCAGATGAAGACTAAGTGACTTGCTCAGGGTCCCACAGCTAGTTCATGTCTGAGGCAGGACTTTGTACTCAGGTCTTGCTGGCTCCAAGTCCAGCACTCTCTACTGAATCACCGGGAGGAATGAAATGGAGAGTCAAGAATCAGTTGACCAACAAACATTTATTAAACACTAATTACAACCAAATTGGGTCAAAGTGTTCAAAGCAAGACACTTTGCTAGGCCCTCAAAGATGTTATATTTTACTGGGAGAAAGCAATAAACATATGAAAAAATGTAAACAATGTCAATATAAGGTTATTTCAGGGTAGGGGAGGCACTAATACCTGGAGGGTGGGGTGAGAGATCAGGGAAGACCTCTTGGAGGGGGCAGCATGTGAGCTGAGCTTTGGAAGATTCTAGGAGACAGGTGAGGAGAGAGTACATTCTGGGCATGGGAGACAGTGTGAGCAAAGGTGTGGAGGCCAGAGATGGGCAAGGAACAATGATTTAAGAGGGGCGCGTGATTATAGTAAGTCTAGAAAGTTCAACCTGAGCCAGACTGGGAAGGGTTTTAAAGGTCAAACTTCAGAGACCACAGAAGACCACTGGAGAATGGTATAGGCAGACCTCCGCTTTAGGAAGATCGTGTTAGCCGCTACGTGGAGGACGGGCTGGAGAAGGGAGAGACTAGAGGTCAGTGAGGAGGCTAACTGAAGGAGGAGGATAAACAGCTTATCTGTACGAGTTTTCATAAGCGCTTTAGTGACCATAAAACTTTAAGGTAGGTAGTATGAATATAAGTTGTCCTATTTTGCATATGAAGACCCTGAGATTCCAGGAGGCTAAATGAGCTGGCTAATGAGGACCACAGTCAAAATTTGAATCCAGGTCTTTTGACTTCACATTCACTGTAACTTCACTAAACCATGCAGAGACCGCAAGGTGATGGGAGGATAGAGTGCTGGGCCTGGATTAGGACGGATTACTCACTTGTACACTTACTAGCTGTACAGTCCTAGGCAAGTCACTGTTTGCCTTACTTTCCTCAACTGTAAAATGGGGGAAATGACAGCTGTGAGGGTCAGTATCTGGCACATAGTAGGTGCTTAATAATCCTACCTTCCCTTTTCCCTTCTTTTCTCTTTCTTTCCTTCCCCCTTTCCTTCCTTTCTTCCCTTCCTTCTTTCCCTCCTTTCTGCCTTCCCTAAGGCCCCCCAAAATGATTTGATTTCTAAGATCCATTCCAACATCAATCCTGTGATCCTAAGATTTATAAAGATAAATAGAAATAAAAGACAGTATGTCTCAATCAACATAGCCCTGATAGACAATTTCTCATCTGCCACAGGGACATCATAATACATACTCTGTTCATTTTATAGAATTTGCAGGAAGATACAATGACAATAAGACTGCTTGTGAAACATGAAGCATTTTGAGATGTGGGAGGAATCAGTGTGGTAGAGATGGACATCTTGTCCAGCCAAACTGTTAATACTGGGAGCAGGAGGTTTTATGATTGGCCACATTGTTACAAAGATGCTATTTTTATTTAATTTAATCTCTCTGTCTCTCTCTCTCTCTGTCTCTCTCTCTTTTTCTCTCTTTCCCTCTCTCTCTCCCCACCCCCTTCCTCCCTCCCTCCCTCTACTCCTTGAGCCACCAGGCTGGTAAATTAAATGAACACAACCCACTTGGGTAGCATGCTAGACAGAAGGACAGCATTCATACAGATCCCTATCTGATGCCTCCCTCCCCTCCCAGTCAGCACCCAGGATGTGATGTATTAGGGATCAAAGATAACAAAGCAGCTTGAGTTGTTTGCATTTTGCCTCTTTCCTCCTCCCACCCCCCAAAATCGGATGCTGGAGGAGACAGATTTAGAGTGTACAACCACAGAGAACACAAACATTCTGTTTGTTTCTCACAAGAAGAATAATTATCCCAGGCTATGCCCTGACAGCAGACTCTGAACTGTGCCTGAACTCCCAGTACAGTGCCTACCCTTAGGTCCTCCAATTCAGCTATGAAAGGGAAGAAAAAATATGGAAGGATTGGAGAGACGAGAAAAAGAGTCAAGGAAGGAGAGGAAGAGAAGGAAGAGGGAAGAGGAAATGGAGAAACAGAGGGGGGGAGAGAGAGACAACGAGAAAGAGAGAATGAGGAAGAAATGGACACTATGCCTACCACTTGATTCAGAGATAGTGCTAGATCTATATCCCAAGAGGTCAAAATAAAGAGGAAAATATGCATACAAATGTTTATAGCAGCTCTTTCTGTAGTGGCAAAGAACTGGCAATGAAGGGCATATCCATCCATTGGGATACAGTTGAATAAGTTACCATATACAAATGGAATGGAATGCTATTGGGCCATAAGAAATGTTGAAAGGAATGGCTTTAAAGAACTCCTGGAAGAATTGTATGAACCAAGGCAGAATGAAGTGGGCAGAATCAGGAGAGCAATTTACATAAAAATGTTATTCTAAAGACCAATAACTTTAAAAGACTTCTGAACTCTGATCGATGTGATGATCAGCCACTGTTCTAGAGAACCAAGGATGAAGCACACTGTCCACCTCCCAAAAGGGCCTTAAGATTAAGATGACATGGCCAATGTGGGGATTTGTTTTCCTTGAGTGGACATATTTTTTCTCTTTCTTCTTTTTTCTTTTCAGTGAGGGAAGAGAAAAACCCCAGTTGCTTGATAACTGACAAAATACAATTAAATTAAAAAAGAAATGGGTCATGTGACAGAGACACAGCGAAAGTTAAGAGAATAAAAAAGGGGGTTCAAGGAGAGGTACTCACTGCTTTGAGAATACTGACAGCTTCTTTGCTGAGCCAGACTGGGTAGAGCACATCGTCATGGAGGATGGATTCAAAGAGGTCATCTTCATTATCGGCCTCAAAAGGCGGCTGCCCCGCCATCATCTCGTACATCAGCACGCCTAGGGCCCACCAGTCCACTGAGGGGCCGTATTCCAGCTCCTGAAGGATCTGTCCAGGGTGGGAAAAAGCTAGTTAGTGGCAAGTCCACGATCCTAGCAAGAGTCAAATAAAGCTTAGATAGACAACAAGGAGAAAGGGCAAGAGAACGTAGCTCTGAATGATCATCTTTTTCTGACTAGGTTTTTTCCTTAAGAAAAACCACTCCTAATTAAGAGAGATATGTGCCAATATTATGTGCTTGACCCACACAGAAGCAATCCCAGAGTGAGCCCCATGACTGAAAAATGAAACATGGCTTTCCTACATGATACATAATCCATCCTTATCTGTCTGAAACAGGTTGGGTAGCATCTCACTTAGAAGTGGGATGAATGCAATGGTAGCTCCAGGCTCCCTAGAATTATTATGAATTGAGAACATGAAACACAGATTGTAGAGTGGGAAGGGAAGCTGGAGATGATTTAGTGCCATCCCCTTACTTAACAGATGAGGAAACTGAAGACAAGGTTTATGTATAAACTCCAAACAGCAGTTTGGAGTCAAAGGGCCTAGATAGGAATTTGGTGAATTGCTTAGAGGAGCAGCAATATTTGTGTCTTAGTTTCCTTGTCTATAAATGAGATGATCTCTAACATCTCTTCCAGTTTCAAACTCTAAATGCTTAGAAGGGAAGTACCTGAGGTTATACAGCTTAGTAAAGAAAAAGATTCAGCAAAGAAACCAGGCTTAGACTAAAATGGGGTTTGCAGACCCATGTGCTCCATACCCCATCTGGCTATGTGGCTTTATAGTAGTCCCACAGCCTTTCTGGGGCTGGGCTACTCCAAGACGGGGCATCCTTCCAGGTCACTGGTCCTTGCGATTCTTGTGGGGACTGGCAAGGGAAGCCTCCTGGTGTGTGGCACCAGTCTCTGACTGAGCTCTGAGATCCAAGAGCAGTAAGTTAAGAAAGGAAGAGACAGGACTGAGGGTTCTGACTCCAGCCTAATGTGCTCATTCCTATTTAGTCCTGACAGGCTGCAGAATTTGGAATTAAAAAAGAAATTTAAGGAAATGTAGTCAGCTTGAAATTCTTCACTGGCTAGTGAGTCTACTACTTTCTGTAGCCTTTATCTTGATGTCTAAGAGCATGGTACTAGTAAGTTTAAAGTCACAGATTCTCTGCCATGCATGACAGTTAACTTTGTTCTGTTTCATGGCTTGGGGGCAGCTGGGTGGCATGATGAATAGAGCAACAGGCCTGGAATCAGAAAGATCTGAGTTCAAATCCAGCCTCAGACACTTACTAGCTATGTGACCCTGGGCAAGTCACTTAACCCTGTATGCCTCAGTTTTCTCATCTGTAAAATAACCTGGAGAAGGAAATGCCAAACCACCCCAGTATCTCTGCCTAGAAAACCCTAAGTGGGGTCATGAAGAGTTGCGCATGACTGAAACAACTCAACAAAAGTTCTACCCCCTGACCAGCCATCTCACAGCATAGAGTACTGGGCTCTAAGGTTTTTTGGACCGCCTTCTATGAGCTGTAGGGTTCTTTTTTAGTTTAGAGTCCTACAATCCCATAATCTTTTCAGTTCTCAAACGGACAACACTATGAAATGGGTGCCCATAAAGGTAGACTCTGTAAAAATGCAGGTGGCTCAGCACAGCTTACTCCCTCTACTGCAGAAACCACTGCAAGTGGAGAGATTTTGGATGATGGGGAGGAAGCATCATTGTCCTGGGTCCTGAAGAGCATGTTGTTATTGAACAGTTCTTCAAGTCCTTGACTCTGTACCTTCCCCTTTCTTTGCTCAGCAGAGGAAGGGCGGAGGAAGGAGAAAGAAATGAAATGCAAATCTATCCTAGCAGCTGCCTCTCTTCTGCTTAAAAGTGGAGTCTATGGGAAAGTTGCAGGCATCACTTCTATCATTTCACTTTCTTGCTCTATAATCATCCAATGCTCCCCACTAGAAACAGTGCAGCTCCTCAAGATTTTTGTAAAGAGGAGATAGTTTTTTCCTGACCCTGAAGCCATAAAATTAGAAAAGGAGTATTAAAAACAAAGTCCTTAAACAAGATACCCTTTTAATCTCTTCTTTCCCTAGTAGGTTCACTTTGAATACCACTTCCTCCAGAAAGCCTACCCTGATGGCTTTATTGTTCTAGATGAGCAAAAGTCAAGGGTTAAGTCATTGCCTTCAGTAATAGGGAGGAGGCCTTGGTCTCCCAGTATGTTGGCAAGGTGACCTCTGGGTGAACTTTCAGATAGATCTCATTGAATCCTTGGTAACACCCTGTTCACCCTTCTCAGTGGCTTTCCACTTCTTCTGGGATGCCATATTTTGTAAGATTCTTGCTAGGCTTGGCTCTGTTAATCTCTACTTCCTAACTGCCTTCTTGAAGACAGAGGTGGTGACAGCCCGCATCAAGGGGGAGGGCATCAGGTTTCGTAGTCAACACCCAGGGCGGAGGGGAATTGGAATTGGGGGAAAACAGGCAGGAACTGACTTCAAAGATGGAAGTTTCCAGGTCATGGTGTTGCGGGGAGAACAAGATTAATCAAACGCTTGAGATGGATGTGAAAGAGAATGAGATAAGTCAAGACCCGTAAAATCTAGGGAAGGGAGCCTGCCCCAGCACAGGACATACAGAGAGGAGAAAAGTATTGAGACAGAGTCAGCAAATACCTCAGGATGCCAGCTCTCCTTTCTTTTGTCCCTTGCTTCTGATGACCCCAGATCCTTCCACTCCTATGCTCATTTATGCCTCTGTTTGGATAGCTGCTTGTGCTCTCCAAGTTCACCTAGGTAATCTCCTTTACATTTTCCCAAGAGCCTGTTAGGGCAGGTCCTATGACTCTCCCCATCTGTCAGAAAGGTTCAGTAACTGGGCTGAGGTTACACAGTAAATTAAATGGTAGAGCTGGGTCCAGAACAGGGCTCTTGACTTCCCACACCTCAGGTTTCTAGAGCACTTGGTGAAAGGGCATATGAGTCAAGGATGGGCTGGTCCTCTCTGCTCTGCAGAGAATTCATATATTAAATGAAGTAGCTCCCGAGTTGCTTTGAAAATGAATGACTCTATGGAGTGAGGAAAGGAAGGGCTTATGAACACCCACTTGTTTCCATTTTATTACCATTAAAACCTGAGCAATTGTTCTTTTCAAGCATCTGTCAAATGTCATTTTGAAAATGATCTTTATCACCCCACAGTGAATTCAGTGTTCCCTAGTCCATCTACCAGGTTGATTTGGAGAAGCTGGGAACAGACACAAACTTTAGGAGAGTATACTTGTTTTTACTTTTAAAACGAGCAACAAGATGAAATCACCAACTTTGATACCATTTTCAATTTAAACATACAGAAAAATTTCCTTCCCTTCCCTTTCCTGTCCTGTTGTTTTTGAGGGGGAAAAAATATCCAAACCAAATCTACTGAGGGACAGAGTCATGAATTTATCATTAGTGATTTCTCAGTGATAAAACTACTTGCTCTGAGAGTTCTTATAGGATGCCTACCAGTGAAAGCAACATTGAGGGATTTCTTTTAGTTCTGGGCTTTCATCCGGTGACAATCCTGATCACTTCCTTCTGAGTTCAGCAGGCTTCTCCTCCTCCACCTCCCACCCCCAGGTTGATCACAGGTCCTCCAGGGACAAAGGCCGGCACAGTGCCTGGGAAAACCTGGTATACCTTTGTGGGCTGTCCAGCCCACTTTGGGTAGAGAACTCACCTCTGGTGCAATGTAATCAGGAGTCCCACAGAAAGTGGTAGTGGTCACACCGTTCAAAATCCCTTCCTTACACATCCCAAAATCAGCCAGCTTACAGTGACCTTCTGCATCGAGAAGAATATTATCCAGTTTCAAATCCCTGCGTAGACAAAAGAATAACCATACCATTAACACTTCTCTGACATGACATAAGGGCTTTGTCCTGAATTGGCATATCCATTTGGGTAAGAAGTCATATCTCATGGAAATCTGAAGCAAGGAGTTTTTGCAAATCATTGAAGAGAATGATATTTATTAATTATCCTATACTCTACATCAATACAAGAGAGGTCTCCTATCCAGCCCTCAAGAAGCTGAAGAAATAGTTTAAAAAACAATGTTCTAAGACAAATAATAATCATTTGACAGAAAGCTCTGATGTTGCCAATTTACATGAGAGACCCAGAGAATATTAAGGCTGGAAGGGATCTCACAAGGATTTCTTTCCTCAAAAGGGTCTTGAGTCTCAATTTCTTTCCCTTAATTAGGGGAATGATAATATTGGTATTACCTCCCTCACAGGACTGCTATGCAAATTAGCAAGATTATTTATGTTGCCCTTCATTATGAAGAGGACCAGTGATATCACAGGGTGACATCTTGACTCATGGGTAAATTGGATTTTAGAGAAATGAAGTTGCACCAAGTTGTCAGCCTCACGCCGTCTTCCAGAGTCATCAAAGTTCAGATTATTTAGGTTGAAGCCATCTGAAAAATACAAATGGCTGCCCACATATAAAAGGGCCATCAGCAGTATTACCATCACAAGTAAACCACATCTAATATAAGATGTATCTAATATATATATATATATATATGCACATAATATATATCACATATATCTAATATAAGATATATATCTATCAATATAAGAAATCAATATAAGATGTGGAATCAAGTGTGGTACATACTTCAAATGCGCAGCATATATGCAGATCAGATAAGAGGAAATTAATGAGAAGCCTGAATAACATGGGGAAGGATTTATGGAAGCTGGACCTTGCCAGAAGGTTCAGGTTTGGATAGAAAGAGAAGGAGGAAGGCATTTCCATAGGAGAAAATGAAGGAGGTTAGGGTGGCAGGAGTGAAGTCACAGAAATGTAACTATCGCTGTCCCTGCTCTCTAGAGCTGGAAAGAACATGGCACATGCAGAAGAAAGTAAATGAGATGGTAATTCCAACAAGAAAGCAGAGAGTTAAATATGTTTGGAGAAACATAGGAAATGGGGGTGCGATGGAGTCTTCACCCTGAGGGCAAGGAGAGGCTACTGAAGGCAGGAAAATGACCAGAGGAAAATAATGTTTTAGGGATAACTGTCTGGCAGCAACAAAAAGGATGGAGAAACAGAAGAGAGAGTAGAAGCATAGAGGGCTGCTAGGAACTCGGAGCTCTAGGTGGAATGGCTTATGGATGGTGCTCTGGTCATGGATCCAGGAAGGGCTGGGTTTGAATCCCACATCTGATGCCTCAGATATTTTTAGGCTGTGTGTGGGATCCTGAGCTGATCTCTGTTTCTTTATCTGTAAAATGCGGGTGTTGTACACAAAAGCCCCTTCCAGCTATAAATCTGTGATACTAAGATCACAGTAGTAATCAAATTATCTTAGTGTATGCCATGTCTGGAGATAAGTCAAGCTCTGACTCATCTCCTTCCAAGTCCATGCTCACACAACATGAGTTACCCTTAGGGAGCCTGGGTCTGGAGTCAGGAAGACCTGAGTTCAAATCTGTCTTCAGATACTTCCTAGCTGTGTGACCCTGGGCAAGTCATTTAACCCTATTTGCCTCAATTTCTTCATCTGTGAAATGAGCTGGAGAAGGAAGCAGCAAACCACTCCTGTATCTTTGCAAAGAAAACCTCAGATGGAGTCATAAAGAATCAGACACAACCGGAATGACTGAACAACAACTAGGGAGCCTGGGTATGGAGCCAGGGTGAGCTGAGTTCAAATCTGACCTGTAACATTTACTAGTGTGGGAAGTCACTTAACTTCTTTCGGCCTCAGTTTCCTCAACTATAAAATGATAATGAAGGGCCCTTCCTTGCAAAATGGTTACAAGGATCAAACAAGAAAATATTTGGAAAAGCACTTGGCACAGTGCCTGGTACGGAATGGGTTCTATATAAATCTTGTGCCTTTCCCTTCCCCCAAAATGAGATTCATGCCAGTGATTGGTTTGAGTTGCACACTGCAGGGCATCTGAAAGCATGGCCCCTCCAAAGGAAACCAGAAATCTGCTCATTATGATCCTGCTTTTCAAACAAAATGTAAGAGGGTCTCTGGGACATTTTTGCTGAGGGGTCTGTGAACTTGAACTTTTGACACTGTTTAACATTATTCACTCAGAGCAATGGTGGGGGCAGGAAATATTTTCAACTCTCTCCTCTCCAGCATGTGACCCAGTTTCCGACTCCCAGAGAGGGCAGGGACTAGCTCCAAAATGTGCTGACAAAGCACATGAATGAAGTGACTGCAGTTGGAGCATAACAGCCATTGCATGGGAGAAAATGTGTGCCAGTCCCTCTAATCCACTGCCTTAGCAAAGCATGGCGGAGTCTCCTTCCCAGCAGCTGCCAAGAGGGAGAGGGTTTGTATTCAGGTCAGCAAGCACTTATTGACTGCCTCTTGTTTGTAGAACCTTGGGCTCCTGACTAAGTGAATCAGAGAAGATAAGATAAGAGAGACTCCCAGTACCAGGAGAGCTGTAAATGCAAAAGATACATGAGGGAACATGAGGAATGGAGGAGAGCTGGAAAACATCTGGCTTCCTCCCAGAGCCAGCTCCAAGGCCATTTTCTGCAGGAAGCCTTTCCTGGTCCTCCCTGCTGCCCAGGCCTTCCCCTCTCAGACTCCCTACATTTTTCCTCGGAGTATTTTCTATGCTCCCAATAACCTAGCTCTGTGCGGTCTCCTCCCTTGGAGTGTGCCTGATTGGTGGGAGTTGTTTTTGTGTTGGTGCTTTTTCTAATTTGTTTGCACAAGGTTGTGTTTGCATTTGGTGGTTTGCTTGTTATCTCCCCAGTAGACTGTGACCTTCTTGAGAACAAGAACTGTCTTCTGCTTTTCTTTGAATCCTTAGCATTTAGCACAGTGCCTGGCACATAGTAAGTACTCCATAAATGCTTGCTGACTGACTGCCTTTCTTCATGTGCTTAGTGTTTAGTCAGCACCTGGCACATAGTAGGCACTTCACAAATGCTTGCTGACTGACTGCCTTTCTCAGACACTTGACATTCATTAGCTGAGTGACCTTAGGCAAGTCACTTAACCCAATTGACTCATCCTGGGTCATCTCCAGTCATCCTGATGAATACCTGGTCACTGGATTCAGATGGCTCTGGAGGAGAAGTGAGGCTGGTGATCTGCATAGCCCTCCCTCATTCAAAACAAAATCAAGTGCAAGTCATGTCATCATTTCTCTGATGGCATGGTCTTCTTTGGCAACAAAGGGTGAACACACACACACAGTGTTTAGGACAGAGTCTGGCACGTAGTAAGAGCCTGATAACTAACTAAAGTGCTGTTGGAGTTCTAGAGATCAGGGAAGGCTTCCTGGATTCAGGAGTATTTGAGCTGGGTTTTAAAGGTTGGGTTATAATGCAACAAGGACAGCTAGGTGGCACAGTGGATGTTGTGCTGGCCTGGAGTCAGGAAGACTTATCTTCCTGAATTCAAATCAGGCTTTAGATATTTACTAACTGTGTGACCGTGGGCAAGGCATTTAACCCTGTGGGCCTCAGTTTTCTCATCTATAAAATGAACTGTAAAGGAAATGGCAAACCACTCCAGTGTCTTTGCCAAAAAAATCCCAAGTGAAGTCAGAAAGAGTTGGACATGACTGAAACAGCTGAACACCACCACCACCAGTAATCCAACAGGCACAGAACAGGAAGAAGGTCATTCTCAGCATAAGGAAAAGAATGATCAAAAGGATGAAGGGAGAAAATATCAGGGTAAAGTGTGTGGGGTGGGGAGAGCAGACAATGTTTCAGTTTGTCTGGAAAAAAAGTTGAAGGCTAGAAATGTGGGGTGGAAAGTTGTGGGAAGTCTTTGAAATCCAGGCAGAAGAAGTTTATAGATGAGGAAAGAAGGAATAACGAATGAGGGAGGGGTCAGGAAAACAGGATATTTTGCCAATTTTGTCACCAATACGATGGATGACAAACTGGGTGACTGAATGGTGAGTGCTGAGAAGAAATGAAAACCCAGCAAATGTGTCAAAGAAATTTGCTATTCACATTTTGGATTATAAATAGTTTTTACTGGTAATGAGTGAAATCAGAGATTCTGTTTCCATGTAAGCAGAATGGCACCTTAGAGATTCTCTGGCTGCCAAGCATCATTGACACCTGGAATGCCACCATTAGACTTTGGGAGCCTGAGCCACAATGACCTTGGAGGCAGGATTCCAGACTGGATGTTGCTGCCAGCTGAGCAGGGAAGCCTTGAGAACAAAGCTTCTAGTGCTTTGGATTTAGAATTTAGTGGGACTATAGTTATAGCATAATTGAGTTAAACTGTGAACTTAATCCCCTTCTCTCTGGAGGCTGAGGCAATACAAGGTAGTACAGGATATTGAGGAGTTAGGGGGAATGTTTGTATATTTGTTTTTCCTAAACCTTTGAAGTAAATATTCTTTTGTAAATGGAACTGAGGCACAGATGATGTCCTAAAATTGGGGAAACAATCAGTGGGGATTTAAGCCATGGGCTGATTCTAGACATATTCTAAACTCCTTAAGGGAACTGGAGAACCCTGGAGAAGGAATGAAACCTAATGCACCTGGCCCTCGGACAGTGACGGCAGGACAGTCACACTTCCACATCCACTATCTTATCTTAACCAACTTTATAAAGGAGTTATCACAGATATTGTCCCCTTTGTGCAGATGGGGACACTGAAGTTCAGAGCTGTTAAGAGATTCCCCCAGAGAAGCGGGGGGGGAGGAGGAGGGAGACAGAGGGAGGTTCAGACAGAGAAACAGAACAAGACAGAGACAGACAAAGACAGACAAAGATAAAAGATTTCCCCAGAGATTGTAGGGAGGGAGGAGACAAAGACAGACAGAAACAGAGAATGAGACTCAGGGACAGAGAGACAAAGACAGAGACAGAGATAGAGACATAGAGACACAAAGAGAGAGAAGGAACTTCTGCACCTTTTTGCTGGCAATCTTCCATACCTGGAATGCTCTCCCTCATCTTTGCTCCTAAGAATCCCTTGTTTCCTTCAAAAGTCAACTCAAGGGCTACCTTCTTTTCCATATGACCTTTCCTTTATCCCCTCAGTTGCTACTGTTCTTCAATATCTTGTACAGGGGAAGAGATAGAAAGATGGGGGTGGTGTAGGAGCAGAGGAAGGGAGGGAGGTATGGAGAGAGAGAGAGAGAGAGAGAGAGAGAGAGAGAGAGAGAGAGAGAGAGGGAGGGAGGGAGAAAGAAAGAGACAGAGAGAGAGAGAGAGGGGGAGGGAGAAAGAAAGAGACAGAGAGAGAGAGGGAGGGAAGGAGGTAGAGAGAGAAAGTGAGAGAGAGACAGAGAGAGGGAGGGAGGGAGAGAGAGAAGGAGGGAAGGAGGGAGAGAGAGAAAGAGAGAAAGGGAGAGGGAGGAAGAGAGAAAGAGAGAGAGGGAGGGAGAGAAAAAGAGAGAGGGAGGAAAAGAGAGAGAGGAAAGAGAGAGAGAAAGAGAGAGAGAAAGCGAGGGAGGGAGGGAGGAAGAAAGAGAGATGGAGGAAAAGAGAAAGAGAGAGAGAGAGAGACAGACAGACAGACAGACAGACTAGAATTCTCCTAAGGCTTACATAGTAGTTGTTCAACAGATTAAGTTGAGGTGAAAATGGTTCTTTTTGTCAGCTTGACAATTATTTGGAACTAAATTGATCTGGGCACCACTGAGGCATTCACTCAAAACATGTATCCTCAAAGACACCTTCTCAATCCTCAGACACGTTGTTTAAACAAAACACAAGCACAGGCACATACCCACCGTGAATTCCTTCAGTCATCTGGTAATAATAGCAGGAGAGGTTAAAGAACTGCTTCATGGCCTAAGTATCTGAGTTGGAGGGAGAGAAGGCTCTGCAGAAGGACTTTAGAAACACCACAAGAGTGCTCATATTTTGGCAGAGAAAGGAGGACCAAAGTTTACCCTGTGATAAAGACAAGTGCTCCTCACAGTTACTACTGAACATCTTACTCACCTCAAAGAAAGCAGATAGAGGAAAGTCTTTTCCCAACATAGCCAAACTCCTGATTCTAGACATATGATCTATCTATGGTAAATTTTAAAAACCAAAACTGGCTTCACCTTTCTGCAGCATAGCTCTCATTTCTGACCGGGTCCAAAGCTCTGAACTTACACAGACCAGGTTCAGTCTTGGTGGGGGAGTGCAGAGAGGAGGCTGCCCCAAACCATCCCTTGTTGAGTGGTTGGTGTTTCATGTACTTTAAGGTCTGGCCACATTGGCCTTGCTGTCCCTCATCCATAAACATGCCTTCTCCTATCTCTACACTTCATGCTGGTCATCAACCATGTCTGGAATGTTCTCCTTCCTCATCTGTACATCTTAGAATTCCGACTTTCCTGCAAAACTCAAGTGTCACCTTGTCCATGTGACCTTTCCTGGACACCCCCACTTTGTTCCCAAATTTATTGGATATTTATTTTTTATGACTCTCCATAACCTGGCCCCAACCGACCTTTCCAACTTCATTATACATCATTCCTTTTCCCTAATCCTATGGTCTAGGCAGGGGTAGGGAACCTGAGGCTTTGAGGTCACATGTGGCCTTCTGGATCCTTAAGTGTGGCCTCTGGAATGGATTCAGTCAAAAGGGTCTAGAATGCCATGTGTGGCCTCAAAGTCAAAGGTTCCCCACCCCTGGAGCCAAACTGGCCTTCTTCCACTATTACTCCTTGAATGTTCTCCTTTCTCACTTCCACTTCACAGAACCCTTCAATTTCTTTACAACTTAGCTTCAGCACTATCTTCTACAGGATGCCTTTTCTTATTCTCCCCACTCTCAACCTCCAGAGGCTGCCACCCTTGCTAAAACTGTCTTGTACTTTCTTAGCATCTATTTTACATTTTATTGCTGGTGTTCAGTCGTTTCAGCTATGTCCAACTCTCCCTAACCCAATTTAGGGTTTTCTTGGCAAAGATAGTGGAGTAGTTTGCTATTTCCTTCTCCAGTTCATTTTACAGATGAGGAAACTGAGGCAAACAGGGTTAAGTGACCTGTCTAGGGTCACACAGCTAGTAAATGTTTGAGAACAGATTTGAACACATGAAGATGAGTCTTTCTGACTCTAGACCTGGTACTCTATCCACTGTGCCACCTAGCTGCCCTATATTTTACATATACTTCTACAATTACTTTTATAGTCCTGGGGCCTAGGATAGGCCTTGGAATACAGCAAGCACTTAATCAATGATTTTTGTTTGACCCATTGATTTGACATCTGATTCCATATGTGGAGTGAGAAGAGTGAGGAGTCAAGGATGATATCAATATTGAGACCTTGAGGACCGGAAGCCCTCAATGGGAATAGGGAATATCCTTTGCAAAGACTCTCTTGACACTAGTCAAAGGAAATGAACTGAGGTTTGCTTCTGGCAGTGGGTACAGACTACACTGTTCAGCTTACTCCTTGAAACCAAGAGTATTCATCATGAGGCACCTGGTTGGGATTAAATGTGGATGGCACTGAGTGATATTATCTTTGTGCCCTTGGATGAATGAGTTCCCTACTCCAGGCTGCACTTTCCTCTTTTGTAAATGAAAGACTCACACTATTGGGGAAAGAGCACGAGCTTTGGAATCAGAGGACCTGAGTCCAAATGTTGCCCCTGCAAACTAATTATATGACCTTGGGCAAATCACTCTACATCTTTGGGTCTGATTTTTCTTATCTGTAAAACAGGGGGCTGGACTAGATGATCTCGAAGGTTCCTTTCAGTTCTACATCTCTGAGGACAGGATCCATCAGCTTTCTTCCGGATGGAAAGGTAATTGGCCCACACGTGAACCAACCCCGTGATCTCTGTTGATGGACAGGTGGATTTTCATTAACCTACGTCTTTTGAGACGAAACTTCCTGGTCTGAATTACACTTAGAACAACCACGTGTCTGGGCTCCAGGTGGCCTCAGCACATTACCTGGAGATAACACTCCTAAATGAATCGCCTCTCTTAAAATGCTTCTAATTACTGCTTTTACCCTCCTCAATGACTGTTTTCAACATCACTCCCCTACTTTAGAACCCAGAGCGACTCCTGGCTGTTTAGGAGATCCGTTCTAAACTCTTTACCCTGGCATTCGAGGCCCTTCATCCAATGATTCCACCTTACCTTTCTAGTCTCATCTCTCACTATTCTTGACCTCGTGCTATTCCTCAGGCACATCTCTCCATTGCTCCATTCCATGTCTTCTCACTGGCTGCTCCACCTCTTGCCTTGCCTGGCTTCCTTCAAATGTCAGCCTTTCCTGGTGCCCTTCAGTGCTAGTATATGGATTATTTGTACCTGCCTTGGGGTACAGCATTACTAGCTTGTATTGGTCTGTTGGCTACATTTGGACACACTGCGTCTTGACCCTGACATAGTGATGTCATTTGGGTCCTCTTCAAGAATGAAGGACAAAACTATCCAACCAACCAATTTCACCTTGTTGCTATCTAGAACCTCCTGGACATACTGAGGGCAGGGGCTGTTCTGCCTTTTTTATATCCCTAGCTATTAGGCCAGTACCTGGCACTGGTGTAACTTAAAGCAATCAGGTTTCCCTCTTTCAGTCTCAGTTTCCTTCTCTGTAAAACAAGTAGGTCAGGTAGGATAATCTCTAAGGTATCTTCCAGCTCAAAATCTTTTGTTATTTTTCAGTTTAGTTCAACTAAGGCTTCCATATTTCTTTTGAAAACTTTGGCAATACTAGTTGGATATTTTGTAATGACTCTGCAGTTTCTGGCACGGTTATCACAACCCATCCATCATCATTCCCTGGGTCTAACCATAGTATTGATGGCCTTGGCTTTCTCAAGTTTTGCTGTAGGAAAGCCAGTGAGGCAGCTAGTCAGCCAGGTCACTGTAAAGGCCCGCCTCTGCTAAAGAACCAAGAGTAACCCTTGATTGAGGTGAGGAAGACTGGAAACCATAGGGAATGGACTGCAAAACTTTAAATAAGGCCCGGATTTCTCAGCTTGAAAGAACCCATTCTCCAACCCTCGCTGTCAATATGAGAAATTGTCTAAGAGATGTTCCAGGCTTCCAGGGACACATGGAGCCGCGTGCTGGAACAGCAGTTGGCCTCAGTCTTGTCACGCTGGTCCAGATAAAGAGTTGAGGAAGTCTAAATGGAACTGAACCCAAGGTGAAGGGGATGTTGGGAAGCACGTCTTCCTGCAAAGGGGAGGTCACTGAAACTACTGGCAGTATAGCAGAGGCCTCCCATAAGGGCAGGGGGAATGAAAATGGACTGACCCCTACAAGGACAGAAAACAATTTTTATGATTATTGAAAAGAAATCTCCCACTTTTATTTGTTTAGCTTGGCTAGTACTTGCTTTACGATTTTTTTTTTTGGTTTCTCTATTGACAATAACACGTATGAATACCGAATATACATATGTGTTTGTATGGGTACACAGGACACAGGAGAGATGTGTAAGGGCTGGATGAGCAAGTGTGTAATTCTACAAGGAAGATCACAAATTTTAAATACAGCTATGAGGGGCCCTCGAGATCACCTAGCCTAACAAGTTCTTAACCTTATTTTGTGACTTAGATCGCTTTGGTGACAGTCTGGTGAAGCCTGGGGACCCCTTCTCAAAAACAGGTTATCAAAATATATATTTTTAAAAATCAAGTTCACAAACCCTAGGGTAAGAACCCCCAACCTAATCCAATTCTATCTTTCATTTAATTCTTAAGTGCCAAATAGACAAAGAGTATGATGTGAGTCTGGATCAGAGTTCGTATAATTGCAGCAGTTAAAGTAATAGCTCATATCCATAAAGCACTTGAAGATTCACAAAATTTCTTTGGTTTCACAACAATCTTGTGAGTTTGGTTCTATTGCTATTCTCCTTTTACAGCTGAGGAAACAGATTCAGAGACATTAAGTGACACGTAACTACTAGTAAATAAGTGAGGCAGGATCTGAATCTGTATCTTCCTCAGTGTAAGACCAGTGTTCTATCTACCATACCAGATCGCCTCCCAATTACCTTCACTATAGTCATTTAAGATTTACAGCATGCCTTCCCTCTATCCCTGAAAGGCAAATCATCCATATGACCTGCTTTAACGATGAGAAAAGTGGGAGTAAGTTTCTGTATACTATGGATAGAGTGCCTGACCTGCTATGAGGAAGATTCATCTTTCTGAATTCAAATCTGCCTCAGACACTTAGTAGCCCTGTGACCCTGTGCAAGTCACTTAACCTTGTTTGCCTAGTCTGCAAAATAAGTCGGAGAAGGAAATGGTAAACTATTGTAGTATCTCTGCCAAGAAAACCCCAAACGGGGTCAGGGAAAGTCAGACACGACTGCAAAACGACTAAACAACAACAACAAAATATTTATGGTCCTGCTGTTCCGTCCAATAGAATTTAAGTGCTTCAAGGGCAGAGACTACCTCAGAATGGTCTCTGTATATTCAGTCCCTAGAATCGTGTCTGTGGCAGCTTAATAAATGCTTGTTGATGGATTGATGGGCCCTTCTACAGTTGTATGCAAATACATACAGGACAGGAGGAGGGTGAGGGATCAGACTCCATCTGCTTTGTGTTACTCTGCTTTGGATTTTATTTTTCCTCTTTAAGCCATCCGTCTCCAGTCCACAAGGAGAACTGAAAGTAAGTTGTGCTTTTTCACAGCAAAAACAATAACAAAACTTCTCCAACGAGATCATCTCCCACACCAGTTGCTCGGTGGTTGTTTTCAGTACATCAAAAACAGGTATGAAGCCCTCTGACCTACAGATCACACAGACAGGCTCAGACTTCAAGGAGATTAGAGACCAAAAGAAAGAATCCCCTAAAAAACAATTTATTCATCACAGCACATTATACAGTACCCAAAAATTGGAAACAGAGTAAATGCCTATTGGATTGGAAATGATGAAAGAAGTCAAGACAATATTTATTCCGATGATCAGTGATGAGTAGGAAGAACTCAGAGATGCAAGGTAAGGCACGTTGACACAGAGGGAAGTACACAGACCAAAGATAACAATGTACACCAAGACTGTTACAATTCAAAATGGAAAGACCAGAGCTGAATCACCATCTACTACTTGGAGACCTAGAGGAAGGAAGAGAAAATGTATCCTTTCTCCATGGAGGAGGGGGATTATGGGTGTGGAATATGTACAGTTACACTTGGTTAATATTATCTGTTAACTAGGTTTTTTTCTCTCTTTAAAAAATTTTTTGGTAACAATGTATGTTTTGATGCATAATAGAAGGGAAAGAGATGCAGAGATCAAGGAATGTGAAAACAAAATGTATTAAGTAAAAATTTTAAAGCAGGGTACATTCTAGTCATGATTCTGGGAAATAAAAGAAGAAATAATGGACAGTTTGGGTTTTTTCCCATGCTCTTCAGCAACCAGTTGATAAGCTAGTTGTCTCTAATGAAAATACTAGTCATATCAAGGTAATTAAAGTATTGTTAGAAGAAAGCTGGGTTCAAATTTCATCTCAATCTTTCCATCTGTAAAATGGAGGCAGTAAGGTTTGTACTATCTACTTCACAAAGTGGTTGTGAAGAAAATGTTTTGTAAATCCTAGTGCTGTAGAAATGTAAACAATTTTAGTTACTCAGTTCAGAAATCTCAGGGAACTCCCTATCTAAATGGGCAATTCTGCCCTCGAAACACAATCATTTTCATTGCCTTAGTAAGGAGCTTGGTGTGGCAACAATGTAAATCCTACAGTCAAGAGAAACCTGGGTTCAAATCCTATCTCTAACGTTTACCAGCTGAAGGACCATGAGCTAGTCACTTAACTCCTATGAACCTAAGTTTCCTCTTCTGCTAGGTGGTACAATGGATAGAGTGCTCAGCCTGGAGTCAAGATTAGTTCAAATCTGGCCTCAGACACTTACTAGCTGTGTGACCCTGGCCATGTTACTAAGCCCTGTTTGCCTCAGTTTCCTCATCTGTAAAATGGCAAACAACTCTAGTATCTCTGCCATGAAAACCCCAAATGGGGTCATGAAGACTCAGACAAGACTGAAAAATGACTAACACCAACAAAAGCTGGAATAACGATGCCTGATAATATTTACCATAAAAACACGTTGTCAAGTTCAAATGAGATAATGTATGCAAAATGCTTTGATAACCTTAAGTCACAGGGCTTCCCAAAAGTTATTAAAGCTTAAAACAACACTAAACTTTTTGGGACAGCCTGCATAAATGTCAGTTGTCAGTATTAAATGGATGATGATCTCCTAAATTACTGATAGCTCTTAAACATTATCTACTTGGCAAAAATGAACTATGAGACACACCCTCTTTCATGCCTGTTTTTATTTGACTTGTAAAATTTTCATTGCTCATGGAAAATCACTGCAGGGCACATGTACAAATTACAAAACAATTAAAGTCATAAAGCCAAGTCAGAGCCATTCCCACAATCTCCCAACATCGATTAAGGGAATGTCAATGAAAAGACCTGTGCCCAGAGCCTGTGGGTGAGCAGAATGTACTAGTAAGAACAGATAGGGAATGCCCCCAGATGCTGCCACCATCATGGCTAAGCAGGTACCTCTAGCAAAAACATTTTGCAGTTTCCTGTTTCCAGAGAAGACAGAAGAGGAGATTGTTCAATGTCATGATGGGGGGCGGGGGAAGAGGTGTGTCAATACTCTGGTTGTTGTTTAATTTATCAACCAATAAGTTGTCTTGAGCCTCTATCATATGATACCCAGTCCTGTTTGGTGGCAGATACAACTCCTCTGGGTAGATGACATGAAACAAGGAGAAAACAAGATTGGAAGGAACATAATGAATATTAGATCTAATAAATATTAAAGATTAGATCTAATAAATATTAGATCAAATTTGAGCAAGAAAGGAGTTCAGGAGAAGGGGAGATCGATGTGGACTACTCTGGAAAGCTTTGGAGGAAAAGCTAGGGCTTTAGCTGACCAGCAAAAGAAGAGCAGGATTTGGACAGGACTAGAAGACAAGGGAATGAAGCCACTCCAGAGAAGGGGAGGAACCTGCCAGAAGCCAAGGAGACTTAGGTAATCTTGATATGTCTGGGGGAGAATGACCTGACCTGAGCTGAGGATAACCATTGGGGAATAGGGGGAGACCAGCTGAGAGACATAGGATGGATTCCAAATATGGAAACCCATCAACACCAAGGAGTTTGGGTTTCTAAAATTTTTGGTTAAAGGCTAAGGAGAAACAAGAATCTAAGGAAGGAAACAGAACTTCTGATCATTTGCAGGAAAGGGTCAAGCCTTTCCACATGCCTGGGATCCAAGGCGCCTTCCATCCTGGTAACTCACAAGAATGATCTTGGGGAAATGATTTACTTCACCCTCTTTTTTTGCTGTTTATGCCAGAAGCTCTCTGAGTTGGCTCCAGATGAATGCCTTGGCATGGAAAACTCTGATGAGGGAAGAACACTATTAACTCTTGTCTGTATTCAGTTTCTCTTAGGTTAAGGTGCCACAAACCACGTGGAAGCCCATGGTGTTCAGGGAGTGTCCAAGTCCCACCAGTGAGTCCCTTAGATCTCTTCATTCTTGGATTGGAAAATGTGACTCCACTAATACAAGTGCTAGGGGTGTGGTTAAAAGGCAATTTAGCTGAAAAAAGGATTAAGGACCTTTTAGTAGCCTCTAAGCTCACTACAAGTCTCCAGTGTGATGTGGCAGCCAAAAAAACCAAATGATTTTACATTAAGAGAGGCCTGGCTTCTAGGAATAAGGAGATGAGAGTCCTGTTTTACTCTGCCCTGGTAAGATGAAGTCTGCAGTACTGTATTCAGTTCTGAGTGTTATATTTTAGAAAGGACACTGTTAAGCTATAGATTCTCCAGAGGATGGTAATAAGAATATAAGAATCAGTTATAGGAACTCGGTATCTTTAGCCTGTCAAGTAGAAGACTTATGGGATATATTATAACTATCTTCAATTATGTCAAGAGCTGTCATATGGAGAAGGATTAGGCATGTCCTATTTGCCCCTGTAGGACAGAACCAGGAGAAATCGGTAAAAGGTACAGAGAAGCAAAGTTTAGCCTTTATGTCAGGAACTCATTCCTAACAAAGAAAGCTATCTCTAAGTGGAATGGGCTGGCCCAGAAGACAGTACTTATGGGAAGTCTACAAGGAGGACCACCTATTGGGCATCTTGTAGTGAGCCTCAACTTTTTTTTTACATATGAGTTGGTGTAGATGACCACATGTAGCCCAATTTTGCACATTCCAACTCAGAGATTCTACAATTCCTGTACTTTATTTAGCTCCTTCATGAGGAGTGGAAGCAACTTCACCAAATCACAAAATGTTTTGTCCAGAAGGGCTTAGAGATCATCCAGTCCAAAATCCTTTTTTTTTAAGATGAAGAAACAGAGTCAAAGGTCAAGTGACTTACCCAGGGTCACACATCAGTAAGAAGCAGAGCTATGACTGAACCCATGTCTCCAGTTTCCAAGTCTCACGCTCATTCCTTTATACCACTCTCCCTCTCCAGCCTTCCCCACCCTTTTCTGCCTTGACTTCAGTTACCATTTTAAAGTATGCACTTTTTTGGGCAAAGTATTTGATTGATTCAAACTCTGTGACCTTGAAAAAAAGCCACAATCTATTTTGGTAATATAAATCATAAATTCATCAAGAAAAGACAAGGAGACAGAAACTGAAAAAGAGGAATGGACTTGGCATGGTTGTACACAGGCCTAAGACAACAAGCCTAGCCCAGGGCTACCACTGTCTGGTCCAGAAACCTGACTAGGCCTGACTGGCTGTCTTTGAGACTCCAGCATTTCTTGATGCATTTCTGGTTTCCATACAATCTCTGACTCAGACTATTACGAACTGCATGGTAGTTAAAGAGACATAGAGTTAAAAAAAATCCACAACTTCGACTTTGGTGTCATCATCCATTTTTCCAAAGGAAGAATATGGAGAAAATATAGTGACCACATGCCTGCAAGAATGACTCCTAACTATTAGAGCCAATGCATTTCAACAAGCATTTAAGGGAGAGCTGACCTGGCATCCATCCTTATGTGGGTCTACTAGGGAACAAAGAAAATTAGGTGAGAAAGCTACTTCTGTCTTCTCATCTCTGGACCTCAGTTTCCTCAATTTCCATTCCATAAAATGAGGACAGTTGACTAAGATGCTTTCTAAATCTCTTCTAATTCTAGCATCCTATGGTTTCCTGAGACAGAGGACTTAATAAAGCATCCTCAGCTTTCCAAAGTGTGATCCCAAATAGGATCACTTGATCTTCATAAAGATGTATTGGAGAATCTACTGGAGAAGTGCTGAGCAAATGAGAGTATATGAATATCAGGAAATACCACTGCACCAAAAAAGACTGAAATACGAAGAATTCAGGGAAGCATGAGAAGAGATATAGCAACTGATGCAGAGTAAAATAAGCAGAACCAGGAAAACAATGGACACAGTAACTTCAACACTACAAACAGAAAAAAGCAACTAAATTCCAAACTTTACACTATGAAATGATCGCAACCAAGCTTGGCTCTAGAGCAAGTGAACAAATAAACCATGTCCTTTGTATAGATGCAGGGGTGACAATGGGAATGGAGCAATGCATATGAAGGTGATGTTCTGGTTGGTTTTGCTTAATTCTTTTTTTCCTCTTTTAAATCTTTTTAAAAGGACCCATCATCAGATATTATGTATCATGTATTGGGCTCAATGGATAGAAGAGAAGGAAGGGATATATAGAAGGAAAGGTAATGTAAAAATAAAAGACAGTGCAGCTAGGTGGCACAGTAGATAGACCATCAGGCCTGGAGTCGGAAAGACTTAGGTACAAATCTGACCTCAGATACTTACTAGTTGTGTGACCCTGTGCAAGTCACTTCACTTTGTTTGCCTCAGTTTCCTCACTTGTAAAATGAGCTAGAGAAAGAAATGACAAACCACTCCAGCATCTTTGCCAAGAAAACCCCCAAAGGGATCATGCCATTATTTTGTTGTTGTTCAGTCATTTCAGTCACATTCAGATACCCGACTGAACAACAACAAAATAATGGCAATAATAAAAATAAGATTGAAAAAAAGGAACAGACAAGCTTGGAGGCAAGATAAGGAACCCAATGCAGAGAGCAAAAATGATTTAACAAGAGTGACAGGAAGATTTAGAAATACAATTTGAAAGGAAAGCCAGGCCTCCTGATTTTCAATCCAGAGTTCATTCTATTACATCTTGCTTAAAACCAAATTGGCAGGTCAAGAGAGATGAGAAGTGATGACCCATTTGGGCTGAATGGCTCTACTAAGGGCCACTCCAATGGAAACATCAACAAATTCTGAAATCACTGGATGTGAATAGGATAAGCCTTGAACTTGGGACATGTATAAAAGGACAGACAATGCAGCCATTAGACAAGACCAATGACAGGGTAGGACTTCCAGCCATGGACTTTGACCACTCCAGCTGTAAACTTGGGGAGTCTGCCTCTTCCTGAAAAAAGACACTAAGAGGCTGCTTGACTAGTCTCCCTTTAGGCTGGGCTCTTCTTTCAAATCTTCAAGCCTCCTGGGTTTGAAAGGCTCTAAATATTTGCTTCTGTGTAAGTAGGGCTAGTTTCACCGAGTGTGGGCCAAAACAGGCTTAGGAAAAACCAGGAAATAAGTGAGAGCATGATGATGTAGTCCCATTGAATACACACACACACACACACACATACACACACACACACACACACACACACACACACACACACACACACAATGCTGAAGGAAGCCAATTATTTACTGGACTTTTGCAGAACCGAGAAAAAAGCAGAATTCCTTTTCCAGTGATGTCATTGCAACACAAATGCCTACCTAATTAGGGCAGTTAAATACAAAAAGCCCTCTAGGCATTTGTTTTCTCCTCTTTTCTTCTCCCTAATATCGGGCACATAGTCTTCCTGGTATCTCAAACTCAGTGTCTAAGACCAAACTCCTCTCTCTCCTCCCTGGGTTTTGGTGTCTCCTTGCTGTCCAATGGCTTCTGCTCTGTCTCTTCTGCTGGCTCCTCGTCCACATCATACCTCCTAACTGTAGCCCCTCCCTGAGGTTCTATCCTAACTCCTTTTCTCTTCTCCCTCTATACTCTCTCTTGGTAAAGTCATCAATTCCTCTGAATTTAATTGTCATACCTATGCAGATAACCCACAGATCTGTATCCTCCAGCCTCAGTTGTTCCTCTGGTTTCAGGCCTGCATCATCATTTCATATTCAACATGTGTAAGGTTGAATTCATTATTTGTCCCTCTAAACCCTCCCTTCTTCTAAGCTTCCATCTTTCTGTCAAAGGCACTGCCATTTTTCTAGTCTCCTAGGTTCATAATATAAGCATTATAGCATTATCCTCAAGCCCTTCCTGACCTTCACTTGGCATACCCAATCATCTGCTCCACCTTGCTCTTTCTACTTTCAAAACATTCCTTGCATGTGATCCCTCCTCTCTACTCACACGGATACCAACTTCACTCAGGATCTCATCACTTCTCACCTCGATTAGTGCCAATAGCCTCCTAACTAGTCTCCCTTTTTAGTCTTTCACCATTCCAGCCCATCCTACATATTCACCCCCAAGTGTTTTCCTTAATCAAAGATATGTCCATATGTCTCTCTGACTCAATCAACTCCAGTTCCTTCTTATTACCATTAGGACAAAATGGAAACTCCTCTGTTTGTCTTCCAAAGCCCTATTCAGACTGACCTCCACCCTTTATTGTAACCTCATTGTTGGGTACTCTCAGTACTGCATGCTGGGTAGGACACAACACTCCATCTTCTGACTCTGTGTCATTCTTTGCAGTGGCTGTTCCCTATTCCTGGAATGAACTCCCTACTTACCTCTATCTTATAAATTCTCTTCCTTTAAGAAACACCTCAAGTGCCATCTTACGCATAAAGATTTTCTTGATCCACAGTCTTTTTCTTGAGCCACTAGGTGACACTGTAGATAGGGTGGTGGGCCTGGAGTCAAGAAGGCTCATCTTCCTGACTTCAAATCTAACTTCAGACACTTACTAACTGTGTGACACTGGGTAAGACACTCAACCCTATTTGCTTCAGTTTCCTCAGTAAAATGAGCTGGAGAAAGAAATTTTCTTTGCCAAGAAAACCCTAAATGGGGTCATGAAGAATTGGACATGACTGAAACAACAAGAAAATTTCTTGATCCCCCCATCTGCTCATGCCCTCTCTCTAAAACTACCTTGTATGGAACTATTTTGATTTTATTTATAGTTATTCATTTTATATTTATGCTGCATAAGCTTGTCTATTTATTTGTCATCTCCCTCATTGAAACATAACCTCCTTAAGCACATAGTAGGTGCTTAATAAATGCTTGTTGATTGATTTCTCCTTAAGCTAGCTTAGCCTTTGAACTTCCCTTACTTTTGTCAATGGTACCACGGGTCTACTATTGTTGTAGGGGGTACAGAGGGGGAAGGGCTTGAGAAAGGGAGATCAGTTGTCCCTTGACATCTAATCCCTTATCCCTCAACTCCATCTTCCTCTCTTCTCTTTGACATCCAATCTTCTCTGCTATTTCTTTCCTTGTTTTTCACCACTACAATCACCCTAGGCCAGGCCCTCATTGCTTGATGACTACAGAAAGTATGGCATTATGGAAAGAATACAATGGCGTCAAGAAGTGATTTGAGTTCACATCCTGCCTCCTCCACCTCTCTATTTACGAAGTATTTATATAGTACCCTTTGACTATTCAGTTTCCTCATCTAGAAGATGAGGCTAGTATTACCTGTCATACTAACTGCATCAGGGTTTTGTGATGCTCAAATGAGACAAGGTAGATAAAGTATTCATAAAGGTAAGCTATTATATTATTATTGTTATAAGAGCAATTGATTACAGCAGTTATTACTATAGCAATTTCCCAACTGGTTTCCCTATCTCTGGTCATTTCTAGTCACCCTTCCCTAATTTCCTTTCACCCTATGCCTGATTAATCTTAAAACACCATCTGTATTATGTCACCCTGGTACGATTGAATTTGTCCTTATCTATAGAATCAAGTCCAGTCTCCTTGTCCTAGGATTCAAGGCCTTCCACAATCTGGACACTATCTGCCTATTTCTACAAAATTATCTCTTCCTCTCTTCTCCAATAAAACTGGCATCATCCTCCAAGTATGTCACATGTATTCAATCAGTCAACCAACAAGCATTTCTTTAGGACCTAACTATATGCCAGGCACTGTACTAGGTACTAGGGAAATAAAGAAGGAGGGAGGGAGGGAAGGAGGGAGAGACAGAGGGAGAAAGAGAGAGAGAGAGAGAGAGAGAGAGAGAGAGAGAGAGAGAGAGGAAATAAGGAAGGAAGGAAGGGAGGGAGGGAGGGAAAGAATGAAGGAAGAATGGAATAAAGGAAGGTTGAAAAAATAAAAGGCTCTTAAGGCTCCTTTCTGATGGGACAACATGTATATATGTTGGTTCCTACTTCTATATTTCTGTCCTCTCCTGCATGGTATGATTTAATTATATCACATGTGTCAATCTAATTTTCTCAACCAGAATGTAGGCTCCTTGAAAGTAGGAACTGGGTATTTTATATGTCTTCTGTAACCGCCGTCTACCCTGTAACCCCCCCATCATTGGGATTTGTAAATTCCCAAAATTGTAAATTGTAAATTCCTCGGCCCTTTAGGTCTGTGTATTTCTAATGGTTACAGTCACTTAGACTATCCTGTTTTCCACACTAAAGAAATGCAAGCATGTGCTAAGGAAATGTGTCAGCATATTTTGACTAGTGATAGATTTGTTCATTCAATTCATTCATTTATTCATTCCACAAGTATTCATTGAGCAATTACTTTTGTGGGTACAGTCCAATGTTACATATACGCTAAAACCAAAGTTGTCCCAAGAAGAAGGACGAAAGATTTCAAATAGCAGCATGAAATACTTTTGGAAAAGGTAGATACCAGTTTAAATGGTTGATCATTTCTCATTCTACCATTTATCAGCTGTTTCTGCACTAACCTCAAAATACTGGTGTAAGCACAATATATAGCAAAGTGAAGGATCAGTGTGGGTGGCACAGAATGAAAGAAGACCAGGATGTTAGTTATGTCTCAACAGTGAATTGTTAAAATGGCAAGGATCAACTCATTTGAACTGAAGTATACCCTTAAAGTTATAATCATGCCCTAGGCATCTGAGACAAATCTTGTGACCAAATGGCTCTAGGATAGAGTCAGGGATAAAGAAGACTGAGCACTGATCAAGTAAGTAATTAAACAGTATTAACTGGAATTCTAGACTGTTGCAACCTGTTAGAGCCTGCAGGTATCAACTCCATTGATTAATTGAGAGACACCTAGCTAGAGTGGCTTCTATGTGTAAGGCACTATGGGAACCTCAGAAGAATGTGGGTTTCAAGGAATTTACAATCTAAGATAATAAAGATTATAGAATCTAGAACAAGAAAGGACCTTAGAGGCCTCTTATTTCAACCCTTCTCTTATTTTCAATGAAGAAACTGATGTCCATGAAGGTTAAATATCTTGTCCAAGGTCACAGAAGTAGTAAGGAGTTGGTATCCTTTGGAATCAGAGGTAGAGATCTTTTCATTGCACTACACTAACTACCTAGGGAGAGTTAGGAAATAGACAAATGAAAAGAAAACTACCACTATAAAGCAGTGTATGTTATTCAGCAAATTAGAGTCTAAGGAAGGGAATGAAATACATTGGTCCTGGCAATCTGAAAGGATGCTTTCTTTGGACTGTTAGCTGCTTCCTTTGTATCTCCCCACCCAGGACATGGCTGGACATCGTGGATGTGACTAGTTCTGATGTTAAAGTCCTTTACTGATAAGCACTGCTTTTTTTTTTTTTTTTTGCTTCAAATGAGTAAACAATCAATCATTAGGCAGTTATATAGCAAGGACCAGGCACTGTCCTAGGTGCTAGGCAACAAATAGAAAGAATGAAATATCTGAAGGAGCTGATAAGCACAATAGAGTCCATGCAGGCCCCTGATAGTATTACACAATTGATAAAGCTTATTTCAGTGCTCCCCAGCATCCCCTGGCTTTTCCCCTTAGCTGCTCCTTTCAACCACCAACCACGTCTGAAGCTTCCAGTGCCTTCTGTTCTCTCCCTTAGCTCTATGGTTATTACTATTGAGTAATTTCTGATTCTTTATGACCCCATTTAGGGTTTTCTTGGCAAAGGTACTGCAGTGGTTTGCCATTTCCTTCTCCAGATCATTTTGTAAATGAGGAAACTGAGGCAAACAGGGTTAAATGACTTGCCCAGGGTCACACAGCATGTCTGAGGCCAAATTTGAACTTGAGAACAGGCCTCCAACTTTATTCACTGTCCACCTAGCTGCCCCATTACAGTGTGATTCCCTCCCAACCCTGTCTTATTGTGGAGTGAAAGATTTTGACTCCTTTGAATGGACTGTCAAAGGTACCCTCGTACCATACTACCATATATGCAATTGCTTTCATAATAACACCTGGCCACTCCTGAAGAAAAATTCATTCACCTTATGTATATAAAACAACCCAGTGAAATGATGAAATGCTTCACTTTTCAACTGTTGGCTGTGATTGTGGTATGTGTATGGACTGGCTGGAGAATAAAATATAAAGGTTTTGTCATGATTTCAGTTTTACATTTTGATTTTTCTGCATAGTAAAAATAAAAATCATAAACATGCCTTGGAAATAAGTTTTCTGGTGATATGTATTTGTGCAGTCAGGGATGGGGAGGTTTGATCACAGAGCTATCAATTAACCACCATATACTGAAATCATAAAATTTTTTAGCTTAATTTTTTTAGATTCTCACTTCAGTGATGGAGAAATGAAGGCCCAAATTTATATTTATCTCTGCATAATTATACTAGTCCAATACTCTGGTCTGACAATATCCTTTGAGATCCTGTTATCCAGAGCAACAGTTATCCCTCCCAACTTTCTGTTATCTGCAGTACTGATGGCATAACATCTATGCCTTTATCCAAATGAGTGATAAAAATGGTAAATAATACCATCAAGTCAACAAGCATTTATGATGCACTTATTATATGCAAAGCACTAAGTGCTAGGGATACAAAGACAAAACTAGTCTCTTTCCTCCAGCACAATCCCCCAAAGTCCAACAGGCCAAGTCTAGATTACTGTGACACTGTGTCATGATGACACTCTGTACTCCAAGGCAAGCTGCCAAAATAACGACCCTCCCCTTCACCTCCTTCCCATCAGTAATCTAGACTCCATCCCTGGGTCCGTGGATGATAGGTCAGCCTTTGCCTTATCTTGCCAGTCTAGGCCACCACATCCCTAATTTAGTCTCTCCCCTATTTCCAGTTTCCTTCTTCCTTCCCACATGAAAATACAAGCCCCTTTAAGGCAGGGACTGTCTTGTTTGCTTCTATTTGTATCTCCTGTGTTTTACCACAGTGCCTAGGACATAGGATACACTCACTCAATGCTTTATCTCCTCATCCATCTGAATCATTAACAACAATATGAAAAGATAACAAGAGGTATCAGGTGGTGCCAAATGAGAAGTAGAAGGAATAAATGTTCCTAGGCCTTGGAGGAGGCTAGTGTGGGCAATTCACTCAAAAAATAGATACCCTGTCATAGAGGAAAGCACATGAAGTCATTTTTTGCCCCCTGAAATTAACTGATACTCCTGCCAGTGGACAGATGCCAGGTTTGTAATGAACACTATGCTCTACCTATCTGTACAAGAACCAACCTGCTAAGGAATTAGAGGATTGGTCTGGCAGCTGCGGAGACAGGGCTACTTACAGCTGCTATGTTGTTTGCACAGATTACGCTGCCCTAATACCATATTAAAAAAAAAAAAGCAACAATCATTTTTAACCAGGTTCTTCATTTCAGTTCAATGAAAACATGTACTATTTTCTTCTGACTCACTCCATTTTGTTATAGAAACAAAACCCAGAAACAATGGACTCTTGATTGTTATGCCTTTTTTTCTTTTTAAATGTAAATTCAGAATGATTCTAGTTTCCTTATGCAATATTGTCTACATTAAGTTCCTAGGGGATTTATTGATGAAATATTCTAGAAAAATCCATTTATAAATTGTGTGTGTATACATATTTGTATATATACATACATACATACATATATATATATATATATATATATATATATATATATATATGAATACATACAAACACACACACAGAGATGTGTCTGCAGTATAAGATTTAGGGAGAAAAAAAGAATTGTTTGACAGTGATACCTACCAGAAAGACACCAAATGATCCTCCACCAAAATGGTGGTTATGAGAAGCAGCTCATGCTGTGGATAAAGGGCTGCCTTTGGGGTCAGGAAGCCCCAGGTTCAAGCCATGCCTCTTATATGCTAACTATGAGATCAGAGGCCCATCACTTAACTCCTCAGGGCCTCAGACAGCTCACTAAGACTGTAAGTCACAGAGAAGTTGACTTGGCAGAAGGACTTTCTATAACAGAAGTTCCCCACACTGATAAAATCACAGATTCAGAAAAAACAACTTTGAAATAATTATTTGAAAAGAGGAAGAATTCACCTAGATAGTTTGTCTCCATAGTGCTAATTTTCTGCCTAACTTTCCTTTTCACCAAATTGACATTTTTTTTCCATACTGAATAGATACCATCAATATCAAAGCCATCAATGGGAAGACAAGGGAGCTCTAGCCCTAGTGTTGGTGTAAGGATTCTATGTCATGAAGTATATAGACAATGGAAAAACATATTATCACTCTGGTGTCACCTGCCCGTAGTTACGTCTCTCAGTGGGTTGGGTTTTTGATGGCTCTGCCAAGACAGGATACAAAAGAGCCCAAATTAATTACACACTATTCCCCTTCACACAAGCCTCTCCAGTCAATCTGGTCCATATGCTTTTCTTGTTTCCCACCTCCATACTTTTGCAAGCACTACCACCTTAGAGACAGTTAGGTGGTACAGTGGATAGTCAGGAGGACCTGAGTTCAAAGCTGACCTCCAACTCTTACTAGCTGTGTGACCTTGGGCCAATCACTTAACTTTTATTTGCCTCTACTGTTAAATGGGGGTAATAATGCCTTCCAGGGTGGTTATGAGGATCAAATGAGGTAATGTGTCAAGTGTAATAGGCTCCATCTAAATGTTTATTCCTTTGTCTTCCCTTCATGCCCAGAATGCTTTTGATTTTCACCTTCACCTTTTGGGATCACCTAGCTCCTTTCAGGATCCGTTCCAATACCATTCCCTTCGAAGGGCCTTTTCTGAATCCTCCAGTTATCACTGCCCTGCTCTCCAGACACATTGTATCAGTATTGCATCAATATTTTAATGACTTATCTATCCATATGTATCCTCCTAGTAAAACATAACCTCCTTAGGAAGGACGGCATCATTTTTACCTCCCAATGCCTGGCATACCACCTGGAACATCGTAAGCTTATTGAATGTTTGTTATTGATTAATCATCCTTTCATTTTTAGAAGCGATGACTCAGGACCTGGTCAGAGATTTGGATCTGTGGCCATAGCCTATAGAAGTCACTGAGTTCCATTCCTAATCAGACTTTTTTGATGGCTGTATTGCTAGCTATGGGTTTTATATATAGAAATAGGATCTTGGGGAGAGTAAGTCCTATTTGCAGGAAAGAGTATTTGAGGATCTCCCACCTTAATCTTGTTGGGTGAGAAACAGATTGGGAATGAAGACTGAAGGGCTTAGAACCTCTCAGAAAACCTCTTGGGGACAGATCATCCCTCAGCTTTGCTGTGTGGTTTGTACCTGGGGAGTCTCGACTCAAGGGCTTTGGTTTCTTATACTCAGGCTATAGTAGCAGAGAGATAGCAAATATCCAACAGACACAGCTAAACTCTGCCCCAGTTATATATTTCTTCTTCTACTCAAGAAACATTTATTCTGCTGAGCAAGATGAACAGATTAGCTTGGAAGTTTCTCTACTAAACAACTTTCCATTTCACTGCTAACTTATACTCACGAAGAAAGCTGTCAAGGTCTACTCAGGGATGACAAGGAGTCAGTGTGTGAAGGTCAATGGTAAACAGGATGGTTTAGGAGCCAGAGGACTGGATTCAAATCTCAGGTCTTTCATTTGATATTTGTGTGTGTGTGTGTGTGATTAGGCAAGTCACTTAGCTCTTTGGGCCTTATTTCCTATCTATAAAGTGAGGGAGTTGGACTAGATAGCCTCTATTTTTCTTTTTCAGCTCTAAATCTTCTTGGCAAAAATAATGGAGCAACTTGCCATTTCCTTCTCCAGTTCATTTTAAAGATGAGGAAACTGAGGCAAACAGGGTTAAGTGAATTGCCCAGGGTCACTTAGCTACTAAGTGTCTGACAACAAATTTGAACTCAGGTCCTCCTGACTCCAGGGCTGGCACTCACTCCATCTACCATGCCCCTAACATTCATTAAGCACATATTATGTGCCAGGCACTGAGCTACATATCAGGGACACAAACAAAGGCAGTGTCACCCAGAGTGACATCTCCACTATTGTGAAATGATTACTATTACATAAGAACCAGATTCTAGGGAAGGGCTGAATTTGACTCCCAGTTTGAGGATTTTTCCTGGTACTGCCCCCTTAGAAAATTTCTCTCCATATTTATAGAAAGAAGTTGCCACTCCCCCATGCCACCCCCCACTCCACTTCCATAGGATGTATGATCAGAAGGAGACAAAAGATAGGGAAATCACATAAAGTAAGTGGAGGAGAAATCATGTGACAATATGTGTGCTTCCTTGGCTCTATACAGTAGCCAGCAGCACTGGAGCAAGAACCCTGGCATGTTGGTCATCTCTCTCCCAGCAGATCTGGGAGGTGGGGGGAAGGAATGTAGTCAACTGTTACACAGGTTGGGTAGGCATGGAAGGGTTCAATCTACATCTCTGGATCCTCCAAAAAAGGCACTCTAATTCTGGACATTTAGGCTCATCTCAGTGCACAGAGAACACTTGCTTTGGAGTCTTATTTCACATTTCTGTGCAATTTTCCAGAGATTCCATTTTGTCCTCAATAAACTTTTATTAAGAGCCTACTATGTGCCAAGCACAGGCTAAGTACTAGAAGGATCATAGATTTCAACCTGAAAAGGACTTTAGGGGGTGATCTAATTCAGCATTCTCACTTTACAGATGAGGAAACTCAATCTTAGAGAGGCTAAGTGACCCCCTGGGGGTCCCATAGCTAGTAAGTGTCTGAGGAGGGATGTGAAGTCAGGTCTGCTGGACTCCAAGTCTGGCATGCATTCCTGGGATGGCTGAACATGGGGTGATGGCACAAGGAGACCCAGAGATAGAATGGGACTGGTAACCTCAAGAGCGCCTTCTTCAGACAGCTGAGATGGCAGACCTGGGGTAGGGTGGGGTGGGAGGGATGGCCCAAAACCATGGTGCCTCTCAGTAGGGAAAGCCCCTGGACTTGTCCAAGTGCTGCTTTAGCGTTTAAAAGCTGTTTAGACATTCGCGCACGTGCACACGCACACACACACACACACACACACACACACACACACACACTGGTGGGTATGCACACATTCTCTTTGTTGATTCTCAGAACTGCCTAGGAAGATGGGCTATTGCCGTTTGCCCCTTACTGGAGGCCCTGGCTTTAGACATTAAAGTGTGGGATTTCCTTATCTTTCCATGCTAGGTTTCCTTCAACTATTGAGCAGACAAAGAACATACAGGACTCAACAGCTTTCAGCCTTTGTGAGGCTTTTCCTTTCTAAGGATCTGCACATTTTTGTTAATGAATTGAGTGAACTTTATTAAAGTTTACATGTACATTCTAAGAAAAAAAAAAGACTCAGTAATCACCATTTCTGGCCAACCCTTAGTGACACTGGTTAGGGAGAGGGTGGCCCAATGAAGGAGAAGGTGGTGATTAATTCTCAATGCTGCCTCATCAGAGGGGGACCCTAAAACTGATTTGAGATGGAAATCAGCTTGTCTTGCTGCGCCTGTCCACTCCAAATAGAGTGAAATTAAACATTATGTCCAAGTTTAATGTCCCTGCAGTAGTGGTAAATAGCACAGTGGATAGAATGTTGGTCCTAGAGTCAGGAAGACCTAAGTTCAAATCTGGGTTCAGACTCTTCTAGTTGGGTGACCCTTGGTGAGTTTCTTAACCTTTCACTGCGTTGGTTTCTACATCGGTAAAATGGGAACAACAATAGCATCTGTCTCCCAAACAAGATACTATTTATAAAGCACTCTGCAAACCTTAAAACACTATGTAAATACTTGCTAAAATGCCAGCTATCATAGCAGCTGAGGTCATGGCTGAGTAAAGGACCAGATTACGGAACAAAGAATGTTATAGCTGGCTGGGGCTAAAGAGGCTTTTCCCAGTTAATGCAAAGCAACTGTTAATAAATGTTTATCAACTGACTATTGCCTGGCTGGAATTAAGTGACTTGCCCCAAAGCACAGCAGGATTTAAGTTAATGTCTTCTGACTCCAAAGTGAGCACCTGTATGCCACCCTAGCTCCAGCCTTGGAGTGCTAAGGGTCTTAGCATGTCCTAATGTGTGTGTGTTCATCCTTTGTTGCCGAGGAAGACCGTGCCATCAGAGAAATAATAAGCATGTCCTAATATGAAGGAAAGGAAAGTGGATACTGATGCTTAAAAGTCATTCTGACCAACTGCTGCCTTGAGGACGCCTCTGACTGGACCCATATGGCTTGCTACATGGTCTGTATTATTTTTTCCTAATTACTCATACACCAAGATTAGGCAACCAGCTCAGTGAATTAGTGGATTAGGTAGTAATAATGGCTCACATTTATATGGAGGCTAACAAAGCGTTTCCCAACAATCACCTCATGAGCTGGGTAGTCTAAGTCTGACAATGCCCATCTTACAGGCCTTGAATGACAGGCGAGGTATGGTGCTACCAGACTGAAGAGGGTCTTGAATGATAAGTAAAGGAATGTTTACTCTACTTGGTGGGTAACTCTGAGGCACTGAAGGGTTCTCGGCATAGAAGGGTCAACTGGGCAGCCCCAATGTTGGGAGAGCTAAGTCTCAGAAAGGTTAATAGCTTAATAATAATCACACAGCTCGGAGACATCAAAGCTTGGACACTACTTTAGAAGACACAAAGTCATATATTTATGTACTTATGGAATTATTTCCTATTTATATGTCTTGATGTGCTTTTTCTAGCCTCTGCTAGCTGCTAGGACCTTCTCCCCAAATTATATCGGACTTGTCTGTGTATGAATGTATACTTCTGTGTGTATGTGTGTGTGTTCATATACATATACACACATATAGAAATGGGAAATGTGTGTGTACACACATATATATGCTTGTATATATATTTATATACACATAGAAAACATGTATGAGTGTATATACACACGCACACAAATGTTTATACATATATACACATATAGACACAAGAAAATATTTATGTGTATATACACACACACATATATATGTCTTTATATTTGTATACACACAGGGAAAAATAAGTGGCATATTCATATATATATGAATATAGAAATGTGTATATGTATATATGTGCACATATACAGAAAAATGCATTGTAAATGCACATAAATGTATATGTATATGTATGTGTGTATGTATGTGTATGTAAGTGTATATGTATGTAAATGTGTGTATAGATACAGAAAATGTGTAAATGTATATAAATGTATATGTGTATGTATGTATATATTATACAAATATATGTATGTATATGATATTTCCCTATAAAATATAAGCTTCTTGAGGCAGGACTATTTCATTTTTGCCTTAGTAGCTCCAACACCCAGCACAGTGCTTGACACATAGTAAATTCTTAGTAGATATTTACCAGTTGATGACTTATTGATTTATGTGGGTACCTGGAACATCTGTGTCCAGAGCTATCTCTATATGTCAGTTTGTTTATGTTTGTCCATCAACCAATAAAATACGTTGTTCTCTTAGCTGGTGTCGAGCTGTTTTGCCTTGAATAACTCAGCTCAACAAACATGAACCACCAATTGCTACATACAAAATACTCAATAAATATTACTCTCACTGAGTGCCTTCAGGCATTTCTAGTTTCACCCTAGTTTGCTTTCCTTTGATCAACAAGTAAATCAGCAAGCCTTCAGTTACTGCCTGTGAAATGCCCAGCCTTGTGCTAAGTGCGGCAAACTCCTTATGAGCATTAGGTAAGTGTGTTTACTAAATGACCTCTAGGGTCCTCTTCAGGGAATTCTGTGGCAGCCTTGCTACACCTTGGATGAGCCCCACTGTGTCCAGTCAGAAGTACTGTGCAAGATGGAGCCAGTACAGCAGAGACGATGCCTGGAGGTCATGACCCATGGTAGGATGGCCCTGGAGGGGCTTTGCCAGCATGAAGAGTTTGGCATTACTGGCTGATCAGCAGGTTGATTTCATGGTTAAATTTGACCATGAGAGGTGGCAAACGTTAAAATGGGAGAATGACAATAGATGTAGTCAGGTGGAAATAAAAACAGCCAGGCTTTACATTCTTAATCCCCTTAATTCTAATAACACAGAGCCAGGGCTAGAGTCAACCTCCCCATGAAAAATCCTGCTTGAAAGGATGGTGTGAAATTCAGATGTTCTACTTGAAGCATGTCGGAATGGCTGAATGGTTAAAATGTCAACACGTTGTTAGAGACATGATGTATCTGGAGTTTAAGTTCTGGAATGGAATTATGCAGTTCAACAGGACACTCTGACTTCTCCAACAGTAAATCTTAGAGCTTTAAAATGCCTTTCCTTCCCTTTCTGAACATGTAATGGGAGTGCCAAAATTCATGTGTAGCAAACTCAAGGGTCATCAGTGATGGAAAATTGATATTAATTAGAAAAACAGAAGGTCTTTAGACTGTACCATTCATTACTAAATTAATTCACCAAATGGCTTTGCTGACTGCATACTGACCAAAAAAGACAGGAATCACTGAGGGGAAGAGGGCAGGAAGGAGGAAGAAGAATGGGGCTAAGGCCTAGTAGTTAGCTTTACATGTAAATGTTAAGCTGGAGATGACTTCAATCTATATGCAACACAAATCTATTATATCTCCGGATCATAGGAAACCCAGAGAATCCCAGAATACCATAGTCAGGAGGGACACCCAGGTCATTTCTTATGTTTCTCTGTCATAATGCCTGTTAAAGGGATAAGATCAGAGATCCAGAGTTGGAAGGGATCTCAGAGACCACTTAATCTTATCCCTTCATTTTATAGATAAGGAAAGTAAGGCTCCCCAAAGTTGTGAATGGTCAGAGATAACAAGCTTCATGGGTGGCATTTCACAGCAGGCTCATTGACCTAAGAGGGCTCGGCACACAATGGCAGCTCAGTACAGCCTTAAGTTAAGCCAACAAGCATTTAACAAGTGCCCCCTCAATGTGCCAGGTACTGTGCCAAATGCTAGAAATATGTACAGGCTAAACATATCAGAGAGGAATTAGAAAAAGCCACGGGTGAGACTATAGTGGGAATGGGAGGATGTTTAGATAATTCACAAAGTGCTATTTGGTAACTGAAGTAGAGAAAACCCTGGGCTATGGAATAGTCAGGAGATCTGGATTCTCCTCTTGAGGGACACTCAGTTACTTTAGGGAAGTCACTTCATCTGCAAAACAATGAAGTTGGACTAATGGTCTTTAAGCTTTCTTCCAGCTCTCCAATTCTCTGGGACTCTCTTCCTGTAGCCCAGAACTCTGTAGGAGAAGAAAAGAAGGCCTCATTTCTCCCTTCTTCCAGGATCTTACAATTTTGCTAGGAAGCAATATCAATGAGTAGCGAGGTGACCCAGTAGACAGAGCACCAGGTCTGCAGTCAGGAAGACCTGAGTTCAAATCCAGCCTCAGACACTCACTAGCTGTGTGACCTCGGGCAAGTCACATAACTCTGCCTGCCTCCATTTCTTCATCTGTAATATGAGCTACAGAAGGAAATAGAAACCCACTCTAATATCTTTGCCAAGAAACCCCAAATGGGGTCACGAAGAGTTGGCAACGACTAAAACAACTGAACTGAAAAATATCGTACAGGAGGCAGTAAAGAATGAAATATGAAAGTTTATAACTGAATGCTAGATTATGTGGTAAAGACTATAAGGAGTCTAAATCGATGAGTCAAACATGCTTCGGGAGCACTGAGCCAAGTTAAAACGTAACTGGGAAATATTTAATAAAATAAATAAAAATACAATACAACGTAATGTTAATATGTGGTTTTCCAAGTCAATATGCTGGCCCACAAGGATTCTTATGTAGGGTGTAGTAGAGTTCCTACTTCTATTTCAGTTTGACCCCAATGGTCGAGCTCTGAGGGTGACATCATGGAAGGAACCTGCCATTGTCTATCTCCAATCAGCATTTAGAATCTCCATCAGAAGCAGAATTGTAAAGGCCATCCCTGGAGCTTTTCTCTTCTTCTTATATTCTCAAATATATTCTAACAAATTATACTATTTGGGGGCTTGGGCTACCTACTACTCTACCTCTGAATTGGGCAATATTAGTGCCTCCAAAGCAAAAGGGGAAAGTTAAAAAAGGCGGGAGGCTGGGGTGGGGGGCGGAGAATCACAGCAGTTCCCAAATAATAAGAGTCCTTTCAGTATATATGAATATAAGAAGGTCTTTGAAAGATTGTTTTCTAGAGTTTCATCAGTCAATGAGCTTGTATCAAGGGTCTGCTGAAGCAGCCAGTCCAGTGTTGTATTATGGGAGAGATGGCAGAATCATGGCCAGTATTTAGACAGTATTTTAAGGTCTGCAAAGCCCTTTGCAATTTTGTTTGATCTTCACAACAACCATGGGAGGTAGGGGCTATGGCTATCCCCATTTTATGGATGAAGAAATTGAGGCAGAGATTTTCTTGAAGTGATTTTGCCTAAGGACACACTGCTAAGTAAGTGGCTAAGACAGGATTTGGCTTCAGATCCTCCCCATTCGGGCTCCAATGTTCTAAACACCATGTCACCGGGCATGTATCTAACACCTGTAAAGCTGACCAAGCTCATCTCCTTTTAAATGAGACTTGACTGAGATCACACAAGGGAATCAGCGAAGGTTAGAATGTCAATCTTCTGAGTAATAACAACAGGATGTTATTCAAATAAGTAAGAGTTGTGGAATATTTTACTATTAAAAGCACAAGGTTCCAGAGGGTTAAGCTTATCCATGGGTAAGTCTGGCTTGAAGCACAAGCTTGAGCCAGGCTGGAAAGACTTCAAGTGAGGATCCTTGAAACAGGTTTTTTAGGTCTCTTGCCTGAGGACCAGCCTCACCAACTAGCGGGGTCCTCCCAGAAGACTAGCACTCACCTCCCAGAAGATGCAGTGAGATAACATCTGGAAAGCACTTAGTGCAGTGCTGGCACACAGTAGGCACTGTATAAATGTTAGCTACAAAAACAATTATTATTCCCTCCCAGGGTTGTTACGAAGATCCAGTGAGATAGTAACTCTAAAGCACTTAGCATACTGCTTGGCACACAGTAGGTGCTATTTTAAAATGTGGTTATTGTTGATGATGATGTCAGTAGCTACCAAGTAACCAAGTTTCTGGCCATGCAATCTTTTAAAATATTGCGATCTGCCTAGGTGGAGAGACTATTTTCATTCCATTTAAATCATATTTCCCAAATATCAAGGGCAATCAATAAAAAGACCAAATGGTCTTTATCATCCAGGGATGGCCATTGGTAGAGTGGCCAGCAGCCTATGGTAGAACAATGATAGACTTAGAATCATGAAGACTTTAGTTCAAACCCTGCCTCGGACACCCGCTGTGTGATCTTGGGCAAATCACTTAGCATCTTTCAGACTCAGTTTTCTCATCTGTAAAATGAGACTGATAACTGCACTTCTCTTACAGAGCTGTGAAACTCAAATAACATAATGTGTATAAATCTCTATGAATTTCTTCAAGTCTTAATGTCCCTGTATGAAGCTAGGCAGCCTTTTCATCATTAATGTGCCATATCAGAACACCATCTACTTTAGCAACTGAGCCTAGTTTCGGAGCTTTGCAAATATTAATGCTGTCTATAAGTGCTAGCTATTATTAGTGGCCATGGGTGACCAAGGACCTGGAATGATAAGCCAAGAGAGCCCCTGTGACCTTCTCCAGTGAGTCTGTTAATATCGTGAGCTTACCAGTTTAGCTAATCGTCACCTTAGAACCTAGGAAAACCTGACCCTAAGGCAGAGGAGGGAACAGAAGAAAGTTAGAAGGAGAAGGGACACGTGGCCTCCCAAGTCCTAGAAGTAGAGATGGGAGCCCCACTAAGGAGAGGAAGCCTCAGAGGGAAGTCATCAGGTCTTTTCGTTTTGAGCAGCAGGGGAACACCAAAAAAAGACTGAGGGCAGGCAGACTCCAGGCCTGGACTCCAACTGCCTTTAAAGCTAATGATATTCATAGTACACAATAAATAGTTTGCTTCAATACACGAGTACGCTATTATTGCCATTTTGCATCATTGCCTTTTGGCAGTCTGGTGAAGCCCATGGACCTCTTCTCTGAATAATGTTTTTAAAAGCACAAAATAAAATACACAGGTTTTCAAAGGAAGTCAATTATATTAAAATATAGGTATTAATTTTCTTTTACATTCAGGGACACCAGATTAAGGATCCCTCCTAATATGATTAAACACACAGATAAGGATAAACTCCCACTTGTATTTTGGTTAAATAACCTCATAGATTTAGTTAGGTGGCACAGTGGATAGAACACTTTGCTTGGAACCAGAAAGACTCCTCTCCATGAGTTCAAGTCCAGACTCACATATTTACTAGCTGTGTGACCCTGGGCAAGTCATATAACTCTGTTTACCTCAGTTTCCCCATCTGTAAAATGAGCTGGAGAAGGAAATGGCAAACCACTCCAGTATCTTTGCCAAGAAAATTCTAAATGGTGTCACAGATAGTTAGATATGATTGAAAAATGACTTGAGAACAAAACCTCCTCTATACTTAGGGCACCACAATCTGCTCCTCATGTAAATTATTCAAACCAATAATCACCGCATATGTTCTGACTAATTTTCTTTGGCAAGTCTCATTAAATCTCCTTTTCTTGAAATCAGGATGTACAAGTATGATGGCTGTAGGCAGGCCCTTATTTTTTCAGAGCTTCCATTTTAGTTAGAATTATGAGCATTTTTCCTACTCTTTAAAAAAAGGGGGATAAATACTTCCTATTAGATGACATGGATTTGAGAGCACTGTTTGATTTGTTTTCTGTCTTACGAAGTATAGAAAATGTTAAGGAAAGCAAAAACTAGGTTCAGGTGCTAAAGTAGATGATATTCCAATAGATGGCCTATGTAATCTTAAGAGTCCTGTCATCAAATATTACAACAGATATTCAAATAGGACCCATAACTAGTAAAAGCTGCCCAGTTCCATGCAGTGAGATTAGGACTTGGAGAAATTTTGGTCAACTAAGCTCAAGGGAAACAGAGTCCTGTCTAGAACAACCTAAAGTAAATGGCACCTGAAGGATTTTTTTTTTTTGATGATGAGCATCCATTCTCTTGCCCTCCCAATTTTGAAAGATTTGGTGACAAGATGCAGCTACAGTAAGATGTTCCCTTATGGATAAGGCTTCCAAGTTATTCTTACCACTTAGAAAAGAAAAAAAAAACCACTCTTTTTCCTTCTTCCACAAAAAATAACAGAAGGAAAGCTGCTACTGTAATCAGCAGTGATTACAGGCATTTCCTGTATTTTTATACCAAACTGGTTGTTTTTTTCCATTACATACCCAGTGAACTCTAGTTAGGTCAAGACACTGGAGGAAAACAGGACCAATTATCCCCCTATCCCACCAATCTGCCCACTTAGCCCGGCTTTTGTTTTTTTTTAATCACTGACAACCAGGGGGTCTGGAGATAAGAGATGCTTCCCCGGTCATTCCCTGCCTGTAGTTCTCTATGGTGGAGGTCCCTGTAGGACACTCCCTATTCTAAGACAGACTACTTTGACACAGCCCAAGATGTGCATTTTTCTCTATTTGTCCTGACTTGAGATTCCATGGTTGGGTCAAGGGAGTGAAACTTCCCTACTGATTGTTGGCTCTGGGTGCAGTTTTATGTTTGTTTTCTCACAGACTTACAGAATCCCAGAGCTGGAAGGGAAGCTAAGAGGTCATCTGGTCCAGCCCCATGCCTTCAGGCAGGTAATTGCTTAAAATATTCAGTTTCCATGTTTATTATCTTCTTGGAGACATCCAGAAATATGCCCCCTTTCAAACTCCCAAGGTCACACATTCCATTGTTTCATCCTCCACTTGGTTGAAAGATCCTTCCTTATGTCTGACCTCAATAGCTTTAAAGCTAACAATAACACCTAGCACTTATATAATCCCTGTAAGGTAGCTGTAAGTACTATCTCCATTTTGCAGATAAGGAAACTGAAGCTGAGAGGTTAAGGGATTTGTCACAGCAATGAAGTATCTGAGGCGAGATTCGAACTCGAGTCTTCCTGACTCCACGTCCTGCCATCTATCCAAGCTTCTTAAACTGTTGCAAAACTATATGAGGTCACAAAAAAAGGTTTCTGAACACACAATGACCAAAAATTAATTTGAAATCAAACATGTAATGAATCCGAAGTGTTTTGGACAGCGCCTGCCAATGTCACATGTGAAACATCACTGCAGCCTTGGTTCTGAACACGAAGCATTTGCAATTTGCACCGGGCAGTTCCTAAAGTCATGCAATGCCAATGAATGCTGTTGAACCGTACAAAGGGGTCGCAAGTGGAAAAAGTTTAAGAAGCCATGGTCTATCCACTGTATACAAGTTCTCCAGTCAATGAGAGCTAGCAACAACCTCCCTCTTCCTTTCACTTCAATCCTTTATCATTATATAATCCATAAGCCCTATCCTTCCCTTTTCTCACAGCCATCTCTCTTTTATTTTTAACTCTTGCAGCTTTTGTGGGAGATTTATTGAAGGCAGAATGTTTGCATTATTGGTTTTTCATACTTGGATGAAAGGCAGAGAGACACAGTGACATATGACCCCTTGCCACTATTTTTTCTACCATTCTGCAGAAACTCTCTGAAAATGTGCAAAAATGTTGTTTTCTAATTCCAGCACTTACGAAAGACATTTAATAAGATGAAATCTTCTGCTATAACTGGGAAGTCTCTCTTACCCCACCCTCTCCCACGGCTGTTAAGATACCTACAGTCTTCTCTGTGAGTTTTTAAAAGAGATTTCCCTCTGCAGAATATTGCTCACACCCAAGTTAATCAAATTAGCTTAATCGTTAAACAGAGCTCCCGGAAACCCAGAATGTTCTTGACAGGACTCTTAAGATTACACTCAAGTAATCACTCATACGAGTTGGTCAACAAACATTTATTAAGTACTTATTATGAGCCAGGGCTAAGTACTGGGGATACAAAGAAAAGCCCTACCAACAGCAGATATTCTAATGGGAGAAAGAACCCAGAAAGAATGAGGAAATAGAAGATCTATTCAGAATGGGAGAAAGATTTGCAGAAGAGGAAGGAACTAGAAGCTGGGAAGGCCCTGGAAAGGACTCCTGCAGAAGACTCCTGGGATGAGAGCTGAATCCTGAAGGAAACCAGGGCAGCTAAGAGATAAAGGTGAAGAAGGAGGCCTGGAGCCTGCGCAAAAATAGATGATGGAAGGTTAAGTTCAAGTAACAGCTGGCTGGCCAGAGCAGTTAGGTGTTAGGAGTGGATGGAAGGGAATAAAGTATAAGAAGGTCAGAAAAGCAAAAAGGAGGCAAATTACAAAGGTTATTTAATGCCAAAGAGAGGGCAGTCAGGTGGTGTGGTGGGTAAGGCACCAGGCCTGGAGTCAGGAAGACTTCTGAATTTCCTGAATTCAAATTTGACCTCAGACACTGACTAGCTGTGTGACCTTGGGCAAGTCACTTCACCCGGTTTGCCTCAGTTTCCTCACCTGTAATACAAGCTGGAGAAGGAAATGGCAAGACACTATCTATGTGATCCATGGCAAGTCACTTCACCCCACTTGCCTCAGTTTCCTCATTTGTAAAATGAGCTGGAAGAGGAAATGACAAACCACTCCAGTATCTTTGCCAAGAAAACCCGAAACAGGGTCAAGGAGAATTGGACATGACTGAAAAACAAACAGAGGAATTTATATTTGATTCTAAAGATAAAAGGGAGCCAGTTAATCAGAAAGCACTTATTAAATGATTACAATACCCCTGAAATCTATTGAGGAGAGGGGGGAATATAGTCAGAACTATAATTTAGGAAAATCCCTTTGGTAGCTGAGTCAAGCATGGCTTTGGAAAGAGAAAGATGAGAGGCAAGGACACCAGCTGGAAGGCTCTTGCAACGGTAGAGGTAAGATGTATTTAGGGATTGCACCAGGGTGTTGTCATAGGAGGTGGTATTTAAACTTAGTTGTGAAGGAAGCTAGGGATGCTATAAGACAAGTAAGGAAGAAGCATACTATGCAGCCTAGGCAAAGGCAAAGAGATGAAAGATGGAATGGTATGCACTACAAAGAAGCCAGTTTGGATTTGCTCTGTAAATAACTTTGCATATAAACTTGTGTAAATGGCGTATCCTACCCACATCCTTCTCTCTGCCCTCTACACCCAAGAACAGGCTTTGTGAAGTCAGGCACTGTTTAGTTTTTGCCTTTGTATCCCTAGCATCTAATACAGTACCCTGTGCATAGCAGGAGATTAATGTTCAGGGATAGGGCCTAAACTTGCAATCTCACTGGCATAGGGAACTTCTTGATGAAGAAACTCCCTCCACTAAGGCAGGCTGGCACCTTCTCTGACAATTTATAGTCTTAGGGAGTTGTTTAGAGCATGCACAGAGAGGGTCACTTGTTCAGGGTTACACAACCCATGCTGTGCTGTTGGTCCTCTCCAACAACGAAGGACAAACATATCACACACACACACACACACACACACACACACACACACATGTTGTATATGTGCATGTGCCTGTGCCTGTATAAGTATTATATGTATACATATATGTGTATATACGTATATGTACAAATGCATGTGCATGTACATATGGGTGTGTATATACACATATACACAGGTGCATATATGCATGTGTATATGTGTATAAATGTATGTGTGTATTGTGTATGTGTGTGTGAACCATGTGTTAACCCTATACACACTACATATATGCATATGTACACATGTGTGTGTTAGAGGTAGGGTTTCAACTCAGGTTTTTCTAGACTCTAGGTTGGTTCTCTGGCCACTGCCTCTCCATATAAATGCCTGCTAAGTGACACTGAAGGAATTGGAACATACACTGACTAAAACTACACAAAAATAGCAACAATTACTAAGTTTACAGGGACTTAGGAGATGGAAGAGAGACACAAAACAAACTGACTGTTAATGTGTATTTATTATTAGGTTAGAACATGTTGGGGGGGTTAAAATCAAAATGTAAATACTTAGGATTTTAATATTTCAATTGGAGCCCAATTCTCAAATATTTTTCTCTTTGTATTGTCGAGTACTTAATAAAAAATATCATAAAAATTTTCTCTCCCTGACCTCTTTTTTCTTTTATTTTTCATTGTTTTGGCTTGTGAGACTTTATTTTTTTTTTTTTGGAGTATTCCATTGTTTTACCAAAAAAAAAATCTTAGAATTTTAGCACTGAAAGGGACCTTAAAGACTGAAGTGTGCCATTTGGAGGTTTATTTGTCTTAGGTATCAGCAGTGTTTTTCTGCCTTTTGGCAGGCACCCCAGGCATAGAGTACTATGCAAGGAAGGTCATATTTTCTATGAATAAACTTCAACATTCTTTAATATGAACCAACAAATCAGTCATTAAATAGTCACGAAATGCCCTAGCTTTGGGCTAAGTGTTAGGGAGAAAATGAAGTATAAAAGATGGTCACAGTCTCTTTCTGCCTTACTTTTACAAGTTTACAATTTCCTCAGGAAGACAAGTCATAAATACATAGAAAGTTAAACAGTAAGAAAGGAGATAAACAGCTAAGATATGTACCTGTGGCTATGGAGATGGCATACACAGTATGCTGGGTAATAACAGACAGCATTTATATATCATCTTAAGGTTTCCAAAGTGCTTTACAGATACCTCTCATCACTCACAAGAACCCTGGGATGCAGATGCTATCATTATCGCCAATTTATAGATAAGGAAACTGAGGCAGACAGAGATTAAGTGACTTGACCAGGGCTACAGTGCAAGTAAATGTCTGAGGCTTAATTTGAACTCAGGTCTTCCTGGCAGCAGCTCCAGCACTCTACCAACAAATCCATGAATGTGTAAGCACCTCAGTTCTACCCTTCTGGGTGGTTCCCTTAAGGAGTTGTGCACTGTTTCCTCCTTTGCTGTCTGGGTTTCAAATTTAAGAATGCAGAGTCAGAAGAAGGGGTTTCAAATTCTGTCTTTGTTACTCATTAACTGTGTGACTCTGGACAAGTAATTTAACCTGTCTGGGTCTCAGTTTCCCCATCTGCAAAAACAGGAGATGGGATTAGATGGCCTCTGAGGTCTGTTCCTCAAGAATGGCATTCAGAGTCACATACAGAAGTTAAAGTTATCATTTTATGGTCACCTCTTCCTTCCTGATATTATCGCCAGTTTGGTCCACCTTGCTCTATGAGCTGTGGGGATGATGTGAAATGGAACTGATGCACAGCCCCTGTGTTCCACTGGTAGTCACACAATGTCTAGTGTGACTAGACTGTTGAGTGGGTCTTCTGCAATAGATTTACGTGAGGGCATGGATGAGGGTCAGGCAGGATAGGCTGTGATCTGTATCACTGATGAGACAATTCACATCCATGAAAAGAAAGACCCCACTGAGGTATTGGAATTGATCACCCATTCTCTTCACCAAATGTCTGAATGACTTCTGGACAATTCCAAAAATCCAATCCAAGGTCGAATAATAAAAATTTCCTGCCCTTGGAGACTATCAACAGTAAGTTAAGTGATCCAGAACTATAATTCCATATGCTTTCAAATAAGAAAAAAAAATTAGGACTTGTCTTATCCAATTCTCTACTCTCCTACAAAGTACAAGGCCCTATATACTTTCCTGAACAGCCCATCTCTGGGTGACTGCTTTGAAGGCCAAATACATTTGGATACATGCGTTGTAAGGCATTTGTTAACAAGTTAGTCTTGGAAAGAAAACTGGAGCTCTGGTGACCACAAACAGTTTCTGCAGCCAACTAAGGCTCCTGTGCCCAGAAACTGCTACAGAACTTGGGAGCAATTCAACAAAGGGGAATGCTCCAGATCCATAGTCAAGCTGTCTCTCCCACCCAAAAGAGCCTGTGCCCACAAGACCTCCTTCTGGGCTAGTTAACAATAACCCAACCATCTCTCCTTTCTGCTAGGGAATATTTCAGCCCTGTACTTTCAAAAGATACAACTTTGGGAGGAGCTGGTAAAGTTTGGGGGTAACAGGTTACCAGGTAACAACTGCTCTGTAGCATCTGGTTTCTGATGCCCCATTTCCTCCTTTGTTGTTAAGTCTCTGCATTTATTCCTGAGTAGAGATAGGGAGGTAGGTAGGTACATAGGTACATAGGTAGATAGATAGGGAGAGAGAGAGAGAGAGAGAGAGAGAGAGAGAGAGAGAGAGAGAGAGAGATGGATGACAGATAGAGATGGAAAGAAAGGAGTATATATGGGCAGGTGCAAGTCAGGCTGAGGACATGGAGAATTCTGGAAAGTGAATGGAACCTGGAGTGAAGTCAGCACAGCCTAGGCACTCACCATATGATAAAGATCAAGCTGAGAACTCCTTGGGTGTTAGTCCAAGGGAAAGAATCAAATCGATAAAAAAGTTAACATTCATTAAGCACTTACTTTGTGCCAGGCACTGTGTTAAGCACCATGGATACAAAAGCCCTTTAGTAGCTCACATTACTATGGGGGGGGCGGGGAAGGGAGCAACATACATATAAGATATAGAGAGAGTTAAGTTGAAGGTAGTTTCAGAAGGAAGGCAGTAACACTGAGGGACACCAGTAAAGGCGTCTTATAGAAGGTAGGCTTTCAGCTCCAATGGAAGCTAGAGAAGCCAAGAGGAAGAGTCAAGGAGAGAGAACATTCCAGATATGGGGAATGCCAGTGAAAATGCCCAGAGTTGAGGAGATGGAATATCTTAGAGGCAGCTAGGGCAGCTAGATAACACAGTGGAGAGAGTGCTATTTGCTAGAAAATAGATTGAGAAGAAAGAATCTAAAAAATCATTGGATTGCATAAGAACAAAAACTAAACAAATAACCTGTACACCATATTTCAAGAAGTAATTAAATAAAATTGCCCAAAATTATTAGAATCATAAAAAAAAGTGAAAAAGAAAGATTTCACTGGGTCACATCCTGAAATAAACCCCAAATGAAAAAATGGCCAGGTATGTCATAGCCCAAATCTAGCACTTCCAGGACAAGGAATAAATACTGAGGAAAAAAAAGAAAGAAACAGTTCAAGTTTTAAAGACAACAAATCAGGATCACATAAGACTAAGCCGAAACTATTATAAAGAAGAAAAAATCTTGGAATATAATAATCTAGAAGGCAAAAGATAAAGGTTTACATCTTAGAATAATTTATGCTGCAAAACATCCCAGTTCTACTGGGATGAACACAAACCTTTAAGAGAATAAAAGGCTTTCGATAATTTCTGATGAAATACCAGAGCTGGGCAGAATTTTTAAAATGCAAGCATAGGAGATAAGAGGAAGCAAAAAGATAAATTAATTTGAGCAATGCATGGGAAGGGGATTAATGATGATTAAATACATTCTAATAGGGTAAGAAGATACAAGTGTCTCATTAGAATTCTACTGGCTTTCAGGGTCACCGAAGGAGCAAAGGCTTGGAGCTGGCTTAGTTCCAAATTGTTTGAGAAAGAGATGGTAAAAGCCTACACTGAGGAAGAAATTAAGCTGAGGAACTTACTATTTCTCTTAATTGGGGTATATAAGAAGAATATGCAAAAATGGAAAGGGAGCTGGGGAGAGAGGGCACATAATGAACCACACGCATCTGAACTGGAGAAAGAAAAGTTGAATACACAAGCATGAACACTTTTACGGAGAATTTCATTAAATTCACTTGGGAAATTGATAGATACTTGGAGGGTGTGAGAAGAGAGGGTAGTTTAAGAAGGGTAGATTCAGGGAGGGAATTAGCACAAACAAAACAAAATTTATTTTAGAAAGTGGATCATAAAGGTGGAGGTGGGGATCAAAAGGAGAGAAAGAAAGGACACAGATCAAGATCTGCACTAGGTAAAGAAAAAAGGGAGTAAAGGAGTGAGATTAGACCACTATTTTCTTTCTAAGGATGCGAATAGACGGAAAATAAGGGAGATCAGTACAAATGGATATTGCAAAGGAGAAAACAAAACACAAATGATCATGGATGGGATTAACTCATTCATAAAATGGAGCAGTACAACCCCATTGATTATGAAGAAGAACCCAACCCTGTGGTATTTACAAGAAAAACACTAGCAACACAGAAACTCACAAAGAATGAGGAGGCTGGAAATAAAAGCCTCAAGTGAATTAAAAACAGCGGGGATGGCATTGATCTCATACAAAGCAATAATAAAAAGATGGCTAAAAAAGATAAGTAGAAGAGCTACATTATTCTCTAAGGCATGCTCAATAATGAAATAACATCAGTACTTCATATATATGCAGAAAATGGCATAACATCTAAGTATTTAAGTGAAAAATTAATCAAATTACAGTGAAAAAAGACAGTAAAACTCTCAGAGTTGGAGACTTCAACGTGCCCCTTTCAAAACTAGACAAATCTAACAAAATAATAAACAAGCAAGAAGTTAAAGAACAAAATGGAATTTTAGAAAAGTTAGGTATCACTGATCCCTGCTGATTACTGAATGGAAACCAATAGAGTATACATATTCTTAATCACATGGCACACTGACACGATCCAAAATCAAATGAACATAATGACATAGTGTTCTATAAACTTAAGAATCCCCTAACTACTAAAGTAAGATCTCACTATTTGGGGGAAAAAAAAGATTGCTAGGGAATCTTAAAGAAGTATGGAAGAAATTAGGGTAAGACTAACATTACACAATATCGTAACAAACTGAGAATGGATAGATGACCTAGATATTAGAAAGATGATATCATAAACATATTAGAAGATGAGATGAAAAGATATTTTTCACAGTAATGGATAGAGGAAGAGTTCTTAACCAAACAAGTGATAACAGAAGATCACAAAAAATAAAATGGAAAATTTTGGTTACATAAAGTTGAAAAGGCTTTGCTATAAAGAGATCAATGGAATTAGCATTATAATGAAAAGTTAGCTAAGAAAAAAATCTTTGCAGCAAATTTCTCTGAAAAAGTAAAGGTCTGATCTCTAAGATATAGAGGGAATTGATACAAATATTAAAGAACAAAAGTAATTTTTCAAAAGAAAAATGGTCAAATGATATGAATAAACAATTCTTAGAAGAAAAGCAACCTATTAACAGTCATATAAAACATTGTAAATTACTAATAAACAAGAAAAATACAAGTTAAAATAATCATGAAGTTCTACCTTATAGGTCTTTCCCATGTTTCTGTTATTTTCATCATATTACCGATTTCTTAAAGCTCAGAAACATTCCATTACATTCACATATCATAATCTGTTTAGCTGTTTACATCAAAGGGGAAACCCTTTTATTTATGAGAACAATTTATATAACATCAACCATGCTGAAAAGGTCAGCAACTTTGAAAAGCTTAAGAATTGTGATCAATGTAATGGCCAATCATGTCCGCAGAAGGTGGATGAGGAAGCATGCCTTTTATCTTGGCAAGGGTGATACACTGTAGGTGCAGAATAAGACACATTTTCACCCTTGATCAAAAACAGCACAGAGAATGAGAGAGAGACAGAGAGAAACAGAGAGAGACAGAGATAGAGACAGAGAGAGAGAGAGACAGAGAGAGACAGAGAGAAACAGAGAGAGACAGAGACAGGGATAGAGAGACAGAGAATACAGGAGTTTCAACAGAGGTTCATGGGTAAATCAAGATCTTTTTGTCCAACGTTTCCCTTTTGTCCTTCTTCAGAGTGTGGAACATGCTTGTATAGCAAACACTTGTTCAGAACACAATAAAAAACTATCTTATTTTTATAAATGTGTGGATAAAACCTATTATAAAAGTATAAATAACAAATAAATAAGATTTAAAAGTAAAGACTGAGAAGAAGTAGAGAAATGGGATAAATTCACCTGGTCCCAGTACAGCAGCCATTTAGACCCAAGAAGGTCATTCCTTAAGCTCGGCAGTAAGCCAAACCAGGTTCCAACAGCTCACGATTATACTTAATTAGGAGCAGCACTGCCTTTCTCTTGCAACTGGCTGCTGGCAACAGTCCCAGCCTGCGTTTCCCAGGGCCTTTCTCCTCGCTATGGGGCTCAAAAGTTCCAGGTTTCCCAATTGCTGTGTAGCATCCACCTCTCCTGATCCTTCAGTCCCTCCTTCCAGCTCAGAAAAATGGCATTTCCTATCTGTCTCTTTGCCAAAAGGAACTATATTCATTTATGGCAAGCAAGTACTTTGACTGGGAATTGGGACTGGTACAAGGAAATGGAATGATAATGACAGGAATATAATAGAAGAAGAAAAGAAAGAAAAAATATCAAATTTAAAAAAACACATGGAAGAGAGAAAGAAGTTCAGAAAGGAAAGCAGACAAAGAGGACAGCAGGCACTATCATATTAAATTTGATGTCAACTTTAAAAGATACAAAGTGTTGGTGGCAGGGTGATAGTCTTTCTGACTTCCTTTGTGTATGGAAATGATTGTGGATTTGCAATGACTGTAGAGCTAAGAACAATAACAATAAATGTCTATTTGTAAAAAAGAATATTTGAGGAGGAGCAAGAAGAATCCCGGAATGCTTCATGGAGGAAGAGGCAGCTGAGCTGAACTTTGAAGAAAGAGGCTTCTGAAAGGCAAACCGTGGGGACTGGCACAATTTGGGGTTCCCAAAGATACAGCCCCTGTTGCTCTCCCTCCCTCCCTACTTAAGTACTACACTAAAATATCTTGCTGTTAAGTCGATTTAGTCACATCTGACTCTTTGTGACCCCATTTGGAATTGTCTTGGTAAAGACAGTGAAGTGGTTTGCCATTTCCTTCTCATTTTACAGATGAAGAAATTGAGGCAAACAGGATGAAAAGGCTTGCACAGTAAGTGTCTAAGATAGGATTTGAACTCAAGTCCCCTTGGGCTGGCTCTCTATCCACTACTCCACCTAGCTGCTCATTTGCTGGTCTTCTATTTATTTATCTGTTTAAATGTTGTACTTGTCTGGGACACAGTAAGTTCCTTGAGGGAGTGACTAGCTTCGGTTTTGTCTTGTATGTCAGGAGCCAAACACAGTGCTTTGCATACAGTAGGCATTTAATAAATATTTGTGAATGAATGAAAGAATAACATTGCTAAATAATGCTGGCTTCTCCATAACCTCAGTGTGGGATGAGTAGGTTTGGTAGCTGCCAAATTTCAAGGCCAGATGTTTTCCTCCTCATTTGAAAGAAAAAAGACACATCATCTGTTAGCGGGTACAGAGAAAAACTTGAAGCCAGAAGACCACCTCGGTTCAATTCCCACCTCAAGTTGTGTGATGCTGGGCAAATCACTTCACCTCCTCATGATCTCCTTAGCCTAGGCCAGAACAACAGTTTGTATTCAGTCAAAAGGCCACACTTGAGGACCCACAACTTCTCCACTCCTGCCTTGGCTGTAGGGCCTATCCCAATAAAATCAAAGGTCCAACCCCTTAAAAGAAAAACAGTCCAAGATTCACAGACAAGCAATCCTAGGACCATGTGATTTAGACTAGAAGGGAACTTAAGAGACCATTCGGTTCAATCCTTTCATTGTACAGGTGAGAGAAACTGATGTTGACAGGAAAATGTAATTCAGACGTGTTGGGATGAAGAACTTTGATGTCTCCTTAAAAGGTTGCTTTCCACAAAAAAGGAGTCCCAGCCCTGACGTGAGACAACATGTAGACAAGTATGAATAAACCAAATCTATTCAGGGTAAATGGAAGGCAGCGTCAGTCCTTGATCAATAATAATGCGTCCAAATAATGCATGTCAGTTTTATCCACAACATGACTGGGTACAGACCTCACAAAGGAGAGGTGGCACAGGGTCTATTTGCTCCAAATACTTAGAAATCTGAGGACACTCAGAGATAACTCGTTGCTAAAGATCTCTGATCCAGGCAAGATTATAACTTCTGAGTTGGGAACTCTGGCTTCTTTTTACTACTTAGCTCTTAGAAAGAAGTTTTTATCTAGAAGTCATTCTAAACTCAATGTGGGGGTGGGGGAACCTCTTTTTTGGAAATGATCAGAAAACAAAAGCTGTGGATTTACTGGTAAAGGCAAATTTACCCTTGAGCTGAAAAATGTTATGGATAAAGGCAAAGTCCAAGAAGACCAACCTCTCCAAACACACCCTCTGAGTCCCCCAGGGTGCCCTCTGATAAAGCAAGGGGGAAAATGAGCCCATCCAGCGTCAAGCAGCTCTAAGTATAGCTCCCTATCTTGCTTCCATCTAAAAAACTGATTTATAATCCAGGCTCAAACAAGGAAAAATTTTTGCAGGAGCTTTGAAAAAACATTTTGATGCACACATACACAGCTGTTTCCAAATGTCACTCTTCAATGCATTTTGGGACAGGTTTTACTTTTCTCATAATTCAGTCTTTTCATGAGGTGCTAAGCACTGAGGCTTAGAGACAGATCACCAGATTGTATGATATAAACTACATGACACTGCACATCCTAAATGTGGCTGCTGCAAACATTCCCTCTTACAGAACACGAGGAACATGAAGCTCTTCTGAAGTGGGGCTTTGAGATCATTGGACTCACATATAGGGAATCATCTAAACCAACCCCACTTCTTCAAAAGAAGAAACTGAAGATCCTAAGGAAGTGACTTGGTCAAGACCCAAATCCAGGCCTTTCAACTATCGCTACTAAGTCACATTGCCTCTGTTTGACACAGCTTTTCACATGCCCCATCCTGTCTATAGGTTTGTCATGTGCTCTGTATAGCTGAGATAGGCCACGTTGTAATGTTATGGGAATGGGAATTTGGGTAAACTTATGAGAAATCAGATGGGAAGTCCTTTATTTGTATGAGGGCCAGTCAAGTGCTCAGGCTGCTGTCAACAGAGGGAAACTCCATTACCTCAACTGAAGACTGGGCTGATGAATCCCAGGGAGGCAGGAGGAAGCAGTGTATTATGAGAAAAGGCATTGGTTTTAAGAGTCCAGAGACCTGAATTCAAATCTGAGTCTTGAGTCCTATATGCTGGGGAGACATGAGTAAAGTCACTTAATCATCTTGGGACTCAGTTTCCCCACTGGTAAAGTGAAACAAGGAATACTAGCACTACAGCGTATGAAGAAAAGACTTAGCATTTAAACTTCAAACCCTATATAAATGGGAGCGCATTTAAACATGATAATTCATGTTTAATATTATCCTTATTGTTATATCTGCAATGCAAGTACCAGAATGATTTAGAATAAGTCTGGGAAACTGACTTATTAGAAGCCAAAGGGATTCAACAAAATGATGGGGGTCCAAGCTAATACTGAGTTTAGAGACTGTTTGTTGCACCTGAAGCAGCTGACACTTGCTGAGATAAACAGTTGTGTTTTGTGGGTTGGTTTTTCATTTCTGTTGTTTCAAAACTCAGCAGCAGCTCAAAGCTGTGTCTGTATAGCTAAATGGTCACCTAGTCAAAACTTAAGAAAACACAGAGTAGTTCTCCAAGGAACCCTATCATTGTAGCCCTCCTTCTAATGGCTGGCCTAACCTTAGTGGCCAGGTCACTACTTGAAGTGTCCAGGACCTCAAGCAATTACTGCTTCTTCCTCCCTTCCTGGGAAAGGATCGGTAGGGCATTGACCTTCAGCAAGTCACTGATCTGGGATCAGGTTCTGTCTTCAAAGTAAGAGGACCAGACTAGATAGTCTTCAAGGTCACTTTAAATTCTAAATGCTATGATTCCAAGGGGAATCTTTGGGGTATGTCCTAGCTTCCACCTTTTATGCCTCCTTACCCTAGGGGAAGCTAGACCTGAATCCAAATGATTCATACTATAAATCTCTCTCTTTTCTCTACCCTGCTTACCCATACCTCTACCCCTTTTAAACACATAATACTTTAATTTACCATGTCCTTTACTACAATCTAAAAAAATTTTTTCAGCTATACCCAAACTAATCTGTTATTCTAAACCATGGAAAATAGGCCCTCCTGGGAAAAAGACCATAAAGGTCTTAGGGTACCCAGGAATGGCCTGTACCTCCAGATGTCTGAATCACAACTTGCCATTCTAGCTGGAGAATTCCCCAGCCTCTCCTGGGAATACCATTCTTGTAACTCAGGAATTGATGAGTGACTCAGGAAATTGATGAATAACATCCCATGACCATGGGAAACAAGGGTAGAAATGGTTCTTCCCTCGTAAGATGGTAGACTAACTCTGGGCAGAAGGTTCATTTAAAACTACATGATGCAAAGAACCATGGGGCTGCCCTGCTGAAAAGTTTCCAGAAATATACTTCTACCTAATCAACCAGCTAAACCATATTAAAAAACACTCTTTTGGTCCCTATTCTAGGATCTGTCCAAACGTGAAAAGGGTGGCTAAGTTGGGAGAGGGAAAGAAAATGACTCATTTCCATTCTTTCATTCAAGAAGTTGTAATATGGGATAAGTACAGTCAAAACCAGGAATGAAATTTTTAAAAATATATAATATGGCAGCAGCTGGAACAATAATGCATTGATGCATTGCAACACTCTCTAAGTTTAAAAAATATTGAGCACGAGGCATAATTATTCATGGCCTCATTGAATCACAGAGCTGGGAAGGAACTCAGACATTCCCAGAATATAAAAGCTCAAAGAAAGCTCATAGATTATCTAGTCCACACCCTTATTTACCCACAAGGAAACAAAGGATTAAATGATGACCAAAAACTAGCTGGTGGCAAGACAAGGACTTGAACAAGGTCTTCCAGTTCTTAATTCAGGGCTCCATGAATTAGAATAGAGCACATAAGTAAGATAACATATGTGACCCATGCATAGGACCTTGGAAGCAAATTTCTACATTTGGTGCATCTGGAATAGAACTACAGGGCAGTCATGTCTACTCACAGTGCATTAATCAAGGAGTCCCCAACTGGAAGCATTTTGATGGAACAATTCATGGTCCCCATTGCTATTTTCTACTCTTCTATGACTCAATTACGTTCAGCATTCAATCTCCAAGGCCAATTTACTTCTAAAAATATGTGAGGTTCCCTTTATGTTTTCCTTAATGGTAAAAGTTACACTTACTGAGAACCTACCATGTATGGGGCTACAACAGACACAAAAGGAAAAGAATGCAATTCCTGCCTTCAGGGGGCTTTAGGCTCTATGGGGAGACAAACCCAAACCACTAGCTACAATTAGTGCATGTGGGAGTATTATAGTCATAGCACCTATTCTCCTCTGGTAGAATGAGACCTAACTGCTAGGAATTGTGACCCATTCTGTATGCTTTAAGGGGATCGGCATTATTGCATATGTATTGTGTGTAACACTATGGTGGACCTCTGGCATGGGGCAGAGGCTCAAATGACACTCCAAATATGGGAGCTACTTGGAGATTAGTGGTATTGTTACATATTAGGATGATTATATACTACATATACAGCCCATATAAGCTCTGAGGTTTTTTTTCCCCAATTGCCACTCACAGAGGAGTGGAGCCAGTCTCCTTCTCATGGTTCTGTACTTAGGTACTGGTGGTGGTTCTCTAATGCCACTGGCTCATGCCCCCACAAACATGCTCCATTCTCACCTCCACCCCCCCAATATTATCAACTGAGAATCATTTTAGTCAGTTTAAATTAGTTTTTTGGAAGGGTACTTTCTTCAGTAGACACAAATAAGGACTGGTATGAAATTCTTCATTCCCTGCTCCTCCAAAAATATATGTGACCTAGTCTAGGACTGGTACATACAGGATTCAGGGGAAAACAGTAGTGACCAGATAGGGCACAGTGGGAACAAAGTTCCTAGTTGTCAGAAGTCCTTTTGACCCCTTAGGAATTTCATCCGAGGCATGAAGCAGTTTCTTTGCTGGACGCCTTATGGAGTTGTGAATCTGTATCTGGTCTATCCTTGGCTATCAAAGCAACCAATCTGGGGATGCTGCTAAGACATCATGGAGGAAATGAGAAATCTAATTATTTGAAGCTTTTAAGTTTTTGGCCAAAGTAAGGGGAAAAGGAAACCTAGGTCAAGGTCAAAGCATAGGCCTCTCTTTCTCAAGGGTTTTCTTGGAATTTCATACTTATTCCAGTATCTTAAATGAGCCTGTCTTAAACTAGATTGATAATTTCTAGGTAACCTCCTGATCATAACCAATTTCCTCAGCCTATCCAAATGCAGTCCCTCTGCAACATCCATCCTATTTTCAAGGACTCTGGGCACCTAGAGTAAAGCCTGTGTCTGAGATGGATTGGACATCTTACAACTTACTTTAAGTGGAGATGGGATGGTTTTCATCAATTCACCCCATCAGCTCACTCACCACTTAGGGAGTCTCTCTATTTGAGAGAGAAAAATTTAGATGTGTGTGGCTTATGGTTAATGTTGCAATATCCTGGCCACACTTTGTGAGAATCTATGAGCAAGGTCAGGACTCCCAGGAAAGGGAAGAGAGGTTGTTTTTGTCCTGACTCTGAGAGGAGGAAGCATACACAACATGACTCTGAAACAAAATGGCAGCTCTACGTCTGGGTTAAACCTGAGATTCCAGGACAGGAGAGAGGAATTTTGTTGTGCCATAAATGATGAATAATGGAAATCCAGAGAAATACAGGATGATTTATTTGAACCAACACATGGCAAAGAAAGCAGAAACACAAAAACAACATATACATTGACTATAATAATATAAATGAAAACAACCCCAAGGGCCAAACTCAGATTCAATGCAAAGACTAATTTCAGTCCTAGAACACAGATGATTAAATAAATTTTCTCTCAGGAGAAACATGGCGAGCTAAAGGTACAGCAATTTATATATGCACTGTCTCTCTTCATTTCAAGGGAGTAAATACTTAAATAAATGTTTACTGACTTGACTGACTGTCAAATTGATCACAGAGAGGGGTGTGGGCAACTAGGTGGCACAGTGGACAGAGCCCCAGGCCTGGAGCCAAATGTGAACTCAAGACACTCACTGGCTGAATCACTTAAGTCCTGCCAGCATAAAACATGAGAAGGCAACAGCAAACCACTCCCATGTCTTTGCCAATAAAACTCTATGGGTTTTTCCTAAAAAACCCGAAAAGTCAGATATGACTGGACAACTCCAACAACAACAAAATATCAGGAAATGATTAACAGTACAAAATCAAGTCATCAATAACATTAAAAAAGGGGGGAGGGTAGGTGGGTCATGCCCCCTAACTTCATTTTCTTTTCTGAATGTGCTACTAGTATGATCAATCAAGGGAATGACATAGGCATAGTACCTCTGAGATTTCAGCTGAGAGTTTGGTTAAGTTTACCAGGACAGCCTTATGGACAAGATGAAGAGATGTAGCCTAGATGAGAATACAGAATATTCACAGCTAGCTGAATGACTGGATGAAAAGTGTAGTGGCCCATGCCAACCTGGAGAAAAGTCTCTGGTGCAGTGCCCCAAGGATCTGCCTTGTTGATCTATCTGCCAGTTCCCTTTATATTACATTTTTATCAGTCATTTGGATGATGGCACAGGTGGTGTGTTTATCAAGTCTGCAGTTAATGAAGCTGGAAGATATACTTAGACCATCAGAAATCTAGATAATAAAAGATCTCAAGAGGCTAGAACCCATAATGAAGATGAAATAAAATAAAGATCAAGGAAAAGTTTGATTACATTGGGTTCCGTAATGGTGAAATGGAAGTTTGACATGTTAAAAGCATGGAAACAAGTGACCTCAGGTTGTGTTCACAGAGAGACGCAGCGTCCAGCCTGAAGCAAGGGCTAATTACACAAGACTGTAGCACAGAACACCGTGCCCCAGTCAGACCACCTCCAGGACTTTGTCATGTTCTGGGCGAAAGCTACAGAGAAAACTGAAAGTGTTCAGAGAAAGGACGCTAAAACGATGAGAAGATTAGAGGTGAGAATTCTTTAAAAGATGTGAAGATGAATGGAACCTCCGAGAACACTCAGTCTCTCATTTTACAGATGAACCTACAGAGGATCATAGGATGCTTAGAGTGTACAGGAGAAGACAAGATGGCATGGGGGGAGCGGTCTTTGAGGATTTAAAGGGCTTTCTGGCAGAACAGGGGTTAAATATGTTGGGCTTGGCCCTAATCATAGAACTAGGACAGAGGAGGCAAATGGCAGAGAGGCAGATTTCAGCCCTAAATAGCAAGAACAATTAGAAGAAAAATGGACTACTTCAAGCAATAGTGATTTCCCTAACAGTGGCTTTCTCCATATTGGACCCTGCATGACTTGCGTGTGGGAGACATTGTAGGAGAATTCCTGTTCAGGTGGAGGTTGGACCAGGTGATTTCTGAGGTTCTTTCCAATTCTGACCTGCTATGCCTTATAATCCTTATCAATATTCATCACTTACGGCACAATAACATGGCATATTTCTTCATCTGCTTCCTGAGGATAGGCTCAGAGAACCAGGGTAAGACATTCTAACCTGAGATGTAAGGAATGCCACTTTCAACAGTAATTTCTTTACAGGGGATGTGTAACAATAAGTTTCCTCTGTAAATCATTCCCATCAGGATGCTAATTTTTCACCATTGCTGGTGCCTATCAGAAGTGCCCAGAAAACGTTTAATAAATAAATGAATATACACCTTACCTGAGGTGCCTGGTACCACCTGTCTTAGGTGGAAATCTCCATGGATTTCTGACTACCTGGTAAAGTGTGGTACAGTAGAAAGATGATTGGTTCCGGCATCAAAGGATACAAGTTCAAATTCCATCTCTGTTGTTTACAACTGGTGTGATTTGGAGCAAGTCACTTAACTTTGAAAGTGATGGGCTTGCAAACCTTAAGGAATTATATAAATGCTAGCTATTGTTAATGAAAGAGGGAAAGGCTTGTACAATGAATTACTTGGAAAAAAGATATAATTTGGATAAGGTTTAATTTTGTGACACGTCTGAACTGAGAGTATGAATTGAGGTTTTGCTGACTCCAGGTCCAGCATTCCATCCACTGAAACCCCTGGCTGCTTAAGAACTCCATCATCATGTTCTACATAATGTCTTTCCTGTCTCCTTCAATGGTTAGTTCCTTCTTCCCTAAATACCTTGCATTCAACTACCTCGTACTTATTGATCTTTTTCTATACTAACTTAAATGTACACATTTCAAAAGAAAGTTTACCCCATACTTGATACATAACAGGAATTTAGAAAGTGATTGTTGCTTTATTGTATAATGATTTACACGTAAGTGGCATAAAGACATCAAGAAAGCGCAGGACCAGAAGAGGAGGAGGACTGGTGACACAAATAAGAATAAAGAAAATAAAGAAAAAAGAGGAATCATCGCTATGTTGCACCAATAGCCGTATGTTTTTAAAGATCTAGAAGTTTTCTAAGATACTTGAGAGATCCGAGATTTTTTGGGTTTTCTTTCTTTTGGAGGAAAGGGCACAGCCAGGGATCATTCAAGGTGAAGAGGTGACAATGAATTGTCGCCATCTGCATGAGTGAACTGCATGTCTGCTGGTTCATGGATTCCCTGAAGTAAGTGAAAGACAGACTTGGGGGTGGGGGGAGAGATACTAGAGGCAGGGAGGCTAATCAGGAGACTATTATAATCATTCTGACAAGAGACAAGCAGAGCTCATTCTAGGGTGGTGGCTTCACCAGTGGAGAACAGGAGATGGATATAAGAGATACTACAGAGATGGAATGAGCAATCCACTGGACAGGGGGGTGAAGGAGAGGGAAAAGCCAAGGTTTCAAGTTTGAGGGACTGCAAGTTTTAGTTATTTGCTCCTATCTTAATTAAATTCAATTTCAATTAACTGATCATTTTTTAATACCTTCTTGTGTCCAGTTTCTGCAAGGTGATGTGGGGACACAGAAAGAGGGGACACAGAAAGAGGGGACACAGAAAGACTCAGCCCATTTCCTCTTAGACGTATGTACCATTATTGAAATATTCAACCAAATTTAATCAGGAATTTCCCTCGATACTCCCAACTTCCTGTTTGTTCTCAAGCTAAAATGTTACAGACAGTCCAAATCCCACTTCTGATCTGCTCAGCACTAACAGCTTCCCTCAGAGGAATGGAAACTTGGCTCTCATCCTGGCCAATTAGCTCCTTCTTCCTCTGTTCTCCTCTCCCGCCTCCTTAGTCATTTAATATTAACTGCATTTCCCCCACTCTCTGCCCCCCACCCCTTGCTATTACCAGAAAGTAAAGGTCACCTGTCTATTTACATAAATGTAACATTCTACAAATCAGTGTTGGACCAGGTAGGCCATGCACTGAACACATACAGAAGCCAAAGTGATGGGGATGCCAACCTTGTCTGAAGGTACTGATCTTTCCCAGAGTTAGCCTGGCTAACTGCCAGGAGTGAGGTGAAACCCAGGAGCGATAGGACCAACCCTAATTATGACCTCTGAGGTCTGATCTATCTCTAGGTCAATATTGGATGGATTTTGCCTGCTTTAGTTTCCTGATTTTTTAAAATTTGAGTATGAAAAGTTATAGTCTTCTATGTAAGCGGTCACCAGCTGGCATAATTTCATGGGCACTGAGGAAGCTCTCATCATCTCCCCCAGCCCCTCGCCCCAAATATCCTCCCCTTATCCATATACTCTAATGGCTGAAATTCATTCTACAATGAGACATTATCCCAGCTACCCCTGGGAAAGGAAACACAATGAGTTTAATTTGTACTAACTCAACTATATCTAGCCAGCCCCAGATCAGACCAGATGAGAGCATGCTTCCTATTTCATCCAGCCACCTACCCCAGCTTTCTTCTTATCATTTGCTGTGTACCCTCCAGATCTCCAGAAATCTAGAGACAATGCCCTGGGAGACTGAATTGATTCAGCTTCAGAGGCTCAGTCAGGGGTCCCTGCTGGACTGACTGGTATGTCCATGAGAACAAACTCACATAGCTCACCATATTGAGCTGGCCTCAGGCCATTTTTCATGCCCCATTCAGCTAGACACATGGCCATCTTCTTGTTTTTCTGCTCTATCTCCTCCTTCTCTTGGCCTTGAGAATTCTAATCAAATCAAGAGCGCCATCCTTTTTTGGAAAGGGAGTGTTCATCAATTCCCTTATGGCCCCATTTGTCATCTCTATGATTCTCCAGGCCCAGACTCCCTTCCTTGGCTGCCACTTGCCTTTGTATGTATCTTCCCCTATTGGAATGTAAGTTCTTTGGGGTCAGGGACTGTCTCCCTTTTGTATTTATATTGCAAGTATTTACCATGGTGCTTAGCACATAGGAAGCATTTAATATATTCTGCATTCGTTCATTCTGCTTTCTCTCCTTGCATAATAAATTGTTCCCAGAAAGGGAGAAAGTACCTCAGGAGAGGTTGGGAAAAGTAAAAAACATAGCAAGCAGACACTTCCCAGTATTGCTAGAGGGTTTAGGGTTAGGGTTAGAATCGAGCGCATTTAGGGTAAGGGTTAGGGTTAGTCTCCATGGATAGTTCTAATCACATGCTTTTATATGCACTTCAGCACTTGCAGTATGAGTTCCCTGCATTCAGATTTCTTCTGCCCCTAGACCATCGAGTCATTGCTATCCTTCACTAAATACGCACTCAGCTCAGAATCATGTCTGATTCATCGTCTTCTTCCTAAACAGAGGTGCCACCATTCTTATTTGTTAATTCTTATACTTCACATTCCCAAAGTCTTTCCTCATGCTCCAAATGATGGATGGCTACTGCCTGATAAGAAAAACAGATAGATGATAGATAATAGATTGATAAATGATAGATAGATCACATAGGCAGATGATAGGTAAATGATAGAAGACAGATAAAAAGAAAGAACATTTATTAAGTACTTATTATATACTCTGTGCCAGACACTGGGCTACGTGCTAGGCATACATATACAAGCAAGCCAGTAATGACCCAAAAGGAACTTACATTCTAATGAAGTGACAATAAATAAAGGGGTGAAAGAAAAGAAAAAAAAGAGGATACCACCACTGGAAGTAGGAGAGAGCAAGAAGACTTCAGGAAACTGGGTGGATGCCTGAGCCCAGCAAGATAATGTGAAAATCTCACCAGAGTTGGGGAAGCTTGGCGTACAGTCTGAATTTCCAAGGTGAGTACAGATGGTTAGAGGGTAGAGCTGTGGCACAGAGACAGTGGGAAATGGTATAAATGCCTGGACTCAGGAAGACAAGGCAAACAACTAACCTATTAAAGCCAGTGAAGTTGAGATAATGGGTAGAAGAGAATGATGGAATTTTTCTGGATGTATGTATGTTTGTAACTAGAACTCCACAGTCCCCTCTATCTATTACCAAGAATCAAGTTGCATTTTTTAAAGTCCATTTCAAAGACTGCTTGCTTAATATATGGAATAAATTGGTAGCTGGTAGACAGTGGGAGCTCCAGGCTCCCATCTTTTGGCCATGACTGCTTCCTGCTCAATACAGATGAGTTTCATAGCTACTTTTCTCTGTCTTCTGCTCTTTACTCCAATGGCATATGTGGTTGAGGTCTTCTTTGAATGGTGAGGACCAAGACTTGAATTGGGGAGAAGCATTCCAGGCTGACCTTTGATATCATCCCACTACCTCTGAGCAAACATCATTATGGAACAATCTACCTTGCGTTTTCCTCCACTAAGGAACTTGGAGAGGAGGGCAGCTTTGGTGTGGTGGAAATGGCCCCAAATTTGGAGCCCAAAGACCTACGCGTGAACCTTGATGCTCCCATTCATTAGTGATATGACTTTGGGCAAATTGATGATGTTATGTAAAGCAGAATCCTGAAAGACTGGCCACACAGCCTAACTCTAGGCTAATGAGAATAGCCTCGGAAAGACTCCCCAGATTAGCTGGCTCCTCTGTCCCTCATATCACCATCTTTGAAACACCAACATTTAAGATGGCCTAAATGCCACGGGACAGAGAAAAGGGTGACAAGGGAAAGAACTTGCTTCTTCTTTAATCTTCTCTGGAAACCTAGCTCTGCAGGAAAACAAAACAAAATCCACTGACCACAAAACCAGAATCTGTAAGCAGCTTCAAGGATAAGGAAAGGTACTGAGGGAAAGCTAGAGCTTGGAGGGACTTGTGAAGATCACCTGGTCTGGTCTACTTCCTCTTAAAAAAAGAGGAAATCAATTCCCCCCAAAGTAAAGAATCAGCTTGGTCAAGGTCACCATGGTAATTAGTGATGGAGTCAGGATTTGAATTCTGATCTTTTGGCTTTCTTTCCGGGCACCATGCTTGGGAGAAAACTCTGGAAGCAGCGATGGATCCTTGACTCTTGCAGCTAGCACTCATCTCTTCCTTCTTTGATCCCCTTCAGCATTTACTGTCTCTTTCACCCAGTGGTAGTTCTTCACAGTTAATAGTACAAGGCCAGGTATTGCCTTTCCACTTCAGGTGTCCTAACTTGTCTCCCAAAGCAGGTATGGTTCAGATTGCTTTCTCTCCCTGGTATGGGGCTGGGCTAGATTGAGCAATCAGTAAATTATTTTGTTTCAATTATCCTCTCTATACTGATGACTCCCCACCCTAATCTAGAAGAACTTTTTTCATTAACTCTAGATCCACATCACCAGCTCTCTCTTCTATATCTCCAACTGGATGTCCTATGGACTTTCAAACTCAACATACCCCATACAGAACTCATGATCTTCTCTCCTAAACCCACCTCTTCTCTAGATGTTCCCATTTCTATTGAAACCATCATTCCCTTTACTTAAATTCATAACTTTAACATCTCCCTTGACTCTCTGCTGTTGTATCCCGTATCTGTTGTCTCGTTTATTGATTCTTCCTCCACAACTTCTTTCAAATCTCCCCCTTTTTCTCCACCCAGGTGACCACCACCATAGGTAAGGATCAGCTTTCATTACCTCTTCTCTGAACAACTGCAATAATGAGTCATCACCTTTTGCCTGAACAGTTGCACAGTCAATCCATCGACTTGCACTTACCATGTATCAAGAATTGTAATAAATATTGGGAATAGAAAGGGAGATTTTAAAAAACAGTCTCTGCCCTCAAAGAGCCCATTTTCATACAGGGGAGACCAGGAAAATAATTATGGACATAAAAGATATACAGAATAGTTGGGAAGTAACCTAAGGTGGGCTAGTTGCTGGGGAACGGGGAAATTGCTTCCTGCAGGGGGTGGGATTTGAGTTGAGTACTGAAGGAAGCCAGGGAAGCCCACAGAGGTGGAACTGAAGGACAGAACATTCCAGTCAAGGAGGACAGTCAACATGAAGACATAGAGATGGAAAAGTGAGCATCAATTTTGAGGAAAGCCAAATAGGGAGGTGTAGCCTGGTCATTGAGTGCATGGACAGCAATAAAGTGTTAAGAACTGAAACTTAGGAAAGGACCAGGTTAGGAAGAGCTTTAAATGCCACAGAGAGGATTTTTACATATGGTCTTAGGGATAATAGGAAGCCCCTGAACTCAATAGGGAGGTTCATGTTCTTAGCATAGTCAGAGTAGCTTTAGGGGGTTAGCGAGTATCCTAGCTGCTCCAGTCAGTACTGGTCTGTATCTCCATGAAAGTCTGGGGAAGCTGAGGAGATCCAGTGCTGTGGCTGGGCAGGCCCATGGAAGTCAGTTCATCCCAGCTCCCAGGCTCTATTGCTACTGCTGCTGTTGCTGCTTCCACCATTGAATTTAGAGTTTTTTCACTGCTGCCACAGCCTGTCCCATGGCTCCTGGCTGCTTGGGTGTGGACTTGCAGCTTTAGCTTATGGATCAAGCAACTTTAGAGCTCCTGCCTTCAGTCAGGTGGGATTTCAGCCCCAACCAACTGCCTGCTATGGCTGATTTAGGCCACTCTGCATCATCCCCTTGTCTTTTCTCCTTTTTCCTCATAGAAACTTCCATTTGGTTTTCTTCATCCCATAGACTTCTATGAAATGTCTCTTCCTGCCAATGTCCTATCAGCTACAGATTCTACTGTGGATCACAGATCTAGAGCACAATCATGCAGTCTAACAGATGAGACATCCGAGGCCTGAGAAATTGAAATGCTTTGTCCTCAGACAAATGGCCGAGCCAGGATTTGAACCTAGTCTTGGGATTCCAAGTTCAATGATCTTTCTGTTATATCATGCTGCTCCCCTTTCTCCCAACCCCTCAAAAAGGGGAAAAGGAGAAAGAAGAAAAGCCTATCTCACTTGTCTGTTGTGGCTCCCTTGCTTCAATCAGTCAATCAACACGCATTTGTTAAGAACCACTATTGCCAGGCACTGTAATACACACTAGGAACACAAATACAATAAATACACTAATACCTGCTTTTAAGAAGCTCATAACCTACTAGAGGATGACAAGAAGTAAGTATACAAGCAAATACAGAATAACTATAAAGAAAATGAATACAAAGAAATTCAAGGTTGGTGGAGGAAAGATCACTAGTCACTGGGAGAATCAGGAGCGTGCGGCAATGCTGCAAAAAGAAAACGGCTTGCTGTTACGTTATGAAAGATTGTAGTAGAGATGTCATCTTCTGGAAATATCCAGGCTAGAAAGCTCTACTAAGATTTTCATTATGTCCCAACTCCTTCAAGAGAAATCCCTGAATTCCTCCTCTTGGTCTTTGCTTTTCCTGCTCAGTAGAGTTCACAGCTTTTGAAATACACACTTGTAAAGAACTCTAGGGGTTTGCATTGTGTGCAGACCTCCATGGGGACTTGGGTACCACCCTCTGACCCAAACTTGAGAAAGACTTGTATATCAAGGTGTACTATGAAGTGGCATATGTGACTGGGCATGGTGTGGCACAGCATAGTCTGGCATGGTATTTCTGTGTTACAGCATAATATGATGCAGCATGGTATATTATGGCATCATGTGGCATAAGATGCTATGGCATGGCATCGTATAGTATGACATGACTTCCTCTGTCAGAGACAAAACCTTCACATCTGTGTAGATACACATGACATATATGTGTCCACATATCCACGCACGAGTATGTGCATGAACATCCATGCCCTCACAGCATGGAAAGGACAATATGGAGTTAGAAGAACAACCTGTGGGATCTGGGACTGGTGAGCATCTTCAAGGTCCTCTAGTATACTCCCTGTAGACGAGGACACCAAAACACAGGGTGGAGAAGGAGGCTGCTGAGATTCACAAAGCTGGGACTGAACCTCAGATCTTCTGACCCTAAGCTCCACGTTCTTTACATTACACCATTTTGCTTCTGCTTCTCATTTATTTCTGTAACCTTGGACAAGCTGCTTTTTCTTCCCAGGCCTCAGCTTCCTCATCTGTATGGTGAAAGATTTAGCTCTAACCCCTACGACCCAGAGGTACTGAATTTTATCTGTGCCCAGTAAAGATACTTAGAGGTTTTTGCCACTGTTGACAGGAAATTGGAAGAACCTGCAGAGAGAGACAGAAAGGAGAGGAGGAGAGGGAGAGAGAGAGAGAGAGAGATAGAGAGAGAGAGGAGAGGAGAGGAAGAGAGGAAGAGAGAGAGAGACAGAGAGGAAAGGAAGAGAGAGGGGGGAGAGAGAGAGAGAGAGAGAGAGAGAGAGAGAGAGAGAGAGAGAGAGAGAGAGAGAGAGAGAGAGATTTGGAAACTAAGGGGCCACAATGGGGAAGGCAGGTCTTGCCAAGATTTAGGCATATTTTTTGGCATTTTCATGTCATCTGCATTCTTCCCCATTTGCCCCTCCTCACTACATATGCCAACTGTCCCCATACTGATGGCAGCCCTCTTAGTCCCTGAAAGTATCTCACAATGGTGACTATCGGAAGTCTTGGGCCCTCTCTGTGAGCTCTGAGCTGAAATATGTATTTTATCTCTCATGTCACTAACCCAAGGAGCCAAAAAGTAACTAACTCTCTCTCTCTCTCTCTCTCTCTCTCTCTCTCTCTCTGTATGTGTAGAAAAAGGAAAAGTAGCCATCATTAGTGGGAGAATGAGTAAAACAAGGGATCGCACATAATCCAAAGCCAAAACCCAGCAAACTAACAGAAGAAGAAAAGGGATAAGAAAGCTGGGGAAAGATGGGGGGGAAGGAAAAAAAAGGAGAGGGGAAGGAGGGGGCAGAAACCAGAGGGGAGGGAGAAGAGGATGAAGATGAGTGAGGATAACAGAGGCTGTGTTTACATATGAACCAGCACATGGGATGTAGGCTGCACTGGAAACCCACCCAAGGAAAAAGGTGGGGTCACTTTGTTTATCACTTTGGATCTCCTTTCAACTATAAGCAACAGGCCTGAGAAGTGACCTCTTCTTTTGGTTCTCAGAGATTGGCAATTTAACTGCTAATTACTTTGTATATAAATTCCAGTAGGCAGGGCTGGATAATTACGCTTCAGTTTCAGCAGGGAAGCTAATCCTTCAACCCCTGGCCCTGCTAGACTGCCAAACAGTCCTACCAGAGGAAGGGAGGAGAGACTTAGGCAATACAACACAGTGGCTGATTCCAAACAAATCCCTCTTTAATTTTGGAATAGAGACACACAGGCAGGGATACACCCTCACCCACTTAATTCCTTTGCCCCTTTGTGGTTTCAGTGCCTTCTGCTGGTAGCCTGGCACCTGAGTGGGCAGTGGGGAGGTTGTGGACCTGGTTAATCCACAAGTCACAGAATCTGTCTGCTCACAGGTGTTAACCAAAATCTCACTTGTATAGGAGGAATGAGGGGTCTAAGGGTATAGGACTTGGAATGAGGGAAACAGTGTGTGTGGATGTGTGGATGTGGATATAAGTGTGTGTGGACACAAACGCATGTATGTTGGGGAAATTTCTCAACTGTATATGCTTTCAAGAATTTAAGATCTAGTTGAGATTTCACACATGCATCCTAAGATAAAAGAAACTACACAGAAGCATATGCTAAATAATAAATGAATGGAAAAGATAAATAGTATGAGACAGAAGTTCAGAGAAGAGGCCCTGACTTATAGATTGTGACTTCTTGGAGATGGAATTTGGGCTGAACCTTGAAGAATGAACAGGTCTTAGTCACACACAGGGATGGATCATGGAGGACATTTTTTTGATGGGATGGGGAATTAGTCTAAATATAAGGTGATCCAAAAGAGGAATGCATATGTTGGGGTGAGGGGCCATCGAGGGAATTCATCTAGGGGAGTAGTGCGATATCAGTATAGTAGGGTGGCAGGTCATTAAGTTCAAACAAAGGATTTTGATCTTATTTAATAGATTATGGAGACTCGATGAATGTTTGAATCTTTCTGATGAGAATCCAGGGAAGATGTCAGTATCTCAGATTCCCATAGTGGAAAATGGTCTGCCTTCCAAGGATCATGGGATCTCAGAGACCACCGAGTCCAACCATCTCATTTTATAGATGAGGAAACTGAACTGAAGCCCACAGAAATTTAGTAACATTCCCAAGGTCACACAGGTCCTAAGTGGCAGAGATGGGATTTAAACTCAGACTATGTGGTTCCAAATCCAATGCTCTTTCTATTATACCACCTTGCCTCACAGGTATCTCATGTGCTTACCTTGAGGTTGCTTTGATTAATGGGAAGTGAGTTGAGTTTCATTGTATACCACGTGAGATTAACAGGCTTGGTAAAAATTAACATACTCTAAAAATGTAAACTACTGTTATTATTATGTGAATGAGCACTATAAGAATAGCAGCTATCATCATTAGCATTGCTGTGGTTATGATGAATAGAGGGATGGACTAGACCTGTGATTTCACTGGTGGAGGGAACTCTCAGATGAGGAAACGCCCTCCACTAATTCAGATGGGCACTTTCTGTGAAATATATAGTTTTAAAGAATTGCCTAGAGCTTTGAGGGGCTGCAGGACTTGTCTGGTGTTATCCAGACAGTATGTGTCAGAGGGCAGAAGGCTACCTGACTCCTAGGCCTGCTTTCTATCCACTATGCCACCTTGCCTCTTTAATTATTAGTAGTATAATGTGGAAAATACTGTATAAAAGGAAAGGCATCTGTGGTAATATTTTTATTTGCTGCTATTCGCCTAGACCCATGTCTTCACCATTCCTTCATGAACTACACTTATTCCTGATTGTTCAATTTTCCTTTCATTATTTCCCCATGGATCTGGCATGTTTCCTCCTCTTGCTCCTCTATGCCACCCCCCAAAGTGTTTGTCCATCCTTCAAAGCCATTCTGTAAAGGTCTCCTCTGTGAAGCTTTCCTTGATTCCTCCAATTTAAAATGGTCTTTTCCATGATGATCCATTGAAGTCACAGTCTGATCATTTTTCTAGCTCTTCTCATATACTGTCTTGCATTTTTAATTGTCTTTTTATGTCCTGGATCCTCAGCTAGACTGTAGAATTCTCAACGGCAAAGATCATGCCCCGCAGACACTTCTTTGTGTCTGCCAGCATGATTAGCAGTGATCCTGTCCTTGTCTTGTTTGCTAATTGTTTTTCCACATCCTGTGTCCCCACAATGCCTTGACCATACAAGGTATCCAATCAATACTTGATTGATTGAGGCTTGGGATCTGAGTCAAACCAGATGGGACCTACGTGGACTCAACCAAGGCTGCAGCTCCATTCTCTAAGGGTTTATAGCCAATAGCAATAAATCCCTTGACTTGAATTTAAGAAAAGGAGGAAAAAGGAGGAAAGAGAAACTAACTAAATACAGCAGTTGACAGTAGCTGAAGAAGAAAATCCCTCGAGGACCTTTAATATCCCTGTTTCTAATAATAAGTAGTTGTTCCTCCCAGAATTCCTGACCTCATAGAGCAGCCTGCGTAAATGTGCCTTCTTCCTTACTGGAAAGGGAGTGATTGTGTATGTGTGTTTGTGAGTTTGTGAGTGTGTGTGTGTGTGTGTGTGTGTGTGTTGTTTTCTTGGAAGGGAGATTCAGGGGGGCAACAAGCAAAGCTAAATGGTCTTCAAAGAGTCACTTCCTGTTGGGTGTCTTCACCTTCACCTCCCCCTTCCCTCTACATCACAAACTGAGAACCCCTTGCAACTCCTCCTTTCCCGATCCTATCTTTTGGAGACAGCTAAGACAAACAAACTCAGGAAGTGGCAAAAGGTTGGGAAGCAGAGGAAATCTATGGCACTGAAGGGAAAAGTGAAGAGATTGCGGCTGGTCTGAAAGGGGAAGGTGAAGGTCACCCCAAGGCATTTTGTGCCAAGCCCTTTGAAATGTCTTGCTTGTACTTTAATACAAAACTGGCACACACATTTGGCCAAGGCTCCAGGGACCATTCAAATGTTAACATTCACAATGATAAACAGCCAAAAAAAAAAAACCCTTCTATGTAAGCAAATTGGAACAAACAACTAATCTAAAGCTGGTTGCTAAGAGACCAGTGGTCTAGGAGCCAGAATCAGTCCAACTGTCTAGAGATTGCATTATGTTTTTATTTTTTAAGAAGTCAAAGGAAAGAAGAAGCTAACCTGTAGATGACGCCATGTTGGTGAAGGAACATGAGTGCCGATGTGACCTCTGCAGCATAGAATCGGGACCGAGGTTCATCAAATTTGCGGGAACGTTGAATTTGAAACATCAGATCTCCTCCATTTACATATTCCATGACGAAAAAGAGGCGATCCTGAAATTAATCAAGATAGGGACACTTAGTTAATTTCTTTTCAAATGATCAAAGGAGTCTGTTTTGCCTGTCCACTTCTCCAGGCACACCTGCATGAGGAATCTGAAAGAACAAGCTAGACCTTGGGGCTTGGGGTAAAGGGAAGAAAGGGTAAACCCCAGGAAATATATAAAAAGTAAGAAAAGGAAGAGCAGAGAAGCACAGAGAGAATGGACATTGTATAGGAGCTGGCTACTACCCCAGATATGGCACACTGGAAAGAGTGCTAGAGGGAAAACCAAGACATAGTGATTTTAGCATCAACCTAAATGACTCTGGACTTAACAAAAATGGGCTTTACTGTTGTCATCAATAACACAGCAGAGAGCAATTCCTGCCATATTTACCTTTATAGTGTTTCTAAGGGGAGTAAATGAAATAATATATGTGTATACATCTTGATAATTATAAACTTAAGGGCACCTTTGAGTATTGCTTAGACCACATTCCTAAAATGAAATCTCCATAAAAAGAAAAAAAGTATATATGTTATAAATGTATGAATATATTTATTTAAACAAAGAATTGCTCCACATTACTACGTTATTTTGGAAGCAGAGACTACTTGGATTCCTAAATTTGAAGAGGGCACCACCATCCTCTCAGTCACCCTGGCTTGTGTCATCACTTTGGTGTGATCCTGGACTCTCCATGCCCACTCATCCTATAAATCCAACTTACTGTTATCATTTCTACCTCCATGTCATCTCTTGTATATGTCCCCTTCTTGCTCTTTCAGTACAAATCCTCATGTCACATCTAAAGTGTTACAATAACCTGATTGGTTTCCATCAGTCAGTGAACATTTACTGATTATCTATTAAGTATCAGGCTAAGTGCTGGGGACACATATAAGAAGAAGCATAATTCCTGACCTTCAAGGAGCTTACAGTCTAAAGGGAGAAGACAATATACAAAAGGAAATTATGTAAGAGGGAATGAGTGAGAGCAGGAAGGGACTGGGGAAGAAAGGACCCAGTATTGGATGATGGAGTCCAGTCCAAGGAGTACAATTGGTAGGAAATGAAGAGTCGCTGGCCTGAAAGTCTTATTTAAACAGAGACTGTGAAAAAAGTTCTTTGCTCTTCCCCTCCAAGCCTCCAATCAGAGGGCAGAGGATATTAAGGGTACTGATGAGGAATGAGTATAAAAGCTGATATAATCTCTGAAGGATGATGAGTTTCCCAATGATGAGCTTCCCAGGGAGCATGTTCATGGTGTAGGCCAATCCAAGGAATGAAGCCAGTGGGAAATGGCTCAAATCTTTTCCCATTCCAATCTATCTTTTTCCACTGATCTGCCAAGGTGATCTTCCTAAAATTCAGAACTGACCATGTTACCCTCCTCCCACTCAATAAACACTAGAGGTTCCCTATTACTTCCAGGAGCAAACATAAAATCTGTTTTGCGTATAAAGTTATTTACAAACTGGCTGTTTCCTACCTTTCCAGTCTTCTTATACTTTCCTCCCTTTCAACATTCCATCAGTAGATTCAATGCCTGGAGTGTTCTTCTTTCTCACCTCTGCCTCCAGGCCTCTTAAAGTCCCAGCTCAAATCCCGCCTTGGGGGGGGTAGGGGGGTGGTGGTGTTTCTAGTGTGCTAGTATCTTCCCTCTGAACTGACCTTACATCCGCCTTGTCTATACCTTGTATATATAGTTCATATGTAGTTATCTACAGGTTGTCTCCCCAAATTAGAAAGACCATGTTTTTGCCTTTCTTACCACATAGTATATACGTGTGTGTGTGTGTATATGAGTATATATATGAAATGCTTGTTTTCTGACTGATTGAGACTAGCAAGAGCTAAGGTGTGTCTATGATATTAAAAATTTGCTTTCAAGGTACATAAGTCAGATCTATGCAACCTGTATTAGGACAGATGTTGAATTTTTCACACTTTACCCTAAGAAATTCATTTCCAAGGCTAGAGTAGGGTAGTTAAGCCATTCTCTAGGTCAGAGATTCTTAACCGTTTTTGTATCACACATTCCTACACAACTCTGATGAAGCCTATGGCCCTCTTCCCAGTGTAAAAATCTTGCTTTTGTTTTTAAAGATTCAAAATGCAAGGAAATGCTAAATTTCAATTAGCAAACAAGTGGTTTTTTTTTCCCCATACAACATCACATACCCTCTGAAATATATTCATGAACTCTTTGTGGGTTCATCAACTCCAGGTAAAGAATTCCTGCTCTAAACCATGAAGGTAGAAGGTGAAAGTTCAGCGTGCTTTGCTTCAAATATGTTGCAGAGTTTCTATACTTTTCAGCGTTTGAAATTGACCACCACAAGAATAGGGTGTGCACACAGAGATGACAGTAGGGGTGACTTCCACCCTCATTCTTTGTGCTTGCTCTCAGGGTTTTATTTTATTTTTGCTTTCAGTTTTGGCATTATTTAGTGACTATTTTTATCCCTGGTGGACATGACATGGGTGACATGAGATAAACTATGGCTTAATGTGGGACATTAAGGGAAGTTATGAATTCTCACTCAAACCTCCCCATCTCAAAAAGCTTCCTTTGCAGGTCAGATTTGGTGTCTTGGGTGGGGAAAGGGGGAAGGTGAGGGGGTTGTGAGAGATAAGAGGCTTTCTACTTCCTCTTACCAATCTCTCTCTCCTTAAGTTTCTTTTCTTCTGTCGACAAGCATGTTTAATTCTTCCTAACCTGAAAAATAATCAAACATCAATTTAAACCCTCCTCTTGAATTCTTAACACCTTTTAGTTAAATCACAGGCTTCCTTTTTGGTAGACTTGGGTTAATTACCTCTCTAGGCTTCAGTTCACTCTGCTGTAGTGTAGAGAGTTGAACTATATAACCTCTAAGTTTCCTTCTAGCTCTCAACTACGACCCTGTGATCCTATTTCTCTCCTTTTCTTTACTGTAGAACTTCCTGAAAGAGTAGATGGCACTTACTCTCTCCATCTCAACATTCTTTCATTCCTCTGACATTTATGTCCTGTGACCCAGGCAGGTCGCTGAACCTCCTTAGGTGGGTCTCCATTTGCTCAACTGTAAAGTGAGAGGGTTGGACCAAGATGCCTTTTGATGTCTCTTCCATATCTAGAGCTAAGATCCTGTAGCCCCTAACCCTGTTACAAATTGGCTTCTGTACCTAGAATTTTAATGGAATGTCTCTGTCCAAGATTAGTGATCATTTCCTCATTGCCTCTTCCCCAAACTCCTGGATGTTTCTATAGCCTTTGACATGGTCACTACCCTTTCTTGATGGTGTAGCTTTTCCCTAACTTCTAAGACACTGATCTCTCACAGTTCTATTCTAGTTTCCTCTTTCATTCTTCTTTGGGCTCCTTGCTCAACTCTGCCTTCCTTGGGGAACTTCTCCATCATTCACCATTCTCCCCACCCCTTCTACCTCCTTTTATGGTTTATCTTCCTCCACCAGACTGTAAGCCCCTTAAGGGTTGACTTTATGCTTTCACTTGTATTTCCATTGCTTAGCATAGGGCCTGGCACTTAGTAAGAGCCTAATAAATGCTTGACCTGATTTCATTTTCCTCCTCCTTTCGCACACTGAGTTATAGGATTAAAGATTTCAAACTGGAGAGACCTTAGAAGTTATCTAGACCTATCTCCTCTGCTTTCTCACAGATAAGTAAAGTGAGGCAGAGAGGGTAGAGAGACTGACACAAAGTCATCCAGGTCCTACATCTCCATCACTGTCTTTATTTCCACCCACCCTCCCCAAATTTGTAATATACTGGTATCAATTCATTGAGGAGTTACATCTTTTACAATGTCAGAGGATACCTACACCAATGAAACTTTACTAAAATGTAATTTTTGAAGATAATCCATATTTATATATGTTAAGATTAAATCAAGTAGAGCAAATGACAATAATTTATCAATATCACAGATCCTTTAAGGATCTCAAATAAATTTCTTTTACATCTACTGAGCCAGATTTATCCCTAATAAGAGTACTTAATGGTGTTATTCTTGTCTTTATATTCTCATTGATTAGTATGGTTCCCCAGCACATAGTAAGTGCTTGCCAATCAATTTATTTGCATTTGTATAATACTTTATAATTTAGAAAACACATTCCCACATATTATCAAAATATTCTTCTTATTGTTATTTTTAACTAAAAATGATCCCTTCCCCTTCTAAACTCTTATAATATTGTATTGGTCCTTATAAAGTTTTCACATTCTATCTTCTATTATAGTTGTGGTCTTGTCCTATCTTTCCTATTAGACTATAAATATTTGTTGAATGATTGGATGAGCTCCATTAGGGAAGGGAGTGTTTCCTAGTTTTCTTTGTATCTTCCACCACGCCTAGTGCAATACCCTGCCCATAGCAAGAGCTTAATAAATAAGTGCTTCAGAGGACCAAGCTCCATTTTATAGATGAATAAACTAAAGTTCATACAATGACTTGCTCAAAGTGCTACATCTAATAAAAGGCCAAGACTGTGAATGCATTACATTTCCTTTATTTTATCATGTTGCCCATAGATATATAGAAAAGACAGTATATGCTATAGAAGAAGAGAGAAAGGAAGTTTAGTTAGGTTGCTGTGGTTGGATAAGGGAGAGGTTGAGCATGAGTTGGGGTGTTGAGGGAGTCAAGTAATCTAAGTCATTCCCTAGAGCTAAGATGGAAACTTTAATGGGCTGAATCTAATCTTTTCTACGCTGCTGGGTGCATCTAACTCCCCATTCACCAAACAGTCCTCTTGCAGTTTAGAAGAACGGGTGCAAATCTAAATACCCAAATGTAAACCAATGGTGTCAAACTCAAATAGAAAACCACACATAAAGATTCCTGAAAGAGGCAGACTGACTTAGTTTTAAAATGTTACATTCTCTATGTTTTATTGTATTTTCATTTATTTTATTAACTATTTCCCAATTGAATTTTGAACTGATTCAGGCCATGCTGGGTAGTGTTTGTGGGCTGCATGCAGTCATGGGTCACATATGCAACAATTCTGATGGGAAGGTGAAGACTATTGATTTGTCCTCCCTACATGATACTGCCATCTTCCTCTGTCAGTGGTATTACTGCAATTTCACCACAAAATCTTCTAAATATGCTACTCTGAGGACAGATTAGATTTACTTCTGACCAGGCAAAGAGATGCAGATGGGGAAGGATCTTAGGGAACTGTGTTTTAAACTGTATTTTTTTTAAAAGGTCAGGAATGGAGCTCGGGTGCATTCCAGCCAATTTCCACTGCTGTAAATAGCTTCATGGAAGCCTCACTGGAGTCTGTTCCAGGCCATGATCCAAAGCAGCACGGGATTAAATCAAGTGTTTCTAAGCTACAAGCTTTGTGAAAATATAAGCATATCCTGAGCTAGTTTGTTTCCTTCTGCAAAATCTTATGGTCAGTGAACATTTAATGAATACCTACTTTTGAAAGCCCTGTGCTTGGTGTGGAAAATACAACACACAAGAAGTGGTTCCTACCCTAAAGGAGTTACAATCTAGTTGGGGAGATAGGGTCTATATGTAGTCTTTTGTCATGAAGGGGATTGATGAGAAGCATAGTTTTTTTCTGGAAAAAGGAACTGAAGAATCATGGGAGGTAAAGCCACTGTGGGACAAGGGAATCTCTCAAGTGTTTGTGTCTCATACAGAGAACAGGAGTATTCAGCCAAAGGCCAGCACTAGTCAGTCAACTGCAAGGAAAGGGGGCTTCTACCCCAAACTAAATATAACCATGAGAATCTGGAGTCTTGGCTTGGCTCACTGTCCCCCTTAAGGAATGACCTGACTAGACAGAATGTTCTACTGCCCTGTGACAAGATGAATTCATCCCCTTTCGACTTCTTTGTCTTACTCTGACTCACCAATTCCAGGCAAATATGCATCATTTACCCTTAAAATGTATTTAGTTGCTATTAGGACTTTTATAATGGAAAGTATCTCCAGATAAATATAAGCAAATTTTTACCATACTCTGAGCAAGTATTTGTTATGGAGAAATGGACCATACCAAGGGGAAGGACAAAGTAGACCTCTGGAGAAATAGCTCTAGACATAATGGAAAGTCTCTGTTGATGTTCTATGTGCATGCACTATTTTCATAGCCTTTTCACTGGGCTCCCTGCCTCCAGTCTCTCACTTCTCTTCTAGCCATCCTTCACACCACGGCCAAAATAATCTCCCAAGACACAGGTCTGATTATGCCACTGCCATATTTTTAAAAAACCATGATTAGTATCCAGAGGGAAAAATAGAAAACTCTGTACTGATGCATTTCAGCCCTCTAGAACATGGCTCCAAACCAGACTTTCTAGACTCATTTTACATTATTCCCTTTTATCAATTCTCTGCTCTAGCCAAAAGGAAGATACTCAGTGTCCTTCAATTATTCTCTCTCCAGCTTTCTTGTATTTGTGTAAACTGGCCCCTGTGACTAGAACAGACTCACAGTACACGCTGGAGTACTTTCCTTCAAGGCCTAACTCAACTGTACCCTCCTGGATCCCTAAAGAATTGTTTTATCTTCATCAATTATCTCTCACCCCTACCTTGAAAAGATCCCTCCTTTCTCTAATTCATCATGCCCTTCTGTAAAATGATTTCTCCCATGCATTGATTATACAGTAATAATTCTTAATTTACATTTTTCATACTTCTGCAAGCTCCCTGAGGCCAGGGACTGTATTATTCTTAACCTTGGTATCTCTAGCATCCTGCATATGCTATAGCATAAAGAACACTGACTTTGGTCAGTGGAATCTGAAGAATCAGGGTTAGATCTTAGCCCTGTTGCTTGCTGCTTTATGTGACACTGGTCTATGTGACACCTTGTTTCTCAAGGCCTCAGTTTCTTCATTTTGTTAAGTGACTGAGTTGAACTAAATATTTTCTGAGTTCCTTTTACATGTAAATCAGTGGCATGGTAAGCACTTAATAAAAGTGTCTCTCATTCAATTGAGTTGTCTTGACTCCCTTCAGCAAGTAGAACAGAGCCTTGCACACACTATGGGCTTAAGGTCACTAACTTGGTAAGTCCTCTTGGAAATTACCATATTTATTTTATACATCAGTTTTGTTTTTTGTTTTTTTTTTAATAAAAAGTGAAAACCAGAGACAGCAGCTGCTACTTCCAGGACACATTTTGGGACCCACATTACACTCTTCAATATCCACCTTTTTTTAATGGATATGTTTTGGAGTACCTATACCTCTACAAGAATCACAAAGAACTGCTACATTCATCCCTGTCAGCTTTGTACTCTGTGGAATTTTCATGCTTTGAAGAAGATCAGGTTGTAATCAGGAATCTCTCATGTTGCCATTCAAGGTTAGAAGTACCATGGCTAAGCCTAGCATAGATAGAGAAATGGCTTCAAACCAACCAGGTCAGAACACAGGTCCAAATGAGGTGGGAGAGAGAAGGAATGTTCAGTAGGCTGGGGCCCCAGATCTTTCAAAGCAAGATTAAGGAAGTACTGCCAAGTCAGAGGATCTGAAGTCTACCCTTCCAGAGGGAAAAACAGCAGGGAGTTCAGGTAAAAAATCTTGCTCTGTGTCAAAGTGGGATTCCTACCTCATTCCATTCCACTGAGTGGAGACATGTTCATCTGGTTGGGGGAGTGGACACGGTTGGAATGGAATGACAGAAGGGGATTGGGATGGTTTTGTCAAAGTCTATGGCTTCTGTATCCATAAATGAGCTTAGAAGATGATTTTAGAAAATCTGAGGCATCTAGAACTTTGTTAAACTGAATTCATTGGCTACAGAGGAGCAGACCAACAGACTGGATTTACAGTCATCTATCAAAACCACATGTCATCCTAACACTTGCTTACCCGCTGTCTAACACTTATTTTTGTGTGGGGCAATGGGAGCAGGGCTAGTCTATCTTTTCTCCCAGTTAGAGTTTAAGATCCTCAAGGGCAGGGACAATGTTTTATACATTCCCATACTGTGTACTGCACCAAGCACGGAGCTAAGCAATCAATCAGCCAATCATCATCAAGCATGCAATAATTATGTTTGTCCTTCGTTTGGAGGAGGATCAGCAGCATTAGAAGGTGAATTGGATTGAAGTGAGGCAGAGCTGCATAAAGCCATCAGCCTCACTCTCTCTTCCAGAGTCATCAAAGTTCAGTGGCAGGACCAAGTCAAGATGGCTATCAATGACTTGAGTTGCAGTGGATGACCTTGTTGTCTTCAATGTCTGTCTGAACAAGTTTGAAGTACTCCCCAAGTACCTGCTTCAGCTGCCTTCATGGTCATTGGAACAAATTGTTCTTATTTGCCCATTCTACCAGGGGAAGTCTTCACATGCTTGGGGTAGACAACACCCAGACACTTGATAACTGCTTGCTAAATGATTAATTATTTCTCCATTCAAAAGCAAGCACAATACAGAGGGAAGAGCATAGGACTTGAAATTAGATGAATTGGGTTTGATTTAGGTCTCAGTTGTTGACTAGTTAAACAAATCACCCAATGTCTCTGGGTCTCAATTCCTCATCTATAAAATGAATTGGAATCAAAAAATATGTGAAATCCATTTAACATTATCTATACAATAGATTAAATGATGACCTCTAGGTTCCCTTCTAGCTTGAAATTGATTATCCTAAGATTTCTATCCTTAATAACCACTCATTTCTTATTTATCTAAGCATTAGTCAATTTTTTCCTTTAGTCTCTTGCCTAGGCTTTCCACTTCACCTTGCTCATCCTGGCAGGTCAGAATGCAAAATATGACCAAGAAGGCTTAAAATGAGACCTTTCCACCCCCATTTTCTTCCTTCTACTAAATGGATTTTTTTTCACATCTCTATCCAATGCATCTAAGGGAACATTTTTGAGGCACATGGGAATCTTGAATTGTTCTGGGAACTCCTTAATTACATAAACTTGAAATCAAAAGAAACCTGGCAAACGTACCAGCTAGATGCTAATCCCCTCTTGGCATTCTTAGAGAAACACATACACACATACACACACATACACATAAAGAAGGGGAAAAAAAACTTCCCGGTAGAGTAAGCAAATATGTTTTCTGAGCTAATCAGAGATTTTAAAAGCCTTTTTTTCCACACTCCACTCACCCCCCTTAATCTCCCTTGAATATCTAAAAGGTTGGAGTCTTGGGATAGCAAGTAGAATAATGAAATTAGAAAGAGAGATCGTGTCATTTTTAGTAATGACCTGCCCAGACCAAAAGGACGCGCCATGTGTTTACGATTCACACTGGGCTCCATTTTCCCAGCTCACTAAACCCTTCCTGCCTTTGAAGGGAAGATGGGGCACACCCTGCTCATTTTTCAAGGTGTGATCGATAGCCAGGAGCTTCCTATGAGCAGCACCAGATGTTCTTGCCAATTGATTTTGTTTGGATACACAATTACTCCCCATCTCCTAGATGTTTATATGTGCAAAGATTCATTTGTGAACAAAGTTCACTTACGTGCTCAACAAAGGATTGTATGGGGAATGGCTATGCTTTGATGTGCTGATTATCTTCAACTCACTGTTTAGGAGGACTTCTATCCCCTCCCTGTCGATCTCTTCCTTTTGCCAATGAAAGAAGAAACGCTTGAGTGACAAGGAGGAGTCAGTGCGGCTCACTCAGTTGTTTCCATTCCCTTAACTTCCTCAGCATCTACAATGTTCATTTAACTAATCAAACAATTCTACTGCCTGCTGGAGAAATAGACGCAGTGTCAGGGAGGTGGATGGAAGGCCAGCCTTTGAGTCTGGAAGACTTAGGTTCAGTTTCTACTGACATAGGACTTGTGTGACTCAACATCTATCAGGTGACGATAAAGTGCCCACAGGCATTGGTAGGGGGACTTGGAGCCCTTATACGCATCAAGTCACAAGTTTAGTCCAAAAAAGAAACATGCAAATTTACACTGAGTAGTGTAATGTACCCTCAGCTGAGGGCATCTAGAAGAAGCATAGACCAAGTCCTTACCTACTAAGAGACTGAAATCTCTAGGAAACCAAGGTGAACATGTTAGAAAATATAACACACAGTCTAAGACAGTACAAGTTTAAATGATAAATTGAGTGACTGACAGACCAACAGGGCAGAGAGGTTTAGAAGAGGGAGCTAAGCAAGGGTCCAGGTTATTTGACAAGGTTATACTGCATCTATCCTGTAGGGATATGTTGTCTCCCTCATTAGAATGTAAGCTCTTTGAGGGTTGGAATCATGCTTTTACCTTTTTTGGATCCTCAATGTTGAGTACTTTTTGTTGTTATCTTTCACTTGTTTCAGTTGTGTCCAATTCTTCATGACTCCATTTGGGGTTATCTTGGCAAAAACGCTGGAGCAGTTTGCCATTTCCTTTTCCAGCTCATTTTACAAATGAAGAAACTGTGCATCTAAAAGGGTTAAGTGACTTGCCCAGAGTCACACAGCTAGTCAGTATCTAAGGCGAAATTAGAAATCAGAAAGATGAATCTTCCTGACTCCCAGCCCAGCACTCTACCCACTGTGCTTCCTAGCTGCCCAACAAAAGATAACTTAAGGTTATTTGGAAAGAGAACAGGATTAGGAGTCCAGATCCTAGGTTTTCATTTTGGTCCTGAGCAGAGTGAACCCCAGCAAGAGACACAACCTCCCTGAATTTCTTCATTTACAAAATTAGATTAGATAATCTCCAATGTCTCTTACATTCCTTAATATTATTCTATAAGTCAACTTAAATTCATGGATGTTGATTGCAAAGCAACGGAATGGCACCTTGGGAAACATGGCCATCCTCATGGCCAATTCCATACTGAACACTGTTTAATCAGCTTACTAAACAGATTTCAGTCAAAGGCAGAGGTGTGTGTTTCCTTATAGGAAGCCATTGACCTGTGCCAAAAAATGGCCAAAGGTGATTGCTGTTAGCTAGACAAGGCTGGCATCATTACTCACTGGGTGAAATAACACACATTTTATTCATAGGAATTTAAAATTTTATCTCTACCACTTAACAACTATGACTACCTCGTTTTATTTAAGTGGATTAGTCCAAGGGAGCTGGGGATAGTGTTACAGGGAAGGCGCTAAAATTAAGAACTGGGTAAAATCTTCATCCATTAAAATCTGAGTACAAAGGCATTCAGGATCAGCTAGCTGGCACAGTGGATAGTGCATCAGTCTTAGAGTCAGGAAGACTCATCTTCTTGAGTTCAAATCCAGCCTCAGACACTTCCTAGCTACATGTCCCAAGGCTAAGTCATTTCACCCTTTTTCTCTCAGTTTCCTCATCTGTAAAATAAGCTGGAGAAGGAAATGGCAAATCATTCCAATATCTTTGCCAAGAAAATCCCAAACAGGGTCATGAAATAGACATGACTGAAAACAAATAAACAACAGAAGCCAAGGTATTTTAACACTGAGTCAAAAGCACATTTATTGCCAGCGACTCAGTGACTGCCAACTGACCCCCATATTTTGTAAAGAGAAAACAAAACAAGTTTCAATTTCATCCAGCAAAAGATGATTTCCTTTACCTGGGTTCATCAGTGTCTTAACAAAAATAAGTGTCATACTGTACACTTCAAAGCTATCAGAGCATCCCCTAGACAGTCTACTTTCCTAACCAAGAGGGAGCTCTTGCAACATTTAAAATAATGTAGTTGCTACTGCTATTAAGAAGAATATCTTTGGATGTTAAGCAGGGAGCATTTTTTTTTTAAATAGGGTCAAAAATTTTAGATTGGAAATGCAGCCAATTATAAAACACAGCTTTTTTTCTGGAGGTCTCCCTGATGTCACCTTCATTTCCCCTACTTGGTTAACCAGACTAGATGTTCAGTTTTAAAAGGAATCTTCTTCCCAGTACTCCAAGTTCCCTCCAGTCACATAGTAGTGGTACCACTTATGAGATTTCAGGGTGCATTGTGAGTCACTGCTTCCAGAAATACAGTGATAGTCCCTTTGTACTCTGCCTTGATCCGATCCCGTGTGAAGCATTGTGTTAAGGGCTACGTGTCATACTTTAAGTGAGACACTGGTAAGCTGGAGTGCCCAGATAAGAAAAATCAGAATGAAGGGCCTCAAGTTTATGCCCTATGAACTTGTCAGGAGAAAATAATTAGGGTTGTTTACTCTCCAAAAGACTGAGGGGACCCCTGATGACTGTGTTCAAGTACTTGAAGGGCTATTATTACATGAAAAAGGGATTAGACTTGATCTTTTTGGCCCCAGAGGGAAGACTTAGGAATACTAGAAGGAAATCAAGTCAGACAACAAGTACTATTCAGTACTAATTATGTGCCAGGCACTGTGCTGCGTGCTGGGGATACAAAGCAAGAGAAAATATAGTTCCTGCTTTCAAGAAGTTTACATTCTAGTGAGGAAGATAACGTGACAGTAGTAATGCAGAAATAAGATACAGACTAGAGATAATCAACAGAGGAAAAGATACTACAAAAAATGTTGATTTAGGCTTGATGTCTTAGAAAACTTCCTAATAATTAGAACTGCCCAAGAGTTGAATGGGCTATCTGGGGAAGACAATGGGCTCCCCATCATTGGGGGTTTTTAAGTAGAGGCTAGATGACTACTTGTGGGAGATGGGGCTTTAGAGAGGGGGTTATTATTCAGGTATGAATTAGACAAGATGGTCTTGAGGACTCTTCCAACTCTACAATTCTAGGACCTCTCTGGACCTTGTGGGAGATAAGGTGTACAAAAGTTCTACTCCACTGTGTGGTGCTCAACTTGGTCCCCTAGGTGTTACCTTTATCTGTGCTGTGTTCCTTCATTGCCAAAGACCATGCCATCAGCGAAATAATGACATGACTTGCACTTGACTTTGTTTTGAGTGAGGGAGGGCTGTGCAGGTCACCAACCTCACTTCTCCTCCAGGGCCATCTGAATCCAGTGACCTGATATTCATCAGGATGACTGGAGATGACCCAGGATGAGGCCATTGGGGTTAAGTGACTTGCCCAAGGTCACACAGCTAGTGAGTGGCAGGTGTCCCCTTAAAATATATTAAGGTATCATACTCCATGGATTGGCCAGCAGCCAAGAAAGAACATGCCCTCTGAAGTCATTCAAACTTTTCTTCAGTACAGCTGGCTGGGGAAGAGGTACTTAAAAAAAATTGTGGTTACTCTCTGGGATCCTGTTACATGAGTCTTCAGGCTATTGGAAAGCTAGGGTTAAAGATGAGACTTCCAATAACAATTATTGTAAAACTAGTATTCAGATTGGAACTCCTTCAAGGTTCTGAAACAGGGATCAGTTCCTTTCCTTCTCAGATTTACTCAATAGTTAGAAAGTATTTATTAAGCACCTACTACAAGTCAACCATTATGCCAAGCACAGTGGATACAAAAACAAGGCAGAAGACAGTCCTAGTCCTCTAGGAGCTCACAATCAAACGGGGGAAAACAACACTTAAAAAGGGGTGGGGAAGGACAGATTGCTCTCTGAAGCTTATGGATGGGCCAGGCATGGGGACATGATCCTACAATCCTACAGCCAGGTGGGAAATAATGGAATGACTGCCTGAGACTCAGGATCTGAGAGGAGCTCTCTGATGTGCACCCTCCACCCTCTCCAGTCAGAGGGAAGCAAGGGGTCCAAGGAACAGGAGGGATCAAGGATTTCAGGATTTTCAGTGTTGACATGCTCTTGCAAGGAAGATGATTTTCAGTATATAATGGAAAAATCCAATGAAGCAGTCATGAGGGATGACATTTAGTGCATGATTGAATTTTTTAATTATAGGGTGTCATGTACTGTCCTTTAGTTGTTTCATGTGAAAGAGTCTCATCTAGATTGTGAACTCCTTGAGGGCTGGCAGTGTTTTCTCTTGCAATCCCACAATTAAAATAATAACAAAAAAAAATAACTAGCATTTTATATAGGGTTTTAAGGTTTACAAAGCATTTTATAAACATGATCTCATTTGTCCCTCACCTGGGTAGTAGGTGTTATTAAAATCTATATTTTACAGATGAGAAAACTGAGGCAGACAGACCTATATGGAATTGCCTAGGGTCATGCAGTTAAGTGTCTGAAGTTTGATCTCAGGTCTTCCTGACTCCTGGGGCAACTAAGTGGCAGTGAATACAGTCTGGGCCAGAAGTCAAGAAGACCTGAGTTCAAATGTGGCCTCAGACACTTACTACTTATGTGTGATTCTGGGCAAGTCACTTAACCCTGTTTGCCTCAGTTTCCTCCTTTGTAAAATGAGCTGGAGTAGAAAATGGCAAACCACTCCAATATCTTTGCCAAGAAAACCCCAAATGGGATCACAAAGAGTAGGACAGGACTAAAACAATTAAAAAACAACTTTCTGACTTCAGACCTATGTTCTATCTGCTAGTTACCATAAGCCTAAGACAGGGCTAAGTCAGGTGCTCAATGGAATTATTGATTCATCCTCCAGCTCACCAGGGTCTATGTTACTGCCCATATCCACCAGACAGAGCTAACTCCTTGCTTCCTTAGATGTTAGATCAATCTAATGCTTCTCATCTTGGTTCTTACCATTTAATTTCCTATATCAAGGAACTAAAGACAAATATGAAGTCCTCCATGGGTTTGAGAACTTAACCGCATCAGTCAGGATGAAGGCAGCATAACTAGTCAACAATTCACATGAACGGAATTGGTGTCTCAGGGGACTGAAAGTTAAGGGTTTAGCAATCAGAGAATGGAAGCTAGAATGGTTATGGCCATCTGATGGTCTGTTAGTTGAGACAGAACAAAGGAAGTGATAATCCAGAACAAGGAGATAGATTATATACAGATTATATCTATATATTCCATATATAGAATCTCATATATATATCTAGTATCCTATCTTTTCAGACCACATCCGGAGAATTGGGTTCAGTTCTTAATTTCATTGTTTAAGAAGGACTTAGGAAAAACAGATAGTGGATGCCCACATCAGGGCAACTAAGCTGTTGATAGCATTTGAAGAACCTACCAAAAGAGGATGGCTGAAAGAGCTAAGGATGTTTAACATGGAGAAAGAAAGACTTAGGGAATCTTCAAGTAGGTGAAATGACTGTCACACGAAAGAATTAGATTCATTCTGTTTGGACTCATGGTGGACGAAGTTGGAATGGAGGCAGATTTAGGTTCAATGGAAGGAAGAATGAGAGCTATTACAAAGTGGAAAGGGATGCCTTGGAAGATAGTGTGTGCTCTCACACTGGAGATCCTCAAATAAAGACTCAGTAGAGGACTCCAGGTGAGGGATGCTCTCAAGGGAAATCTTCTTCAGGTAAGAGTTGGACAAAGATGGTCTCTGAGGCCCTTCCAATCCTGAGATTCTAGGTGGTTTTAGGGTCTAAAATAGCAAGTTAATTTTGTGTTTGTGTGTGTGTGTGTGTGTGTGTGTGTGTGTGTGTGTAGGTATGAGTATATAAATGCATATAATACAATGAAACTGGATGAGGGGGAGGGGAGGTAGCCAAAACAATCTGACTTCATTTTTTTCACTTCTTGACAAATTTTATTTTTAGTCATGCTGATACCACAGCATTGCCTTTTCTCTTTTTTCTTTTTCTCCAGAAGTTGTGCAAAATGGTTGACGATTTTTGCGGTTGTAAAAGTGAACATAACACCCATCTGCTGACACCAACCAAAGTGAGAATTTCACTTTGATTATGTGAAAAAAAAAAACATGACCCACTGAGATTCACTCATCTAGGTTACTCATGTCAATTCTAAAGGGGTGACAGGGGAGGAAGATGGAGGAGGAAGAAGGAAGAAAGGAGAAGGAAAAAAGATAAAAGAAAAAAGAAAAACATTGAGGTCTTATGATATGTACTCTCAGCCTAGGGTTGGGTCTGTCCTGTGGGTACAAATACCTCAAGAAATTCATAACTGGATTCATGATTGGATAACCAGGAATATACATGCTGTTTATAGAGGGAAATGTGACTGAATGACACACCATCTATTGTCCTTCCCAAATTAGTGGGAGAGTGGAAAGGGGCTTTGCAGTCGTGAAAGACTTGAGTTCAAGTCCTGTCTCCAAAACTGGTTAGCTGTATGACTGTTACTCAACCTCTTAGGGCATTAATTTCTTCATCCATAAAATGGAAATAAGAATAGCTCTAGTAATTGCCCTTAATTTCTTTTCAAACTCACTTTTCTCAAGTGTAAAAAGGGAAATAACAATAGCACCTACCTCACAGGGTGTTGTGAGGGGCAAAGGAGATGATCTACATCAGGGGTGGCCTTGTAAGACCTTAAGTGCTGCCTTTTGGATTCTGTGAAAAGACTGCACTTAAGGACCTAGATAGGCACATGTGACCTTAAGGCCACAGGTTCCCCATCTCTGTTCTATGTAAAGTGTGTCACCAGGGCATGAAGCACTTTATAACGGTCTGCTTCACTGAGATTCTATTCTGTCTTCCATTATTACTATGAATGTGACTAAAAAAAAAACCCCACTAAACCATGTGTAAGGATCCTTGCAGACTGCATAGGACCTGTATTCTGCCACATTTTTATTTATCTTGTTAAATGTTACCCAATTACATTTTCATCTGATTCCCCAGACCCAGTGTTGTACGCTACAATGGACCATGCAGATGACACCTGTACTGTACAACTCCTACCTCAATATTGGTGCTTCATAAATAAAATTAACAAGCAAATCAAATAATTAAGGTACAAATACATGCACATGCCCATGAATAATCCAGTGAGACCATCAAGACAACACAAAACAAAGAACTAGAAACTATAAAAGTAAAAAGCATTAGCTTAGGTGATTTGGGAAGCTTTTTTTTTGCAAACAAAGAGATAACTGTAAAACGTTAGCTTTTAAATTTTGGATAAAGCACATAAAGTTCCATTCAACAAATGTGGCAGAAAATACTACATCCAGGTCAGTGCTATGTTATGCCCTACTTAGAGGATCAGAGAGGAAGAAGAAGAGAAAAATAGAGAATGCAACAGGCGGGAAGGGACAGGGAAAAAAGCACCTCAATTTCTGCCAAAACACCAAGAGGTGAAAAAAAATTTACCAGTATTACTGTTTAAAAATACACACACTTAAACTGGAAAAAGGAGTAAATGTTGCCAGAATTTTTTGTTTTTTAGAATTTAAACTCTTTGAAAGTGTGGGAATCTAGCAATTCTCTCTTTTATTCATCTCTATAAAAAAAATAAATAAATTCCTCAACTCGTCCCCTGGAAATTGAAGTACAGTATGAGACTGAGAACTGAAAGGATCTTGAGAGATCATCTAGCCCTATTCTCTTCTTTTACAAATGAGGAAACTGAGTCAGGGACTTATCCAAGTTGATTTCGATAGTAAGTAGGAGAAATAATAAGATGTAAGTCCAGGTCTTATGACTCCAATGCAAAGTTCTTGCTACTATACAATATTCCTTTAAAAACAATGATCTGACAAGGAAGGAGAGATGTCCAAAGAGAGATACTTTTTAGAGTTGGGATTCTTCATCTGATTCATGGATAGACTGCAGATGGTCAGTAACTTTGGATGGGAAAAAAAATAACATCTTTATTTTTCCAAATTATTGGCTTTCTTTGTAATGTTAGGTATTTTGTGTATTTAAATGTATAGGTTGTGTATTTTATGCATTTTCATAAAATGTTATTTTGAGAAGGGTTTCATTGACTTCATAAAGGGGTCCATGACACCAAAGGGGGAAAAAGTACTTCAGTTCTCTCTTTCTTTCAAAATCCCAAATGCACTTTTTAATTAAAAGACCTTTACATCCTATGGAAGATAGGAGTGGGGGGATGACGACTCTTCCAAGCTCTGTGGTTCCATTGGTTGGGAAGACTTAATCACCAAACCATGTCCATTTTCTTTTTCAGGAAAAGCAATGAAAGAAAGGGCCACAGGAGGTTGCCAGGTTATGCTAGGCATGGGACCTGGGTGGCAGGCTTTCTCTATAAGATCAGCCTCCACCAGAGCCTGCACTGTACCTCTTTGAATTGAAAAAGATAAGTAAGACCTGCATGTGTCAAAATAAGGTGCAGGGACAATCAGACTGCTGTGTCCTTAATAGCCCCCAGTCAAATGCACAGAGAGCAGAGGGGGCAAGCATAGGCTGAAAACACAGGAGGGGGAATCAATAGCTGTGAAATGGGGATGATAAGAGCAACACCTATCTTACAAGGCTGCTGTAGGATTAAATGAGGTAATGTAGGTAAAGTACTTTGCAAACCATGAAGCACTCTATAAATATTAGCTATTAATTGAGGCAGATTTCACCCTTCCCTAGTGCAAAGTCAAAGGTTTTCATTCAAAATGTCTCTATTACTACATAACTTCAATTCAATGAAACAAACTTTTGGAAAGCAAACACCCTGGGTAACATACATCTACTTGACTTTACAGAAGAATTCAATCCAGTTGAATTTTTCAAGCATGGGGGAGCAGAGCAATTGGACCTTAGGATCTTTTCCGCTTTTGCTGCCAGCCTTTTAAAGCCATACTGTGTTTTTATCATTATATATTCACAAATGACATTCTTGGAACTTGTTCCAAGGGCCAAAGGCAATCAAACCAGGGACTGGAGGATCTCTACCCTTGGTCAATGAAGTTATGAGAGTCCCTGAGCTACAACAGAAAAAGCACAGGATTGGTGCTAGGGGGGCCAGCATTAAGTTTTCACTCTGCCACTTAGTATCACAGAAGGGACCAAAGAGCTTACTTATCCTTTTCAATCAAAGAGGCACCACCAAGTTCTGTGGAGACTCTGGGGGTCTAATTCCCTCCATTTACATATAAATATTTTATTTACAATAAATAAAATATATAGTTTATTGAAAATATAACATTAATATAGTAATTATAATATTGATATAATAATAAAAATTTATTTACAATAAACCCAAAACTTGAGAGTTAAACTAACTCACTGAAGATCATACAGCTACTAAGTGGCAGAGGTGGAATTGGAACCCAGATCCTCTAGTCCAGTTGTGCGCCTTTGAGCAAGTCATCCTACCTCTCTGGACCTCATTTTCCTTCTCAGTCATATAGAAGACTTGGATTAGGTAACCTCAAGTCACTTAAGTTTCCACTCTTTTTTAATTCAATCATTTTTCAGTCCTGTCCTACTCTTCATGATCTCACTTAAGGTTTTCTTGACAAAGATACTGGAGTGGTTTGCCATTTCCTTCTCTAGCAAATTGGATAAAGTGACTTACCCAGGGTCAAACAGCTAGTAAATGTCTAAAGCCAGATTTGAACTCAGGAAGATGAATTCTAGATTCATAAAACCCTTCCCCTCTCTAAAATGAGGTAAATAACCCTAATACAACCTACTTCATAGGGTCACTGTGAGAACCAAATGAGAAGATCTACTTCCAGTTTGTATGATACTATAATAACAGTTACTTAGTGGGTCCTTGGCTTTCACGGTCTCCTCCACCATCCCCTCCTCCGCCCCTCTGATGCTGGGAAGGACCATCACTAGAATGATGCTAACTGTTGATGGATATCTTCATAAGCCAAATCCCTTTTCATGTTCTAACACCTTTCATAAAGCTGACTTTTAAAAAATGTACCAATCTGGGGAAAATTAGTAACTCAGAAGTAATATACTACCCTCCACACAAAAATTCAGTTCTGTGGATTCTGAGCCTTTGATCCCATTGACTTAGGCTGCCTGTTGCTTAAGGCAGTCAAGAAGGATTTCCATAGCATTTCACTGATGACAGATAAACTCTAAAAGGGAATTTTAAAACAAATTAAATTCTTTGATTTCTGTATTTCCTTGTAATGTTGCTTTGAAAGCTGAACACTCAGATGAGATTACTTCAAGACATCAAATATAACATCTCCATGTCCTTGCCAGAAATCTGCTTAACTCATGGAGTGCCGCTGTTAGGAAGAAATTATTAACTTCTGCTGGTATGGATCTAAACACAGACAGCCATCAACACTTGCGCAGTCAGTCAGCAGACTCAGGATGGTATGGGAGCAGAACAAAAGTAGCCTCACTTAACTTCTTCCCCAGCCCTCTGGGGAGAATTTATTTCTCTGTTGTGGATGACTGAGTCTGAGATGATGGCAGCTAACTCAAGCAGCCAGTTGAATGCTGAGCCTGGGGTCAGGAAGACCTGAGCTCAAATATGGCCTCAGACACTTGCTAGTTGTATGACCTTGAGTAAGTCACTTTAACCCTGTTTCCCTCAGTTTCCTCATCTGTAAAATGAGCTGGAGAAGGAAATGGTAAACCACTCCATTATCTTTGCTAAGAAAATCCTAAATGGGGTCAAGATGAGTCAGACACAGCTGAAAAATCAACTAATCATTTGGGCATGTATATGTATACAATATATACAAGAGAATAAATACAAGAGAAATTATGTGGTCATTTGTTTGGAACTTGAACATTATGAACTGAAGTCATCATTTCAATCAGGATTCATTCCTTACTGCATGTTCATTCTCATGTTAGGTGCTACAGAATATATAAAAAATGGAGACTTCCCAGATCCCCATGCTTACCCCCAGGTCCCCAAGAGTTTATAACCTAGACAAAGAGAACAGACCAACATAGATAAAGGGCAGTGAATAATATATAATACAGTTAATTGCTGCATTATGTAGCAGGTGGATGCTATAAGTATTGTGGGAATTCAGAAGACAAGGAGGTGGATTAGTCAAAAGTCTCATGGAGAGGATGGGCTTTGAAGGATGAGCAAGATTTGGATTAGTTTCGAGGAAGGAAAAGGGAATTTCAAATGAAAGGAAGACATGAGTGAAAGGGGAGGCCAGAATGAAGACAAGATAGTCAGAAGAAAGGGTTTTAGGAAAGGCTGCTGCATCAGGGTCATGCCATATACTCAGTTCTTGCTCTCAAAGGCATACAAGTTGACACAGTCCAATATGGACAGGATAAATGGATGTCCCAGCAGTGGGGTTTGAGAATCACCCAATGGAAAATAAGGTGGCTGGTTAAACACATCTTAGACATCAAGAATAACAGCCGTTGGGTCAGAGATTATGGATGAGTGCTGAGATCTGTTTATTACTACATGATAAGGTCATACCTACATCACGGACCCTTCGATCTCCAGGACATTCTCCATAACAGCAACATGGAGCCAAATTCCATGCTATGGATTAAGTAAAGTACACAGCCTGGATACATGAATTTTATTGATTAAGCAGGAACTTCCTCTACTAATGCAGATTAGGACATCTCTGCAACTTTGAATCTTAAAGAGCTTCCTAGAGTACGGAGAGATTAAATGTTTTACCCACATCCATATAAGCTGCAGCATCAGAGACAGGACTTAAACCTAGAGGGTCAAGCAATCAATAGTCAAGAAGCATTTATTACTGTTGTTATTCACTCATTTCAGTTGAGTACGATTCTTCTTGACTCCATTTTGAGTTTTCTTCATGAAAATACTGCAATGGTTTGCAATTTCCTTCTCCAGCTCATTTTACAGATGAGGAAACTGAGGCAAACAGAGTTAAGTGACTTGCCCAGGGTCTCACAGCTAATACGTGTAAAAGACCAAATTTAAATTCAGGTCTTTCTCACTTCATGCCTGACACTCTCTCTCCATTGCACCACTTTGTTGCCCATAAACACCTACTATATGCCAGGCGTAAGCTGTGGGGGTAAAAGGGAGGATACTGAGATATAGAACTGACAACCAGGAAGGCAGGGTAGCCACACAAGGCTATTTAGTTTAGGGGCAAACTGCCCTCCACACTATAGTAACCCTTTGACTGGAGTATCTTATGTGTGTGTCACGTAATTAATGCTTATAAGTCATCTGGAAAGGTTAAAATTAATCATCAAGCATTTATTAAGCTTATTCTGTGTTCTTAAGCTTAGTCTATACTATTCTACATACATACCAGGCATCTTGCTTGGTGCTGAGGAGACAAAAAAGAGGGGGGGGGTTCTTGCCTTCAAAAAGGTCACACAGCAGACAACTGAAGTATATAAAGAGATACAAAACAGATGAAAAATTAGCTTCCAGGATGACCAGGAAAGAAGCCTAAGACAATAACTGAGCTGAATTTGAAAAGAAATCAGCAATTCCAAGAAGTGGAGATAAGAAGATACAGATGTTCAAACTTACAAAGAGGACCAAGGACATGGTAGGTGACATCTTGACTTGCTCATGAATTGGATTTATGGGAGGCAGAGGTGCACAATGTCATCAGCCTCTCTCTCTCTCCCTGCCAAGGCAGTAGGTATGCCATTAAAAGCCTCTAACTTTTGTCTTTCCATTTGGAATATATCAAATGCCTTATTGAGGAGTAGAAGGACTTTAAGAGGTTGCAATTTACATGTTTACTGTGATGGAAGTAGGATAGGGAATGGTGGTTAGAAAAGCAAATGGAAGCAAATGGAGAAGAATAAATATTTATTTCCCTCTTTCCCTCCCTCTCCTTCTCCCTCTCCCTCTCTCTCTCCCTCTCTCTGCCACAGTTATCAAAGTCAGTGGCAACACCAAAGTCAGGATGACGGGTGATGGCCAAGGGTGAAGTGGATGACGTTGGTTCTTGGATGTCTGATCAAGCTCTGAGGGTTCCAAAGTGCTTGATGTCATTGGTCCTCTCTTTGAAAACAAAAGACAACCAACCACCCCCAATTACCCTACATGAATCTTGTATGTGCATGATTGCTTCCATGTTGTTCCTCCCGTTTGAACACAAGCTCTTTCAGGAAAGGAACATGTTTTTGCCTTTCTTTGTATGCCCAAAATTTAGCCCAGTGATTGGTATAGACTGGGTGCTTAATAAATGCTCGTTGATTGATTGACTGTTCTAGTTAAAAGAACGTTAGAGTTGGAATCAAGACTCATATCCACATATTTACTAAGTAACCCTGAGCAATGCATATGACCTTTCAGAGCCTCATTTTTCCTCATTTTTCTGCAAACACCCATTATCACAATATTATTATGAAATATTCTGTTAAACTTAAAGTACTATTTTTATTATACAGTATAGAAGGGCTAGAGAACTCATTTCCTATAGGAGATAATACTCTCTTTGAAAAAAAAAGTCAATCACTTCTCCTGACTCACTTAGAGAAGAGTATGGGATAGCAGCGGGAATGTTGGATTTGGAAAGAAAAGAGACTATTAATTCTAGTTCTGTCCCTAGCACTTAATTAGTTGTGTGATCATGGGCAAGCCACCTAATAGTTCTAAGCCCTAATTTTTCCATCTGTAAAATGGGGATAGATAGTAGTAGAGGCTCAAATGAAGCCAGGAGTATAATGCCCCGGACAAACTTCAATATTGTATATAAATGTCAGTTATTAATTCTCCCTTCCAGGAAATATCCAGATGAGGAGACCCAACTGTGACCGCAATCCATATCCAGAAGTCCCTCCCTCTCCTAAAAACAACAACAATAAAAAAACCATTTTGGAGAATATCAGTGTGACTTCAACTTTGTCCAACTTCCAAAGAACAGACATTAGTGGGAGCTTTATAACTCCTTCCAAAGGCTTTTAGCATAAGAGGACAGGAAAGGCATCATACACGGTAAAAAAAAAAAAGGAGACAAGATGGCGGGTTAGAAATTAAGACCTAAATTCCAGTGTTTTCTCCACTCATCCATCCCTCCAAAAGTGTGTTACCCTCCTATTCCAACCCCTTCAATCACTTCTTACTGCTTACAAAATATATCTTCATCTTTAAAAAGAGGGGTGAGTGTGTGGGTGACTAGAGGCTCTCAAGGTCCTTTCAATTCTAATGGTAACTCTAAAGGACAAGCCGTTTTCTGGCATTCAAGACTCTCCACAATTTGACTTGAATCTACCTTACCAATCTTGGTAACATGAGCCCATCATTTCAAAAAAAACCATTCTCTCCTTATGTCCCAGCCAAGTTTTGTGCTTTTCAATATCTATACCTTTGTTAAGTATTTCCCCCTGGGGTGGGGGAGGGTTAAGCTGTAGGGGTGGGATCCAGATCTGAAATTTCATTAGTATGGACAACTAACTAGTGAGGAAACCCTCCCGAATAATGCCAGTGGACATCTGTTTTACAACATGTAGTCGTACAATGGCTGATACATAACAAACATTGAATATTTACTGAGTGGTATGACCAAATGTTTGATATAATTGCAAGAAAAGGCAGATTTGGGTCAACCAAAGACATCTAAATTACCCAACATGGCAGCAGTTACATTCTGTATCAGACATATGATTTATATCACATTTATCTTGTTTCATGAGTCTTACTTCTCCATCCAGACTGTAAGGTACTTGAGAGCAGGACTCCTACATTATACTTCTATATCTACCACCTCATTTTACCAAAAACAATGCTGAAACATAGGAAACACACCGATTTGTTGATTATAATCAATTCATCAGGAAAATTCAATTTTGTTTTCGCGAAAACCCAAATTAGAATGGAGATGTTTATTTCTTACTGTGTTTTACTTGCCTCAGTCCATCTGACAAGGAATCCAGAGACTGCTCTTACACCATGAATGCAAACACAATAGCAGATGCCATTGTTGGTTTTTTTACAACATGGTTCTCAAATTATTTTACATTTGTTCTGTGACTAATGCTATACTCAGTAAAAGTCAGTAATTCAGTTAAAAAAAATTATTGAAACGAGGTTCTCGTCCTATTATGGTGCAAGGAAGCTTTCAGGTCTTGCAACACCACCCTCCATAGACAATGCCAGGAACTTCCAGACTAGCTGCCCGGAAGATAGATGGATTTCTACAATAATGTGATTTCTACTGTACTATGACATTTTGCCAGAATTTAGGATTTCCAAGTAAGGAGGAGACTTGAGCAATGATTAGGTCCCTTTGGGCCATATGGTAAACCTATCCTCAAGTTCAGGGCTTGAAACTTTGCCTTGACCTTATTGAAAGATTTTCTTGAATAAAAAACAACCTCAAAACTTACTTTTAACAACCATTTACATGACGAGTCATTTTACAGGAGTTTATTCAGCATGTCCTTTATGTAAGGCACTGTACTAGATGCCAGGATATGGATCTCAAAACTCCCTGGTACTTAACTTTGCCTGAATACATGCTCTCTGACTCACAAGCCATCATATTTATCCTTCCAGTTTCCAGCATTGCATCAGAGGAATTTGGGGTCATCTTTTACAGATAATCTCATACTTCAACATGTTGAAGATCTGCATAGTTGACCACATTGAAGTGAAAATTCAAAACGCAGAGAGAGGCTTAAGAAAACACATACATTATGGAGAAATCAGTAACTACATCACAATCGGAAGTTAGTTCAATGAGTGTATGCACGTTCAAGATGCTGTATTAAAGACCTGGACATTAGACAAAAATAAAACAAGACCTGGACCCAGGGAGACAAGACTTAAATTCTTCCTCTTCTGCTTAACCAGTTGTGTGACCAGAGACAAGTCACTTAAACTTCCCAAGTTTCAGTGTTCTTATCTATGAAACGAGAATAATGATACAGGGCTGTGGTGAGAGTCAGGGGAAATGCTGTATACAGTATTTGCTCTGCAAACTTTAAAGTGTTACCTGAGGATATTTTACTGGTGATGAAAGTAAGTCTTGGAAAGATAGTCTTGCCTAAAGTCATATATTTAGTAGCAGCCAGTAAATATTCAAAATCAGGTCCTATGCCTTCAAAACTAGGTCTCTTTTCACTGTACTTATTCAGATTAAACTGAAGGAGGGACATCATTTAATAGACTGGCTTTTGAAACACTTTAAAAGCTCTAACACAGAAATATGGAAGAGTAAAAGTGGTGACTTCCCTGAGTTCTCCTCCAAAGCCCTCCAAATACTTGCAAAAAATGACTCTAAACAAATTCTAGAGCTACAGAATTCACAAAACTATAACGTGAACCCAGCCCAAGACAATCTGGAAAGTTGACAGGAAGGGTCTATCGCATTGGGTAGGGAATGGAACACAGTCCAGTATGGCCAGCACCAGCACAGACATAGGAACAGGCCTTAGGGGACAGAATAATTGACAGTTGTAGCAATCTTCAGATTTCTCAAAACCAAAAATGCCAAAAAGGTCAGTGAGAAAACTCTGTGGGACCTGAGAGAAAAAGGAGAGTGAAGTCTGACTAGGTCCCTCCAGGTCTGGCCCCAGCCCCAGGGTAGACATGGCAAAACTGATGGTGGGAATTGAGCAGTCGATACAAAATCCCTGAAGTCTCAGACAGTACATCCACCTCACCCTCCACTCCCACTGGAAACAGAGTCCTATCTTGAGGAAGAGTTAGAAAGTCAAGTGTTTGGCTGAGAAGATGAATAAATAACATAAAAGAACT
>CM053769.1:161928278-161950778 GCA_028658325.1 Potorous gilbertii | reverse complement strand
AATGGATAGCCCACCCCCATCCCTGCCAAGCATGAGGCGAGGGTGGCCTGACCATCCAGGAAGACAATGAGATCTGTCTGCTAAGACGTGAAAGAACTAGCCCGGTCTGTATTCTAAACTTGTGTAAGCACTTTCCTGGAATCGTCAACATGACTCAAAGCACCTGTGATGCTTTATGACTTGGAAATATAACCCACATATTTTGGGAGATTTTTTTTAAGATTGGAAAATACTCAAATTTTCCTTTACAACTTACTTGTTTACCCTCTGGTGGCATCAGACCTTGATAGTTCAGATAAAATAGACTGTTATCACAAGAACGCAAATCCAGAATCAGACCCAGGGCATTAATTCTCCTCCCATTGGAGAAGCTGTTCTCTGGGTTGTTGTCTGGAATAGAAGGTGTTGAGTCAAACAGTCACCAAAATAGACCTTCTTTTAGTCTGACCATGAATCTGAAATTGGCACAGAGATTTACTCTGGAGGAGTCACAGGCATGGGGAGGCAGAGAACATAACAAGAGATGCAGTTTTAATTCCCCACTTAGGAAACAAGTCATTTCTAGTGTCTACTTGAAAAGTAAAAAAATAAAAATAAAAATAAAAAAAGGACATGTCTGACCAAACCAGAACCTAGGCCAGTAGGAGTTTTAGAGGGGGATAGCCTGGCAAATAATCCCTGAACATCTGATATACCCTTAGTACTTTTTTCAAACATCAAAGGAGAGACAACTGGTCTTAATCATCTATTTTTTTCCTCAAGAAAAATTTTTTTTTCCTTGGTAAAGGCACATTTAAGCTTTATCAATCCAGCCTATTACCTCTGTTCTCTACTTTTTCCCCCTCTTCTGGACAAAGAAGCTTGGAAAACTATTTCTCAAACAATCTATGATGCAGTTTAGAAGTAAGTATGAAAGAATTTAAATGAAATACTTAAAGATTTAAATAAAAACAAGTTTAAATGAAAGAGCATTTAAATATGAAATTTAATGGTAAAAATTTAAATTAAAAAGGAATTTAAGGGAAACGACATTTAAATAGTGAAAATTAAATGGTGAAAATTTTAAATGAAAAGACAAGAATGTAAAAAGGTCAAGTGATTTAAGTGCACAGACTTGCTTCTCTCAAAGAAAAACTCAATATTTTCAGTGACGCTTGCATTTTCAAAGAAAGAATGACCTCTATAGTAAGTATAGTTACTACTGAAAAAAAAAAAAAAGAAATATCATCCAAGGGTCACAAATGGGAATATAAACTTCGATAAATGGTTATGTTGACTCAAAGTAGGTAGCCGGGTGGCGCTGTGGATGGCAAAAGACTTGGAGTTAAGAAGCCTTGAGTTTGAATCCTACCTCTCAGACACTTACTAGCTGTGTAATCCTGGGTGGATCATTCAGCCTAGGGGAGGGGGAAGGGAACAAGCCTTTATTAAATGCCTACTATGTGCTATGCACTGTGCTAAGCTCCTAAATATAAATGGGGATAACAATATCTACTTCACAGGATTTCTGTGATGAGCACATGACATAATAAATGTAAAGCACTATATAAATACTAGCTATTGCTACTACAACAGCTACTACTACTACTGCCATTACTATCAAAGTCTTAGAATTGTAGATGATGGGACTACTACTACTACTGCTAATACAACTTACTACTTTTACTATTCAATCTTAGAATCCCAGATGACACCATTAGTACTATCTTTATTATCACTGTCTTAGAATTCTAGATGATATGAGAGACTTCTCCTCCCCCTTTAGAATCCTAGAATATGAGGTAAGAGAGATCTAACAAAACCAAGTAACCTTTTCCTCTGCCTCTCCCATGTTATCCCCAGTTTCACACTCCTGATGATCTTTTGTGCATCTACAACCACCAAGAGCCACTACTATAGGCAGTGTCTCCTTATATTTATCCTATAGAACCAAAGATTAGAGATGAAATAGACCTTTGAGGCAGTTCATTTCACAGGTGAGGTCTCCAGAGGAGCAGTGACTGCCTGAGGCCATAGAGGCAGTAAATGGAAGATCTAGGGGTCAGGGGCTTTTTGCCCCCAGAAGAGTACTTCTCTATGGAATCATACTGCATCTCTTCTAATATTCTCTTGTCAGTGATTTGTGATATAGAAAACACTCAGTACATGGTGACAGTAGTATATTGCCACTGCCTACCTAAACCCTGCAGACATGAGTGTAGACCTTTTTCAATGTTGGCTCTGCCCTCTTTTCTTTCTGAGAAGGTATTTTGCATTAAGAATCCTGACTTCCTTTCATGTCTCATGCGCAGGAAGACCCTGGTCAAGGTTAACAATGTTAAGGGATGAGATCTTTGTTCTGACATTATGGATATTCTCTTGATAATGTGTGAGCTCCCTTTACCCTGCCCCACTGACAGGCATCAATGGATTGACTGACTGTGGTCTCATCATTTTCAGAGCACCTGTACTCCAACCTTGGATTAGGCTTTTGAAAAGGAGAGTAAATGCCAGAGCTAACAGCCACAAATAGAAAAGGCTTTAAATACTGAGACCAAGACTCAGGGAATTCTGCACATCTGTGAGGCCTTGTTAAGGAGGCAGGTGGTCTCAAGAGAGAAAGAATCCATATGGGTACCAAAGATGACGTGCATGGCACCAAGAGTAGTGAGGAACTCCTGAATAAGTAGTTTTTCACAATCCTACTGGGAGTTTTCTTGATAAAGATATTGCAGCGGATTGCCTTTTCCTTCTCAAGCTCATTTTACAAATGAAAGGGAGGCAGACAAGATTAAGTGCTTGCCCGGAGTCACACAGTTAGAAAGTGTCTCAGGTCACATTTGAACTCAGGAAGATGAGTCTTCCTGATTCCAGGACTGGCACTCTATCCACTTTGCCACCTCCTTATCCAGTGAGATTCTACAACCAGGTATTCTGAAAATAGCAAGAATTCTTGGAATGAGGATCGTAAAGAAAATGGCAAATCTCTCTCCAATGCTGACTTCTTGGACCAAGATCTTCTAGTTCCAGGATCAAAGAGGAGCTGGAGACAAAAACAGGACTCTAGCCTTCACAAGAAATGGGAAGTATTTAGACCCTGCAGGTCCAGGGGATGGGGATGACCCTATAGCAATGCCCAGTTCTTTCTTCTATTGAGAGTGATCGTACATTGTTCAACAACAAGATAGTGCTATAAAGACTGTAGAGATGCTTGGGGGAGTCAGGCTCACCAGAAGAATGAGTCCTCGATCCTCTAGCAACCCCAAGCACATTCCCCTAACAGGGTAAGCCTCAACCAGGGTGGTTGTATAAACAAATCCCTGGGAAGGGCTGACTCACTGGAGGTGAAAGAGGGAACTCTCTATGAAACTCAAGGGCTTTCCCTTTACAGTAGGCCTCAATCCTAGGGGAGTCCCTGACAGATGAAAATCCCTTAGAAATGGAAGGACAGTTCTCTTGGTTATTTACAAGGTCACGAACAAATCTTTTCTGTTTACATTTTTTTGGGGGGGAGATGGAGTGAAGAGTAAAGATATCAGAAAGGCTGATTAAAGCCTGTTTTCTATTTAGTAGATTACTACTAATCTACTTTCATGAGACCTTTTCTGTCAAGATAGAAATACAAACTAAATTCTGATGTTACCATGGAAAGCCCTGGGAGGGGATAAAGATTTAATTTCTGTCCAAGATGATCACTGTATAACCTATACCCATGTATATGGAGGTCTGACTCACAAAGGCTTTGTAGTTACATCAGTGTTGGAAGGAATTCTAAAATAATCACTTTCTAATATATTTATATTTAATTAGGGTGTCAAAGAGGTAGTTCTTCCCCACTCAGATCATCATCTCCTCCTCCTCCCTACCAATAACCTGATTTCTTCTCCTGGGTCCCTCAGCTCTAAAAGATGAGTATAGGCCTTATCTTACTGGTATCCAGGCCTCCCTCCACACCTTATCCTAAGCCCATGCTGACCCACATATACCTCTCACCTTTCAGTTGCCCTTTTGTGTTATCTTATTCCATTATAACATAACCTTCATGAAGGCACAGACTTAATTGCTTGTAGCTGTGTCCGCTGTGCCTGGCACAATGTCAGTCATAAAGTCAGCACTTTAAAAATGCCTTATCTACCAAGGGAGAGAAGTATATACATACATACATACATATATATATACACACACACACACATGATAATCCAAAAGGCAATTTTAAAATCCAAGTCTATTAAGATCACAAATGCTACGGGATCTTGGGACCCAACAGCATCAATAGCCTAGAACAGCCTAGCTAGAAAGATGAACAAAGGGTTTTCTGTGTCTGTTTCTAATGGTTGTGTATTTGCTCTGCAGACAGTTCAGAAACAGGAGTCATAAATCAACCAGAGAGAAGCATACTAAAACCCATATAGGCAGAGAAGAAATCACTATCAAGAATGCTTCCATAGAAAAAAAAATTTTTTTAAAGCAAGAATGATGAAAAACTTGCCAGAAAAATATGCAAATGATCTTTCTTGAGCTGTTTAAAGATGACCACAGGTGACCCCAGTGTCCTGGGAGCATCCTTCACTTTTCTTTTCAAACTCAAAGGAAAAATAAACAAACAGAGGCCTGATTCACACAACCTTCAATGCCTTTTCCCAAAAACTGGTCCCATCGCCCATCAGGTGGGCTTTTCAGAGCCAAGTCCATGGAAACATGTCTTTAGATGTGACCAAAAGGCAAAGAAATATTCAAAAATTATTTCAGCTGTTCAAAGGAGGGGAAAAGCCACCAAGAAGGGGAATTATAGCTATGTGTTTATTTGAAAAAGAAAAGCCTAGACCTCCAAGGTCCCTTCCTGCTCTATCTAATCCTATCGCCCAGAGCCCATGAACCTATCCTCAGATTTCAGTGACTGATTCAGGCTTTAAATCTTGGTATTAAAATAAGCACATTGCTAGGATGGAAATTTGGGCAATCGCTCTTCCTCAAGATAATTCTCCTCCTCTTTTTCTTCTATACTTTGAACGATCTGTGATCTAGTCAATGTGTTGTTGTATGTCTTCTCCACATTTTCCAGTAAATCCCTTAGTCCTTCACAAAATATCTATCCAAAACTCTGGGAGCCTTTCTCAAGTTCTCTTGACATTATAAGAATATTTTCAGTTGTTTTTCAACAATGTCTGACTCTTCATGACACCATTTGGGGTATTCTTGGCAAAGATCTGGGAGTGGTTTACCATTTTTTTTCAGCAACTCCTTTTATAGATGAGGATTAAGTGACTTGCCCAGTGTCACACAGCTAGTAACTGTCTGAAGCCAGATTTGAACTCAGGCACATGAGTCGTCCTGACTCCAGGTTGGGCACTCTATATACTGTGGTGCCATCTAACATCCTGGATCACAAGTGTCCATCAGGTATTCCCCACTGCCTCGACATGATTCATCCACTTCCTCTACCAGAGGTTGCTTCTATAATAGTTTTTAACACTGCTTCTGTTTTAAAATATTTCATTGGTAATATGCTATCACTCACTCAAGGCCTTAACTTTGAACCTTGTGGTAGAGTCCAAATTTTTATTCTTAGGCAAGAAGAAGGATAACCTCTTTCTCAGAAATTGGAGTTAGGAAGGAAAGACAGGAAGATGATATTCAAGGGACTGTGAAGAATAGAGGAGAAAAGGAGCTCACAGTAAATGTCCTCCAGTTTTTCAAAAGTATATGAGGCAAAGTCTTCAGCAGAGAAGATGTGGGAAGCTTGAAGAGAAAAAAAAATTTGGATAGGTCACTATGGCTCCCCACAGCGCACAACAGAGAGTTGATAGATATCAAAAGATGGACCTCTTTCAAAAGAAGTTTGGTCTTCACTTCCTTGAATTTCACCAATCCACTCAAAAAAATTCAACTTAAAAAATAGCCCCCTTTTGGGACCTTGAATACCTCATCACTTTTAGAATCTTACCATCAGTTTGCCCCACACACACATACACACATAACCTCAGATATAATTTAACTTTTCCAACACAGGATCATCATCTAAGAGTAAAAGAACATAACTATGAGTCATTCAGGGCATTCACTGCAGAGGTAAAAATGATGTTTTTCAATACTTTACTTTCTGATGCAATTTTCAGCACAGCAAAAAGCACCAGATGCCTGTAGAGATATATGCCCATGTTGGAAAGCAGGATTAAAAACTATATAAGTGCTACTAAATTCTGACTTTCACTTCTAAATAAGAACTGGGGGAAGATGTAAAGAGAAGGGACATCCTGCTCATAGCACCTTGCACATAACCAGGGCACCATAATTCTCTGTAACTGCTGAATAAATGAAAAATACAATAACCAATTTAATTTCTGTCCATTATATCACTTGGATAGTGAGATCCAATAGTATTGACAACTGGTGCCTAGCCATATCTTCTCCACTTCCATCTCCTTGTAAAGTAGATCTTTTGAACCCAGATGAGGAGACTTACCATTTATCCCTATTCAATTTCCTCTTTTTAGATTAGGCTACATTTTGGCTCAGTTACTGCTCCAGTAATCTGTCACAAAAGGAAATAATGTTAATCTGCCATGTTGTCATCTTGATTTGGTTACACTGGCTTTCTGCAACTGGGGCTTCCCTTTTCTAGACATTCAATAGCCACCCGTTTAATAATATCATCCAGAATTTTGCCAGGAATCAAAGTCAAGCTGAATGGTTTATAGTTTTTAGAATGCATTCTTTCTTTTTTTGAAAATCTGGATTTTGCCCTTCTCTCAACCTTCAGTATCATCCTCCATTCTCCATCTTTCCCAGATCACTGACTATGGTTACTTAGTCACATTTACCATTTTTTTCAGTACCTTGGGATGTAGGGTCACCTGAGCCTGGTGATTTGAATTCATGCAACTAAAATGTGCTCTTTCTAACTCCCTACTGATCTTGTGTATCAACTCCCTAATAGTAACTTTTATTGTGTCCTTTCCAGTCCAAAGATCATTTCCCTGGCAGGGGAAAAGAAGTCAAATACAATTTGGACAGCACGGCTTCTCTGTGTCATCTGTTTTCACTGATGCTATAAATTCCCTCAGTGCAGCAATCATGGCTTGTCTCAACTCTGTATGACCCTCAGCACCTAGAATGGTGTTTTGCACACAATAGGTGATTAATAAATATTCGCTGAATTGAAACTTGAATTTGAAACTTGACATTGACTGGGAACAAATCTAAATATTAGTTTTAAATGGATGACTTCCAAATGGTGAGTATGTATGTGGCTCAAACTTTCTGCTGGGTTTTGGAAATGTTGAGGCATGTGAATTCAGCAGACAGCAAGTCTGCCTCTTAAGTCAGCTTGAAAACATGAAAAAACCAAACATCTCTAGGACCTTCTGACATGGCAGCTCACTGAAGTCACCAGGATGTCACAGAGATCACAACAGCCTGGAAGTTTGAAAATTCAGAATCCGATGGGCTTGGTATGCCTTTGTGCCATAGGAAGGCTTCTGCACAAAGCATGCCATCTTTTATGGAATTGTGGGATCTGGGAAGGACTAGGGAGAGAAAAAAATCACCAGGAGCCTGCTGCAGCCTATAGAGCATATAAAGCTTAGTGGGAAAGATCTTAGTGACCAAGCAAAGGAAACCTTTCCAAGCTAAAAGTGATGCAAACACCCCCCAAAAAAGACAGTATTGCAAAGGAAGTACATGTGGCATTTTACTTTGATTAGAATATTATTTTAAGGTGATAGAGCAAAGCGCTTTTAAACCTAAGGAAACTCACAGTCTTTGAAAAATACCCTGGAACATATGCTCAACTGAAAGCTCAGTTGAATTTGTACATCTCAGACAGAAAACACAACACAGTCCACCAGGCGATTTGTGGAGCTTGTTTACACATTCAAAGTATCAACCCCACCTTTCTGCACAAAACACTTCCCCCTCCCAACTCCATTTCCCACTCCTCTCCTCTCCCACCCTGGTATGTGAGTTTTGAGACTCAGACCTTTTGCCTTCTTTCAATGTAGTTTTGTTTGGCCGAATAAATATTTAACATCCTGGACAATGAGCCAGTTCCTTCCGAAACATTTCATTCCATCTCCACACAATGACTGTCTATCTGGATTGCCGCCAGTCCCACTCCAGGTTGCTGAAGACAAGGGCCGGATGGATGGGGGTGGCCATCTGAAGTCCTCCTGTCCTGACCTGCCCCATGCCATGTGCAGCTGGGATGGAACACAGGATATTTATATCACACCCACACAGAAGTTTTGTACATTGAAAGGGGTTTACCACATTCAAGGGGAATTGAGTTCACTGCAAGAGAGCCTGATCCATTAATCAGCTACACAACCTGAACCTATTGAACTCCAAGTGTGCCCAATACTCTGAGAAGTAGAAAGTGAGATCTACAGTTTTGCTAGCTTAGGCTAAGCTGGCTTAAGGGGGAAGAGATGAAGAAAATGGATGAGCATAGACAAAGGATAAAGGGGGAAAATGGATACGGAAGTAGATGGGATCATAAACTTCTTAGACCAGGGCAGGGGTGGGGAACTTGTGGCCTCAAGGCCTCATGTGGCCCTCTATTGCCTCAAGTGTGGCCCTTTGGCCAAATCGGATTCCATCAAAGGGCCACACTTGAGGACTTAGAGGGCCATATGAGGCCTTGAGGCTACAGGTTCCCCACCTCTGGTCCAAGGGTTCGAAACTTTTTTTGTATCATGGACCTCTTCGGCAATCATCAGTGAAACCTAAGGGGTCCTTCTGTTTTGAAATAAGAATAAAGGTTTTTTTACATAAATGCATAAAATAAAATACATAGAATTACAGAGGAAACCAATTACATTCAAATGTAGTTAAGACAACAACTTCATAGACCCTAGCGGTGGAGAACAGAACCCCTGAATTCAATCCCCATCATCTTACAGATGAGGAAACTGAAGCCCACAGAATTTTCCCAAGATCACACAGCCAAGTAATAGCAGATCCACAGAAAAAGCTAAGTCTTCAGATGGTTAATCTAGTGTTCTTTCTAACAAGGAGTTGAATAATTTCTGCCTCTTCTTCCTACTCCTTGGGGCAGTGGTATGAAAAGGGCAACATATAAATTCTCTAGAGATGACTCCTATGGCACTGGGGTGGAAGAGGTAATCAAACACCTCTTTTAATGCCCTACTGAGGTCTTAAGCAATAATAACATAGAAGAAGATTAAAAAGAAATTCTACAAACTCCCTAAATCTACACCAGTAGTCAATTTTTAGTCAATTTTGTCCTTAAATCAAATAATGCTACTGGGGAGAGGAAGAAAAGGCTTTGAAGCCAGTATATATAACAATTACAGTGAGGGTTTATTATATGTTTTAAATCTGTATTGGGTACACAAGACATCTTGTTCAGGTGGCAGTATGTTTAAATCACCAATGGTGACTGGTCAGTTCTGGCACCATGTTTTAAGGGGGACATTTACAAAACAGTGCAATCAGAAAATAGCTAATGCGGTGGTGAAGAGTCTCTCATAAGGAGGACAAAAAAACACGAAGATGTTCACAGCCTGGAAACAGAGTTCTTGTGGGCAAGTACTGAGAAGGCTGTGGTGCACCCAAGAATATGAGACGGGTTCCTTCCATAGATGAATATGGGAAATGCCAGGCTTGCTCATTGGCAGAGAAGTGCTCAGGAATTGCTTGAGGCATATAGCGTTCAAGTACTTGCCCAGGTAAATGTCAGAGGTAGGATCTGAAGCCAGGTCTTCTAATGCTAAGCCCAAGCCTGTGTAAAGGGCAGACTTGTGGAATATTGCTCATTATGATAGTGGACATGCCGATTTATTTCTAGAGAGTTTTGTTTGATCGAGCACTTTCCTAACAACATTCCTGGGAGGTAAATGGTAAAGCTATTATGATTCCATTTCATGGATGAGGAACCTGAGGCTTGGAGAAATTCAGCAGCTTGCTCAAGGTTTCTCAGCTGAAGACTCATTCTGTGTGCCCTTGGAGAGCAGAAACTAATGGCTAAGCACTGCAGACAGACAGGTTTCAAACCAATGTAAGGAATAACTTCCTGAAAATTTCTAATATCTACCAATAAGGGAGGCTGCCTCATAATGCAGAAGTATTCAAGCAGAAGGGATCCTTCCATGGGCTGGATTAGCTGACATAGAAAGTTCCTCCCAATTTTTAAGTTTTTACGAATGGTAAATGTATCCATGACTTGGCATTTATACATTGTCTGAGATGAACATTTTAAGTCATCTATCACCGTACATATATGGATTACATGCTTTTATTAGAACAGACAAGGAACTCTGTGAAGGCGGGTGGAAAGGGGCAGGAAGGAGTGTTTTTTGAGGAAGTGTTATGCAAGGGGATAGTTAAGATATAAAGAGAGAACTGGGTTCTAATCCTCATCCTGCCACTATCTTATCTAACTTAGGCAAGATCATTTAAACTTTCTGATTCTTGATTTTCTCATCTGAAAAAAAATGAAAGAAAGGAGGAAGGAAGACGGAAAGGAGGAAGGAAGGAAAAAAGGCATTTATTGATCACCTACTATGGGCCAGGCATTGCACTAAGCAATATTATGTATTTATATAATTTTACAAATATTATGTAATTCTCACAACAACGCCAGAAGGCAGGTGCTATATCTTTGTTTTATAGATGAGGAAACTGAGGCAGACAAATACTAAGTGATTTACCCAAGGCTGGACTTGCCCAGGTCTCCCTGATTCCATGTCCAGTCTAATTCTAGCATGCTATCTATTGAACCACTTGGTTCCTTCCTATATTTGCTGGGTAATATACAATTTCAATTGTACATGTACTGCCTCCACTGATGCAGACCAAAACATCTCAAAACTTCTTTTTTTAAAGAATCAGATGAAAAATGAGGTTGGGATAAAACACAGGTTAGATTCAATAAGTTTTCAGGTCCCTTCCAACTCTGTTTCCCATCCCCCTGGGCACAGCTGGCATGGAACACAAAGAGCTGAAGTCAGATTTCTGGGATGGAAATCACCTGGAGAATTGGAAATGTGCCCCATGTCTGCAGAATCCCAGTCTGATAAACCTGGGTGTATCATCCCTGCCCTCCCCAACTTATCCTTTTTCATAAAGTCAAGTTGATCAAGCAGTCAAATAGCATGATGCCCCTGCCCAGTACAGGAGAACACAAAGCTTACTTGTAGCCTTTCCTGACATCAGGGCCCCTCTCTTGAGGTTTGTCTCAGAGTGTAAAGATGGTGGCCATGAGGTTTAGGTCAGAAGGTCACTCTTCCTGCACTTTCAGCCAGTTCCTCCTAATGTTACCCACCTCTCTGACTCAATGCCATGTCTGTGTATTTAAGCACAATGGGCAAAGTTTGGCACCAAAACACCAGAATCATATTCAAAGTTAACGAAACACGATATCTGCAAGGACCTCAACTTAAAAAAACAGAAAGCACTTCCTCTGACGTGAAATTTCCAAACATAAACATCAAACCTCATGCAAGATTCAATGCCTGTGAAAGACCTGAAAACAAAGCTCAACACAACACTGTGTTTTCTTCACACACGGCTATAATTCAGGTTGTGAAAAAAATGTTTAATTCCATAACATGACCTTCTCTTCCTCCCATGAAACACTATACAATGATGGAATGGAAATGGTACTGCATTTGGTACTACATTGAACCCAGAAGACCTAAGTTCAAATCCTGGCTCTGATTCTTGATATCTTGTATGATATCAAGTATAGTATCAAGATATTAAGTATGAACTTAAGCAAGTTCAGTTTCCTCATTTAGCAAAAAGAGAGAGTTGGATATAGAGGATATATTAAAAGTCTCTTCTAGCTCCAAATCAACAATCCTATAATTTTTCCCTGTAATTTCAGTAACACTTAGGATGAGCTCTGGAATGACCATCCTTAGAAGTAGCCAGGTAGGGCAATGCAGAGAATACTGGACCCAGAGTCAGGAAGATCTGAATTCAAATTCAACCTCAGACACTTAATAGCTGTGTGACCCTAAAAAGTCACTATACTTCTGTCTACATTAGTTTTCACATCTGTAAAATGGGAATAATTTTAGTGCTTCCGTCCAAGGGCTTTAGTAAGGATCAAATAAGATAACAGGTATAAAGTGTTTTGCAAACCTTAACATACTATATAAATATTATTAGTTATCATTTATAACGTGATCTCTCACTTTAATGGGCTCCAATATCATTTAAAATCTTCACAGCACCATGAAGTACTTGGTTACTTTGTACTCCAGCTGGTAAGAAAGAACATATACACTTGTATGTAAAGGACAGAGCACTTAGAAAGCTTCCTGTCCATGAGGGGAGGCTGCGTACAGAAGTCAGAGTATATGTGTGTGTTAGGAGGGTGGAGTCTTCCTTCTTTTCTATATTACATTAACCTGTGTTTGTGCTGTGGATGCCTCCTGTAGAATATAAGCTTTAAGAGGTTTGGAACTGTCCCAGTTTTTTCTTGGCATCTGTGCCTTGCACATAGTAGGCATTTAATAAACATTGATTGAGCTGAATGGAACTGAACTGAATTGAACATGTATTAATTAGGGAAAGTTTCCTGGAAGACAACATTTTAAGTCCAATTTTGCAGAAAAGCAGGGATATGTAATGCCAGGGATTGCAAGAACATCTGATTCTCAGCAAAGAATATTTCTTACTTGATAAATGAAACAACTTTTTTTCCGACCCTTTTCTTTTCAGGTCTAATAATTCAGTGATTCTAGAACTCCATCTCTAAATTATAATACAGGAATTTTGCACACCATGCAAAAGGGGATGTCACCGTGATCACACTTCCCATGCTTTCTGATATACTTGCAGAAATAAATTAAAACCTTCCTCTGGGACAGACTTCCTGCTGCTAAATTCACGAAATCTACTTGCCCTTCTCTATCCCCAGGAAGCTAGAGACCATTATCAATTGCTTAGGACACGTTACTTAGCCCCTTGCTTCAGAATTCCAGAGAGGTGACAATTAGCCCCAGGTTTACAATAGCTGTGATGGAGATGGGGAAAGAAATCTTCAAACCTCAGACTTCTTTTTTTCAGAATCTCAAGCAAAAGAGAGGCCATATGATCCTCTCTAGGAAATATGAGCTGAGGAACATTTGGAGTAAAAGTGTTATGCCTGAAGATTATAACTCAGGCTTTGCAAGTGTCAATTTTTGGTCTTCTCCTTTCAATCCCCAGGGGCCATTGCCCAGTTTCTATTTCTTATGTGAATGGAGAGAGAGAGAGAGAGAGAGAGAGAGAGAGAGAGAGAGAGAGAGAGAAATGGATAGATAAAAAGGTGGAAAGAGATGGAGATGGAGAGATAGAAAGGTGGATAGATAAAGATGGATAGATTAAGAGAGAGATGGGCAGATAGAAGACAGAGAGATGGATAGATAGGATGGTGGAGAGAGAGAAGAAAAAGAAGAAGAGATGGACAGATATTCCTGTGATGTCATTGGTATAGGGAACTCCCAGGAGAAGAAAGTCTCTCTACCAATGCAAGTCAGTACCTTCTTTTCAATCTACAGGCTTAGAGAGTTGCCTGGAATGTTGAGAAGTTAGAGTACTTGTCCAGGACTAAATAACAGGAAAAGTGAAGAGGAAAACAAAACATAAGTGCAACCATCGAGGAAGGTCTTCAAAATCATTGGCCCATTTTAGACCCAACTCATTCCTTGTGTAACTGTTGGAAAACCAGCTGCCAAACACCACCCAACCTGGCTCTTCTTTTTCCTCCAGTAGGATGATTTTACTTTAACTGAGGGAGAGGGATCCTTCCCATATGTTTCAGCTTGACTCATGCTTTCTTGCTCAATGGTTCACTCATTCTTCCTGCTGAAGGTAGACGGATCTTACCAAAATGGATGTCAAAACCCAGCCTGCAGAGGCTCTGGTATTAGTGGAGGGGTCATGCTGCTGCTGGGTTGGAGGTATACTGTCTTTCCGGGTAGGCTAGCCTGGTGGCACTTCCAGTCTGGGACTTGGGAGTTAGGAAGACCTTGAGCTCCAATCAAGCCTTGGACATGACGAGCTTTCCGACTTGGGGCAAATCACTTAACCTCTATCTGCCTCAGTTTCCTTATCTTTAAAAGAAGGATAACAACAACACCCACCCCCAAGGATTCTGGTGAGGACAAAATAAGCCAATGAAAAGTGCTTCATAAGCCTTAAAATGCCACATAAATGCTTACTTGCTATTAAGCAACATGCCCTTTGCCGACCTGAGAACTCCAGCCAGGGCCCGGCAAGAAGGGAAAATTAAACACTGCCACACCTTTTTTTTCTTTCCAATTTTTAAGGTCACACCTAATGTCTTATAAATCTATCCAGACTGCAAGTGGGAGGGGGATGCGTGTGTGTGTGTGTGTGTGTGTGTGTGTGTGTGTGTGTATCTGTGTGTGTAAGGGAAATAAAAGACCAGAAATAATATTATCTTTCCACTGCAACCCACGTGGTTTAAACCCATTAAACTCTGAGGTGATTACAGAAATTAGACACCTTTTAATGAGCGGAGCACTGGAGCCTGCCTGGGTGTACCACCCAGCAGGCATGTCAGAACTGCTTGGCAAATAAAACAGCTTTCTCATGGCTCAGGGATTCTAAGGAATATTGTTTACTTAGATTTAATACAGTGAATGATCACAAAGAGCTCATCAGAAATCTCAAGTGCCATGAAGTAAATATAAATGAAAGGACATGACTTTATGGACTGGGGATGTACATGATGAGGCCATGATATCACCTAAAATTGTCTCTGGATGACTCAGTAATGAAATGGTTAAACCTTTCTGAAATGGTTTTCTCATCTGCTAAACAGGGACAATTTTTAAACTCACCTTGGCTCTTGTTTACCCTCAGGTCTGACCAGGAGCCTTCAGCAAAATGAGAAAGTCAACTCCCTAAGTCCAGTTAAAAAAAATTGTATTCATGCATGCCTATCATAGGCTCAACACTCTGAGTCCAAGCTGCCCAAGAAGAAAAAAAGTCTTTACTCTTATAGAAGCCCCGTCTGGGACACATAATGTATCTACATGGAACAAGATCAGAAAGAACACCGAATCCAGGGTTAGATACCGTGGCCTGACTCTCAGCAATGCAGGAGTGGAAGATTTCACACAAGAGGCAGGAGTGGAAGGAATTTGTGGCTGAATGATGAAAGCTTACACCACAAGTTCTTAGACTTAATCTAGCACAGGCAGTAGATGTGTGAACTTCCAGATGTTTCCCTAGACCAGAGGAATTTCCTAGGAAATTTCCAGATTGATTAACAGGAGAGAGAACAAACCTGTTTGGGTCTCTGAGGATTGGACTCTGGCTTGGACCCACCATTGATTGCAAAATGTGTGTGTAAAGGGCTTTACACCAATCTGGTACATACTGTCCCCTTCTTCTGCTTCCCTATCTCTAGGCACTCTGGGCCAACAGAGGCTTAAAAGATTCATGTGCCTACTACATGGTACCCTTCAAAACTGAATGGGAGAGTGGTTCTGGGGGATTTTTATGGAACACTGGAGAGGAAGAGTAGTGTGTCTTCAAGGTCTTGTACTCAATGTCCTTTGTCATGGGGAAACCACTTGCCTGGTGATCCCTACCTTATTATGGTCAAATCTCACTGGACTGACAACATATCTTTTTTGGGCAATGCCAGATCCTCCCCCTCATTTCCTTTAAGATATTTATTATCTAAGTTGATGTGACTTATGTTCAGCTTCGTTCCTTGAGCCGTTTTTGAAACTATTGGGTGTTTTCCCCACCTTCTGGTGCCTTCTCATCAAGTTCTTTTCATCTACAGTACTTCTTTACTGTTAAACTTTCCCCCTGATGCTTGGTCATTTCTTTGTTCTTTTCTTTTCAGTCTCTGACAGGTTTGAGGTTCCTTGGTTGTTCTTGTTCAGGTATTTCAGTCATGTTCAACTCTTTGTGACCCATTTAGGGTTTTTTTGGCAAAGATATTGGAGCAGTTTGCTATTTTATGGATGAAGAAACTGAGGCAAACAAGTTGAAGTGACTTCCCCAGGTTTACATAGCTAATAATTTTCTGAGACTGGATTGGAACTCATGAAGATGAGTCTTTCTGATTCTAAACCCAGGGCTCTATCCACTGAGCCATCCAGCTGCCCATTCAGGTTCTTTGGTTATGCCTCTTCTTTTTTCTCCATTCCCTATTTATTTGTTTGAAGGCCTTAAAAAAAATCTCTATAGTTCTGAGGATGAAGAGTTAAACTCTATGACTCAATGGAATTTGAGTAGCCACTATTTCTGAGCCAGCCCACTCCATTTCTGGGCAACTCTAATTTTTAGAAATTATATACTTGTACCCTGAGGATCTAGACAACTTCAACCCATTGCTCCTGGTTCTTCCCTGTGAGGCTGAGCAAAACCAAATGAATCTCTCTTATATATCTCTTACAAGTCTTTGAAAGGCTTGAAGACACTAATCAGACCTCCTTCATCCAGGGTTCAGTTCTACTTAACTTTGGTTTTTTCAAGTAAGGCTCAGAAGGTGTGGTTTTGAGACCTCTGAGCATCCTAGTCTCCTTTAAGTGTATTCTCCTAAATGTGCTCCTTCCACTTGCTTCCTAAGATGTGCTCTGACCTGAAAATAACCTTCCAGATGCTGTCTGACCTGGGCAGAATACAACAGGATCATCACCTCCTTTGTTCTGGACAATATTAATTAGGCAGCTAGGTGGGGCAGTGGATACAGCACCTGGCCTGGAGTCTGGAAGATATGAATTCATATCTGGCTCTGTGTCCCTGGACAAGTCATTTAACCTTGATTGTCTCACTTTGGTCATCTGTAAAATGAACTGGAGAAGGAAACAGCAAACCACTCCAGCATCTTTGCCAAGAAAATCTTAAATGGGGTCATAAAGTGTTCAACATGACTGAAAACAGCTGAAGAACACAACAGAGCCTAAAACTATATTATCTTTTTTTGACTACCATTCCAGACTGTTGACTCATGTTGAGCTTGGAGTCAATTAACCCCACACCCCCTCCAAATTTTTGTCATGGATTGTACTACTGTCAAGTCATGACTCCTCCTATCTTGTGTTTATGGAGCTGAGGTTTTGAACCCAGGTGGAGGGATTAACATTTATCCTTTTAAATTTCATCTGATTAGGCTCAAAATGACTGTTTTAATCTGTTGAGATCTTGGCATATCCTGATTCATTCAGTTCATCTGTTCATTCCTTCTACCCACTGTCATCTACCTGTGCCTTCATTTAGGTTATGAATAAAAACTGCTGAATAGAAATGTGATGCACCCCTCCACCAAGGTCCCAGGGCATCCATAAAAACAAAATGGATCACAGGGCTGGTGGATACTGCCATCCAACGCTGGTGGGAAAAGGGTGGCTACTAGGACAGGAAAAATCAACAACAACAAGCATAGAATCTCCCTTTTTTCCTGTGCTAAGCTCCACTGAGGCTCGGTGGGGAGCAGTGGGAAAAGCAACAAGTTGGAGGGTCCAGGGATCTGCATTTGAATCTTACCTTTAACATACTTATTAGCACGGGACCTCGCTGAGCATCATTTCCTTCCTCTATAACATGCAGATAATAACGTTTTTACCACCTACCTCACAGGGCTGTGAGGAAAACTGGAAACCAACTTGGAGTCAGGAAGACCTGTGGTCAAATTCTGCCTCAAACACTTACTAGCTGTGTGACCCTGGGCAAGTCACTTGACCTCTGCTTGCCTCTGTTTCCTCAACAGGAATTGGGATAAATACTAAGATAATAACAGAAAAATGGTAACACTTACCCCCCAGAGCCTTGGGGAGGACTCAGTGAGAGAACATACATGTGGAGTGCTTTGAAAACTTTAACGTACAATACAAATGCAATTATTGTTTCCTATGTCACTATTACCATTTTATTTTATTTTACTGTTAATATTACTATTGTCACTATTTTACTATTATTACAGTTTACTGTTTTATTATGCGTATTGTTACTGTTATACTTTACTAATATTAACACTAACATTCAATAATTAATATTTATTACATTGTTACTATTACTATTGCCTTGAACCCAGACATCATGACCCAGTGCTGGTTCCCCGTGCTGAACTCAGTCCCTATCATCTCCAAACAGAGTTAAGCAATCACAGTCAGTGGGTAGGATGAGGTATGGGCATGAATGAGGAATTCTTCCACTTTGTTTTTGGCATTCTTTTACATCTGTTATCTCATCTGACCCTCACTATGACTGATAAAGAAAAAAGGCACAGAAAGGTGAAGGTCACAGAGTAACTTAGGAGCAGACACGACGGGAAGTGAATTCTAGCAAAGGTCTTTCTGATTTTATGAGATGCTAGAATGTAAGGAATCTTGCTCATTGTATATAGTTTAAGTATGCTTTTTCAAATAGTAGGGCCTAAATGACTACAAAGACACAACAAAACTTATGCCTTCTGCATGACTTTCCCCTATTAGACTGTAAGTGGCAGGAACTCATTCTTTTTCTTAGTTATTTTCTCAACGTTTAGCACACAGTAAGTAATCAATAAATGTTTACTAAATTGGTTTCACATAATTTAGCTCAAGCCCACATGTGATGATAAGGAAATAAGCTTGCTAATTTAGCTTCTTTTTTGTTCCCTTTTTCTCTCTAAAAATGACATTTTTCCCCTCTTTTCATGTTGTTTGCACTTTTTTTGCTAACACATCCTCCTGGCACTGATTTCTGCTCTTGCAGCTCATGATTTCTTCCCTGCCTATCCCTTTTCCTCACAGCCAGGTTAAAAAATGGAGAAATAAGGAAGTGCTTGTTTGGCCAGATGAGACTCTGGGTAGCTGTTAAGGAGCCTCCCAGCTTTGAAAACCTAGATGTTGGTGCTTCTCTCTCAGGTAACTATGTATATATATATATATGCCGGTCAGACAGTTGACTCTGTCTGTTGACCTATGATGTATGTGTTGCTTATGTCAGACAGCTGGAAGCCCTGTCTGTTGATCTGTATTTCTCTGTATTTTCTATGAAGTTGGGTGCTGAAATTTTTCCCCTGAACTAAGTGCTTGATGCTAACACATGTGCTTGATTAAAGTGATTGCTGACCCCTCAAAAAAAAATGGAGAATTGAGTAAGTTCAAGGCAGTGGTAGATGAGGAAGAAAGGATAAAGTGACTGATGCTTAGAAGACTCTTTGAGGAGATTATATAGCCAGGAATGCAAGGCCCCAGTCAATAGAGCTGGAAATAGTTGTTCACTAATTAAATAAGCCCTTATTCAGCACTTATTCTGGGCCAGGCACTGTGCTAAGGGCTTGGCATACCAAAATCAAAATGAAATCATCTTTCCCTTTAAAAGCTTACATCTCATTGGGGGAAACGAAACATCTACATGAAGATATACACAAAGCAAACATAAAGTTATTTGGAGAGTTGGGCCTCCAGCATCGTTTGGGATTTGGGGACAGAGAATCAGAAAAGGTCTTATGTAGCAGGTTGCCATGAACTAAGCCTTGAAAGGAATCCACAGATTCTAAGAGGAAGGGGCTAAGAGTGGATTAAGTCCCAGGCAAAGGGGCAGCCAGAGCAAAAAACCATGGTGACAGGTGATGGAATGCTGCAGAGGAGGAACAGTGAGCTGACCGGTTTGGAGGAATGTAGAGTATGTGAAGGGCAACAGTTTGAAATAAGGAAAGAAAGGTGGTCTGAAGCCAGACCATGAGGGGTTTTAAATGACAAGTGGAGAAGTCCGGATTTTATCCAAGGCAGGGTAATCTAGAGAAGCCATTCTCATAATCGTGTTTTGAAATATACAAAAAAAACAAAAACAAAAAATCAGATTACAAAGGAAACCAGTTATAATAAAGTATAGTTATAAAAATGTTTTAAAAAATTAAACATTCTGCCTCTAGGGCAGAGTGAGGCAAGGAAGAGAGAAAAAAAGAAATTTACATAACTAACTTTCTTATATACTAAAAAGGAATTGCAAGTTGTACATAATAGATCTACACTTTCATGTGCAATCATCTTTCTTTATCATAGTATGTCCTTACTCGAACTAAATTGCCGAGAATTTAAACTCTGCTTCAGAGAGTGCTACTCCAATGGGCTGGCCACATTGTTCAAATGCAAAACCTGTGCTTTCTAAGAAAACTATTTTATAGAGAACTCACATAGGGCAAACACCCACATGTCAGAAGAAGTGATACAGGGACACTCTCAAGGTCTCTCTTAATGAACTTTGGAATTGATTATGTGACATAGGAGACACTGGCACAGGACCATTCAGCATGATGTGCCCTCAACAGAGAAGGTGCTGTGCTCTATGAGCAAAGCAGAAATGAGAGTGCTCAAAGGAAATGCAGGATGTGCAGATTTGCAGTATCCATCCCAAATGTTCATATGGCCTGTTAGTGCCCAACCTGTAGTACAGCATTCTGAGCCTGTATTGGTCTGATCAGTCATAGTCCGACACACTGAAATTTGACTCTACCATAGTAGAGGATCATTTTGGTCCTCGTCAAGAATGAAGGACAGCAACCAACCCTATGTTAGAGAAATGTACGTTTTATGCCATAAATTAAAAATTAAATAAAATTTTAAAAAAAGAAATATGAAATGAGGGAAACAATTAAAAGGGTCTAAAAACTAAAAAAACAAAAACCAGTTTCACAGACTTCAGGCTAAGAGCCCCTGGGCTAGAAGTAAGAGGAAGCCACTGGAATTTATTCAACAGGGTAGTAACCTGGCCAAGCCTCAAGCTTTATGGAATACCTGAATGGACAATGGATTAGAGAGGCCAGAGGCTAGAATCAGATATATTGATTAGGAGGCTTTCTCAATAATCTAGGTAAGAGGGGATAAGGGCCCATACTGGGTTGTGGTAATGGGGTTATGGAACCTGAACCTCTAAAATGAAAAGACCATATCTTTGGAACCTAGACTCCTAAAAGCTCCTGAACTTTTTCACACACAACCTAGTCCCTGGTGGCTCACCTGAGGCATCTATCTGGTCCATCACAGTCTACCCAGATTCTCAATAACACTTTTAACTGCCCTTTCACTATGGCTCTCCAACCACTTTCCTCTTTCACTGTCTGCACCTGGCCCATGCCAGGCTACTTGCCACTCCTTAATCCCAGCCAGATCTTCTCAGTCTTTTCTTGCATGTAAGTACCAATTTTACCCCCACATTAAACTGCTCAGACTCACTTAGAATCTAGCCCTATTCCACTGCATCATACATAAATCTTGCAACTTTAACTGAAAGAAGGCTTGGGTGGTTGAATTCTCCTGCACCTTGTATTTCAGGATTCTCAGCACCCCAAACTGCAATAGTGGTTGTGTGAGCAGAGAGAAAAGAAAAGATGAGAGATGTTATAGATGGAGAAATGGAAAATTTTGGCAACTAATTTGATATTGCCAGGGAGGAAAAGGGAAGAATTAAAGATGACTCCTAGATCATGAACCAGACTACAAGGATGGTGGTAGGCAAAAGAGAAATAGAGAAATCAGAAAGAGGGAAAAATGGCGCAGGAAGCAGGGGAGAGGAAAGATAATGAATTCTCATTTTGAGACAGGAATTTAAGATGTGTGTGGGACATTAAATAAAAAAATGTTCAATAGGCAATTGAGGCCCTCTCTCTCTTAAAGGGAAAATGACCTCTCATGATGAATATCCCAGTTCCATACTCTAGGGCCATATTTATGCCCTAGTGCTGAGAATGTAGAATCTTAAGCATCAGGTATTTCAAATATCTCTACTTTCTTCTGAGGAGGTGACAGACATTTCATCTAGAAATGTTCCTTTTCCATATTCAATAATCGTTAGCAAATGAAAGGCTTAGGGTTACAAGTTACCGTAATTATTATCTAGTTCAGGGGTGGGGAACCTGTGACCTCAAGGCCACATGTGACCCTCTGGGTCCTCAAGTGCAGTCCTATCACAGAATCCAAACTTCAAGAACAAACCCCCTTAATAAAAGGATTTGTTTTGTAAAACTTGGACTCAGTCAAAAGGCCACACCCAAAGACCTAGAAGGCCATATGTGGCCTAGAGGCTGCAGATTCCCCACCCTGATCTAGTTCCCTCCTCATTCAACTATAAGAAACTAAGCCCCAGAGAATAAATGGAATAGACCTTGTCAATTTTATAAAGCTTAGAAAGACACAAATCTTCTGACTACAAATCCAGTGCTACTTCTACATTTCCTATGTACAGGTCAACATACACAATTGTTATTAGGATCACATGAAAAGTCTAAAACACTTTGAAAACCTTAAAGATCATAAAAAAAGTTAACTTGCTATTCTTATGGCATTCTTTATGTGGAGTGGGTGCTCAGGTTCTGCGTTATATCTCTCACGTGATGCGCCATATAACCAAAGGCAACCTTCTCCTTCTAGAGTCCAAGGTCCTCCAAAATCTAGACCAACCCTATCTATCCAGTCTTAGTCCCCAGTATCATCTGACTCTCTTCTTTCCTCATTGTTCCCCTCCAACACCACTCCTGCCTCCATGCCCTTACTCATCCAGCAGTTCACCGGGGTATGGCCACCATGCATGCTGCAGCTT
>CM053769.1:161871713-161927778 GCA_028658325.1 Potorous gilbertii | reverse complement strand
CTCAGTAAGGTTAGATTACAGAATTATGGATTCAAAGTCACATGCCCCTTAAAGACAAGGATTTTGTATTTTCTGCTTTGTTTCTTCTTAGCCTCTGGTCATATATAGGCAGGAACCAGAGGAGCTGAACCGTGATTGCATAGTAGATGTTCAAGGTTAGACACATACTCCTGACCATTGTATAGGCCCTATCTTGGTTTGAAAACTTCATTATCCTATTGAGCAACTCCATTTGCTACTTAGGTCGCATTAGCAGGGGATAATGACCAATCAAGCTAGTCAACCAAATGGACACAAACAATTTTCCTCATCATAAGTAAACATTTGCTTTGTGATTGTCACAAACAGAACAAATTAGCCAAGCAGAGAAAGTTTGTTTTTTCTTAAATAAAGATTCCGTCAAAACCGAAAACTTAAAAATCATAAAGATCCAGGCAGAATGCTTGGATGAAGGTCACTATGTATGTGGCATGCCCTGGTGGCCTGGTACAATGAAAGGAGGGTGTGATCTGTAGTCAAAGAAGCAGGGATTTTACTCTGAATCAATGTAATTGTGACAGATATCAATGTAGTCTGTGTGATCTCAGACAAGTCACACCACCTTCCTTTCTCAGCAATTTCCTTCTTTATAAAATGAAGGGGCTAGACTATTTGACCCCCAAGACCTATTCCAGCTCCAAATATAAGATCCAATATGGCTTTTCTATGTGGGGCATCAACAGAAGCAAACTTAACTGAGGAGCAGAGACCAGAAATCTCTAAGTCAATTCAACTGGAGCCATGCTTCTTGGTTTCTTGATAGGAACCCAAAGAAGAGGCTGAGATTCTACACTGACAAAAATACAGGCTTTAGATTCTTCATCTTACAATTTTCAGTATGTCTTTACATGTTCTAAGTCATTCCCTCCCCTCTCCTCCTCTAAACTCTCCATATAAGAAACCACTATTTATCTTTCCTCAAGCTGCAAGGGACAATCCTGACTGGACTCATAGGTAGAATCATTGACTTTAGAGCTAGAAGCAGCCTCAGAGGCCATAGAGTTCAACACCTTCATTTTACAGATGAGGAAACTGAGGCCCATAGAAGGTCAATAACTTATCAAAGGTCACACAGTTGCTAAGTGTCACTGGTGGAATTTGAACTCAGGTTACTCCATAGTTATTACTCCAGTTACTTCACACTTTAAATAACATCATAACGCAAGGCTACGTTTCATTAACTGTCCTTTGAGGCTCAGTATGTTTTAATAGAATTTTAGTAACTAAGCATACTTGGTTACTAATTTTCTCTTAGGTGAAATTGTGTGTGCGTGTGTGTGTGTGTGTGTGTGTGTGTGTTTTAAAGAAAATAATAGAAAGTTTGTATTTACATTGTACCAGGCCACGCACATCTATTTTCTTATAAAGAAAAATTATAGTACCACTGACTTTTACTCTGACTTAAAAGATTTTTTTCTCACCATGTAAGCATGCCTATAAGAAGTCCAAACAAGCTCTGAAAGAGTTATATAACATATTTCACATTTTTAGGGGCTATAATTAGAGTGATAAGATTATGGCAAAGATCCTAGAACAGATTAAGGACACAACACAGTGATGAAAGAAGGCTTGGGTCAGTAAGAGTACAGACCTGAAGCTGTTTTCACTGAACAAGAATTAGGCATGAGGGGCATTAGTAATCCTGTGGTTTACACAATGCCTTTGAGAAGGTATTTTTTTAGAGGATCTACACAAAATTATCCATTTCCAGAGAGGTTACAAATTGGTTTGGGCACATCAGGTTCTTCTGAGTTCAGAATGAAGTTTTGAAATGAAAAGCATATATAAGATAAGAATGAGAATTGCTACCAAAAAAAAGCATTAAAAAGAATGGGAGGCAGCTTTCATATAATGGACTCATAATAGGCAGAAATGAGTGCTGGGCCCAGCACCACCATTCATCAGCTACATGATTTCAGCTAATTCATTTCCCCTTTCTGGACCTCAGGTCCCTCAGCTGGCAAACAAGGGTATCAAACCTAAGCGGCTGCTTACCACTGCCTCGGCAATAGTCCTGAGCCCTGCTCAAACCAGATTAAAACGTAACTGGGACATATTTGACAAGAATATATAAAAATATGACAAAATATAGATAATGTTAATTTGTGGTTTTCTATGTCAATATGAAGCCCACAGGGATCCTTGTTACAATAAGCAATCTTTGTTTCTATTTGAGTCAAGCTAAGTGACCTCGGAGGTTTCTTACAGTTCCAACCTTCTATGGTTCTTTGGACCACCTGAAGCCATAGTGGCTAGAGGCAGCCTTGGAGATGGGAAGATATGGTTCTACCTGGGCCTCTAAAATATACTACTTTGTGATCCTCGGAAACTGAATTAACTTTTCAGTGTCTCTAAAAAACATAACAGTTGACAAACCTCATTAGTAGAGAGAATTTCCTCACCAGGAGTTCCCTACATAAAGAAGTAGCACGTTTGGAAAATAGGCCCCAATATAGTTTGGAGACCCAATATAAATATGACAAGGATAATGACGATCATCTTAATTAGCATGTATGTTGTTCTTTAAGTTTTGCGAAAGGTTTTACCTATATTGTCTCATTTGAGCTTGACAACAACTTATTACTATACCCTATTATTAAACAGATAAAGATACTGAGACAACAAGAAAGTCCAGGGTCACATAACTGCCAAGTGTCCAAGAGGGGATCTGAACTCAGTCTTCCTGACTCCCAGTCCAACAATATATATTACAACATCTAGTTGAAATACCACTAAATTTCTGACTAGATTTCTGGCATAACAGATAAAAATAGATAAAAACTTCAGAGCTCAGTTTTACCCAATACAAGGGACTGAACTGTGTCCAAGACCTGTTGAAGTCCAAACTCTACCTAAAGTCAAATCCACTATTAATCCAGCAAGGGAAAAAGTCAATGTACAAAAGTTCTTTAAAAAAGCAAGCTCAACAAGCGTATAGGCCCCTCCTTCTATTCTATAATGTATGTGAAAATGATTGTTTTATTTGGTATTCATCAAGTTTAGAACAAAATTTAAACAAAGACAAATAAATAAACAAATAAATAAATCCCCCTTCTCCCAATCAAAACCAAAAAACAAAGCAGGCATCAAAGAACATGAGATCCCGGAGGGCAAGGAATGAATTTCCCTTTCTTTGTATAATTAGAGCTTCCTACAGAGTCTAGCATATGGTAAATATTTAATAAAATATTTTTTGACTGACTCACTGACTTAATTTTCCACTAAGTGCAATTTTTGCCTTTTTATCATACAGAAAGATTGGCTTTGATTACTGAAATACATTATTTCAGAAGGCTAGATCACAACTACTGTAGGTAATTCATCTTGGCATGGACCATTACAAAACTTTCATTTTTTTCTTTATTCTATTTTGGATGTTATGAATCAAGTTCAGACAGTAGGTAACATCAGCACCAGCCAATTAAAGTGAATATTAACTAAACTGTCTCCTAATGTGAAATGAAGATTTCATTATTAATTATAATTTGTATTTATACTTAGTTTATTATAATTAATATCAGTACCAGCTGACATTTATATAGCACACAAAGGTTTTACAAAGTGCTTTTTGTATGTTACTTTAATTTGATGCTCACAGCAATCCTGAGAACAAATCTCAGAACAAAGAAAGATTGGCTGCTCTATAACCATTGGATTAGTACTAGTAAATATTAGCATTCCTACTAAAGAATGAGATGGGATGACTCAGGTCAGAGAGATCTCTCTTGGATGTTTCCCTTCTGGTTTTTTACTGACAATGGCAGAGCCAATGGTTCACAATTTCTCTCAGTTCTGGAGCTGGTCTTTTCTTGTGATAACCACCAAATTTAGTTGGCAGAGTATTCTTTCTCTAATTTATACACACTATGATGTGACTTGCAAGAAACACTTTTCCGTTTAATTTTGTCAAGAAACATTAGAGTATTCCTCAAGGAATGGTCACCAAAGAATTAAGGAAACCCAACAAAAGCTGATGCAAATGCAGAAATTGGAGAAAGCTGAAGATTAAGCTCATGTAAAGTTTGGCCTAGAAGTTCCTTAAAGAATATCTATTCACATATAAGATTGCTTGTGGTAGTTTACAGGGTTTATAGGATGCTCAATCTCTGATTTCCCCCCATAATTCCCCTTAGCTTTCTCTAGAAATGTCAGACAGGATTTTACACTTGATCCTAGACACAAGTAAGAGGTAACCACTGGAGTTTACTAAAGTGTGCTGGGGGGCAAGAGAAATGAGGGAAGGGAGAGAGAGAGGTAGAGACAGAGTATGAGAATGAAAGAGAAAATGTGTAATGTAATTATTATATAGGCTTTCTTGAAATGGAAATTTATTACTATATATTTTGAATCCTCTTACAATCTGCTGTGCACATGATACGTTTTTTTCTTTACTTATTTTGTATTTAAGTTTATAATGTTTTTTTTCTTTCTTATTGTATATTTAAGCTCTAGCATTAAGTCTAAAAGAAAAAAACTAAAGAAAAAGAAAAAAGTATGTATGAGAGTGCAAAAGACTTTGAGAGAAAGTGTACAAGACAGAGAGAACTAAAATTCTATCAAAACAATGTAAAATGATCTATAATTTTACATGAGGAACATGGAAATAAATTCAGAAGTAAATAGTTTCATTCTATGTTGTATGTTTAGTTTTACATTCAAACATCATAATGCACAACTTCGTCATTAACTTACTAAATTTAAAGTTGTGGACTTTGTACTTTCTCTGTCAAAGATGATGGGGTGGGAATAAAGCATGAGGCTGTGATATTTAGAAGAGTCCAGCCCATAATATTCTACAACGTTAAGTATTTTCTGCTTTCTTTTCTAAGAGCCAAGGAAGGTATGGGACATGAGTTGGGACAGAAGGAGGGATGCACATGAATATTTTCTTCAGGGGAAAAAAAAACCTGACACAAGCTAATATTTATGACAGGGAAAGATAATTAGCAAATCCATGTACCAGCAACTCTTAAAAAACTCTTAAGTGGAAACAAGTTTCAAGCACCAGCAATTGTTAGCTTACGATCCTGGTCTTGATTGTAGATATACATTAGTAAAAGAAAGCATCTGAGGTTCCTACTGTGAAATGCAAGATAAATAGAATTAAAAGTTACTTATGAAATTAACACCCATTATTATTACTCATAGGCATTAATGGAATTAATAAAGGCAAAATATTCAAGTTGAAATAAATGACTGATTATTTTGAATAATAAAAAAATAAACAGGAAACAATTTCCTAATTACTCTTTCAAGTAGGTGGTACAATAGATAGTACGTAACTTGAAGGGTCACTGTAAGGTTCAAATGAGATAATATTTGTAAAGCATTTATCACAGTGCCTGGCACATAGTAGGCACTCTATACATGTTTATAGCCTTCTCTAGGGGTAGCTACGTGGTCCAGTGGATAGAGCACCAGTGCAGGAGTCAGGAGGACCTGAGTTCAAATCTCACCTCACACACTTGACACTCACTAGCTATGTGACCTTGGGCAAGTCACTTAACACCAATTGCCTCCTCCTGGGTCATCTCTAGTCATCCTGATGAATATCTGGTCACTGCATTCAGATGGCTATGGAGAAGTGAGGCTGGTGACCTGCACAGTCCTCTCTCACTCAAAACAAAGTCAAGGGCAAGTCATGTCATTATTTCTCTGATGGCATGATCTTCTTTGGTAACGAAGGATGAACATACACATTGCCTTCTTTTATCCCTTCCTGCTTTCCTGCTATTTATGTCTATACAGGCAGGGAGACAGAGAGACAGACATATATGGACTTTACCTGTAGTCTCAGCTAAAGTATGCATTGCATTCAATATTGTGATTAATCAACTGATTTGCATTCTGTTTTAACAGTGATCATTTCTTTGTGTGAATTACAGCAAAAGTTAGAAACAGATCTTCATTGTGAAGTCATGTCTCCATACTTCCTATATGCCACAGCACTGAAGTCAGAGGGTTTGGCTGGGTGCAAACCTTGGCTCCCTCACTTACTGTGTGATTCAGGTTAAATCACTTTCGCTTCCCAGGCTTCCATTGTCTTGTCTGTAACAAGAGCAGACAGATTTGAAAGAAAGCATCGCCTACGTTGTTCCTAAAGTCCCTTCCAGCCCTCATTCTTATGAGCCAACAAGTAAGTATGATACAAAGTAGAGTGTAATAATGGTCCAACAGAACCAGACAAAATGCCATGAGAAATCGAAGAAGAAAGAGACCACTTTCACCTCTTTTGAGAAGATTATGATCAAATGTAGCATATTCAGGAGAATCAGAGAGAATTCAAAAAGGAATAGATCCCCAGTGTGGTAGGAAACATCTCTCTTACTCATAAGCTACAAGAGTAGGGATGAAAGAGAGCAGGCTGGAGCTTGTGCATGATTGACTGGGCCATGTCCTCATCTAGGCCAGAATGTAAAAGATTCTAGTCTTCAACTATTTCTTGAATAAACAACAAAAAAGGAAGAAGGAAAAAGAGAAAGAAAAGTTTTTGAGAGGATACTATCCACAGCAGTCCACTGAGAGACAAAGGCTGATTCTACCCAAGGATTTGAGTTTGATGTGAGCTGTGAAGATTATTGTGTTGGATTTTTTTAAGTGCCTTAAGGACGTGGGACATCATGACATGAGCTAGCAATGCAATCAGATGGCCAAGGGAAAGAGAAGAGAGGATCATGGCGGGAGGACAAAAATCTGAGACATGCCCAGGTTTATTTTATGTGATCCTCAGAATGCTGTCTGGAGCTCTGATTTGCCAGTACAATTTTACCAGGAACCAACAGCTAGTTCCCAAGTTTTCATAAATGCTATATAAGGCATGAAAGTTGAAAGTACAGTGGGGAAACAGAGGAAGACCCCAAAAATGCATCATTTAAACATTACATGGTACTTTAATAACAGGCTGCCCCAAGAAAAAGGTTAATCATTCATAAATATTAAAGTGTCTTCCTCCTTTCCTTCCTTCCTTCCTCTCTCCCTCTTTCTCTTTCACTTTGGGAAGACTGAAAGTATTGAGACATTTTTCATCACTCCTCTGCTTTGACCAGGTAGTGGAAATCTGTCTCATCTCTGTAAAATCTAGTAAGAAGACAGAGTTGTATAAGGGAAAGAACACAAGTCAAACCAACACTATCCCATTGACCACTATCTTCCTGCAGACCCTGAACCCAAAAGCCTTGAGAATAAAAATGTTTCTAGTCTAGTGTCTTCAACCATCATCCTTGGAAACAACTCCTATGGACATGCAGCTTGGTAACCATTCCAGTAGTAACAATACCTACTGAAGTATTTTCCAGAAAGGAAAGTTCTTGTCCCCAAAGTCCTTGGCAATGTCGAATAGTTTCATATTAAAAACTGATATGATTTTATCAATGGAAAGGACATCAAAGAAGAGGCATTACCATATGATTGATCACTGTACCGCAGGAACCATAGGATCTTTCTATTTGATTTGCAGCTAAAACCATTTATATATGTTTGTTTCCCCCATTAGAACAGGAGGTCCTTCAGAAGAGGCTCTCTTCTTCCAATTTGAATGTCCAGCACTTTGCTTTGCACATAGTAAGTGCTTAATAAATATTTCATTCATTCATTCAACACTAAACTTTGAACCAGAAGACCTGTAATCTCATTTTGGTCCATAATGGTTTTTGCAACCTTGGGGACATCTTTAAACCTCTCTGCCCCTTAATTTGTTTTACACTACATTTTGTACAATAAGGAGGTTGGAGTAGATAGTCCCTATGGAATTTCCAATTCTAACATACTATGAAATCTACTAGGCTTTTCTGAAGTTGCAAAGGTTCTCTCATCAGAGCTACTCTTCCTCAGTGAGCTTCCATTACATCCAGGGGCATAGGAACAAATTACAACAGCAACAATTGTGAGAAGAAATTATGGGGAAAATATTCTCCCTAATTTGGGTTATTTTGTGATTGGTTGTGAGTTTTGGGGGAGACAGACCTCATTTCTTTAGCCCAACTGTGAAACCGCGTCCGATAACACTCCAGGGAATGGAAACTGAGTAGGTTTTCTCCCTCAAATACTCAGAAAGGTTTGTAACCTCATTGATATAAATATTCCCTCCACTGATGGAGATCACAGTCTATCTATGCTTGCCCATTTCATCCCCAAAGAAATATATGATCAAAAAAGAAGACAGAATGGTCACATGGTGAGAAAGAGGGATAATGAACACACAGCCTGAGTGTACCACTGGTACATTCCCAACGTCAGAAGAAAGTGGCAGGTCAAAGGTTCTTCACCTTGTGTCATGGTAGTCTGGTAAAGTCTACAGATCTCTTCTCAGAATCATGTTTTAAAATAATTGAAGGAAATACTAAATGTCAGTTAGAAGTTAGTGAAAATGAAGATGTCAGCACTGAGCTGACCCACAGCTATGGGACACGATGATTTTTGATAAACAAAGCTTTTTTTCAAAAACCCAGAAATTCAAATGTCCAAGAAGGAGGGTGATGAGTCTGCTTCAATGAAAAGAAGAAACATATTATCATAGGCCTTAAGGAAAAAAGTTAAAAGAAATCAGATACAGAAAATTAAATCAAGCAGTGAACAATGTGAAAAGTTGTGGAGAATGTCCACCAGAGAGCTATCTCTTCATCCTCCTGCCATCCGCCCCATTACCAGTTGCAATATATTCACACCACCAAGGAGAGGAGCCAAGACTGGAGGAATATCTGAGAAGCTGGTGGTAGCATTATCACATTTGTGGGCCACAGCACTTCTAACATGTTCTGAAATAAGTTCACTTGAAGTTCATACATGAACTAGTAGTCAATAGTAGCTTGAACTTTTAGCCTGGGAGATATCCTGCCCATTTGTAAGCAAACATGTGGTGGGGACAAAGTTTTTATACAATCCCTCATTGTACCCTGATAAGATCTAGGGAAACTTTTTTTTCATAGTTTAGATTTCTTTATTCAAATATCACTCACAGAAAATTCCCCATTTGGCTCTGCCAGCATTCTCTCCTATCTGGGAAACAGACTTAATTGACAATGCCATCGGAAACTCAATGGGAGAAAATTTGCAAGGATCCACAAGGATGAATTTCCTTTGGTTTCTTCAGGCATCCTCTTCCACAATGGATTAGGGTGGGATGGAAAGGGTGTATGATGGTCAAAGAAGCACTACCCCCACCTACTGTCTCCCTCGATATGTTCTGGCAGCAGCTGTGAGGACAAGTCATCTCTGTCTTGGGTTTGTTTCACCTTCTCTCCCTAAAGCCATCCCCCAAATCGTACTGAAACTGAGACAAGTTTCAGTGGGCTGAGTGGCCTAGGTGAGAACAATATTACAACAACGTCCTGCCTATACAAGGAGAATAGCTTGAGAGTTATATGGCAGTTGTTTCCTTCAAACACATCATAACTGGAGTGAATAATGTTGGTTTTTTTTAATCTCCCCTCCCCTCTTTTCTTTCTTCTTCTCTTTTTAAGGTGAGTAAAACAATACAGAGCTATAGTGTTACAAACCTGGAAATGCAAGCATTGGCCCGAGGGATATTTGAACTAGCCTAAGTATTTTGTGTAACAACTCAATACTGCTGCTAAATTGCATTACCTGGTAATTTCTTTGTGCCTGTCATGTGGTAATACTACCTCCTCACTTTTCTCACAGGAGGATAATTACTGATGGGAAAAGGTGAAAAAGTCCCACAAGCCTGCCGTAAAATTTTGAACTCCCACCTTCAGCTTAGGCATATATGTTTCATGTCCAGAAACTAGGACATAATTCTCACGAGAAGAGGCCCTTAGGATTTCAGTGAGTCAGAAAGGAAGAAGAGTCCCATAGATCTTAAAGGTTAGTATCTAGGTGGTAGGCTTGAAGTTTGGAGAGCCAGTAGTTTGAGGTCTTGTGAGGGGTGGAAGGAGGCACCTATTACTACGATATAAGAACTGAATTAGCAATGGAACTGAAACCAGATCCACCTGGATCCGGCTGCTCCTTCTCTAGTCAAAATGTTATCGTCTCTCACCTGAGATAAAATAGGAAATAGGAAAGAAAGCCTACCAGCTGATTCTCCTTCCTGCTCTTGCTTAGGCAATTCAAGGTGCTCTATAATCTGGTCCTAATGTATATATCCCACTGGTCCCCTACAAATCTGCTCCATACCAAGTCACTTACTGTATCTTAGAACACAGCTCTGTCTTCACTGCCTACAATGCTCCTCTCTCCTTGTTTGAAGGCCTCTCTCAAGTAGGGCCTCTTCCAGGAAGCCAATCATTAGTCATCTTAGGGACTCCTACTGCACTCATCATCCAAATCATTCAGCTGACATTTGGCATACATGGTATCCTATTGTGATTCACTATCAGTGTTTTGTCTCTTCATCTAGAGTGTCAAACATAAACCTTATCTTATGACTCCTTGTATCCTCAGAGCCTGCAGGGATAGGATGGAGTCAGCCTCTACCATTTTGTGTGTGCATTTCTCCCCCACTAGGAGAGCTGATTGTTAAACATTTACCAGCATACTCCTGCTTGCATGTCAGAGACACACAATAAATCTCTGCTGTAAATAGTAAGTACACTCTCTGCTCATAGCAGGACTGTTTTTCTCCCACTGATGGCTGATTTCTTTTCCTGAAGAATGGGGACAAGAATGCCCCACAAGTAGGCAAACAGATGAGAAAAACTGCCTGTCCTGTCACCCAAGGGTGAGGGTATGTTCAGGAGAGAGTCTTCTGTTTCTATATTCTATCATATCGTCCATTTCATTTTTATTACATATTCATTTAGGAATAAATATCCAAGCTGGTAGGGCTGAGAAGTAAAAGGAGGAAATGGAAAATAGTAAAAATCAATTCAAAGCCATAGTTAGAGCTCTGTGTGTAGCCCTCTAGTGATGCCAGTCATAAAGGGCTTGTAGCTGCTACTCTAACAGCTACAGTAGGATTTCTTCACTTCTTAGAACAATGAAAGTCAGCCAAGAGATCAAGAGAGTTAGAGTTGGAAGGAGCCTTGAAAACTATCTGGTCTCAGTCTTTTACTTTGTTGCTGTTCAGTCATGCCCAACTCTTGGTGACTCCATGGAGCACAGTACACCAATAGTGTCCATGGGAATTTTCTTGGCAAATGCTGGAGTGATCTGACATTTCCTTCTCCAGTGAATTAAGGCAGAGGTTAAATGACTCATCCAGGGACATACAGCTAGTAAGTGTCTGTGGCTAAACTTGAACTCAGGTCTTCCTGACTCCAGGCTCAGAATTCTATCCACTGAACCACCTACCTGCCTCATTCCTTATTTTATAGATGAGAAAACTTTAGTGAGGATTCATATTCTTGAACTGGAAAGAAGTTTCTGAGCTTCTGCCTATCTTCTCACCAAGACTGATAATATTGATATATCTAGTGAATCAAAAATATACAAATGAAATATACTTTATCAGCATCTTTGAGAAGACACACTAGACTTGTAGACTCTAGTCCTTTGTCCAAAGAAAACACAGCCCCACCCTGCAATGAATGATTGAGGAGGTCTATGACCTCTTTACCCTTGGAGACCCTTAAAAATCAGGGGAAATTCCCAAACACTTGGGATATTTTGACTATGAATTAGTCCAAAGAAAGAAAGATGGATGAAAAAATCCCTCAAAAAAAACTTCAGTGCAAAGAATCTTAAGTGGGACAGTAGAACAACAGAAGAAGCAATGGCTACAAATTCTGGAGCACTACTATCTCAGAAGAATCAAATTCCAAAGTAGCCAACAGGTATTACAAAGATACATGATGGCGGCTAACTGTAGAGAGAACTGAACCTGGAGTTAGGAAGAATTGAGCTTAACTAGGAATCAAATACTTATCAGTTGTGTGATCCTGGGCAAGTCACTTAACCGGCCTGCCTCACTTTCCTCATCTGTAAAACAGGAAAAATATTCGCATATATCTCCAAAGATTGCATGCTAGAATAAAGTGAGATAATATCAGTAAAAGACTTCACACGCCTTAAAGCACCATATAAATGCTAGCTAGCTATCTTCATCATCATCATTTTCGAAGCAAAATCATGGCATGTTACTGTGTAGTTAGTCAATAGAGAAGCAACATAAAGGAAAGCATTAATAATAGTAACAGCTAGTACTTTTATGGCATTTGAACGTTTCTAAAACACTTTATATGTTATCTCATTTGATTCTCACAACATCTGCGGTAGATGCCAGTATTATCTCTTTATTTTAGGTGAGGAAAATGAGGCTGGGAATGTCACTTCTGAATTGCTCAGAGTCATACAGGTAATAAATGTCTGAGACCAGAGGTGAACTCAGGTTTCTCTGACTTCTTATCTATCTCACCACCTGGCTGCCCATGGATGCTTAGAACTGAATGTCATAAGAAAGGAGATGGTCCACTCATGTTGCATGAGTGAAAAATAAAAAATAAATAGCAATTTGTGCAATCTTGGGACCCCAGAGATAACGAAGGAATCAGAAGAAGATGAAAAATTGGTAGTTCAGTGGATATAATATTCGATTTGAAGGCATGTAGCAGGTGCTTAATAAATGCTTGTTGACTTCTCTTGAATCAGAGGACTCAGGTTTGGTTCCCTGGCTTTGCTGTGACATCAGTATGTTACTTCTCCTTTGGTGGAGGCAGTCACACTTGACGGTCGCTAAAGTCCTTTCAAATTCCAACATTCTAGTATCCTAACTCTGCATCCCATCTGAAGACAGACTGCAATTCACTGGGTGGTTTCTCTCTAGAGGATTTACAGAAAGATGAGAATAAGAACTGCATAGGAAGAAAAGGTGGGGATGGGTTATTCTGGTAGAAGGAGTGCCACTCCGATGAAACCAGCCAAGTATCCAAGTCAATCATTTCAGGTCAACCCCATTAGTCATGGCCTACCTTCATGGCAGCAAGATCTGCTGAGACCTGGCTCACTCTAATTGCTTTGTTGTGCAAACAAACTGGGCTGATCACTTTGAGGGACAGTTAGAACAGGTCTCAGAGGCATTAAGTCACTTCACATGTTGGCTGAGCCTCTGTGACTCAGTGTAGTTCCATAGTTATTGAATTTGAATGTTATGGAATGTTAATCTTGCCATAATTTCTTCGTAGATGTTACCAAGGCTAAGCCAACATGGAGTATATCTGGATGTGGGGGAATTTCTGCAGGAAATCTCAGTCAATTCTGATATTCTTTGAGCAAAGAGAGACAAGGACTAATGAGACTTCAATTTCAATTCAATCCAACCCAATAAACATTCCACAAGCACCTATTATATGTAAGATCCAATGGTGGACACTGGGGATACAGAGACAAAATGAAAAATAGGCTCTGTCTTCAAGGAACTTACATTCTACTGGGTCTGAAAGGTATATGGAGAGAACACCTTGGCCAAAGAACAATTTCCAGAGAAGCACTATAAAAAGCTGCATAATCATTGGGTTACTCTCTTGTACAAGAACTTACAAGAGTTTCCTATGCTACCTTCTCAGGCTCAAACTCCCCTGCAAAGCTCACAAGGCTCTATAGCTGCCTACCCTACTCTTCACCCAACTTGATGTCCACTATTAGTATTACTAATCTTTCTTATTCATACATCTAACTACTACTCATCTAGTCTCCTTACTTCCGGTGCACCTTCTCCTGTACTTATGTACATTACACGACTGATCCTTCAAAGACAAGTTATGTCCCTTTATGAAGCTTTCTCCAATCACTCTGGGTTACATAAAAACCCTTCCATAAATTTCTATAGAAATTTATATTAAAAATCAAAGAAACTGATATAATGTAAAGCCATACAGCATATGGCTATACCTTAATTTCATACATATTCAGGTGCTGAGCTTTTTCATTGTTGTACCAGGTTAATCTTGTCACCCTTTGTTGCCCCCCTCTCAACTAATTAGACAGAAAAATTATAGATAGATAAACAGAGATGGATGGATGGATGGATGGATAGAACATTTATTAAGCATCTGCTATGGTTCTGAAACTGTGCTAGGTATATAAATAAAATCAGAGAGTTTCTACTCCTAGGAGTTTAAATTCTCAAAGAGAAACTAAAACATAAAGGGGAAATGGAAAGGGGGAAGACAGGTTGATGGTAAGGATGTGGAGCAGTGAGCTGAGCTGAGAGAGAACTCAACATGGGTGGGGTCCCTTGTGATGCTGGCACTGGAAGGAACTTCAGAGATCATCTTATCTGACTGCTTTTAGGAGAGGAGGCCAGTTAGTCATCCATCAAGAGAGTAGCCCCAGAGCTGGGGCATCTTGAGGGGGCTGAGGCTGAATACAGGTATCACACTACCTCTCTTCAAACTCTCCATAGCACAAAGCACGTGAAATTACTCAATAAATACTCAAAAATGTGAACAGATAATAAGCAATATTCTTCTAGAAAGTGTGCCTTCCTCCAATAGCCCTACATACATCATAAATGCTGTTGCCTGTACATCCATCACAGACTAGGTTAAAATGCTTTCTCTTCTCCCTTGCTAGATAGCCTATGACTTGGAGCTGTGATAGATAACCGACCTTTCCTGCTCTAGTATTTCAACTCTACAGTCTCTCAATTTGAGATGGCTAAAAATGCATTTCACCTGAGAGGAAATTTGTCAGAACACAGAGAGGATTTTGACTTTCCTAGGGTAAACTTGAGTTAACATCTACTGATGGGAGACTGCAAAGGCTTAAAGTCAGTTTCTGACCAGATTCTAAGTCCAAATTTATCAAATGAGCAACGTCCAATGGTTTATGAACCAGTGACTCTAAGATGAGCCAGCGAGGAAAGAATGGCCTTAGCAAACTGGAAGGAACCTCTACTTTGGTTTACATTTGAAGAAGGTGAGAGCCAGAGAGGGCAAGCCATCTGCGCAAGGTCACACAGCTAATACATAGCTCAGAATTCAAGTCTAAGTCTTCACAACATCATGTTTCCTTTTTCTTAGAAGTGACCACGCTCATTCCCGTTTCTACCTTCTTCAGTCACATCATTCCTCTGTATTTAAATACCCTTATCCCTCTTAGACACTACCAAGAAATACCCATGCTTGGGTCCAGAACTAAACTCAGTTCCTCCTTGAGTTCAACCCTTACTGATCCCCTTTCTTTGGATTTCAGAGTAGCTTAGAGGTAGAAGAGACTTGGAGGTCCCACCCATCCTCATACATCCATCTACATTGACAGGGAACTTCTACCTCCAAGAAAGTCTATTCTGTTCTTGGGCTATTTGAATTGTGAGAAAGCTTTTCCTTATACCAAATATACCACTCCACAACTTCTGCCCACTGCTTCTAATTATTCTAGGGCCAAGTTTTGTGAATTGAATGATTCTTTCACAGGACAGCACTGAAGAGTGATATCATGGTCCTTGCCAAGTTTTCTTTTCTCTAGACTGAAGCATTCCCGATTCTTTCCACAGTCATCCTTCTCCAATCTCTTCACCATCCCAATAACTCCATCTCTGATTCACTTAAGTTATTCACTACTGTTTTGTGACCACTGGTCTTGAAAATGCCTTGAGGTCAAGGGTCATATCTTATACTTCTTCTAGAACCCCCAGAACCTGTAGAACATAGTAAGAATTGCCTATAAAATTGTTGATTGCTTGGGTCAAAGTTTTCACACTTCTCTTTGGGTATGAGTAAACACATTAATGTGACAAGATTCAATTCAAATGAAATCAACTAAAAATTATTTTGTCCCAATTAAGGCATTGTGCTAGGGGAGAAAAAAATGAAACAGTCCCTCCAGAAGTTTACATTTTACTAGAGGATGCAAGATGTGTACAAGTAAATAAATTCACAGAAATGTCAAGAAAAAGAGTCCTAATAACAGGGAAAAGAATCAGAAAAACATTTCATGTAGGAGGTGGCATATAAGGTGAACCTTAACAAAAGTTAGAAATTCTCTTAGCAGGAGGAAGTGAATTCCCAACAAAAGGAGCCACAAGACGTTCTGGGGGTGGCCATACAGAGTGGGGCTTTGCTTATGACATAATAGAGATCGTTCTCCTTTAAAACCCACCCCCAACCACCCCAATCGGCCCTAGTGAGAAATATGAAGCAATGGTTGCCCTTCCTTCCTTTGAAAAAAAAAAGGATGGTTTGGTATCGATGCTGTCACTGAAAATGGATATGCTTTATTCAGTAAGTAATGTTTTCTTTCATCTTTCCTCCCTTCTAATCCTTAAAGAAAGATTGACCTGGGCAAATTCAGTAAGTCAGTTTCTTTCAATTATATAACAAGGATAAACAACTCAGTCCACTTTTTCTGTACCTTTTCAAACCGATTACAGACAAGAGTGGGTCTTTCTCCTCCAACTGGATGGCTCCTCTTCTATAAATGTAACAGTGACCTTTAGAAGCCGCTTTATTGGGAGCTACTTCATTTTCCATGTTTCTCTGTTTCCAGAACATGATTAATTCTTGGCAAAGACTGCTTTTCTCACAGCTGAAAACACTGGCAGGCCACAAATGTGAATGACTAGGTTGGGAAATAAGAAACTGCTGCTCTTCAGATCGAATGCTCCTCGGGAGAACTTTTGCTCATGATTAATTAAATTCATTACTAATTAGAAAATTACTCTGAGAATTACTGTGTTTTGGCCTTTTCAATCAGGCTTCCAAATTGGGGGTTGTTGAGAGTTATGTTGTTTTACATAGAACCCAGGGTGCAGTCAGACCGTCTCCTAAAATCACAGCCCAAAGCCGCCCGGTCACTTTCCCGCCGGCCAATAAAAATTTCCAAGCTTTCCAGGACTGTCTTTAGGCCAACTGGGATGAAAGGAAAACTCAGAAAGTATCATGGGGAGTCTGCCTAAATGGAATAGAGGGAAGATTAGCTAGGCAATGAAGAGAGCCTCATCAGCAATTTCTGCAACCCCTCTTTGGGAAGGTAGCATTGGTTTACTCAGGAGCTCATTACCTGCAACAAATTACCCAAGTATCAGGACCAGCCCTCCTGAATGCAACACAAGTGGGGAATGGGGAGTGGAAAGAGTACTGACAAGGCAGCAGGAGACACACAGTTCTACCACTCCTCCTCACTGTGTGGTCCTAGGGAAATCACTTCTCCATCCGTTTTTCTATCAGAGAGGGATCATACTAGCTACTGTATGGGTACTGTGAAAGGGGCAAAATGGATAGCAGATGAATATGCCATTGGGATTATTGGAAGGTTCAGAACCCAGTCAACTGTGGCCTTTTGGATACTGACTGCCCACTGCCAAAGGGAAGGCTCTCTCTAAGCTTAGAAGAATTCTCAGTCACTCTATCCTCAAAAATTCATAAGAATTCATCTCATGGAAAGCCCTCACTACAGCAATGTTATGGCATACATAGAGCATACTTCTGTTTGCCTCAGTTTCCTCAATTGTAAATTGCCACACTTACCTCCCAGGGTTGCTGTGGAGGATCAAATGAGATACTTGTAAAGAAAGGGCTTGGCACACAGTAGGTTCTACATCAACGTTAGATAGAATTGTTCATTAATTACCCTGGGCAAGTCATTTAACCTCATTTGCTTCAGTTTTCTTATATCATCAAGTACCTTTCATGAGAGATACATCCATTTCACACCAACACCAAAAGAGTTACCCCACAGGGATTTTTCTCATAATCACTCACGACTATCCTAGGAAGAATGACTCAAAGGACATCTTTGGAAGAGCCCATATCATCTCCAGGGGAATGTTTTGTAAGAGGATGGCTCACAAGGAAGCCACAGATGAAATTTATGCATTGCAATAATCCAATGGCAATTATCCAGCAAAAAGATACTCCCTTACTCTGAGAAAAGCAGAGTCTGAGACAAGCAGCAGATGATACAGTGCAGAAAAAGGTGCCTTAAATCAAATGGGTTACCATATGCCGAAGCCCTTACGAGCCTTACAGCACTCCATAAATGCCAGCTACTATTAGAAGATGACACAACAACATACCTGTTGTGTCAGAGAGGAAGAAAGGCAAGAGAATTACCTTTCCTGGGACATACACACAACTCCCCAAAGGGACTGTGCATCTAGCAAGCCCCACCTCTGATGAGAGTGATTTCAGAATCCCAAAGGCTTTCTCAGTTTTTAACAAGGGAAGTCCCCACGGAGTTACAAACTAAGTTAAAATACAACTCAAACTGCTTTAACGCTCCTGGTTCACACCTGTCCAGTCGCATGCTTGCACAGATGCTGTAGTTAACCAGAAGGAACCCCTGGATTTGGGGGGAGAGGCCTGGGTTCAAATCCTAGCCCTCAGTAAGTCATGCTGGGCAGTTCATTTTGAGGACTTTCCACATCTATAATATGAGGGATTGGACTGCATGGATTAGAAAGCCCTTTCTACCTCTAAAATTTCCCAGTCACATCATGTTGAAGCAACATGTAAAAAAGGAGAATTAGCAGAAATGCAGGAATCAAACATGAAATCTTAATCTATGTCAGTGTGAGACATTTTAATTTCTTTTATTTCACCTTATTTTGTATATATTTCAATGCCTCAGGGTCATTTTCATCTATTAAAGACTTTTGGAACACCTCACATGTACATGCTGTCTTCCATATTAGAATTTAAGCTCTCTGCAGACAAGAACTGCTTCTTTTGGTTTTTTCCTTTCTGCTTTTGCATCTGAGAAAGTACTTAATAAATGCTTACTGAAGGGAGACTGACTTTCTCTATGTGAGGTGGTGGCGCAGATTCTCAAACTCCAGGAACCAAAGCTTTCATATCAAACCCAAGAGTAATGATGATGTCTCTGAATGGCAAACTCACTAAATTATCCTGCACAAGAGTCAAACTGTCCAAGATTTTATTTTTTTTCCTGTCAAATACCCAAGAATTTTCTACTTAGATCCTTAACATATCATCCAGGAGAAATTTCTGTGGACAATTCATCTTGATCTTGTATTACAAGAGGTCAGAGATAGGTACTAGATCAATGAACAGTGGGCTTAAACCCAGATGCAGGGAAGGGAATTGATCAGGCTCTGACTACAGTTAGGAAGGGGCCTCCAAGTGGTGCAGTGGATAGAGCACTGGGCCTGGGTCAGAAAGATCCAACTTTAATCTGACGTCAGACACTTGCCAGCTGTGTGATCCAGGACAAGTCGCTTAATGCCCACTTATTTCCCTCAGTTTCTCATCTGTAAAATGGAGACACACTGAAGGAAATTGTAGACCGTTCCAGCAGGTTTGCCAAGAAAGTCCATGGGTTCATATAGAGTAGGACATGGCTGAACCACAAGTAGGAAGCATTTTAACAACGCCCCCCCCCCCCCATGTCATTAGCTCCACTGAAAAAGTGACCTAGAGAAAAAGTATCTTTTCTTAATAGTTTCCTTCCCTGCCCCTCCCCTAGCCTCACCACCCCCAGTTTCCCCATAGGATGATGTAATTATTTACTTTGAGGGGTTGCAATAAGGTACAAAATGGCTGTCCACAAAGCCCAGTGTCATGAGACATGCCTCTTTCAGCATTGTTTGAGCAATTAGTAACACATAAACAGATTAGACTCAGATTCTGCCTGTTGGACTTGCTCTCTCCTCCTCTCTGTGGTTATGAAAGGGGTGGGGGTGGGGGGTTATTTTCCAGGGAATTAAGGAGAGCAAATACACCATGCTACATCAGGTATTCTTCTTGAGGTCACCTCTACAAGTGCCCTTTCTTGCCAGTTCCCACCATTTACTGAGACTTCTGCTATCTACCCAAACCCCCCACACTCTCCATGACCCAGCTCAGACTAGCCTTTCCATCACTTTCCTTGACAGCACAGCTCGCGCTGACCTCTCTGGGCTTAGGACTCCTAGTATCTAGAGTTAGTGCCACATATTTCCATAGGTCCTCTTTGAGGATGGAGATTATTCATTATTCTTGGAGCCTGGCAAGTAGTAGATGCTTTAAAATGACTGTTGAATTAAACTCAGTTTATCCCTTGAGTAATCTCTGGATGCCATCTTATTACTTCATGATGCCTCTAAGCAAACCTAAGGACAGAAAACATGTCATACACTGCTTCTACATTTTCCCATATGGCCAACTAGAGCCAGGTATAAAGTAGTCATGATGAAGGACACTGACAGAGTACTTCAAAATGAGCACTGGACTGGACCCGTGACTTTGCCAGTACAGGGAATTCTGGGAGTGAAGAAGCTCTCTGAGGATGCAGGCAGCACCTTCTTAGTGACTGAGTGACTTGACCAGTATGACGCAGACAACATTATCAGAAGTGGGACCTAAACCAGATCTTCCTAGCTTCAGAGCCAACTTTCTATCCATTGCAATATACTGTCTTACATAATACTTTAAAGTTTGTAAAGCACTATGTATGTATATATGTATCTATCCATCTAGCTATCCTCATTTGAAACTTGTTAACAACCTTAGGACACAGAGGTGCCATATATCTTTCTTTCTATCTGTCTTGTCTGTCTATCTATCTATCTATCTATCTATCTCTCTATCCTTATTTGAAGCTTGTTAACAACACAGAGGTGTCATAGATCTTTCTTTCTGTCTTGTCTATCTGTCTATCTATCTATCTCTCTATCTATCTATCCTTATCTGAAGCTTGTTAACAACCCTAGGACACAGAGGTGCCACAGATATATCCAGAACAACCTATTTGTTTCTGTTGTTATCCAGTTGTTTAAATCATATCAGACTTCTCCTGACCCCATTTAGGACTTTCTTGGCACATCTACTGGAACGATTTACCATTTCCTTTTTCAGTTCATTTGACAAATGAGGAAACTAAGGCAAAAAGTGACTTGTCCAAAGTCATGTAGCTAGTGTATGAGACTGGATTTGAACTCAGGTTGTCCTCTTAAAAGGTGTCAAAAGGAGGCTCAGAAAAGTCACAATATAGTAAATGCCAGAGGTAGAATTTTCAATTGACTGGTGAATTGTTAAAGTCTCTGAGAAATTCACACTGTGAAAGATCCTTGGACAGTATGTTTGTAAAGATGAATGGAAATGCTCCAGAAGACAACAACTGTGGAAGATGGATAGAAACTTGAACAAATGTCTACAAGTGTATCATCCAAGGTGTCTTGAAAGATTATACACATAAATCACAATTTTATATGTTGTATAAAGGAGACTTTTTTCAGCAAATAAGATTTCAATCAGATTATTGATCTGAAATGACCAGCTATGAAAACTCAGTCAATATGCATTTACTGGGTATCTAATATATGCCAAGAACTGTGTTAAGTGCTAGGGATACAAGAAAAAGCAAAAGACAGTTCCTGCCTCAACAAGCTCACAATGGAATGGAGCAGCTCATAGTCTCTAACAGAGATCCATTGTAAGGTTTGGATTATAAGATATCTGGGAGTAGGAATCATGTCTTATTAGTGGTAGTATCCTGTAATGGGAAGAGTCCTGGGTTTGGAGTCAGAGGACTCGAGTTCTTGTTGTGAGCTGCTACTTTCTACCGAGGTGACTTTGGACATGTCATTTCACCATCCTGGGCTTCAGTTTACTGACCTGCAAAATGAAGAGGGCAGGACCAGAGACTGGACTAGACTCAAATAGTTGAGTTTGACACCACTAAACCATATATATGAGGGTCACTAACCTGCACATAAGGATCCCTGTGGGCCTCATATTGGTTTAGAAAATCACCTAGCAACATTCTCTGTTTTTTTGCATTTGTATTCATTTTGTTAAATATTTCCCAATTATATTTTAATCTATCAGCATTTAGAACACCACTTGGCTAGATAATCTCTCTGGTTACTTCAAACTTAGGAGTTGATGGTCTGTATCTAGAAGCATGCCTTAAATATACCTACTCACTAAATACTGTTGGAATCACTATTCTGTCACTGTCCAGTCATGTCTGACTATTTGGGGTGTTCAAGGCAAAGATGCTGTAGTGATCTGTCCATTCCTTCTCCAGCTCATTTGACAGATGAGGAGCTGAGGCAGACAGGGTTAAGTTATTTGCTCAGGGTCATACAGCTAGGAAGCGTTGTAGGCCAGATTTGAACTCAGGAGAAGATGAGTCTTCCTGGTTCCCAGTCCTGTGCTCTATCCACTTTGCTGCCCTTGAATCCTAGTTGGGTTTTCTTAAAGGAGGGCTCATCATTCAAGGACTTGGAGAAAATCTCCTTCACAGCTGGAGGTGGTTAAGGGGCTTGGTAGGAGTGAAGGACTAGTGAAAGTAAAGGTAGGCCAGGTGTATAATTAAAAGACAGATAAAAGAAACTAAGAAAGATTCGTTCCCAAGAAAACTTCATCAGGAACGTGCAAAGCTGAATGATGACGGGGAGCAGGCCTTACTGTGGCCTACCAGTGCAGCTGCAAGACTCGGGGGCATTTCTGAGGAATGAAAGCCCCAAAAAAGCTGTCACTCCTTTCCCTCAGACTGGCTCTGGACAGAGGTTTGGGCCATTTGCTCTACCCTCCCAGCTCAGAACATCCACATGACCAGGCCCCCTCACTTCCTGACATTCCCCTGACACAGACCCCACTGCCAAAGGCAATAGGAAAATCATGGCTTTGAGGGCAAAATAATAATGTCTGGAGATTTTGCCCTAAGCTCAATTTTTTGCTTTAGTTTAAAGAACTTTTAGTTTAAACTTTTTAGTTTAAGGAGGGTGTGAAATGGTCTAAATACTTAGAATCTAGAGCCGGAAAGGGCCCAGTTGACAAATCATTTTTTAACAGATGTAGAAACTGAGGCTGAAAGTGCCAAAGGACATGCTGGTAATTAGCGGTCATTCAGACCCAGCCCTTTGATTCGAAATCCAGTGTTGTTTCCACTGTACTGCCTTTAATGCCCATGATTTATCCTAAAAAGTCTCTTCACCCTGATTATTTGCCCTGGTATATCTCTTACGTATCAAAACTGACTTGACAAGCCTGTGTTGTTCAGGGCATCATTTTTCTCCTTTTAAGAGACAGACACTGTGGGGCCTCTCCCAGATTTTTAAAAACTCCCTCCTAGATGAGAGATAGTGTCACTGTGATGAAACCAATTCCTCCACTGTCCTTGGGCTTCTTGAAGGGAGTCCGCATTCATTCCTCCCTTATTTCAGCAATTTCATATCTTTCCCTGTCAGATACCATCTTCTCAGCTCAAAACTGAGCACGACTTTAGCAAAGAGAAAATTTTTAAAGGCTTTAGAATATTGCCAGGCCCAAGCAATAACCACAACAAATGGCATTTCCATAACAGGTTAAGATCTACATTTAAACCTTAACACTTGAAACACTTAAACCGCAATCCTTCAAGGCTTTTTCAAACAACAATCCAATGAAGTAGGCACTGGAAGCCTTACAATTTCATTTTACTGGTGAGGAAACTGAGCCTCAGAGTCATGAAATGACTTGCCCATCATCACACAGTCAGCAAACAACGAGCTAAGATCCAGTCTCAGATCTCCTCATCCTTCATTCCTACCCGGACTCATCTCAAATGTCAGTTCATATTTAAGACCGTTCCTGATCTTCCCCCAAGCTCCTCAATGGGATCTGATAAAAATTACTTTGCATTTACATTGCAAATATTTTGTATTTACTTTTCTGTGTATATGGATGTGCTGCCATGTCTCATCTCCCATCTATACTACTCCATTAGCATTTTAACTCCTTGAGGGCAAATACCATTTTCTGCTTATATATACCCAGCACAATGATTGACATAGAGCAGGCTTGCTATAAGCAAAGTTTGCTAGATTAAACGTAATTGCCCTCTCTCCTACATAATGTACTTAAATAACTTTCTTCATTGCCTTTTACATTTCTTCCCAGTTACATCCCATTTATAAAGCTTTTCTGCCCACCCCACCCCCCAATAACCATATGTTGTCTCCTTGCACTAACCTTACACTGAGTCATTCAGCCGAGTTTCCCCTTTGGCAGCATTGCCATTGGGTTTTCTGACCCTTTGTTCAGCCAGTTTGGTTTTATCATGTCCCTTCCCTTTTTTTTTATTTTTTTAAATTTTCTATCTATTAATTCAATCCCAATGTTTTTTCCTCTGTTTCTCTCGTTAGCCTTTGAAGACCATTCAGTCCAACCCATGACTTGGTACAAAGTAATATGTGGGTGCTTCAACCTTGTTAAGAGTTAATAAATAAAAGAGCTGAGGTACCTCCACCCATCCTGCTATGTAGGAGCACAGAATTTAAGAGCTGGAAGGGACAGTTTATTCCTTCAAGCAACTGGAAGGCTCCAATATGTTTCCATTATCTCCAAAATTCCCTGACTGACCCAGCTCCTACAGATGCTGAAAATACTCAGTCACCATGGCAACATGCAGATTTTTGTCTACTTTTTAATATGGTTGAAAATGGTATAGGTCACTACTTGGCCAGTCGGGTGGCTGACAGCACCTTTAACAACTGTGGGCACACACATCTGTCTCCTCAGGGATTTGTCATGTTCCAATCTTGTGCGTTTATAAAGATCTCAGGACATGACACCCAGGAGCAAAACTCACTGGCCAGGCCTAATTGTAACCACCAGGCTGCTGAAGAATAAGTGTGTTCAAGAAGTCCTACTGACCCAAAAGAGGCTTAGAGAAACTGACTCAGTTTCAAGAAACCCAAATACCAGAATCATGGTGTCTCAGATGGAGAGATAGACAGACAGACAGACAGACGGATAGATAAGATAGATAGAGATTTAGAAGAGGATATTTAGAAACATAATTAGATATCAGATAGCAATACAAATAGATATCTAGATAAACAGATAGAAATAAATTTAGATATTTAAATATAAGGATAGAGATGGAAATAGAGAGATTTGATATGTAGAGATAACTACAGATAGATATTGAGATAGATATAGAGGTAGATATAGATTTAGAAATTTAGGTAAAGAGATAGAGAAAAATAGAGAAAGAGATTTCAATATGTAGACAGATACAGACACAGAGCTGGAAATCATCAAATGCAACCCCTTCATTTTAGAAATGAAGAAACAGAGCCCCAGAGAAGCTGAAATGATTTTCCAAGGCTCCCAGAGGGAGGCAGGAAGTTCACACTTGGGTTTTCTAGTTTAAAGATCCTGCCCCAACAACTCCAACCTGCACTGACTCCTCAGCTATAGCACTCATTCTGGCAATTACTCACCGCCTTCTTTGGGTTGCTCTCAGTTTCATTTTTTATTCTTGCCTCCCCAGGGGAAAGAACACTACTAGATCGGGAGTCAGAAGATCTGGACAAATTTAAGTCCCAGTTCTAAGACCTTTGGGACAATGGACAAATGGAGTTTCTCCATCTGAAAAATGAGGAGGCTGGCCTCAATAATTTCCATAGTCCTTTTGAACTCAAAATCCATATATTGGATGGTGAGCTCTTCCATGGCATTTTTCGCCCTCTATGCCTTAAAGGTCTCCCTCTTCAGAGCTGGAAATAAGCCTGGGGCTTAGATCCAAGGTACTGAAATTTAAAAGGAGCTAAGAGCATGTGAATTACTTCAAGCACATAGAAATAATTGAGTTAAGCACCTTGTAAGCAAGAATAATTCACTAAAAATAAAAAAGGAAGCCACCCCACCTATGAAAGTTCATCTCCCATGCCTGACCCTGTCATCTCATTACACACAGACGCTACTCCAAGGGCTTGGCCTGCTTATTCCGCCCTCCCCACCACCCCAGAAATGAGTCTTGTGGGTACCTCTTACAGGGTCTTGTTTTAAATTCTCTCCCTCCCTAAAGTATTCCCAAACACAACAACCTCAAGTTGATTTGTCTAGAACCTTTATCTGAGAGCACTTTTCCTGCTGCTTCTAAAGTATATTCTGTCATGCTTAGGGGTCAGGTTTGCCTCTGTACCTAGCAGAAGGCTAATCTACACATTGTTTCTGTTGCTGTTCAGTTATTTCAAGTGCGTCCAACTCTTCATGACCCCATTTGGGATTCTCTTGGCAAAGATACTGGAGTGGTTTGCCATTTACTTCTCTAGCTCATTTTATAGATGAGGAAACTGAGGCAAGCAGGGTTAAGTGACTTATCCAGGTTCAAACGGCTAGTAAGTGTCTGAGGCCAGATTTGAACTCAGGAAGATGAGTCTTTCTGAATCTAAGCCCTGTACTCTATCCACTGTGCTGTCTAGCTGTCTAATCACATGTTAATTAGAATTTAAATATTTTAGAGCTACACAAAAAAGTTTAGGTCAAGTCAGCAAAGCATTTTATGAGGGCAGCTAGGTGGCACAGTAGATAGAGCAAGGGGCCAGGATTGAAAAAGATCTGAATTCCAATTCTACCTCAGGTATTTCTTAGCTGTGTGTCCCTTGCCAAGTCACCTACCTCTGTTTCTTTGAGTTTCCTCATCTGTCAAAAGAGCTGGAGAAGGAAATGGCAAACCACTCTAGTATCTTTGCCAAGAAAATCCCAAATGAGGTCATAAAGAGTCAGACATGACTGAATCCAGCAAGCATCAAGGGATCCAGGTATTCTAAGTGTTGGCTATACAAAGAAAGGCAAAAGATGGTCCCTGCCTCAAGGAGCTTATAGTCTAATGAGGGAGACAACATGGAAACAACTATGTATAAATAAGATAAAAACAAGATAAACTGGAAATAATCAACAGTGGGAAGGCACTAGCATTAAGGGGGATCTCCTTGCAGAAGGAGAGATTCGAGCTGAGACTTACAGGAAGCCAGGAAGCAGAGAGGAGGAAGGTGAGTATTCCAGGCATGGGGGCAGCCAGTAAGAACACAGTCTTTGAGGAAAAGCAAAGAGACCAGTGTAATGGAATAGTAGAGAATTTTGTCTGTCTTTGTAATCCCAACACTCAGTACAATGAGTCATACACAATGGGCATTTGATAAATCCTCATTAACTTGGCTTGACTGTTCTGACTGGGTCCACTACAAATCTGTCATCCATTCTTATGGGCCATCACCAATCATCTTGAGTTATGTCTTGCCACTGGTCTAGATGAATGTGGAGTAGAGAATGAGGCTGATGACTTTGTGCAGCTCTGCCTCACTTAAATACAATTCACATGCGAGTCAGGATATCACCCCATGATGTCACTGGTCCTCCTCTAGAATGAAGGATAGATGGACAACAAACAATGGTTTGCTCAAGTCCCAGAGGTTGGTTTCCCTTCTCTTAGAAAGTGACATGGCCCCTTTCTACCTGTCCCCTTGATGCCGTGGTCATTTCTAAATTCTTATTCCTGTGTTCTAATTTTCCAGTTATTAATAACCACCCCCAGCCAATCCCTTTTTATTTTACCTTCTACCTTGGACTTATTTATCTGTGAACATACAATATTCCCGCTCCTCTATTCGTCAAGGTAGAATGTAAAGTCCTTGAAGCTAGGGACTGTCTCACTTTTGTGCACATCACTGACTGGCACAGTGAAGGTGTTTCATAAATACCTGTTGATCGATCCTTTGGAAGTGGAACTCAACAGGACTAAGCCTCTTTCTATATGTTGTTCCCTCTGTTAAACACCTCAGATAATATTTGCCACATCTCTGAGACTCCTCCAAAGGACCCAAGCCTGTCCTGAGTCTGACCAAATTTAAATGACCTCGGGGCGCATTATATAATGCTCCATTTTCTTTTTTAAACAAAGCCTACTTTTATTGATTTATTGATTTAACTGATTTTATTGATTGATTTTATTATTTACTCTTAAGAAAGGTTTCAACTGCTACTGTGAATGTTTCTTTATTTTTAGCCTGTAAGTCCTTTTTGCTGTTTTCTCCTTAGCTAGAAAACAGACTGTCTTCATAAATAAACTGATACAAAACCACCTTTAAATGAGGAAACAAGTAGGAGTGGGGATAATGGAGCAGGGGAAAGAAATATGACACAATGAAGCTCTTCCTAGGGACCCTTCCACCACTCTGCCCTGCGTTCACTTTAAGTGGCCTTCAAGGGTACTTGAGGCAATGAAGTGGTGCAATAGCTAGAGTGATGGGGCTGAACTCAGACAGACCCGAGTTCCAATCCAGCCTCTGACATGGACGAGCTGTGGGATCCTGGACAAGTCACTTAACTTCTATTTGCTTTAGTTTCCTCATCTATAATATAGCCCTTACCTCCCAGGGCTGATAATAGGATGAAATGAGAGAATAATTGTAAAGTACTTAGCACAGTGCCTAGGATACAGTAGGTACAATATAAATGTTAGCTATCATTAGCACCATCACCATTATTCAACGCTTAGTTCAAGTTTCTCCTCCTCCTATAGGCCTTTCCTGATCCCTCCAGTTACTACTGACTCCCCCCATCACATTTTATTTATTTGTCAAATATCTTAGACTTATTTATCCCACTCTAGGAATCCTCTTAAAGGATTCATAGTCTAAAAATTAAAAATGCACCTTATCCCCATAGAAATATTCATTGCTTTTCACAAGTTAGGCAGCTGAGTGGTTCAATGGATGAGTGATAGACCTGGATTTGGAAGACTTTAATTCAAATCATTCCTCAGACTCCTACTAGTTTTGTAACACTGACCAAGTCACTTATACTCTGTACCTCAGTTTCCTCATCTGCAAAATAGGGATAATGGCAGCAAGGGTTGTCGTAAGGATAAAATGAGAAAATGTATGTAAACTGCTTCACAACTATTAGAAAAGATTTATGAATACTAGTAGGAGGAGGAGTAAAGCTGCCAAGTATTTTTGGGCTGGGGCAGCTAGATGGCCTCCTGTCTTATGCATTTTATTTTACATGAATATATTTTTCAACAAAAAAGTCCATAGGCTTCATCCAATTGCCAAAGGGGACCTTGACCCAAACAAGGTTACAGAGAAATGGACAGGCAGAGTAAGGGCCCACCCAGCCAGGGCTTCCATCCAATCCTTCTCTGAGAAAAGAAGGGCTTGAAGCCAAATCATCAAGGCTCCTGAGGTGCAGCCGGTAATGAGCTTAGCTGCCTGGCAACTAACACACAAGAATACCCCATAAAACGGATTACACGCCTCTGACTCATCCCAGATGAGTATATGATTGACCTAGTAACTGAAGTTAATTTGTACCTTCTGCCTCCTGCCAGGGCAGGTGAAGAGAGTGAACCCTAAGAAAAAACACCTAGAAAACCATGTTTAAACTTCTGCATTCTGTCGACCCCGTAGACAAGTTGTTATAATACAGGCCTCTGTGTCAAACTTCACAAGAGATTCAGGCTGTATTTTCCTGGTGCCTCATGAATTTCAGAGTTGGAAGAGGCCTTAGAGGCTAACAACTGTCAAGTTCTATATTGTATAGAAGAGGTGTTAATGTGTGGCTTTAACACTCCTTGGTGTGGTCATACTGGATTAAAATGTAATTAAGAAATATCTAACTAAATAAAATATTTTAAATATAAATAAACAATAAACCATAGATAGTATTTTAAAACTCAGTCAATATGTGGCCTGCAGAGACCTTTACATCTGGATTTGGGACCCTGGTTTCTACCTGAGCTCAACACCCTGATGTACAACATCTCTGCCAAGTTACTAGGACTCAGTGGAACACTTCTAGTGACTGAGAATCCACTCCTTCCCAAAGCAATGATAGCAAAACAAACAAACAAACAATTCCATCATGCCTCAATCTGACTGAAATTAACAAGTTCTGGCTTCTGGGAGCAAACAGAACAGATCTTCAAATTCTTGAAACAATATGTCAAATCACTACTGTTTGATGGGCACTGTGTTATGTTCAATGGATACGGAAGTGAAATGGAACACCCTCTACCCCTAAGAAGTTTCTTCTCTTCCCTAGGCTAACCACCTCGACTTCTTTACACCAGTTCTCATGTGGCATGACCATTCGTCTTCTCACCATCTTAGAACACACCCCAATTTAGCACCATCCTCCTTAAAATGTGACATCTAAAAATAGTAAAAAAGAAAAAAACACATCTGCAGATTATTCTGACAAGGACAGAAGACAGTAGGGCAGATACTATCTGTATTATAGACAGTAGGTCACACAGTGCACACCAATGACAATTACCTTTTTTGCTTGTCACATCATACTCACATGAAGTGTGTGATATACTAAGACCTTCATTCTTTAGACTTAGCCCCTTTCTGCTTCAGCTGCTTCTTCCTCTACTTCCACAGTCCACTTCTCCCATTGGTGAGTTCTTCCTGTAGCCTCCATTTTGAAGATGGCCTCCAGACCAGTCATCCATCATTCTCCAGACTCTACCACCTTGCCCCCATACAGATTTCTTCTTCCCTTTCCCCTCTTTTCAATCCCCTTTTTTCTGTTTCTTCCTCTATTAAAATATAAGCTCTTGAGGTCAGGGATATTTTTTGCACAGATTTGCATTCCTGTCACTTGATACAGCGACACATAGTAAGTACTGAATAAATGCTTGTTGGCTTGACCTCCAAAAATTTTCAATATGAGCTGATGTTTAGACAGTCTTCCTCAATCGTTTACTTATAAATTTGATTTTTTGAACTTAAATGTAGCACTTTACATTTATATTTATTAAATTTCATCTAATTAGATTCAGTCCATTGTTTTGGTCTGTTGAGATTTTTTCAATCTTGTCATCCAAATTATTAGCTATGCCTCCAAGCTGTATATAATACCTGTGAATTTGCAAAGTATGCCATCCTTGACTTCAGGTCATTAACAAAAATGGTAAAGAGTAGGGCCCCTACCAGAGACCTCCCATCAAGTTCATGCCAGCCCATTAATGGCCCCTGTTTGGATCTGGTCACCCAAGTCATGGATTCACAGAAGTGGAAGAGGCCACTCCTCAACTATGCATGAAGACTCTTCTTTAAGACCTAACTGATAAGTCAGTACAGTCTTTACTTGGTAAAGTCTTAAAGACAGTCAAGTATCACTTTCCTTTCTGTTGCTTTACCAATATATCACTGGATTTTATCCCTTGGAATACTTCTAGAATATTTTAAAAGAGCAGGTCTTTTAAAATGTAGGTAAAGAAAATAAAGTATCATACAATAAGGAGGTGTGATAATTTGTCTATCATTTATTCACACTTCACCTTCCATTCCTTTCCCACCCACACCCCCACATCCCCTTGCCTAAGACCCAAATATTGAGAAGAGGGAAAGTTTTGAAGTGGACAGAAAGGTAATTTTACAAAATGTTGCCCAAGGAGGGCAGATGAAGAAACTGAGGCAGACAGATGAAGTAACTTGCCCAGGATCACACACCTAGTATCAGAGGATTTGAACCCAGATTTCTATTGCCTCCAGATTCAGTATACTATCTACCGTGCCACCTAGCAGCCTCTATAGACTTCTGGATTTGGAGTCAAAGAACCTATGTTTGAATATCCCTGTCCTAACAGACATGATCTGTTACACATAAGAAATTACATATAAGGTTATTAATGATTTAGAAAATTATGGAATCTCCAAGACAGAAGGAAGATCACGAGTTATCTAGCCCAATCTCTTTTTCTTTTTCTTCTTTTTTCTTTTTAAACAAATGATGAAACTGAGTCCCAGAAAGGTTAAATGAATTGCTAAGATCACACAGTAATTTTGTACCAGATCTGGGATCAGAAGTTGCGTGTCCTATAGCTAGGTCAAGCATTCTTTCCACTATAACATGAAGCCACAATAAATTATTAAAGCCTAACTTAAAAGTAACAGCTGAAAAGCGGTCATCTAGCCAAAACTTGCAAAGTCAAAAGGGAGTCACACAATTGCCAAGAGGATGCAGGACCCCTGGGACAGTCAGTGTCATTCATGTAGGAAGATAACTTGTTTTAGGCTCTAAAATTATACCACACAGACACTTCCACAAAATTCCACATTTCTTTGTCTCTCAAGGCCAGTCTTACAAAAGCATTAAGAATGTAGAGACATTGTACTTAGAGCTAGAAGAGGCCTTAAATCTCTATGCTTATTTCCAAAGCTCTAGTACAATTTCCTATTTACAGACTGGGAAACTGAGATTAAAAGAGATAAAATGCTTTGGGACCCAGGGTATGGGATCCCAAATTCAGCACTCTTCCCATTACATCAAGCTGAGTCCAGAACCCAAACTCAATTTAACACCCAAGAACACAGGATCCTAAAAAGTTTCATTCTGAAATCCAATAAAAGGCTTAGGGTTCCAATGAAAAAAAGCTGGGGAGGAAAATGGGCTTTTGTTTGGTGCCTTTGCTGAAAGAGTTAGATAGCTTGGCTTCAGGTTTCAAGACTTAACTTTATTTTATTTTTCATCTGCACCACTAAGCATCCACTGAACTGTGCACAAATAAGGTCCCTTTTGGATTCAGGTAGAGGGTGTTACTTCACACACTCCACAAAGATATTAGATGTCTTTCTTCCTCTGTCCACCTGCATGTAACCAACAATTTCTGGAGTAACTGAAGGAGCTCAGTATCCTTTGCTTCACATACAAGAAAATCTCAGTCCCCCTAAATAATTCCTCAGTAAGAGGGAAATAAAGCATAATGCATAAGAGACACTATATCCTTGGAGTAAAGAGAGCACAGATTCAGGTCCTACCACTGATACATGCTAGCCATGTGAACAGAGGCGAGTCACTTAACGTATTAGCACCCCCAGGCAATTCTCTTCAGACATTTTCTTTTGTTTTGGGGAGTTTGGGGGGGTTTTTTGGGTTCTTGGGGTGTTTTTCCTTTCTTCCAGACTTACTTCCTGAATTTAGATTTCACCTAGGATTAGGTTCTGAGTACTTCTGGAGGGAATATCTGGGCTTTCATTGGTCCTGTTTGCATTCCTAGGTCCTTCTGTTGATTTCTCCAGGGATGGAGTGTTGTGTTCTTCAAGGATTTCTGAGGCAGCTAAGCCATGTACTTGCATGCTTTGAGGCTATCAAAAGCCATATGATCCGGGGGAAAGTCTGAGCACCCCTCTCATGACCTGAGCTTTATAAACTCCTAAATGGCATTTAGAGCTGAACAAAACTATGAGCTTGTCCCTAGTTGGAACTCCAGTAGACTGCTGCTAGATCTAATCATCCTCAGCTAGGGGGAAGTCAGTCTGTGCAGGTTGAGATGATTGAACTATAGGTTTTCCCTTGGTCTGAATTCATACTGGGCTAGAGGCTAGATCTGAGACCCTGCTTTGCTCCTGGGGTCACAGTCATAAAGCTACTGCCTGCCTCTGTTCCTAGTTCTTGCTTAGCACACAGCCTCAGGCTGTGACAACACTTTGCCCTAGTCAGTCCCAAACACAGGTCTCCTTAATCCCCACTGGATATATAACCCAGTTCTCAAGTACAAATGACAGCACTATTAGAAGACCTCTTCCTGCTCCCTGGTCATCACTGGGACCTTTTGTGCTGGATCCAGTACCTACTCTTGCCTTAGTACAAGCCCCGAGCCCCAGGGTAACCTCATATGTGGTGCCTTGCTCACTAAAGTTCACCCTCAATTTAAAAGATCTCTGTTATCTCTGTGAAGATACCTAGACTGGGAAAATAAACTCATTCTAATTTTCCTTGGATTCCCAATCAAGACTTGATCTCATACATTACCGAGGTCTTTATGGAATAGTTGTAGCAGGAACTACACTGTACAGCTCACTCCTACTTCACAATCTTAGGCTAGTCTATTTTATTTCCTTTTAAACTAAGTATTTCATTATTATTTATACATAGCACTACCACCTGGGAGTTCTTAAGGCAGGTAGATAGCACAGTGGATAAAATACAGGACTTGGAGTCATCAAGGCCTTAGTTTGAATCTTGCTTCAATCAGTTAGTAATACTTACTAACACTTTTTCTGTTCCCTCATCTATAAAATGGGTATAATGGTAACAGAAACTTCCTCAAAGGGCAGTTGTGAGGAATTGACAATAGACAAAGCACTTTGTAAACCTTAAAGCTCTATATAAATACTACTGTTATTGCTTGTTATAGCCTTTTTGGTACATAGGAGTTGATAGGCATTTGTTAGTCTTTATCCATTGTAACTAAGAGACAAGTTATATCCCAGTCAGAAAGGTTGCTGACTTGACTATTCCAAAAAAAAATGCCATCCTCATTCCTGACTGTACCTCTGCTAATGCTAGTTCTCTTTTCTAAAATGTCATCGTTTCCTCCCACCTATTAATCAAAACACAATTTACTCTTCAGAATCTCCCTCATTTTCCATCTTCCTCCATGAAGCTCTCCTTGACTAAATCTACCCGTAAGGATGTAGCTCTTTCTCTTATATGATTCAATTAGTACCTTCTGTTGGCATTACTCCTGTGATCCTTACCTCTCCAAACAGAAAGAAGGCTCCTGGAGGGCAGGACCAAATCTTTCATATTCCATAGCACCTGATACAGTTCTAGGTATTGCGCAGTGGTCCATTAAAAACTTGCTGAATGACTGACTGACTGACTGATGTAAAATCCCCTGAACATCAAAACATTCCCTCTCAGCAAATAGAGAACTAGATAGAAGAAGCTCTCTGTGTTTTCTTCTGCTTTCCACCCATTGCTGGAATTCTGCCTTGGTTTTTTTCCCATTCTCCACCATCACAAAAACTGGCCCCACTGGCTGCTCTAGAGTGTTGGTGCTTGCTGGCTATGCAGGGACATCATCTCTTTCCTTGTTTCCCAAAGCGACTTGTCAGATGTTGTTGTCCCACCTTCGCCATGGCCTTGTCAGCAGGGAATTGTAAAAACAAAAACCAAGAAGCAATGACATCTTAACATAGATTTGGGGAATAACATTTGGTGGACAAAAAATCAATAGAAATTTGGTACAGCTCTCCAACAATGCAGCTTTTACATCAAGTAAATGTCATCTAGGGGAAATAAAAGATTTACATATACAAATTGAATTATGGGTATACAGCAGAATTCACTGCCCCATGCTAATGTTATGCCAGGATCTGTAGGGAAAGGAGGTGGGGGGTGAATTAGAGGAATGAGCAAAACATTGCCCTAGGAATTACTGATGGGTCCATGTTCTAGTTTTGACTCTCACAGGCCAGTGGAATGGGAGTTAAGGAGACCCATGGTACTTTTGAATCTCAAAAGACTAGTGGAATGGGAGTTTTGACTCCTCATCAAGGACAGTCAAAACTATAACATGGGTCTCCCTAAATCCACTAGTCTTTTGACTGTATTTGGTTAAAAGAATCAGTCCCCATAAAACACATGCCCACTAAATCCAAATATATAAAATTGTATATATAATGTAAGAGAGAATTTCAACTACTTCTTACAAAATACCAATGCCAGTAAGATAATTTACCAAATGAAGGAATGTTTACATTACACAGAAAAGGGAAAATTAAACAGAACAAGATGCTTTGTTCACAAAGAGGCAAACTACATGATGCTGCAACTTTGGAATGCTAGAACCTGAGTCATGACTCATGCCACCTTCACACCTTTGTCTAAGACAGGCTGTGGGATCCTAAGGAGGAGTAGGAGTGAGTTCCAGTCACTGGTCATGGCAAAAAGCAAGCCTTATTTGTCAGAAATCGACAACTGGGTAGAGCAGTGAATAGAGCACTGGACTTGGAATCAAGAAGACTCATCCTCATGAGTTCAAATCTGTCCTTGGACACTTACTAGCTGTGTGACCCTGAACAAGTCATCTTGAACCCTGTTATCTCAGTTTCCTCATCAGTAAAATGAGCTGGAGAAGGAAATGGTAAACCATCCCAGTATCTTTGCCAAGCAAACCTTCAAGTGGAGGCAAGATGAGTTACACACAAGTGAAATGACTGAACAACAACTTGTCAGGAACTTTAGACGCTGGGGCCAAATGGAGACAAGTGGGGAGGGATGGAAGAAGCAGCTGAGATCCAGACTGAGTTGGAAGCAGCTTTCATTAATCTATGGGCATATTTCAGAACAGCAAGTCATATCCTCAGAGTCAGGGTTGGTTGACTACACAGAATGAGAGATGTGCCCAGGAGCAGTGATGGATGGAACTTGGAAGGAAAGTTTTCCAGTTACATACAACCTCCTCGGAATAAGATTGAGAGTGGGAGAACAATAATTAATAATAATAAATAACAATACCTAAAATACTTTAAGGCTTGCAAAGTGCTTACATGTTATCTCATTTGATCCTGACACAACCATGTGAGGTAGGTTATTTATCCTCATTTCATAGGTAAGGAAACTTAGGTTGAGAAGGTTGAGTGATTCTCCGAAGATTGTCTATGTTGTATCCATCTTTCAAGGCTCAGTTCAGGGTCCTAACTTCAACAGAGCCTTTCTCAAAGACCACAGCCCATAGGGACCTCTCCTGACTTAAAGCCTACATAGCACTTCTTGTCTTGTGTTCACAAGGCATGTTTCATCACTGTTTGCTGATTTCTCATGAATATAAGCTTTATCTCCCCAACTAGATCAGATGTTCCTTGAGGACAGGGTCCCATCCCATTTTCAGTGCCTTTGTTGGTATCATTTAATTGTTCAGTGGTATCCAATTCCATGGACCATTGCAGGTCCTTATGTCTTTCATTATCTCCTGAAGTCTTTCCAAGTTCATGTTCATTGTTTCCATGACACTGTCTATCCATCTCATTCTCTGCCATCCCCTTTTCTTTTTGCCTTCAATCTTTCCCAACATTAGTCTTTTCCAATAAGTCCTCTCTTCTCATGTGGCCAAAGAATTAAAGCTTCAGTTTCAGTATTTGTCTTTCCAAAGAACAGCCTGAATTAATTTGTTTTGACTGACTTGATATCAGTACCTTGAACACTTTCAGTTTTTTTTTAATTCAATAAATATTTATTAAGTGCCTTCTACGTGTCAGGAATATGCTAAGCACTAAGGGGTACAAATAAGAAAAAGACAGGTCTTGCCCTCAATAAGCTTACAATCTCATGGGGGAAGATAAAGCACCAAAAGGGGTAGGAGGCAGGGTCAGAGAAAGTACCCAGGAGCATGACAATGGTGGAATCAAATCCAAGGAATTTGGATTTGCTGAGAAGTGGATCAAATGAAAAGGTAATAAACACTTCTCAGCCCATCATTATCAAACTAAAAAACGCAGAAGCCACAGACCTGACTGGTCATGAATATTCAGTGGTGAAATCACCTTTCTTAATGATTCTATGAACTTCAAATCAGACTCAGCACAACCACATTATTCCTGTAACTTCTAGCACAGCCCAAGTTTCATTGAAAGTTGTTTAAAATGACAGAAGGCTTGCCTATCTGGAAACTTTGATTTGGTTTCAAGGTCACTGACTGACCTACAGATCAGTACATATAACAAGTCGGGTCAAGTCCTTCAAAATAATCCTGGCTCCAATTATTCATAAGATTTAAAATTTTAATGCCGAGCATAATGTCTGAAACATGGTAGATGCTTAATAAAGGCTTATTGATTGATTGAGCTAGTCTAACCATCACATTTTACAGATAGGAAACGGAGATTTGTAGAAAGTCAGCCAGGGTCCCACAGGTACCAACCAGCAAATTTTGAAGCCTGGTCCGGAATCAAGCCCCCTGTTCTTCCAATTATTCTACTGTAGTTTTCTGTCTATGAATGTTACGAAGTTTCCTTCTCTCTACTCACATGGCCATCCCCCACTAATTCAGACCTTTATTACCATTTACTTGAATGACTGCAATCGTTTCCCAATTGGCTTCTCTGGCTCTAGGCTCTCTATTCTTCAACTAATCCTCCACCTAATTATCAAATTAATGTGCCTAAAGCATAGGTCTATGTCAATGTGGCTCAAGAAATTTCAATGACTCCCAACTGCCTTAAAGATAAAATAGAAATACTTATTTTTGGCACCCAAAGCCTTTTGCAATCTGGTTCTTTCACATTATTCCCCCTCTGCACACTCTATACACCAGCCAAACTGATCCACTTGCAGATATTCAAACACAACAATCAATCTCCCACCACCAAGCTTTTGCACTAATGATCCTCCATACCTGGAACACTCTCACCTCACCTTCATATCTTCATTGACTCCTTTTGAGATTTAGCTCAAATATGGGAGAAGACTTTTTGTTGTTTTCCTAGTTATTAATGCATCACTCTTGCCCCCTGTAATTACTTGGCATTTATTTCATATCTATATGATAGTTTAAAACTGCAGTAAGACTTATACACTGTGTATTTAACTTGTACGTATCTGTATGCATCTTGTTTTCTTTCAGCAGAATGACAGCTCTTTGAGATTTTTTTGCTCCTACTGAAATGCCTGGTACACAGTCAGTGCTTAATAGATGCTTACCAAATTGTATTGAATTGAATGAGAAACCTTCCTTCATTCAACTTACGTGAATTCTCAGTATATTTTGGTTTTTTAAGAATTCTTCAAAATGCACTGGGATGGTCACTCTCTCATGACAAGGGAGGCCAGGTGGCCCAGAGAAGAGAGTGCTGGTCTAGGAGCTAGGAAGGCCTGAGTTCAAATCTTGCCTCTGACACTCATTAGCTATGCAAACCACTTAACCTCTCTGTGCCCCAGTTTTTTCATCTGTAAAATGAGGATATTAATGGCAACTATTCTGTCAGGGTAATTGTGAGGGTCAAATGAGAGAACTTAGGTGAAATGCTTTGCCAGCCTTAGAGTATTTTATAAATGCTAGCTATTGCTATCATCATCATCATCATCAACCCACACTGCTCACATCCACTTCACATCTTAACAGGCAGCCTTCATGGGTCACTGTAGGTATTTTTAAAAAATGCATCCCTGGCTGCCAATCTCGACTAAACTAGTCCTTGGAAGAAAGATACATGGCTTGATGCTGGGCTCATCCATCTGCAAGGCCATTCCAAATCAGTAGAAACCAGCAGAACGACTGATTCGTTGGCACTGTATTTGAGAAGGGAGGACCCCATCAGTGCCTCAATGAGGCATCCAAGTAGTACTTGGATGTATGATTTTTGGACCTACCTTAAAATATTCATCTCTCAAAACAAACATATATAAACACAGACTAAAATGAAAATTTCCCCAAATCAAGCAATGGGCCCATCCATATCACTGATTGGTTGTGTGTGTGTGTGTGTGTGTGTGTGTGTGTGTGTGTGTGTGCGTGTGCTTTTATAGATAGCATATTTATTTAGTGGTCTTCAAAGCTAACAGTCAAAATAAACACCAGATTTCACTGAAACTACAATTTTCTCCCATCAGCATCAACCTTCCCCCTGCAGCACAGCACAGAGAAGATCACTGAGACCTCACTCATTGGAAAACATCCTTTTTGCGGCTTTTTAAGGATTTTTCCATTTGATGTTTCTCCCCCCATGGCAGTGAGGGAATCTTTCCAGGGGAGAATCACTGGTCCCTTATTCTCCATTTTCTAGCTGGGTCCTCAGAACTATTCAATCTAAACTGGATAGCCCTACCAGGGAATTGTACCATCCCCTCCAAACACACACCAAAACAAAACAAAGCTCAAGAATTTAAGAACAAAATCCCATTGCAATTGCAAGTACAGATAAAAAAAAAAGCAAGCATGCATATATTTATTTATGGCAAGTTTTGTGGGATCCTTTTGGTTGGGATTGTATCCATAAGGTCCCAAGACACAAGCTGTGTATTAATCTAAATATGTCTGAGAATTGAATTTCCTCTAACAACAAAAACAAACTCACTACATCCAGAATCTGTTTCCCCTAGGAAGAAGATAAAGGAAAGGGAACCAAGAGACAAGCAACTAACTCCTCATTGAAATCAGACTTTCTCTTCCACACTACTTATTTTTGTCATCATTCCTACTTTCCCACAAAGACCTGAGCCTGGGTGCTCAAAAATTCTGAAACAGGGAGAATAAAAACACGAAGGAACATAATAGAGCACAGCGTGGGCATCCAGAGTCTGAGGGACCGAACGCCAGCTCCACTACTTACACGTGTGGGGCACCGGGGCAAGTCATTTAACCTGAGTCTCAGTTTCCTAGTCTGTAAAAGAAGGGGGAGAGGAGGAAGTAGACTAGATCACCTCTAGATTTTCTTCTTGCTCTAGATTCATGATTATTGACATTTTTAAAAAGTCTGACTCCTCTTCCCTTTCTTGATTCTCCTTCTTTGACTCCCTCCTTACAGTCTTCTGGGGAGAAGTGATCCAGGACACTGCAAAGAGGTGGAGATTCCATCTCCCACCATGGTTTACTTCTTGGAAAACTCAGTGGGTAAAGAACTTAAATAAATGATTAAAATTAGATTGACAGATAGTCCTTTAGGACTACCCAAAACTGACAAGGTTCAACTCAGACCCCAGTGGGAACCGAAGACAGATGTAGATATAGGTATGGATATTATAGATATGGAGATGTATATGTAAAGATGTATATAGAGATATATGTGTATATATTCACCTATATAAATTAACAACGTGAATACATATACACCCATACACATATGAAAGTTGTTAATATATATCTTCACACATATATATATGTATATGTATCTATATGCACATCTCTACATTTCTACATATACATGTTATATGTATTCACACATATACATACACACACTCAGGAAGGGGAGAGAGAGATTCATCTATTTCTCTCTCTCCCCTTCCTGAGCTCTGGTATACAAATAACATTATATTAGTGAGAGAAAAACATAGATATATGTCTCTATGTATCTATATGGCTCTTTCATGTATATGCATACACATGTGTGTATGTATGTATGTATATAAAATGTATGTGTGTGTGTATGCCATGCATTTGGTATATATTAGGTCTTCTTTCCCAAAACCATTGTGTATTTTTGTACTTGTCTTTTGTACATATTTATGTAGGTAAATGGGATAGATATGTCAAAGAAGATAGAACATTAGGAACTAGGAAAATCTGAGTTCAGTCCTCACTTCTGACACATCTATAGCCATGTGACTCTGTCTGTGTCCCTTAACTTTTCAGTGACTGAGGCAACCCTTAAGACCACAAGTTACAAAGAAGGTGCTGACATGCGATCATTAAAGGGATTCCTCATTTGAGAGTTCCTGATACCAGACACCCCAGTTCCAGTCCCTAGCCTTTATACAACATGTTGGGTTCCCTCATGAGGGATTTTCTTTTTTCTCTTTGTATCCCCAGTGGCCGGCACAGTACCTGGCTTTTAACAGGAACATAATAAATAATAATTTATTAGTTGATTTGGACACAATTAGAGCTTGTCTTATATTCCTCTCTGATTCATATGGGTTAGTTCTTTCTTCCCAAACATAGATTTTAAGCTCCTGGAGGGCAGAATTACATCTCCATCTGGGGTTTTAGTCCTCAACATGTAGGCAGAGCACAGGAACCACATTTACTGGGTTTTTATTGACATTGCCATCATTGCCCATGTGGATTAGCACTGGAAAATTAGTGATGATTTTCATTTGACTTCTCCTCTTCTAGATCCTGAGGGGAGATGGAAACCTAACTAGTCTTCCTCACAAATAAATCCCCCTTTTCCATAGTCCTATGATGACCTGCAGGGTCAAAACTTAACACTTGTCCTCCAGGCCAATGTCAGAGGGCTTATATAATTGACCTCCAAGACTCTCCTGGAGCAGCAAAGAGCAGGGCTCGGCACCTGCCCCCTTTGAAGCTTTGCCAGGGCTCTGGGCTCCTCAGACACAGTGCACAGTTTCTTCTTAGCACTCAGACTTATGCAATGGGGAGGGGAATTCTCAAAGGAATGTTTTCCGAGGTGACATTTATTCCTACATTTCTAAATAAAAATAATCCCTCTAAAATAATTAAATCTGTACTTAACATGATTATTGCCTTGTGTGTGATAAACAAACAAGAGTAAAAGAAAGCTTAATAGGACTGAAAGTAAATGTTTGCTTTCCTTAATGAGATGATGGCATCCAAGTCAAAACCAAAAGCATGGTGGGAAAGGTACATACTTGGTAGAGAAAATGTGACTCCAAGAGTAGTGACGTGTGGTGTAGTCAGGGGAATAAAGCCTTCTCCTTCTCCTCCCCCTCCCACCCCATTCATCTTAGAATGTCTCCCCACCCCATCTGTACAAATATCATTTATTCTTCAAGGCCAACCTTCTCTATGAAGTCTTCCCTGACTGAACTCTCACGCCCCCCCCCAAGTCTCTCCTTTTTCTTTAGTTCCTTTAGAATTTTTAAAAGTTTTTTAAATTACATTTTTTTAATTAATAAAAATCTCTCCTCTCTGCCTCCAACCTCTCCCCATCAGAAAAAAAACAAAAACAAAAACAAAACCTTGTAACAAATATGCATAATCAAGCAAAACATATTCCCGTACTGGTCATGTCCAAAATACATGTCTCATTCTGTACCATATAAGGTTGTTGATTATTAACTATCTGAACTATACTACTGAACCCTTGGTTCTATGTAGTCAGAAAGTAAAACAGTTTTGAAGTCAGAAGTCATCTAGTTCAATCTTCCTAGGATCTGAGGCACAAATTCATCCTTCTATAATATCTCCAAGTTATCCAGTTTCACTTTGAAACCTTCAGTGATAGGTAACTCACTACTAGACTGGGCTATTCTCAGTTCTCACTAAATATCTGCGTCACTCATATTCATAATGAAAATAACAAAATCCTCACTTCTATGTGCCTTCCTCATGACCCTGTAAGGGTCACTTAGTAAGACAAATTTCATTAGCAATACTTGTTTTAAAAATAAAGAAACAGGTTCAGAGAATTGACATGACATACCTTACTGTCACAAAGGCAATATGCTTATTTAGAAGCAGGATTTGATCTCAGGTCTTTTGATTGGAAGGTCCAATGCTCTTTCTACTACCCTAGTGCTGTACTAAGTTCTGGAATAAAGCAACATTTAAAATAAATAGACCAAAAAAAAACAAAACCCAAGCCCCCTCATCAATTCTTGGCAGTCCTTCAAATATTTGAAAATGAATGCCTTGTAAATGTCATTTTTATAAATGTCAGGGAAACTGGGTGGCCCAATGGATAGACAGCTGGGCCTGGAGTCAGGAATACCTGAGATCAGATCCAACCTCAGACACCAGTTGTGTGACCCTAGGTTGGTCACTTAACCCTGTTTACCTGAGTTTCTTCTTCTGTAAAATGAACTGGAGAAGGAAATGACAAACCAGTACAATATCTTTGCCAAGAAAATCCCAAATGGGGTCACAAAGAGTTGGACATGATTGAAATGACTGAACAGCAATACACATTTAATTAAGAAAAAAAAAAACATTTACTCAGTCCCTATTATAGGGAAGGGACTATGCCAGGCCTCACAGACAGACCCAAAAAATGAACAAATAGCACAGTCCCCTCCTCAAGGAGTTTACCATCTAGTATATACTCTCTATATAGAAATAAATATGCTATAAGGCAGAAGGGGATAAAGGCCAAGGGAAAGACGAGGCAAATTACTGCAGTAAAGTTTGAGAAGAAGGTAAGGTATTTAGCAGAATCCTAAATTACAGAGATATTTCTCAGTCATGGAATCCTAAATTTCCTTATTAGGTTATAAGGTAAGAAGGCACATTTAACTCTGGAGATGATACCTGACTTATACTTGGAGAAAGGGAAGGATTTAAACAAATGTGGATTAGGACAAACTTTCCAAGTAGAAGAAGCAATGTAAGAAAGAAATGTAAATGTAAGGGTCCACCTCCAGGACCAACAAACTTTTTTAGCTTAAGTCCCTATCTTGAATATTCTTATAGAACATCAGAATTCAATTCATATTTGCCCATACCCAGGTAGCTCTTGATACCATCAAAAATTGGCTCATCTTTGACCCCTCTAAAGGAGAACATCAGAATCTGGCTCTTGTTTGGGGTTGCACAAGAATGAGAAAGGGACCCTAATTCCCTTTCAAGATCTCAGGCTAACTGAACACCAAATATAGAATATGATTTATCTCACATGATTAATAAATGCAAAGACTTATACCAGAGTCCATAAATAGTAAAGACAATACTCTCAAATATTCTCTCTCTCTGTCTCTCTCTTTCTCTCAACCAACGAAGAGTACTAACCTAAATAAAGGCCCCACAAGGAAAGGTCAAGTAGCTGTCCCTTAGAGTGGGCCTGTGTATCTCTCCATATTTAAAGCAGTAATGCAGGGATATTTAAAAACCTTCTCCTAAAAGGTAAGCACTTAGGTCTGCAGTCAGTTTTTCCCATGGTCATCACCACTGCTACTAGACCTGCACAGTCCATATGACTCACAATACCAGTGATGGGATTCCTCATCTTGGCTCAGTACTTCAGTGCTTCTGGTTCCCACGGGTCCTGACTTGAACCCAATCTTTGGCTTGGCCCAGGGACTTCTCTGCCCTTGACATTGTCCTGCTCTTTGCTCACATTCTTAAATATCCCAGTGTGACCCAGAAGCTCCTTACTGCTCCACTCCTGTCCCTGCTTGCTGTCACTCCTGGGGTCATGTGGCTCCCTGGAAGGGCCCATGGATACCAAGGCGTCTCTCCATAGACATGAGTCTGAGACTATATACAGGCCTTTTCTCATTTCTGCTGAACCTCTTTTCACCCCCTTGAATCTTTTTATTTTATGATACCCCATCAACGGCCAATGCTGAGGCTATAAACTCAGTTGTTGGAACTAACCTGAGTCAGTGACGGAACAAAGATCTCACCAGGACCTTGTCCGTCCAGAAGAGCTTCTTCCTCGGGCAAACCTATTCCATTTAGTAATGGTTAACAATAATAGCTAGAACTTATATAGCATTTACAATGTACTTTAGAATTTTTATCTCCTTTGACCCTCACAATAACCCTGGGAGGTAGAAGCTATGATTCTCCCCATTTTACAGATAAGGAAACTGAGGCAAAAAAAGGGTGAGTGACTTGCCTGGGGTATCATAGCTAGTAAGTGTCTGAAACTGGATTTGAACTCAAATCTTTTTTTTTTCCAGGCCTAGAGTTCTATCCATTGAGCCACCCAGGTGACATTTGTACTGTTTTTATCTCCTCAATAGCCTTGACTACTAGTGTCAAACTCAAATCTCTGAATGAAACCTATTAACTTAGAAAAGTACAAATTGAGGTTATCTAAGTTGCACTATATTTTTCATTTATTTTGTTGAACATTTTCCAGTTACATTTTAATCTGGTTCACTCCTATCTCTGGGGAGTCTTGAATGACACTTCTATCCTAGACTATAAATTCAATGGAAAGGATTAATCTTCTCCTTCCCTGGGAATTGCAGAGTGCTGGGCAAAAAAGCAGGAACTTCAGCAACAAGGCTTAAAGCTAAAAGGCAGTTCGAAGCTGTCAAATGCAACTCCTATTCACAAAAGAAGAAATCGATGCCTAGAGCGAATAAGTGATTTGCCCAAGGTCGAAGAGACAGCAAACAGCACAGCTAAAGTGGGAAACCAGGTCTTCTGATTTCAGACGCGGTGCCTTTTCTCCTATATCACTCGGTCTCCTCTGGCCCCAACTCCACTATTCTTTCTATCCCATTGCTGAGTGATGAATATGATAAGAAAATTCATATTTACTCAAAAAGGGATTAATTATATAATGATTATTTGCTTTATAAAAGTTTTCATCATGGGGTTCTTTGGATCTACTTTATACTTTTAAGCTAGCTTAGTGAATTTCAAAAAATGATTCACTTTACAAAAATGTTATTGCTTGCAACTTTTCAGGACTGTGTGTGTGTCACATGAAGTGACGTCCATCTGTACTCTGTAGTTTAGTGGCAGTATGAAATGAGTGGTGGAAAGTTGGTTTCCCATAACTTTGGAAGGTGAGGGATGCTGTGAAAGGACTGGTAGAAATCTAGCACAGAAGTCAAGACAAGGTGGGAAAGTGTGATACACAGAGGGACAGAAGAATGGCCCTTAATCTTCATGTTGATTTTGCTCCGTTGCTTTCATAAATACAACTAGAGGTATCTAAAACAATTCTATATTCAAAACAAATTTCCAGTTACACATTTGGTCTCCTGAAAACCACAGACATACCAGTTAGACAAAGTCCCTGCTGCCATGGTGGTAGCTATCTCCCCATCCCACCACCCCACTTACTGATTCCCACCACCAGCCACATACAGAGTACGAACATGAACTATACACCCCACTATTTTGCAGAGTAGTGGAAAGATGAAAGGAGTTAGCCAAATTCACTAACTAATCTACTTGTTAGTGGCAGAATAGGCCCTAGAACCCAAGTGTCTCAACTCCCAATTTCGTACTTTTCTCACTATTTACCAAATCTCCATCTCACCCTTGAGTTGAGTAGAAAAAGAATTCTAAGATATTGAAATGTTCATTTTCTACCACAGCTTACATGGATCCATCAGTCCAATATCTTTGCTTCTCTACTGCCATCTTCTGGTACCAGGCCTCCAACATGCTATAGCATTGAATAATATTTCAATTTTAATGTATTAGTATTATAATTGACAAAATGTTTTCACTCCTATGATCTGTTCCTCATCACATGGGGAAATAGGCCGGGAAGGTTTAATGAAATCTTTGCCAGACTAGTGAAGAAACTGTGGCCTATAGAGCCCATGAACTTCTCTAGGACCACAAAGTAAGTCAGCTGCATGTCTGGGACTAGATCCTAAGTCATCTTTATCCTACCCCAGTGAACCTTCCATTAAACCAGGAGTTAGACCACATGGCATGGCCCAATTCTACCACAAGGGAGTTTGGCTGTTGCCAGGATCCCTTCATTCCCACATAGCTAATTAGATGAACTCTGCTCTTAAAAGAAAAATTCTGTCCAAAGTTACACTGGTCTTTTTTTTTCCCCTCTCTTCCCCAACTTCCCCCTCCCTCCCTAAGATGGTTTGTAGTCTTATATAGGTTCTACATACACATTCTTATTAAATACATTTTCATATTAGTCATGTTGCATAGAAGAATTAAAATGAATGGGAGAAACAAATTAAGCTTAGACTGATCTTTTGAAAGAAGAAACCCACCACACTCATAAATTCTTTGTAGAGAGAATATACAGTGATACTTTAAATGCTTTTCCACCTGAAATTCACCATTCTGGTGTCCCATCCCTTCCAAGGAGATAGTCATATAAAAGTTATTGACCCACCCTACCTTAGTCTGGAAGCAGCAATAGAGTTGTGTTAGATAGGGGTGCTTTCGTGCGAGGGCTAGAATCCTCTTTTCTGTCATGGTGCAATCTACATCATCATCCTGAAGGATGACATCTTTCTTTAAGACTTTCACAGCATATACCTCATCTTTACCCTTGAGTTCTGCTAGCATGACCTGAAATCAAGCAAAATATTTATGTTAAGTATTCCTATACCCAGGAAAAAACCCACATCAGTCAATGGTAAGTGACTTAAAGATCTATTTCTTTGTAAATAACAAAATTTTATTATATAAGTAAATACTAATCATTAATTTTATTTATCTAATTCACATTTATTTATCTAATTCACATTCCCTTACTTCATGATCCTAGAGAAGTCCATGAGCCTCTGTAGGCCATAGATATAAAGATATATAGAAAGATATGTGTGTATATACATATATATATTTATATATACATATATTTATAAACACTATACATACAGTGTTTACAAAACACTTTCTTCACAACAACACTGTAAGATTGATAATACAATTGGTTATACAAAGATTATTTTCTCCATTTGACAAATGAGAAAATGAAGGCTGAGAAAGGTTCAGTGGCTTGCCTACGATCAAAGAGCATCAGAATTTGAATCCAAGCCTGTAAGTCTTATCTTCTTCCCACTGTACCATACTGCTTTTATATAGCAGGAAGGGGAGGTTCTCTTTATTCCCATTTGAATCATGACATTTCATGGTTATTATCTAATTAAATCTAGCAACTTAAAAACCTAATTGGGGATGCATGATGCTAGCTGTGATCATCTACACATAGCTCATACTTTCTAAAACTGGCGTAAGCTTGAGCTGTGCATTATTTTCCCCCTAAAAATATAGACAATAGACTTATATGGTTAAGACACACCTTCTGAGTCTACTACATGGAAAATGGATTGTCCCCTCATAGTGCTGGTATCATATGCTTAGAATGAGGAACATTATGTCTAATTTCTGGCAAAGTTCTCACTGCATGGAGTTAAGCCTGGTTCCAATACTGTGGCTGAAGTCTTCTTTAACCTGTCTAAAGAATGTAGCTACTTCAGGAATTACCATCTAATAAGATGAAGGTTCCCTCCCTGGCCCTGCCCCTGAGATTTCAGGGTCAGATAGAGGGAGGTAAGGGTCCTGGAAAAATAGCCCCAAGTACCCTGGAGCAATTGCATGCATTCATTCTCTTTGAGGTGGTCAGCGGGAGAGACATGGAACAGGGCCATATGTCAGGAAAGCCAGCTGACCTACGTACGAGGGCTTTCAAATGTCCAGGACTTGCCATAACATGTCCCCCCTCGATCTGCCAGGTCTAGTCTGCTTGTGCCTCTGCTCTTTAGATTTCTGAATGGTCAGCTCCCATGGGCTCCCTGTGCAATCCTTGGTTTGGAGAGAGGTACACAATGCCCAGATTAGGCCCAGGAATTGGGGTAATGAAGGAGGTCAAGGGTTGATCTCCAAACCCTGATCTATTTTTAGGCTCTTTATCCCATCTAAAATGAGCAGGATTATTATGTTTACATACAGCAATTTAGCAATCCTCATGATGGTCATGTATATATATAAATGGGGGGGGCCATCATGAGGATTGCTACATTACCATAAATTGCCTTATGGAAGTGAGAATCTGTATCATTTATCCCTGTGTTCACACACTTGGGAGGGGCCAAACATGGGAAGACCAGGGAAAGCCTAAGCCAAAGACACTGCTTTCTTGCTCTGGATGGACCTATGATCTCATCCATGTGAGTAATCCATCCCCTGCTGCCTATCACGGTCCTTCTACCTGCCTATGGAATTCTTGCTCATGTCTTTCCAACAAATAGGAAGCATCCTCTCCTTCCTCTAAGACTTCTGACCACATGCAGAGAGAAGTGCTGAAAGTGAGCGGCAAACTCTATTTCCCTTATAAACCAGCCTATTTTTAGATTTACTTTAGACCACAAGCTCATAAAGGATAGGGACCTCACCTTATTAACATGCTTCATACAGTACTCACGTCAGAGCCCAACATGGTGAGAGGGGGAAAAATGGGCGATGTGTATTCTCTGATGTGGACAAAATGAGGCTAACTTTGGGCTGGGCTCGTTCAGGTAGACCCACTTAAGAGAAAGTCATAAAGTTCACAGGGAGCACTTACAAAGGCTTTGTAATGAATTAAAGACAAGACCTCAGATTGGCTACCGGTGAAAGGAAAGAGGAAGGAGGAATAGTAAATATGAAAGGAGGAGGAGACAGAGGAGAAGGAAAAAAAGGAGAGATGACTGGACTACACACACACATACACGTATGTATATATGTATGTGTATGTATTTATATGTGTATATGTATACTTTAACTTTCCAAAATGTTTTTATATCATTTACCTCATTTGGTCATTACTAAAACAGATGAACAGAAAATACAAACACAAAACAAAATACTTTAAGGGTAAAGAGAACGAAAGTATTAATTCCCTCATTTTGCAGATCAGGTGTTTAAATGACATGACTAAAGTTACCCAGATGGCCGTAACAGGAAGAAACCTTCACAGGACCTAGCTGAGCCCAAGGCAACCCAGCATCAGAGAGTGTAAATGAGGCAATAATGCCTTGAATACAGTGAGTCCTTAATAAATGCTTGTTGAACTAAGTTGAACACCTGGTTAAGCAAAATCACAGGAACCACTGACACCACACACCTTGCCAAAGCTTCCTTTGCCTAACACCTTGATGAAGTTGAACTCTTCAAGGCCCATCCGCTTTGTCTGGCTCTGCCGGACCTCGCCATTCTCTCCAGGGCTGGCCAGTTGACCATCTGTTGATGACGCCGCCCGGTGCTCCTCCCCTCGGTTGTCAAATGACAAGGCCTTCCTAATGTTGTTTTCAAGTTCTTTGATTTCTGAGAACAAGGGTGACAAATCATGAAATTAAGCAGACAACTCCACCAGCCTCCTTGCAGTTCCAGTGTTCAAGTTTTTCCACTTCCTCCCCTCCTCACTGCTAGACTTCTTTCCCTACTCTCTCCTCAAACAGTGCCATAGGCCCAAAGGTTCTACCTGTTGATTTACTTTAGACCCTAGGTTCATAACACATGGGGCACTGGACAGTAACACATTGCATACAGGGCCTGGCCCAGTACCCTATACAGGAAGACAAGATGAGGTTCTAGTTAGACCTCAGAGTCTTGTGACATGCCCACAAGAACAAGTTGAGCAGGTCCTCATCTAGGATCTAAAAATAGTGAGAAGAATGACCATGGCTAGTGCCTCAAAACAGCCAATCCCAGCTGATACTCCTATCTTCAAAGAGGTCTCATCTCAATGATTTCATTTTGCTTTTTCTTGGATTTGTCCCAATTGCCTATTTAGCAAGAAAGACTTCTTAGGAAGATGAGCAATGACTTATGATTAACAGCAGAACCATCCCCCAGTACGTATGAACATAAGGAAGATTATCTCAAACATGGCAGGAATCCTTCCACACATTTAGGAGATTTTGCAAGAATAAATTGTCTTTTTCTCTCTGTTAGAGTATGTGACGTATATTATATGTGTATGATAACACTAGTTAATCCTTTGACCTTTTCCATTTGAAGAAGCTTTATCATTAGTTACTCATTAACCAAAGGCACACACTAGACTGTGCTGAAATGGACATCTTCAACATAATCTGATTTCAAAATATGTCTATGAATCAATAGGGTTACACTGGAAGGGGCACAGAGAATTATTAACTCTTCGGGATCAAGATAAGGTTTTCCTTTTACAAGATGTCCCCCAGGTAAACGGATCTGTGATGTTTCAGCCAAAAACCCAAATGTGTGTATGTTTGTTTGTTTGTTTTTCCCCTAGAATTTATCCTGCTGATTTGGAAATCATCAGAGTCTACTCTGGGAGGTGCTTACACAGATATATCAAAATTCCAGCTTTGAAACTGCTTCGACAAGTATAGGTCATAACATGTAAGAACTAGAAGGAACCTCAAAGGTTATCTAGTCCAACTCCCTCCATTTTAAAGATGAGGAAACCAAAGCCCAGGGAAAGTACGACATTCCAAGGGTTGTATATCTCTACATGACTCGGCTGGGCTTCAAACCCAGGTCCTCTAACTAAAAGCCAAGGCTCTTCCACTAAACCATGATGCTTCTGGTACCCTTGGTATGCAGTGCTGAGGACAAAAGAATGCTTCTCAGTATAGTGACAGCCCTTCTTGTCTCCAAATGAACCTGGGTTAACCTCTGCTCACTGTCATACAAAAGGAAGTCCCAGAAAGAAAACCTCCCAGAGGACACATGCAACAAGCCCAGTTTTAAATACTGAAGTTGGAATATCTTTTGGAAGGCAATGTTGCACTGATTTGGAATAACAAGGCATGAAGTAATGGGCTATGTCCTCAATATACCTTATGAGATCACAGAAAACATGGCTTCCATATGTTCTATAACAATGACCAGTACAGATAATGCTGCTTTTTATTATTTGAAGTGATCTCTCATTTATTCTTCCTTTTTTTCTTCATGGTATCAACATCTTCACTTGACAGATGAGGGAGCCAAGAGTCATGTAGGAAATTCGGACCTCACAACCAAGTCTCCAAACTCCTACCTACCCTAAACACTGTCTGATGATCATAAATGAATTTTTTCATAGGACCACAGATTTAGAATTGAAGAGACCTTAGACATTATCTGGTCCAGGGATTCTTAACCTACAGATTTATGAACTTTTTTTTTTTTATTTTGATAACTGTGTTTCAATATGGTGGGTTTCCCTTATAATATTATGCACATTATTTTATGCATTTAGAAACATTATTCTGCAGAGTCCTTATGCTTTATCAGACTGCCAAAGGCATCTATGACATAAATAAAGTTTAAGAACTGGTCCAACCTTCTTTATTTATCGAGGTGAAGTAATCTGTTGATGGCCCCAGAGATCATAAGCAGCAGAGTGGCTTTCTCAACCCAAGTCTCCTGACTCTAAATCAATATACCCTGAGGATTCTTTTGGGGCCATCTTATATAGCTCATATGATAACATCTACATAGTCCCAGAGATCACTCCTATTCATTCCAAAGTCTCAGGTATAGTATTTATTAAAGATTTTCTTTAGTCTTTCAAGGCCCTCATTCCCAGCATTCCTCAGTATTAAAGGAAGAACTAATTCATTTCCTTATGTTAGCAAACTGACTCTGCAGTAAAATTAGTTCCTCATTAGATGCTAAGGTAAGGTTATAAATAATCACCTTAATAGGCTCAATCTTGAGGTTAAGCTATACTGAGCTACGAGGTTAGGGTTCTAATCTCAAACCGACACTAACTCAATGCTGACCTTATGTCCTTTCACCTCTCTGGGCTCTAGCTTCCCCATCTGTACAATGGGGACAGTAATTAACTATTAGCCCTGTTTACCTAATAGGAAGAGAAACAAAGGATGGTAATTTGAAAATGCAAAAAGTGAATACTACTGTTAATGTTATCGGGAAAAGCACACACTTCTCCCAAGTTCTATGAGGGCAGGGATAGTGTCTCATCCAAACGTCTATAGCCTCTAATGCTTGACCCAGTAGGCACTTGGTTGAATGAATTGGATGAATGAATAAATGGCACTTAGGTGATACTTATTTAACATTCCCAGGCCACTGAAACCTTATTAACATTTTGATATTTTCCCAGGATGCAAAGTCCTCATAAATTTACAAACAAGAAGAGTGGAAGGAAAATGAAAGAACACCGAATGTGCAGTCAGGAGACCTGGGTTCACATTCTGGTTCATTTCTTACTAAATAGGTGAGCAAATCACTTAACCTCCCTGGACTCTGTTTCCTCAGTCATAAAATGGGGGAGGAGGCACACTTGATGGTCCCTACTAGTTCTAAAGCTTATGACATTCTGTGAATTCCAGGCTACATTTTGATAGTAAATCAAGATTAAAGCTACTCTCCCCGCATCGTAGCGCAGCACCGTCCCCATAACCATCCACTGGTCACTATATGCACCGAAGGGACTCAGATAAGTGATCCTCTAACTCCCTCCATCCTCAGCCTATTCCAATCCTGATTCCAAGGTAAAGAACCAATGATAACAAGAAGGAACACTTGGTGATGAGGAGGTGGCAAGACATAGGAAGCTTCTTAGAAGATAGATCCACATGGCGGGAGCAAGGGTCACAGTTTGGCAAAGTGGCTGTACCTCATAAGCCTACTAGTCACAGGAGAAGAGAAAGGAGAAAGGGAAAGGAAAGAACCGTAAACTTGGAAGATGTTTTGTTTCTCTATACTGACACAGAGGAACTGTAGAAAAGGCACAGTCACTCAGGCAGAGCTTAATGTGCCTTGCACACAGTAGGCCCTCAGAAATATCTGTTGAATGACTGAAAGAGAAAAGGGAATATGGAGATCTTCCTCAAACTATGAGTCATTCTAACCCAAGCTTTCTTTCTTTGAGGACATAGGGCTTAGGTTTCACATCACATTCAATTAAATCCACCATTGACAGAGAACCTACTATATATGCTTAAGCACTTTTTAAAAAAAGGATTAGAACAAGCCAGCTCCCCAAAAGCACAATTTGAAATTGAGGGAAGACTATCACAGCTTCTCACCTTGATCACAAGGGGAGGTGGGCGCTGACTTGGATCGATCTTCTTCAGATGGGGAGCTCCCAGGGACTGGCTGCTGAGTCTCAGTACCTGCAATTAGCTGAGGCAGACACACAGACATACACATGGTTATCTGGGAGGTTCTCTGGTCCCAAGTCAGCCAAAGAGCTGACAGGCAGCATGCTTTCCAAATATCATGATTCATTTTAAAGGTTGTGATCTCAAAAGGCTTCAGTCTCTTCTCATTAAGGAATTAAATGAGAGAGAGAGAGAGATTGAGATTTCCAACTGTTTGTATGATGCTCTGATTATTTTGATTTCACCTATCCTTTGAAGTCAATCTCAAATCCATTAGTTCTGTGAAGTCTTCCTAGATCACCTAGGCTAGAAATGACTTGACTTCTATCCTGTCTCTGAACTCTTAGAACACTTCCTGCTTACATCACTCATTTGGACCCTAATCTCATATTGCTTTGTACCGTTAATTTTTTATTCATTTACTTACATTTGATCAAAATTACATATTTAATAAAAATAAAATAATTTTATTTAGTTTTTTACTAATTTTTATTTTTATATAGCAATAACTATCTTATATACAGAAATTTGCAAAACACTTCAAGTCTAGGAATTCATTTAATTCTCACAACAGGTCTGTTGGTAGTAGGAATACAGAAAAGGATTAGATCTATAATATTATTGATATAGAGAACTTTAGGATGAGCAAAGTCACTCTGCCAATGCAAGTTAGCACCTTCTGTGAAACTTACATTCTAAGAGGTTGCCTAAAGCAGTACTTCTTAAACTTTTTCCACTTGTAAGCCCTTTAGTGCTTCTTAAATATGGGTTTCAAGACTCACAGTTTAAGAAGCATGGGCTTTAGCACTAAGAGTCTTAAGTGACCTGCCCAGGGTCACATAAGTAGCATCAGAGACAGTATACCTTAAAGAAATCAAAGAAAGAGGAAAATAATCCATATGGACAAAAATATTTCTAGCAGCTCATTTTGTGGTGGCAAAGAACTAGACTCTAAGGGGAGGCCCACCAGTTGGGGAGTAGATGAACAAATTCGTGTATATTAATCTCATGCAATATTGATGAAAGGCCTAATTTTGGAGAAACCTAGGAAGATTGGTATGAACTGATGTAGTTAAGTGAACAGAACCCACTGAACAATTTGTACAATAAGAACATAAAAACAAATGCTTTTGAAAGCTGTAAGAACTCTGATCAATTCAGTGATCAATCATAATTCTAAGGTATCAGTGATGAAACACATTATCCACCTTTTGACAGAGAAGTGATGGACATGGTGCAGAGTGAGAAATACATTTTTAGACATACAAAATCAGGGAAGTGGGTTTGCTTGACTATGAATACTGGTTACAGGGTTTTGGTTTTTAATTTTCCTTTTGTTTTCAATGGTGGAGGGGGAAGGAAGGAAAAAAATTGAGGTTCTTTCATTTGAAAAAATAATTAAACAAAAATGTCAAAGGCAGGATTTGAATCCAGACAATTCTGACCCCAACTGCAGAACTCCATCCATGAAACCATGCTACCTTCTAATGTGTGCATTTTTTTATCCATTAAGTGAGATTGCAAATTAGGTAAGTGGGGAGGTGGCATGTTTTCAGTTTCTTTGTATGCCTCACCATCACTAGTAAAACGAGGCAGTCACAACACAAGCCCAAGAAACATTTGCTAATTATGCTCCTGTCAACCTCTCTCCAGGAAATCATTCCCTGCCCTAGGCATTGGTGACCCTGTTTGAGGTTTACTTAGCAGGTTGGATTCCTATGGCTCTTGCCCTTCTGGTCCAGAAGAGCCATTCAGATGCACTTTCTTTCTGCACCGACGCTGGTGTTGACACGACATCGAAATCAGGAACTGCAGCTGAGAAGCGATCTTGTGTTCCAGGCCACAGGGGCCTCTTTTTTTCCAACCTCTCATTCTAAGTTGAGCTATGGCAGTCACTCCAACAATAATGCAGGAACAAAGAGACTAAACCATTTTCCAGTGTTTGCATTCAGTGGAATTCGAGTGATAAAAATATCACCATCATAAGCCCTTATTTTTGGCAGTGTCATTCGCTAAAAAGATCCATATTGGCCTCCTTCCAACAGGTCTTACAATGGCCCAGGACATTCAGATGAGGTGCAGCTGCTGGAGGGGCACCAGGGCTGTGCAGAAATCTGTGTTTTTAATGTCATTTTTATACTGTATTTTAATCAATAATAAGATTGCTTTGTTATGTTATTTCTGGCACAAGAGAAGGAGAAAAAAAGGAAGTCTTCAACACAAGATTCTACTTTGTTCTTATTTCCACCCTACATATCTATTTGACTCTCCCTTTAAGAATATATTGCCTAGAAAGTAGCTTATATGTACAAAAGTATTTATCTAATTTATACAAATTTAAATTTATGTAAATATATAATTTAGTAATTTATATAAATACAAATTTTATTTATCTTTTTGTGGTGGCAAGCAAATGCAAACTAAGGGGATGGATATCACTCAGGGAATGGCTAAAAAAGGTAAGATATATTAATGTAATAGAAGAGCTCTATGCTGTAACAAATGATGAGGGGCAA
>CM053769.1:161854848-161871613 GCA_028658325.1 Potorous gilbertii | reverse complement strand
TGAGAAGAAAGAAAAAAAAGGCTTAAACAGTGAAAAAAATTGATTAAAAATATATTAATACTGCCTGGCATGCTAACTGTTGACTCCTTCTTCTCGGTGGAGTCCAGTCCAGCTCCCTTTCTCTTGATGGATATAAAAATGAGAAGGTTGGAATAAGAAGACAGCATGAAGATAGGAATATAAGGGAATAAGAAGATAGGGACATGCAGCTCATAGTTAAATTTCCCCTAGCAAGAGTGACATTTTCCATTTAGACTTTGCAAGAATACTTTTTAAAGAAAAAAACTAGAAAACTTGTTTTAAGAAGGCAAAATACATTTATCCTTTTGCAGCCAAGGGCCAAAGCATTTTTGAAAGTCACAAGGGAAAGAAGGCAGGCTGCATCTATAGCCAGGTGCTGTTTGAGAAATGACTGGCCAATTTAAGGGAGTTTTAATGATTAAGAAGAGACTGAGAGTTCTCTTGCTTTTCTGGTCTAGGAGAGTCCCTGGGACATGCTTTCTTTCTTCTGGGATGTCAGTGTAGGCTGGTGTAGATTACTCTAGAAAGTTAGATGGAAGTCCTCTTAATTTTCTGCCTAGGACCAGCAAGCATGATAAAATATTTGAAAGGACTGGCTGATGGAAATCACTCCCCCATGCCAAGATTTATAGTTCAATTAACTTGCTTCCACTTTTCTCATAACAACTTTTTCAAAAATTTCTGAAAACTTCTAGGCAAGAAGCCAAGGTTGGAGAAGACCTCAAACACCAAATTGTTGCTAACGCCTTGGGGGAATAACTTACATCTGTGGGCCCTGACTTATGAAAAAAAAACATGCTAGGTATATAATATATATGTGTATGTATATATGTATGCATACGATACATGTGATAAATATATATACGACACACACAGACATGCGGTGTGCAGACATGTCATACACATATATTTACTGTGTATGTATTGTATATATGTATGTACACATGCACACATATGTATTTGACTACATACAGTGTGTCCCCAAAGTCTTACTGCAGTTTTAAGCTATTAAAGTTTAAATACATACACATGTGCATAATCTATATGATGCATATCTATATACATAAAAGCTACCTGTGTGTATGGATGGATGGATGGATGGATGGATACAAATTCCCTTGAAGGATGAGTAGTAAAAGAATCTTTTTCTATTGCATTTAGAATTTCATACAGATGGAAGTCAGACTGGTTTCTATGGAGTCTTTACACAGATGTTTGATGTCATGGAATTTTGACCATGTCCAAGGGTAGTTGCATTCCAGCACTATCCTGTTTTAACTTTCCCTCCCCTCTAGAAAAGGATGGTGTTGCAGGGTGTTTTGTGTTATCTGTCTTGTTTTTGATATTTGTCCTTATTAAAGCAATGCCACCGGTAGATTCCATCCCCTAACACTGATCTTTTGCCAATTTGAGGGCATTGAAGTATATTTCTGCACACAGTGGGATTTTCTGGCAGGTTTTCCTCCCTTTCTCCTGGAGGAAATTTCAGTACTGCTCTTTAAGCTTAGATCTTTTCTTGACAAACTTTCCTTCAGGCCAATGAAAATTAGGACAATGACTGAGACAGACTCAAGGTAAATAGTCTTCCTTTTTTTTACCCAGACTTATTTCAAGTAAACGCTGTGACTCTCCAGGGCCCAGGATAAGCCTGGCTTCCTGAACCCCATTATCCCACTTCCTACAAGGCAAAACCAACAGCGTTGAAAAGGTTCGGAGGCAGTCACTTCATTTACCTTTTTCCTCCTTTGACCACTGTTGGTGATTTTGTCAGGAGTGACTCCCAGATCAGCCAGAACTTTGGCAATCCCCCTCGCATCTACCCCACAGTTGGGTGCGACGTTTGTTTCACAGCGTCGATGCACATTCATCTTGCAGACTGAAAGGAGACATTAAGGATCAGATGCATATATCTCCCAGAAAAACCCACCATAATAATTACAAAAATCCCTCACAAGCTTCAGGAAGATAAATGAGCCTCATCTTACATAAGAAAATTGATTTTTTTTATTCCTTCCATACTCACCCCTTCCATGAAGCTAACTTTGCCTTATTCTTTTCCCTCCTCTAAAACAGGAAATGCAAATTTCCTTAGACCTCTTTTACCACTGAGGAAACTGAGACTTGGTGAAGGCCCAGCGACTTTTGAGTGAGCACACAGGAAATAAGCAGTACCTGTGTGGCCTTTTTCAACTCACTCTTAACCTCTTAGGTCGTCTGTTTCTGCATCGGTAAAATGAGGGCATCAGAATAATGTCTAACATCCTTTCCAGCTCTGAATCTCTGATCCTTGTAAGTCACGCAATAAACATTTAATAAGTGCCTACTATGTGCCAGCCACTTTGCTATGCACCAAGAGATACAAAGAGAGGTAAAATACAGACCCTGCCCAGAAGGAGCTTACACTCTAATAGGTAAGTCATGGAAACTTGATTTAACGCAGGACTCATCACTCTCTCAGGCATGCTTTTTTTGGTTATTGTCCTTTGGTGGGGTTTTTTAGTTTCACTGATATTTTTGTTTTTAAATCACCATAATTTCCTAATATACTCCATACTCTCACCACCTTTCCTATACCACATTATATACTATATATAACATAATATGGTATGTTATATATATGGTATGTTCCTTTATTTGATAGATAGATACATATATAATCGACTATACTCTTCTTTTACAGCAAGGAAAAATAGCCACTCAAAACCAACTGACCTTGTCTGAGAATATAAGTAATACTCCACACTCACAGCCTCCCATCTCTCCAAAGAAAGGATTCTGGTGGAATTTATCATCTTTTAGAGATATAAAATGTCAGCTCTAGAAGGACTCAATGACTGAGTGGCAAATGCCTCAGACACCATCTATATGATCAAAGGCAAGTCATTTGATTTCTAAAGAACCAGGCAGAGAAGTGGTGATGTGGATAGCATAGAATCAGGAAGACCCGAGTTCAAATGTCTGCCCTAGACATTAGTAGATGTGTGACTTGAGGAAAGTGCCCTGTCTTCTTTCATACTCAATTTCCCTATCTGTAAAATGAACTGCTGAGGGGATCAAATGAAATATTTGATATTTGAATATATGAAGATTCTCAAACCTTAAACCTCTACGGAAAAGCTACTGTCATCATTACTAATTAGTTTCTTTATCTCTAAAATGAGGCGAATACTACTCATTCTACCTACCTCAGTGGTTTATTGAGTGAAGTACTTTATAAAGCTAAAAGCGAGTTGTTTCCATCATAATCAACTCTCTCATTTTACAGATGAGGGAACATCTGATGGTTGGAGAGATAAACAATCTCCCCCAAATCATAACCAGAGTCAGAAACAGAGCTGAGACTCTAATCTTCCAACTTCTACAATAGTGTTCTTTCCTCTGGACCCAACTCCATCCACCTGCTACCTCCTCTGAACTCTTTCCCATGCTCATATTTTGCACTATAGCCTTTTGCAATTGAAAATGGACTATTTTATATTTTTTAAAAGTTGTATTTTATTTTAGGTAGTCCCCAACGTTTTGTGACAGTAAGCCCCTAAATGTCTACTTTTTTGATTGCTGACTTCCCATAGGGCTGTCTGTGCAGACAGTTCGTATCCATATACTTGCTGGATAAATAAGGAAATATCATACTGCCCTGTCTGGGTAGTCAGCACTCTGATTACAACAGAGCTTGCTTGTCTTTTTTGTGTGTGAAGAGGTCAGAGAAAGAGATCACGCTGGGATATGTTACTGGGGGAAAGGACAAAGGGTCTTCTCAGAATTCTCTAGCCAGCACAGCATTTTGTCAGTCTTTCCAGAACAGAGGGGCTGCTGGGGTGAGGTTAAAATTGTTTCCTTATCACACTCTCTCTCAATCCCTTTTCTCTCTGAGGAAATGACTATCTGGGAAGATATAGCCAAGCCAAGGGGTTACAAGAAGTCCAGAAATGGATTTCTGACCCTAAGTTAAGTGGCAGAAGAAATGGGAGGACTCAGGGGAGGGCAGTGATAGTTCACAGTCAAGAAGAGCTAAGAAAACATTTTTTTTTTAAGTTCAGAGATGGCATCTGAATGAATGAATGAATGAAAAAGCATTTATTAAACATTTTCCTCAGAACAGGAGCTAAAAGACATGTTTAAGAAGAGGTCAAAGGATCTACTTGTTCTTAGGTGTTGGTCTTTGTACCTTCTGATGTAACCTTGGTTGAGGAAAAGGCTTAAACTGATGAAACTGAAGTAAGCTTTATTGAATGAAAATACTATCTAAGGAAAGTTACTATCCCTTCTGTCAGGGGAAGATTACCAACCATAGCATCTCTGCTGAATAAAGAAATTAACAGAAAGTGGTGGCTCTGAAATCAGTGGCTTGACTGAGGATACAGCCAAGGCAGTAATTCTCAAAAGTATGGGTCTACAGATCCTTGGGAGACCCTGAGACACTTTCAGGGGATTCATGAAGTCAAAATGATTTTCATAATAACACTAAGATATTACTTGACTATCATTTCCATTATTTTCAACTATCGATATATGTGAGGCTAGATTTTCTTCTTATATTTCAACCAAAACAACAAATCACAATAGACAATGCAGAAATGGATAGGAGACTCTATTAAGCCAGACATAAAAGAGATTTACTTTATAAAGACAATGCTAATCTTTTCATTAATCTTTTTTTTTGTTTTGGAAAAATATTGTTTTTTTCATTAAAAATGTTACAAGATGGAAAAATTAATCAACAATTATATGCTAAGCATTTACTTTGTGGAAGGTACTCAGCTAAGTCCTGGAGGCACAAAGAATCAATGTATCAACATTTATTAAGCACCAAAAGCCAAAAATGAACCCTGACCTCAAGGAATTTATATGTTCTAATGGGGAAAACAATACATATGACTTAGATCATGCAAGATAAATTTGGAGGAGATAGAAGATAACCTTGGAAGAGATAGCATTAACACCAAGGGAAAGCAGAAAAGGTTTCCCAGAGGAGGTAACACTAACTTGTAAAAAGTTTACTGCATATTTTTCAGACTAGGTGTGAATCTTAAAAGAAGCCAGGGAGTCTAAAAGCTGGAGGTCAGAAGGAAGAGTATTTTAGGCTTGAGGAACAGCCTGGGAAAAAGTGCAGAGACAGGAGATGGAGTATCATGTGTGAGGAACAGCAAATGGCCAGTAGAGGTATACAGCTAGATCGCAGCATGTATAGAGGAAAATAGAACTGAGGGTAGTAGTAGCTGCCATGATATATAGTATTTGTAAAGTTCTTAGCTTTACAGTACCTGGCACATAGTAGGCTCTTAATAAATGCTTGTTTCCTTTCCTTCTTCACTAGTAAACATTTTCTTCTTTTTTTTTTTTTAAGGGGATACCTTTCCAGAGGCAAAGAAGGGAGCAGTCAATAACAAGAGATAAGAGAAAGAGTAAGGATTGGTGGGGGTAATCTTTTGGAGAAAAGGGGAGAGGATGGGATTAAGGGCATCTGGGATCGGAGATGGCAAGCTGAAGAGCCATTTGATCATCAGAGACTAGAATGAAGACTACGTTCAAATCCAGCTTCAGACCCTTACTAGCTGTGTGACCCTGGACAAGTGTTTGCCTCAGTTCCTTCCTATGTGGAATGAGGATAATCTTATCTCCTACCTCCCAGGATTCTTGAGAGGATCCAATGGGATAACTGTTGTAAAGTGCTTAGCACAGAGCCTGGCACATAGGAGAAGTTACACAAATGTTGGTTGTTATTATTAATTATTATTAAAGGAACAAGGGATTCAAGAGTAGAAAATGACGTAAAGTTAACTGGTCCACTGGGGGGGGCAAAAATAGGGAAGGGAGGAGAGCACAGACCAATACAACTGGATTTGAAATCAGTTGGATTGACAGTTGCAAAGAATTAGCTTTGACTCAGTGGACTGATATCAGTGTTTCCAAAGGTCTTAAATGGAATTCTCTAGACATCTGTGCTGGATCCTAGGCGTCTAATAATGCCAATGACCTGCATAAAGGCATCAATGACATGCTCCTAAAATTTGCAAATGACACAAAACAAGGAAAGAAAATAACACACTAGATAAGAATTAAAAGACAAAAATACAAAATCTTAGCATACTACAGAATTGGGCTGAATCCAGTGAGATGAAATGTAATAGAAATGAATATAAAGTCACACTTGGGCTCCAAAAGTCAATTTCACGGAATGAAGGGGCTTAGTTGGACATGAGTTTGTCCAAAAAATAAAAAAATGATCTTGGGATTTTATTAGATTGTAAAGTCATTAGGAGATAGCATGCTCTTGGGCTGGATAAGAGTTACGGCTTCCAGAAATAAGGACTTTCCAGCACTCTGCTCTGGCTGGTTCTAGATGCCACATCTGAAGGACAGTGGTAAACTGGAGAACATCCTTGAAGGCAACTATATTGCTAAAGGACTTTGAATCAGTGCCACATAAGAGGAAGCTGAATCAACTGTTAAACCTAATGAAGGACTCAGGAGGTATATGGTAGTATCAAGTATTTGAAAGGATATCATGTAAAGATTCAATTTTTATTTAAAAAAACTAACAAGAATTTACTAGGTACCTATCCCTGTGTTAAGTGCTTTACAAATATGGTCTCATTTGACCCTACCTGGTAGGTAGATGCTATTTGTAAAATGCATCCCCATTTTACAGATAAAGAAATTGAGGCAGAAATAAATGTTAAATGACTTCTACAGCATCATACAGCTAGTATCTGAGGCCAAATCTGAAGTGACTCTGGATTCAAGGCTCTCACCACTGTACCTTCTAGGTACCCCTAAAGAAGTGATTAGACTTGGTCTGTTTTGCTCTACTGGGCAGAACCAGAAATAACAGTAGAAATTACAAAGAGGGGCAAAATTAGGTTTTGTTATCAGAATCCATTTCTAACCATTAGAAGCTGTCCAAAAGTGAAATGTGTTGCCTTGAAAGGTAATAGATTTCTTCTACTAGGCAATCTCCAAGTAGAAGTCAGCAGGGCCAGTTAAGTAACTCAGCAGATAGTGCCCATAGCCCTGGACTATAAGACTATAAAATGAAAATAACAATAGCTCCTACTTCCCAGAGTTGTGGTGGGAAACAAATGAGATAATAACTGTCAGCATTCAGCATAGTGCCCGGCACACGGTAAATGCTGTATAAATATTAGTTCATCACTACTATTATTAACACTTATCAGGCATGAAAAAGGGGATAATTCCTTTCTGAATATGCTTTGGACTGGATGACTGCTGAAGTCTACTCAACTCTGAAAATTCTGATTCTATAAATATACTTGCCCCTTTTCACTTTCCAACGGTCCACTGGGTGGATGTTTCGATGTTTCAAACGCTGCTCATCAAGGGTTAAAACGAGAGCGGAGCAGAGGCCACGAGGAGTGGCATGCACTGAGCCACCTGCTCTCCATGAATGACTAGGTCACTGGCCTAAGGGAAGGAGATGTCATGCCCCCACCCAGCTTGGAGAAGAAATGAATTATACTACTCAAACCAAGACACCAATTGCCCTGGGGACACTTTAGGTCTGATTTCTTGGAAAAGGAAACCCACTAGAGCCTCTCATACTCTCATTGGGGTCATCCCAAGAAATTGAATTATCCTTAATAAACTCCTTACATGGGCTCCACTACCTTAGCTGGGCTCTCTGCACATAGTACTGTCATCCCCACTGAGTAATTGAATGTGATGATGGGCTAATGGAAGCAGAGATTAGCTGTCTTAACTCCTCTCAGAAACAGCTGCCCTCTCCCCCTTTCTGTGCCCTACCTGTTAACAAACCCATCAATCCAGGGTTTTGTGGTCCAGACAAACTGGCTTCCTCTCTGTTCCTCACACAAAGCACTCCATCTCCCATGCCTACAAGGCTCTCCCTTACTTCCTCCTTTGAGCATCCTTCTTTTCCTTGGAGATGCAGCTCCAGTACAATGATGGCGAAGCCTTTCCCAACCACTCCAGACACTAATCCCTTTCCTCTGTCACATATTTAACTACCTTTTATTTATTTTTACTCATATACATATGAATATAACATTATGAAGATATGTGAATATACTGTTGTAGATGCTCATCCTTTGTTCTCAAAGAGGACCAGTAACATCACAAGGGTGACATCTTGACTGGCTCATGAACTGGACACACACATACACACACACATACACACACGTATTGCTGTCTCTGATAGAATACAAGCTTCCCCTTCCTGAGATCGGGGGCAGTTTCACTTTTGTCTCTGTATCCCCAACACCTGAGCAAAGGGCCTGGTACACAATTAGGATTTACAAACTATTTGATTGATTGCAGTTAAGAGGTTAGCAAATATAGATCTCTAAGATTCAGAGGTGTGCTACAGACAGCTTATACCAGTTTGCAGTTTGGTACATTTTCATTCTGAGCATTTACACCTCAGAAATCTGCAAACACTACCAAAGAGGACTTGATTTGGGTTTTTTTGCCTCATTGTCTAGACTTAAGAAAGTAATGGAGAAAATGTTAACAAACCGATTAAACCTAAGACTGTGCCTATTGTATTCTGGGTGAAAGCTGGTTGTTAAACATTTTCCAAGATACCCCTGCTAAGATTCTACATGATGTCACATGAAGGCAAGAAGGTGATGTTAGATGATGTGAGCTCTCTAAGTCCTACCAAGTTAAAAAGAGTTTGAGTGACTACTGCCTGGGAACTGGCTGAGTTCAGGGACCCTCATCACCAGAAACGTAGCAGGTGACAGATTCTTACTTTGAGACTTTTTGGCCATTCATTAAGATAATCTTTAAGTCAGGGAAAGTTTGAAAAATGCTTATAGAGGGAGGGAGTACTTAGACCAATGAACTCTCGGTTCCTTTTATAACCAAAGGACTTCGGAATTTACCCACATAACTATATAACTTAACTATTAGTGCCCTCTTGTGTTCATATGTTAAATCTACATGTCCGAGGTGTGGCAAGATGATCACAACAAAATCTTGGATTTTTTTTTTTAAGTTTTTGAGACCCCTGGGAGAAAAAGCAACATTATTTAAATGGAAAGAAAAGAATTGCATTCCCCTATGCATACTTGAATGAAAATGTGTCATGTGACACTGTAATTATGAAAGTGGCTCAGTTAGCTCCTTCCAGAAAACTTCCCCTGACCTCCCTGGGTTGACAGTGATCTGTCCCAGCACAAATTTCTCATAGCATTTTGCCTCCATCGCTCATGAGCCTTAATCGCATTTTACTTCAGATCATATTCATGTGTTGGCACAGCATACCTCCTCCGTTAGAGTTCCTTCCTTTAGTAACTCCTTTATTAGCTCCTTGAGGACAGAGACTGTTAATTTTTATTTTTTGGAGCACAACAGAAGCTTAATAAATGTGGTCGCTGTTGAAATGAAAAAATCTACAGGCTTCACAAGTGCAAGAGCCCATTTTCCTAGGGTTGGTGAACCGGGCCAATCGTACTGGTGGGGCCACACTTTGGCTTCTGGCCACTGAGCAGTTACACAGAGAAGCAGCTGGTGGGAGAGAATTAATGACCTGGGCAATAAGTATCTATTAAAACCTACTACGGGCCAGGTTTTGGGGGGGTGGTACAAAAACTAAAACAGTCCTTTCCTTAAAGAAGCTTAAATATTAAAGGGAAAAACAACTCCTACATATATAAATAATTACAACATAGAGGCAAATTATGGAGGAGGGAGTGCAATTAGCACCTGAAGAGATAGGAAAAGGCTTCATGTAGGAGATGGTGTTCGAGCCAAGCTTTGAAGCAAGCTATGAATTCTAAGAGGCAGAGGCGAGCAGGGGGTGAGACAGGCAATGAAATGTCTAGTTTGGGGAACAGCAGGTAACCAGTTTGGCAGAAACACGCAGTACATGAAGAGGAATAATGAGTAAGAAGCTTGGAAAGGTAGGCTGCAGCCATTTCGGGAAGGCTTTAAATACAAATGGGGATAAATCTGTATATATCACAGAGACAAGAGGGAGCCATCAGAATTTTCTGCGCAGAGGAGTGACAAACTCGTGCAGTTGTCATATTAATTTGGTGGTTCTTTGGAGGACAGAGGGGAGAGGGGAGAACCTGTAATCAGGAAGGTCCATTAGGAGGCTATTTCAATAGTCCAGGGGAGTGGTGAGAGAATCTGCAACAGGGTGGCAGTCCTATGGATGGAGAGAAGGGGAAGTAGTTGATATGTTATGGAGGTGGGATTGATAGGGCTTGGTAAATGACTGGATTTGGGACATGAGGTGGGGGTGAAAATGACTCTAGGGTTGCACATCTGGGTAACGAGAATTGTTATACCCTTGACATAAAAAGGGGAAATTTAGAAAAGGGTCTCTCTTTCTCCCTCTCCTCTCATATCTCTCTCTCTCTCTCTCTCCCACTCTCTCCTTTTTTTTCTTCTACTCACTTTTCTCTCTTCCATCCTCCTTTCTTCTCCCTCCTACTCTCTCTTCTCTCTCCCTTTCCTCTCCCTCCTCCTTTCCCTCCTAACTTCTCTCCTTCTTTCTCCCTCTTCCATTTTATCATACAAGGTAATACTGGTTGCATGAGTTATTAAATAATCAGCATTTTGCCCTGATGATTTTATGTCTATATTTTTATGCTTTCTGTAACTGAGATCAAAGCTAAGTTTTTTTTATACTGGGGGAGTCAGGACTATTGCCCGTCTCATTCTTCTGAAAATTCCATCTACTCTCCACACAAGAACAGAAGGCTTTTACTTCCTCACCTCACATGTGGGATACATAGAGTGTGTCAGATGCACCTGGCAAGAAAAGCAAACCAACAAAGAAGCTACAAAAGTATGTTATCTCATCTTAGGGAGGCTCAGCAAGGCTTAGGTCAGAAACCTCTGAACGCAGAGATAGCGCTATCATGCATTTGCAGTGGCAGCATCATGCCTCGGTGCCTTGAGAGACAAGTAGTCCTGAATTCAGGGGGAGCAAAGCTTCCTTGGGAAAATAAAGACAGCCAACATCTGTCCTCCCTGCACTGCATGAGCCAGCCCTTGATCTGCTGGTGAGTATACTAATCAACCACCTAATAATCCTTGCCATTCTTAATAATGATGCCATACAAAACCTTGGAGTGCTCTATGAATCATCAAAGGCAGGCTCAATCAGGTTCCAGTTTTACTGTGAACACAGGGCATTTCTCCTGTCTCAGTGACAATGCTCATGTCTTTTTTCCCTTCCTGGAATGACCTTTCTGAATCCCATCCCATCCTTTAAGCCACAACTCAAGAGCTTCCTCCTCCCCCAAAGAACCTTCCCTGACCACTCTAATCCCACCCTGCTCTCTCCCCCTCTTTGGTCTGATCTTTTATAGCACTTGACTTTACCATTAATTTGTCACTTAGTCAAATACAGCCTTGTGATCTCTCAAATTGGTGTCTTCTATTACTGTTTACTCTCTCATGAGGACATGTCTTATCTTCCCAGCTAAAGGAAGAGACTGGGCCTTAGATTTTCCTAAATCACCAAAGTTTAGCTCAGTGTTCTGAATATAGTGAAAAATTCTAATTACAATCAATGAACAAGCATTTTTAAATGCTTACTTTGATATGCATCAAATGCTATGGAACATACTAAGAATGCAAAGACCAAAGAGTGACAGTCTCTTAAAGAATTTATATTCAAAGGGGGTAGGGGGACAAACGTACACATTTAAGTAGATATTGCATGTAAGTGGTTGTTTATCCTTCACTTTTGAAGATGACCAATGACCAAGTTGTGAAGGGTGATATCTTGACTTTTGTGTGAACTGGATTTAAGTGAGGTGGAGTTGGGCAAAGTCGGTAGCCTCACTCTCTCCTAATCACGAAAATCTTGGAATATAAATTAAAAATAAAAACAAGGTAGTTTAGGGAAAGAGGGAATTAGCCTTGGGAGGGCAGGTCAGGAAAGGTCTCAGGTAAAAGGTAATTCTTGAATTCAGTCTTGAAAAAATAAGGGATTCTACAAGGCTGAGGCAAGGAGGGAGTGCATTCCAGGCAATGCAAAGACATAGGAATAAAGGCCAGAATATCGTGTACCAAGAACTGACCAAAGGCCTGGATCATCAAGCATGGGAAAGTAAGTAATGAATATAACAAGGCTGGAAAGGTAAGTTAGAACCAAGGTTTTCAAAGTCAAGCAAAGAAATTTAAGAATATTTAATGATAAAATATTTATATTTTATTCTAGAGGCATTAAGGAGGAACTTAAGTTTAATGAATAGGGGAATGACACTTTGGAGCTGAACTTCTGTAAAAATCACTTTGGCCACAATAAGGAGAATGAATTGGAATGGGGAGAAGCCTGAGGTCAGGAGACTAATTAGTAGCCCATGGCAATAGTCTGAGTGGATAAGTAACAAAGAACTGCATTAAGGTGGTGGTTATGTAAGTAGTAACGGTGTGAGAGGGATTACAGAAGCCCAAATGACAAGATTTGGAGATGGATTGGATAGGTGGGAGTGATGAAAGGCTCACTCTTTCCAAGGCTTTCCCTTAGTCACCCGATCCCGCTATGTTCCACAGGTTACATTAATTCCTCTTTCTCCCGATTGGCTCAGGTTGCTGACGTTGGCCAGAACCTCCATTTTGAAAGAGGATCCAGGCTACCCAGCCTTCATTCTCTGGACTTCCTTGGGGGTGTCCCACCCTATCTCAGCTCCCTTTTATACTTAGTATTAGCCTTACTAGACTGTAATCTTCTTGAGGGTAGAAATTATTTTCTTTTACTCTGGTATTAGTATGCCCTAAGCACAGTGCTAGACATTAGTAAGTACATAACAGATGCCTACTGACTGACTGACTGATTCACCTGATTTCCTGAGTGCTTAAGGACAAAAGGCCACAAAAGAGGTCCCACTCCTTCCATTAATTATCTGAGTGGGCCAACAGTAAAATCAAGACCAGGAAACTGGTCTTAGCTAAATCAGTACCTCCTCCTTATAGAATATCTTTCTCCTGCAGTGGCTTTGCTAAGTAAGTCTCCTTTTGTCACTTGTTGAACTGACTTATCAAGGGTTGATTTTGTTTCATTACTGAATCTAAACTACCAGTCTAATTTATGCCCTGCCCACAAAATTCGGTGAAAGAGAGTAAGGAACCAAGGATAATGTCACAATTGCACAACGAGAAGACTGGTAGGATGGTAGTGTGTGTGTTCGTCCTTCATTGCCAAAGAAGACCATGCCATCAGAGAAATAATGACGTGACTTGTACTTGACTTTGTTTTGAGTGGGGGAGGGCTGTGCAGGTCACCAGCCTCACTTCTCCTCCAGAGTCATCTGAATCCAGTGACCAGATATTCATCAGGATGACTGGAGATGACTCAGGATGAGGCAATTGGGGTGAAGTGACTTGCCCAATGTCACACAGCTAGTGAGTGTCAAGTGTCTGAGGTGAAATTTGAACTCAGGTCCTCCTGACTCTTGCACTGGTGCTCTATCCACTGCATGACCTAGCTGTCCCTTAGGATAGTGGCACCCTCAGCAGAAATGATAAATATATTTGACTAATCATAACAATTCATTCTCCATCATGGCACATCTCAGTGTTGACTGGGTCATTTCTGATGCAATGACCATCCGTGTTTATTTTGTTTTGTGAATACTAAGTAGAATTCAATTTTTAAAAATAGCACGAAGTAGCCAGACATTTCAGGCACATAAGCTGTAAGGAAAATACCAAGGGTGGAAAATTTAAGCAGGCGCTCAAATAAGGGCCAGAGCAGTCAAATTACTGAGTTAATATGGGGAAAGTGTGGACTTGAACCCAGTCTTTCTGACTTCCTTTCCATTAGGTCACACTCTTCTTTCCTTGTCCTAAATAACCCAGCACTAAGGATTAAGCTCATGCTTACACTGCCCTGGTCAGACCACAGAGGAAATACTGTTTTCTGTTCTGGGTGACATACTTCAGGGAGGTTCCAAGCTGGAAAATACCCACAGAGGGCAACCAAGCTGGGGAAAGGTCTTGGGTATGAGGGGCTGTTAAGGGCACTGAGGCTGATTAGCCTAGAGAAGACTGAGGGAGAACATTAGCTATGCCTTCCTGGACAAGGCAGCACTTCACAGCTCTAGATCTTGGCAGTCTATTTCTCTGTAAGATGAAAGGGCTGGACTCTTAGGTGTCCCTCCAATTCTAGATCTATGATTCAATCTGAAGAGGCATCTGTGGAAAAGTGATGAGACTTCTGTTTGGCACCAGAAGGACAAATTGGGAGCAGAGGGTCAGAATTATATGGAGGGGAATTTAACATAAGAAAACACTTTCCAAGGATGAAAGTTAACCAAAGGTAGAATGAGCTGCCATAGGAGCTAGGCCCTCTTTGGGGTTTTCAGGAAAAGGTTATATGGTCCCTGGGGATGTTAGAGTATTTTTGTTCAGGTCTGGGTTAGATTAGATATCCATTGGCATCCCTTTCATCTTTGACATTTTGAGACGATACCCACTCTAACAGAATCACTAGAAACAGAGGTCAGAAACTTACCCAGGGATACACTGACTATTGATATATTGAAGCTTTATAGATAGTTAGTCTTCTTAATAACCAAATGAAGCAATCCTGGAAGAAATATCATGGGAAAGGTGGGGAACCTTTCAGTTCTGAAGAAAATACTGAGAGTCACATGAAGATGCTAAGTCAATCTTGGAAAAGACCCTTCCCTTAGCACATCTTCTAAACCTGTTATTTTTAGTTACGTTCTAACTCAGAGGTATGTGTAACTAAAGCTAAGGCTAAAGGGTACAGAGTCTCCTGCCCTTGCATAAGATGGCAATAAAAAAAACCAAGGTGGTTGGCAACCCCGACAATGTGAGGCATCATCTGCTCTTTTTATTATGCCAGGTCCCTAACTCCTTCATGGCAGCTGTACATAATGTGCGATGGTGGTAGTGTCAGCAGAAAAGAAATGAAGGAGGCCAAATGGAGACTGAATATCCTGTTTAGGATGGGAGCAAAAATAAGTGTGTGTGTGTGTTTGTGTGTGTGTATGTATGTGTGTGTGTGTGTAGCTGCAGTATTAGAATGCTTTAACACATCACATGAAAAATAAAACTCAGATGAATTAGGGCCTGAGACTGATTCGTTATCCAGTTGAAGGAATATTCATGTTTAATAAATCATCCCAGTATTTTTTTAAAGCAGAGCAAGAAAATTTGTGCAGATGCTTCTGAGAATGGCTGAGGCATATTTCTAAGAAGTTAAATAACACTCGGGTGCTTGGGGAGAACAAGGGATAAGCCAAGGGAGAAAGACAGTTACTTTGGTGGGCCCTTGATTTACAGGACTTAAGGAAAGAATGAGCAAGTTTCTACACATACATACACACACACCCCTTTCTGTCTCTGAATGTATTCCCTCCCTGAAGGAGAAATCTCCAAGTGACCCTTGAGAAGCACCCCCATCCTCCTCCCTCTAGTACACACATATATGGCCTAGCTGCCATGATGCTGCGGAAGAAACACAAGAGAAACCATCAGCAGACCTGGGTTCTAACCCCAGCTCCACCCCAAACCATTAGACTTCTTTGGGACTCATTTTCCTCATCAGTTAGGCAAGAGAAAAGCAAAGGGGTGAGGGGAGGAATTAGGCATTTAAAAAGCACCCATGATGTGCCAAGCATTTTACAAATATTATTTCATTTGATCCTCATGATGACAACCTTTTGGGGTATGTACTATTACTATTTCCATTTATACTTGGAGAAGCTGAGGTTTGTGTGGTTGTGGTTTTGTCCTTTGTTCTTGAAGACGTCAGGGAGATGATGATGTGACTTGCAACTGACTTCGATCTGAGTGAGGAAGGGCTGTGCAAGGTCACCAGCCTCACTTTCTCCTCCAGGGCCATATGAGTCCAGTGGTCAGATACTCAGCAGAAAGACTGGGGATGGCCCAGGATGCAATGGGAGACTCTGGCCCTTTTAAGCTAAGGTCTTTTCAGTTTCTCACTCTGAGTGAGGCAATGCCCCCTCAGGGAACAGGTTTCTTTAAGAAGTGAGTCAAGGGATAGGCCCTTTAATAAAAAAATAAATAAAAACCTGGGAGGGGGAAATCCTCAGGGTTGCAAGCCAAGAGAAACATTTACCACTTACATTCACTCTGAACCAGCAGGACCAAAACATGGCCATGAAGAGGTTCTTGAGCAAGGACCTGTTGTCCAATCTATGAGCTCCAGAGTAAAATGGGTTTAAGGTTTGGTCTTTGAGAAAGAAATCTAGCCACTAAACCCCAAGTTAACTCGGCAGCTTTTGTCCATCAAAATTTACCTTCCTTTGCAGAGAAGGAGGAAAGGAAGAGGGAGAAGGAGAGAACAAGCTGAGTTACCCAGCTGGCTGGGCACGCATTCAGCTGTCTCGGACTACTCACAAGCTTTGATGGTCCTTTTGTCTCGAAGAGCACTATTATAGCAGGAAGATGATGGCATGACTTGGAGTTGAGTCAGGGAGGGCTGGGCAACGTCACCAGCCTCACTTTTTCTCCAGTCATCTGGGTCCAGTGGCCAGATAATCAGCAGAAAGACTGGGGATGACCCAGGATGCAATGGGAAACCCTGGCCCTTTTAGGTTAAGACCTTTTCAGGTACTCATCTTGAGTGAGGTAACGCTCATTCCATTGAATAGGCCTCTTTACAAAATGAGTCAAGGGATGGCCCCTTTAATAAAAAAAAAAAATCAAACTGGGAAGGGAACACCCTAAGGGTTCTGGTCAAAAGGGAAATAGTTACTACTGACGTCCAATAATTCAATGTAAGCCAAGAGGGGTCCAAGAAATA
>CM053769.1:161700357-161854748 GCA_028658325.1 Potorous gilbertii | reverse complement strand
ACACAGCAGGGTGTCTGAGGCAGGATTGAAACCCAGTTCTTCCTGACTTCAGGATCATTGTGCCACCCAATTGATGATGAGGATGCTTGTTCTACTCCCCTCATAGGGGTGCTATAAAGCTTAAATGATACAAGATTTGTTAAAAATCGTTAAAGAATAAAGACATCATCATGCAGCTCTTGAGAAAGCCAGGGACTCTGGACGCCCACACTCAAAAGCTGATAGATTCAGTTCAGAAGTCATAAAACAGTTAAGCTGGCCCAGACATATGCCATTACTGTTGAGGTTTAGGGGTACTGGGACCCCAAAATAGCAACACATGGATCTGCTCCAATGAATTCAACCCAAGCTTTCTGTCAGTCAAAGACAAGAACATCAAATGGGTTGGCGAGATTTTAAGAATCTGCCATATTTATGACACTTCTATTGACAAGTAGGCCAGATTGAATCTGAGCCTTGGCTAGACTCTTAAGGAACCTGAGCCTCTTAATGGAGGCAAGATGGATCTTATACACAGAAAGACTGTGGGAAGGATCTAGAAGTGGTAAAGTAGTCTGGGATAAGAGGGAGGTAGCAGAGAAGCGCAGAGCATAGGACTTGGATCATGTGGCCAAGGTCTAGATAGGATCAAAGATGGAAAGCAGTCAGGGCTGATCTAGACTGAACAGAACTGGGAGACTGGGTGTAGGCCACAATGAAAAGCCAGTTAAGAGGATTATTAGAATGGGTAGATTTTGCCTCAGGCAAAAGGCAGAGACTTGATCATGTGGAAAAGTTCAAGGCGGAGGCCAGTTCCAGGGCTGCTACCTCATCACTATCATCTCTACTGCCCTCCCATCATCATCACCTCTACCACTTCTGCCTATTTCTCAAAGAGGGAGAAAGGGTCAGAGACCTCAAAAAGTGAATAATCTACCTGGCTTTATAACTATGATCATTTTTTCGCTAGTAGCCTCAGTTTCCTTATCTATAAAATGGGAGGGGAGAGTAAGGAAGAGTCTGGATTGTATAATTCCCAAAATCCCTTCATATTCTAAGTTTCTGAGATTCTACGTAGTAATTTTCCAATGGGAGAAAAATAGTGAGTAAAGAGACTTAAGTGAGATTAAAGAATCCAATTCATCTCTCAGCTGAATGTGGCCCATTAAGGAGGTAGGGAAGGGCCTGAACTAATTGTGAATAATAACTCCCTTGAGAAGGCAAATTTCCTGGGAAGGTAAACAGGGGACCTGGGAACTAGAAGTGGAGAAAAACAGGAAATCCCACTTCAACAGTGAGAAGGAAACTGTTCTGGGACAGTGATCCTCCTACAGACAAGGAAGCATTCCTTCAGGGGCAGAACTTAGCAGAAAGAAGGATGGAGACAACCAGGATGTGAGGGGCTTCGGGATTCCTTTGTTCTTGGTCCTTTGTATGCAGGACTCAGGGCTGGTGAGGCATGAAACGTTCACACACATGAACAGCACATATTCTCTAGGGTAAGAGGAGGAAGAGAGAAGGTGAACTGCTGAAGCTCCATTTGGCACAGACGTTGAAAAGAGCCAAAAGGGCTGATAGGACAGCAGCACTTTCTAGAAGAACTCTAAATTGTTACCCTGACTCAAAATGCAAGACAAAACTGCTTCCACTGGTGGCCTCTTGCAATATGTACAGTCTGACAATTAGAGAATCATTTCTTTGCATTTTCAAGGCTCTGGGATCTGTAGTACATTGCCTCGTTGAAATGCAAATATTCAAAATCAAACTTTTATCTTGTAACACACTAATGCAGGAGTTCTTAACATCGCAATAATGATGATAATGTTAACTAGCGCTCTAAGCTTCACAAGGGCAGTCAGGTGGCCCAGTGGATAGAATGCCAGGCCTGGAGTCAGGAAGAATGACCTTTCTGAGTTCAAATCTAGCCTCGGACACTGGCTAGCTATGTGACCTTGGGCAAGTCACTTTACCCTGTTTGCCTCAGTTTCCTTATCAATAAAATGAGCTGGAGAAGGAAATGGCAAACTGCTCCAGTATCTTTGCCAGGAAAACCCCAAATGGGGTCACGAAGGATCAGACACAACTGAAATGACTGAACTACAGTAACAACAAAAAAATATAATTATATTATATTATAAATTATAAAATTGTAAATATATTACAAATATTATCTCAGTCCTCACAACAACATGGGAGGTAGGCACTATGATTCTTCCCATTTGATGAGGAAAACTGAGGCAGAAAGGTGAAATGATTCACCCAGGGACACACAACTAGTAAGTATCTGAGGCCAAATTTGAATTCAGATCTTCCTGACCCCTAGGCTCAGCACTCTTATTCACTCACCTGCTTCTCAACCTTTTATGTCATGGACATTCCCACCTCAATCACCCACCTTTAGCAGTGTGCTGACATACTCAAAATAACATTTTTAAATGTATAAAATAAAATACATAGAATTAAAACAAAAATCAATTATATTGAAAGGCAGCTATTAGAATTTTTTTTTTTAACAGAACAAGTTGATGGACTCCAGGCACCTAAGTGAGAATCACAGCCTTGCAGAAGGGTGAAATAATGTAGCAATCTTAAAGGAAAGGAATGGAGGTTGGAGAAATGTGCTGGGATTTAGTGGGGAGACCACTAGAAGAGGACCGGAGATATGGTACACAACCAGAATATGGTCTAAGCACTTGGATAGTCATACTGAGTTCACACAGTAGCTAATGAGCAACCTGCCAGATTTATCGAATGTTTTTCCATCTATAAGAGAACCCAGAGAAAACCAGGTTTTCCTCTATTTCTAACTGCAACTCTGAGAGGCTGTGGTTCTCTGTCATCGGCCATGCTGAATGAGGGTGCTCTCCATGGTCATCGGCTGGGCTCTGGGCACATTAATATTTCAGAAATGACAGTGTCTGCATTTTAGTTCCTAGCACAAGCCAACAACACACTTAAGATATTTATTTTTAAAAAATCAGACATCACCTCACTGGTACCCTATCCTAGCCAAAGCAGTTCTATTTTCTGCCATTCATTCCGGGAAGGTTTCTTTTTTCTTTCTGGTGGCAAGTAGGAGCAAATAGCCCATGCAAGATAAATCTTTCCAGAAGCCCCTGTCCCAGGGGACACTGGTCTCCTAAGAGCAAATAGTCATGTAAGATTAATCTACCCAGAGGCCCCCTATCCCAGGGGACACTGGCCTCCTTGCTGTTTCTTGTAAAGACCATCATTTTGCACTGGCCATCCCTCATATCTGGAATACCATCCTTTCTAATCTCTACCTCCTATCTTAGTAAAATTCTACCTTCTGGAAGAGGCTTTTTCCCCTCAATGCAAGTGACTTCTCTCTGAGATGACCCCCGCTTTGCCTGGCATAGATTTTGCATGTGTATAGCTGTTTGCATGTTGCTGCCCCCATTAGAATGGGAGTGCCTTCAGGACTATTTTTTGTCCTTCACTCTATCCCCAGTTCTTAGTGTGGCATTTGGTACATTGTTCAGTCATTTCAGTCATGTCTGACTCTTCATGTTCCCATTGGGGATTTTCTTGGTAAAGATACTGGAGTAGTTTACATTTCCTTTTCCAGCTCCTTTTATAGATGAGGAAACTGAGGCAAATAGAGTTAAGTGACTTGCCTAGTCACACAGCTAGTTAAATATCTGAGGTGAGATGTGATGAAGATAAGTCTTCCTGACTCCAAGCCTGGCACTCTATCCCCTGTACCACCTAGCTGCCCCACCTGGTACATGGTGGGCAGTTAATAAATGCTTGTTAACTTGTCATTTTCCTGCTTAGAAACAGGAATAGGTTTCCTGTTTCCTACCCCATCAATTCTACACTACTCTACCTGGATTTCACAGCAATCTGCAATCTGTTCTTACGCCAACTGCCAACTTTGTCTTCAACTGTTCCTAACATGGGATATTAGGGGCCTATCATTTCAGAAATGGATAGAGACACAGACATATAGGGGTGAAGCCAAGATGGCGGGGTAGAAAGACTCACATATGCTAGCTCCGAACCTACTGCCCATAATAATCTATAAAAAGAACTCCCAACAAATTCTGGAAGAGTGGAGCCGCACAGCAATGGGGTGAAGGAGATTTCCGTTCCAGAAAGCCCTGAAAAACCGACCCCATTGTGCACCAGATGGGAGCAGAGCCCAGCCCTGCCCTGCCCCGGCTGCGTGGCACCAAGAGGAGCAAGCAGATCCAAGCAGGCTTCAGGGACGGAATTTCCAGCGGCCGTGAAGGTCCCTCCACCCATAGACGCACAGGTCAGTGAAAGAGACGTCTGGACAGGCTGAGAGGGGAGCGGGGTGTCTCCATGATTCGGGCCCCCTCAGGAGGCAGCAGCAGAGGCAGCGGGTGACCAGAGGCTCCCAGAGCAGGCAGGAGCTCAGCAGTAGTACCATTACAGAAGGTCTCTGCATAAACCCCTTGAGGCAACTGAGCCTGGGAGGCAGCCCTGTCCCCACCTGAGAACCTGATTTAATCTAACCTTGAATAGCAGCTGGCCAGACGCCGAAAGCCCTGAGGCTGGGGAGCAGCATTTGAATCTCAGACCCCAAGCACTAGCTGGGTGGATCTAGGCAGGGGTGGAGAGGACTCTCAGAAGTCAAGTGACTGACTAGGAAAATGCTCAGAAAAGGGAAAAAAAGTAAGACCATAGAAGGTTACTTTCTTGGGGAACAGATGATTCCACCCTTCCTCTCTGACAAGGAAGAAAACTGCTTACCATCAGGTAAAGACATAAGAGTCAAGGTCTCTGTATCCCAAACATCCGAAATAGCTATCCAATGGGCTCAGGCCTTGGAAGACCTCAAAAAGGATTTTGAAAATCAAGTTAGACAGGTGGAGGATCACAATGCCAGAAGTTCTAAAGAATATGAGGAATTCAGAGAAGCATAAGAAGACATAGAAATTGATGCAGAGTTAAGTAAGAAGAACTAGGAAAACAAGATATACAAAAACTGCAACAAAGTAAGTGGAAACAATAGCACAAGAGACTCTGAACACTGTAATTATAACAACCTAGAATTGCCCTGAAGGAGAAATGAAATAATATGCTTCTCTCCCTTCTTTGAAAAAGTGGGGGGACTATCTGGATCATTACATACATATACTGTCAGACTTGATTAATGTGTTGGTTAATATTGTCAAACTGCTTTTTCTTTCTGTCTCTCTTTTTTATTCTTTATTACAATGGCTAGATCCCTGGTGGGAGAAATATGCTTAAAAAACTAAAGTGATACACAAACAAAAACTATTAACACACTCAATATAGATTTTGAAAGGATCTTAAAAGTCATCAACTCCAACTCCTTTATTTTACATCCTTAAAATGAGGAAACGGAGGATTAACAAGGTAAACTTATTAATGCAAAATCACCCAGGTAATACTGGAAGAGTCAGAATTTGAACTGAGCTCCTCAGACTCCAAAGCTATTGCACCACCCTGCCTCCCATGAACCCTGTGCTTTAATCATACTGGTCTCATTTCTGTCCCAATGAATTAACTCATTATATGCTCATTCTTAATTCTGATAGTTTCTGAAGTTCTTCCTTCCTTTCAAATCTATCTACCCAAATACTATCCATCTTTAAAAACCTAACTCAGATCCTTCCTCCTCTAGGAAGTCCTCTTGAGTACTCCAATCCATATTATTTTCTCACTTCTCTGAACTTTTATAGCACCATGAATTTGGGCCACACAATTTCCCACTTTATTCTGTCATATGTTGTTCTCTGACAGGAGTACCATAAATACTTGATTGTTTGTTTGATGACTGTTCTGCAAGTACTCTTGCCTCAATGAAGATCAGAATTTTTCCACAATATACATTTGTTCCAACCATTATTTTCTCTTTTCCTCTCTCCACATCATATACAGTGGGTAGAAACCACAGGCCTGGGTATAAGCTATAGCAGGCCATCAGGAGAGTCTTGTTATAAAAGTTTCTTATTATTCTGTAGAAATTAACCCTGGAAGTAAGATTTGGACAAAAGGAGGTCAATTTCTGGCTAAGAAACAAATATCTATGATCTCAGGATCAATTCCATCCCAACAATTAGTAGGATATAGGATCCAATGGAAAAATCAGATGGTAAAATGGGTCAGAATGGTACCAACTGATAGAACTGGAAATACTAATGCTCTCATACTGAGGTATTCTCTGTATCAGTACCTGGCTATACTTTCTTGTCTTTGCTTCCTGTCTTTGTGACTATTGTCTAAGACCCCCCATAAATCTTCTACAGGGGTCTACCCAACACCTTGAGAGGGAAGACTTCCTCTAGATTTCTTAATGTCCTGTGGAGAGCAACAGAGGACAGGGGTTGTTCAATGATCATCCTTTATTCTTAATACATAACTGGCCTACCTCTTGTCATGCATCATTCTGACAATGTCATTAAGCTGCCTCTCCTGTGCAGTTTTTCATGGCTAACATTGGTCACAATGCACTCACTTCCATCATGCACCTTGTCACTACCTCTTAAATGACCCATGATATTCTCTGGGCTTCCCATTGTTATGGCTCAAAGTCAAGCCCTACAGTATCAGCAGAAAAATAGTAATGTTTGACAAGATGGACCTTTGTGTCAGGAAGAACTTATAATTCTTAAAAGCTTTATACTGGACCCCCAAGGCAATCTGCTTTCCCCACTCTTCCTTAATGTTGGGCTGCATTCAAGTCAGCAAAGTATTAAGATTATGAAAATCCAATGGTGAGTACTTTTTGTTGCCTATTTTCAAAAGTATTTGACTTGGTAGAGAACAATACTGGCCTGAAGGTTCCTTTCCCTTGGACACTCAGATATGTTCTAATAAATATTTATTAGATTGAATTGAATTAATTAAACCTTGGATAACCTACCCACATCCCCTCATCAGGTGATATCACTTTTATTTTCTTTTTAATTTATGGAATAAAACAAGCATTTCCATAAAATAGTAGAATAAAAACAAAAGATAATTACACATGAAAGTATAAATCTGCTATGCACAATTGCTATTCCTTTCAAATAAACAACAAAATTATCATATTTTTTTTCCTTTTTTCTTCCCTCCTCCTCCCTTAGAGATGGCTACCAATAGACACAAATAGGGGTATATATATGCACATGTGTGTGTGTGTGTGTGTGTGTGTGTGTGTGTGTGTGTAAAATTACTTTATATACACTCTATTTATTAGCTCTTTCTCTGGAGGCAGATAAAGTTATTTTTCTATTCTTGAATGTTCCCACTTGATGAAAACTTATCAAGGATGCCTCTAGATAGCATCATGGAACACAGGAGGGAAAAGTAGTCCCTAACTTATATCCATCATCATCTTCTTCCAAAAGTCAGCTTTAAACTTACCTTGTCTGAGGAGAATTCTATGATCAGCCCTCCCCTCTGAGCTTTCTACTTTTCTCATTGGACGCTAATACTTATATGCTCAATTTACACTATTAAATATTATTGATATGTTGCTGAGTGATGTGTACATGTGTTTTTATCTTGTCTTGCCCCTGCTCCCCCAGCTAAACTCTAAGTTCTCAAGGGCATTGACCATGCCTTTAATCTTTTCAGTATGTTACCTTACACTGCTTAGGATAGATGCTCAACATATTCTTGCTGATTGTTTTCAATGCAATATAATTTCAATGAACAAAACAAGGCAATATATGTTTATTTAGTAGCTACTGCATGCAAAGACAGTTTCCTTGTCTCCTTGACCAAATTTATAAATCAGCTTTTTTCATGGTAAGACAAAAAAGGAGGCGGGGATTTTGGTGAGGAGGAATAGGGTGTGAGGGCAGAGCAGCCCAAAACGCCTTACCTTTGCACTGTAAACCTTGTCGCAAGAGACCCCAGAGCAAGGATCCGCAATGGTCACAGAAAGTTGGGACTTTATAGTTGTGAATACTGAATTTGTGGGGCATGTTGACGCTGAACCGCTGGGAGCCCACCTAGAAGGACGGCAGAACAGAGGGCTGACTCAGGACACGTGTCCTCCCACTGATGCTTCTCATTCAAATGTATTTTTTCTTTTCTTTTTTGAAAAATACAGGCATCATACATAGGAGATCCTGGCCAAGATCTGAAATGCTGATGGTAAGCAAGTTGGGGTAGGGTCTTCTTGCCAGGCTTGGGACTTGTTTAACCCCCTCTCTGTTAACCCTAGGATACTCTTCTTGGCCTTTTTTCTCACATTTTTTTCAAGTTTCACACCCTCCATGAAGCCTTTTCTGACTGTTCCTTCTTCTGTACTGTGGTAACTTAAAATCTGCAAACTCAAAACTTAATTACAGACTATTACTGTTATTACTTCATCCTGTGCTTCCTTTCCCTCTCCCTCCTCCAACCCCACATGTACTAGCCTGAAATCTCCTTGAAGGCAGGGCTGGTATCGGAGACTTCTTTTGTAAACCCCTCAGGACCTTGGACAGTACCTTACATAAATTAAATATTCAAGAGCAATCTGCTGATTGCCTACTTGAAAAGAATAAGTAGAAGGCTGTGTGGAATGAGGGAAAAAGCAATGACTTGGGAGGTGGCAGCACTGGGCATGACCTTCAGAAAGGCAGCTCATTACATCATCAAGTCACAGATTTAGAGCCAGAAGTGACCTTACAGACCTTTGAGTCCCTCATTTTATAGGAGAGGAAACTGAGGCACAGAGGATAGCTAGTAAATGTCTGAGACAAGATTTGAACCGATATCTTCCTGATTCCAAGTCCAGTACCCTATCTACTATGCCATACAGTCTCTCATTTGTCAATCAAAGCTCACAGAATTTATAAAGATCAAAGAAAGTAATGAATGAGAAAGAACTCTATACAGTTATAAATGTTATCATTTATGTATATATAATATATAATATAGGCAATATAAATATTTACACATAATACATATATAAACTAATACTTATATGATACTTGAACAGAATTTTATATGAATTATCTTATTTGATTCTCACAACAACTCTGAAGACCTTCAGGTACTATTACCCCCATTTTGCAAATGAGGAAATCGAGGCTGTGCCCATGGTCACAGAGCTAGAAAATATCTGAGGCCAGGTTTGAGCTCAGTTTCTCCTGCTTCCATGTCTAGCGCTTAATCCATTACCCTATCTTGTCTTTCTTTCTAAGGAAATAAAAGGTCTAATTATTAACAGTTTTCTTTATTCTGGGTTTTCTTGTTATTTTAACTAAGATACTTTAATTAAGCTATTTTAACTCCTGCTTCCCATTGGGTAATCTAGATATATGCTGACTTTACCATATCTATTACCCCTTAAAATGGCCTTGGGCAATTATTGAGAGAGGGGCGCTGTCACTAGTCTTTCCAAAGACCTAAAGACCTCTCCTATTGTCTGCTTGCAAAAGTAACAAGACAGAGAGAGTAACTTCCCCTACTATCTGCTGTCTTCTCAGTGTGGGCTGAGCAAGGAAGTCCCTCCCAGCTGTTCTGTGACTCTAAAACAAAGGAGAAGAGGGAGGATTGCTATGCTTGGGCTGGCTGATAAAATGTCGAAACTCCCAAAATAAGCACAGACTCCCACATGCACACAATGGTTCCATGTTGCTAATCTACCATAACAGAAACCAGGCAGATCCCTTCATAGCAAACTCTAAGAACAAGACCATCACTCTTGTTGGAGCAGATGAGATTACATTAAATATCACTTGAGCTGAGTGAGACACTGACTAGCTAGGACCTTATCTGAATTTCTCAGCTCTATGAATTTATTATACTCATGAACAGATTGCCCATTCTTTATTTGTACAGATCTGACCCTAAACCCAGAGGTCCCATAGTATATAGTAGAAGGAATGCAGTCAGCAGACATGTGGATTCAGACCTTGCATCTGATATTTACTAGCTAGTGTGGGTAAGTCATTTAGAGCCTTCCATTAGTTTTCTCATCTGGAAAAAAAAAGCAGATAATATCCAAAGAGGTTATAAAAAATGGGGATGATAATATCTATCAAAGCAAATGGGATGATGTATTGCATTAAGCCTGTAAGCCTAGAAATAAACCTCCAGTATTATTATGCATTTTTTATGTATGTAGATAGTGAAGTAAATCATATTCTCTTCTGCCCAATAGAAAGAGGTCTCGTCAATTCCCTGAAATTCCCCAGGACAGTGTTGTGCACCTGGTGAGTAGCCAAAGGGAGAAGAACAAGATGAAAGCTTCACTCATGTGGTAATGTAGGGGAGCCAGCTCCAACATCCTCTTCTATCACTCTCACTGCAAATCTCCTGGGATCAGCCTTCCCAGGCACAGAGAAGCAACGTTTTCATTTCAATTCATCAACAAGAATTTATTAAGCACCTACTAATTGCTGAGCACTGCTAAGTTCTTGAGATATAAATGCAAAGATTAAAACAATCCCTCCTCATGAAGAGCTGACATTCTAATAAGGTAGACAACTATACTGATGAACATATATGGCATAAATATAAAGTGATTCAATACAAAGGAGTTAAATGCAAGATCAAGTTGGGGGAAGGGAAGGCTCCATATAGAAAATGGAGCTTGAAATCTGTCTTAAAGAAGGAAAGGGACTCTATGAAGCAGCCATGAGGAGGGAATGCATTCCAAGTGTGTGAAACCGCCCACACAAAGTTACAGCGATGGAAAATTGGGTGCTATATATGTGGAACACCGAGAAGACCAGCTTGGCAGTTTCAGGGGTGCAGAACAGGGACTCCATCCCAGTAAGACTGGAAAGATATTCTCATCCCACAGGAAGGGGGAGGAGAGATGGTGGTACCAGAAAACAGATGCAGAGGGACATGCATCCTGTTGCAAAGAAACAAGAAGGAAGAAAAACTCAGGGAGACCTGGCAAGGGAGATGGAGAGAAAGTGAACAAGACCAAGAGAGGAAGGAAAGTGTTGAAATCACAAGAAATGATAATAAGTTGCTGGAGAGGGAGAAAGGGGAGGAGAGCAAAAGAAAGAAAGGGAGAAAATCCACGCATTGTCTGGTTTCTTCCCTTGAAGTGAAGTAATAAGTGCGACCTCCTTCCTGACACAAAAAAAGTCACTCTCAAGGGGAGAGAGAGAAGGGGAGCCAATCTGAGAGGACCCTTTTACAAAGGAGGAAGCAAAAGAAGAAGCTGATTCTTGGGTCTCCATCATTATTAGAATATAAATTGCTTGAGGCTGGGGACTGTCTTTGCTCTTACATCCTATTATCTAGAACTCAGCATATAATAATCACATAATAAATGCTTTTTCATTCATTCATTCAGAAGGGACCTTAGAGAACATCTATTCTAAACACCTCATTTTATAGATTGGCAATCTGAATGTCAGGTGGAGGGCAGGGGATGTGACTTGTCCAAAGACATACAGTTTTTTGGAAGAATCAGGACTAGAAACCAGGACTTCTGCACTGTCAGCTGGGTACTCTTTCCACTTAATCAAGGTGACATTCTATTCTTGCTTATCGAAGAATCCTGAAGGCTTCTGCTTTTGAAGGCAGCAATAACTTATGGTCTATGGACACATGCCAACTTCACAAATACAATGTCTTTGATGCCATTTATGACAAATCCAGGTGCCAAAGAAGTGGGACTCCATTATTTGACTCTTCTGCAGTTCAAGTGTCAAACCTCTACTGGATACTGCTAAGTTGGATACTGGTTAAGTTCTAGCTCTTGAGCCACCCCCACCCTTGTGAAGAATTTCATTATATTGTTGATGTTTAGTTGTTTTCAGTTATGTCTGACTCTGCGACCCCCATTTGGGGTTTTCTTGGCAAAGTTACTGGAGTGATTTGCCCTTTCCTTCTGTCTCATTTTACAGATGAATAAACTGAGGCAAAAAGGGTTAAGTGACTTGCCCAAGGTCACACAGTGAATAATTAACTAATAAGTCAATAAGAAGCCTAATGGTTAGAGCCTAGGGCTAGCAGCCAGGACTTTGAAAAAGTCATTTCCTCTCTTTGGGGCTGCCTACCTACCACACAGCAAACAAGTGAAATTTCAAAACCTCAGTATAGAACTTACACAAAGGATAAAGCACTGGACCAGAGTTCAGATCCAGCCTTGTCACTTGGCAAGTCACTTACACACTGTCTGCCTCAGTTTCCTCATCTATAAAATGAAGAGAATAATAGAACTGACCCCCTCGGATTCTTGTGAGAATAAAATTTTATCATATTTATAAAGCACTATATAAATGCTAGCTGTTAATATTACTTCTCTTTTAATAAACCATGACTAGTCCATTTTTAACTTCTTCTTGCCAATAGATATAATTCTACTAAAATGCATTTGCTTGTTTGCAAAAGAAGTTTATAAAAAAAATTGTGCACATGATGCAACCAGACAATCATGAAAGCATTCATCTCAATGGGAACACTTTCTTTCTAATTCTTTGTATAATCAGAATTTGACACCTCTTATTGACCACATACAGGCAGAGATGGTGTAAGGCACACTGGGATTGTGCAGGAAAATGCTTTGAGAGGTAAGATGCTCCTTAGTCCAAGACTCCCACAAAGAAGCACTGTTTGCCTCCCAAAAGAAGAATCAGATTCTGCATCTGAACTGTCCTAGCCTATCATGAACCCTGGCCAAGGCCACCAAAAGGTGGTTTAAATAATCAGGTCCTTAGAATTATAGTATCAAAAAGTGTCAAAGTTAGAAGAGACCATTAATCATTTCATCCAATCCAGCATCTGAAGTGAGGACCTCTACAATCTCCCCAACAAGCATTATCTTGCTTGTATTTGAAAACTGTTGGCAACAGAGAATTCACTACCTCCTAAAGGAAGGACCTGCTTTGAAACTGCTGATTGGTTAGGGAGTTTTCCCTAGTATCTACTTGACATTTACCTCTCAACAACTTCGTCTCAATTTGATTCAGTTCAACAAACACCACTTAGTCATTTTAACCCATCACTCTGAGCCCCGTCCTTGGAGCCAAGTACAAATCTAATCTCTGACTACATCTGGAGTGTTGTGTTTAGTTCTGGGCGCCAGTGTTTAAAAGGGATGCCGATAAGCTGGAGAGAATCCAGAGGAGGACAACCAGGATACTAAAACTCCTTGAGTCATATGAGGATCAGTTAAAGCAAATGGAGCTGTTTTGACTGGAACAGAAAAGATTTAGGGGGAACCTGGCAGCTGTGCTCAAATATCTAAGCAGTCAAGTGGAAGAGAGATTCGGCTTATTCTGTTTATCCCCAGAGGCTGGATTTGTAGAGGCCGATTTAGGCACGCTGCCCAATGAGGAAAGTTGCTCAGGAGAGGAGTGGGCTGGAAAGGGCATGTGTTGCCCTGGACCAGAGATCAAGCAGAGGTTACAGAACCACTTCTTAGACATGTCAAAGTATGCACTTTTCCCAAGTATGCATTGGACCAGACAGCGGTCAAGTACTCTTCCAATTTTCAGATTCTCTGATTCAAACCCTTCTTCCATAAACAGTTGTAGACAGCTCTGCTATCTCCCCCAAATCCTTGCCAAGCTGAATATTTTCTCAGTTTCTTCAACTAATCTCCATTATAACACAGTACATGGCTTTGCATGCCTTTACCAACCTGGTCATTTTCTTCCATGTGAGATCCTTTTGGCCAATGCCCTTCCTAAAATGTGGTATCAGAACTCAATACAATACTCTAGAGGTGCGCTTACTGCTTCTGTTGTCCTGAACATGGCTTCTGTTAGAGCATCCTAATGACAAAAAAGCTAATACTGGAGTGCCTTGGCCACCGATGTTTCTGACTCCAGGTCCAGTGCTCTCTCCACCAGGCCATAGTGCCTCTCTCTCTCTCTCTGTCTTTATATCTGTCTGTATATACATACTTACATGTATACATACATGCACATATAAATATATACATATATACATGTACACACACAGACACATATGGCAGCTAGGTGGTGCAACGGATAGAGCACTGGGCCTGGAGTCAGAAACACCAAACAAAGGTCATATCTGACCTCCCACACTTAAAAGCTGTGTGACCCTGGGTAAGTCACTTAACTCCTGCCTACATAAAACTGGAGAAGGAAATGACAAAACACTCCAATAGCTTTGCCAAGAAAAACCGATGGACAGTTGGTCCATGTGGTTATGAACGTAGATGAATGACTAAACAACAATATATATGTAGCTGGGTGAATAGATCTATATAAATATGTAATACATATGTGTGTGTATATTTCATATATATATACAGATTCTATATATACGTATGTGTATGTATATTTCCATATATACATTATATGTATGCAACTACCCTGAACATAAATATAGAAAACACACACACACACACACACAAACACGCAATGTTTTCTCCCCTGTGTTCTTCACTATTTCTGTCAAAAACTTCATCATTTTTCCAATCTCCTACTCACTCCCCCAAAAAAACCCTCTTACAGTTACCCTGGATCCTTCCTTCTCTTTCATTCCTACTCCTAGCCAATCAGCCACAAAATCTTACATTTTCTTTTTGCCAAATAGCCAGGATTTGCCCATTCTTATCCATTTTCATTGTGTCCAAGTAAAGACACCATCCTTGGCTTACCAATATTAGGACATCAGCTCTCAATGTACCTCTACTACTTGGCATGGATTGTGTAAAACCATGCCAACTCTATTCATATGTGCCCATTTTTAAGACCACCAGCTAGAATTATGAGTTAGCTTTCAACTAAGAAAGCAGAATGGAGGTCCAGTACATGGTCTGTTAAATCCCTTCATTTTTGCAAGGATCATCATTCTGTCTGATGGTCTGCCATCCATCATCCTTGGAGTTATAGGTAATCCTACTGCAATGCTAGCTCAGCTTCTCAGGCCCAGAGGCAATCCATATTTCACCCATCCACCAATCAGATTCTCCCAATTTACTGGCAAGAGTGTGAGATCAAAATAAAATTTACAGCACACTGTCTCCTTAGGCTTGAGTCCTGGAACTTAACTAACAGTGGCACGGTGCCCACAGACACAGGGAACTCAGATGGAGTCCAGTCTCTCTGTAGGCTTTGATATTTGCAAGAGGGTTACAAACCAACTCCTCAAGTTTTTGTTCAACAAATGAAGGAGACAGGAATTTAGACAAGTAAGTTACACACACACACACACACACACACACACACACACACACACAAACATACACACACACACACACACACTTCGGGAAGGTTATAAGGTATGGAGAATGGAGAAAAACCCCCAAGACTTTTATGTTATTAATGTTTACCTCATCATGTGTTTCCTGTTTCTTTAAGCCCGCACACTTCGTTATTATAAGCTCATGGCATCTCTTGTGAACCACACAAGTGCAAACTGTAAACAACAGAAGATAGGTAGAATGAGCTTCAGAGGGGAGGTGGCAAGTGCTGAGGGGAATTTTGGGGAGAAAGAAATGGAAGGGGAAGGTTTCAGATACAAGATGAAATCGACAACCATAGAACTGTGACCTTTCTGCCTTGATTTAAAAACTGCCCATCAGCCTCTCCCCTCAAGCCCATCACAAAGCTCTTTGAAAGGTGCTTTGTCATCCCTGAAATCAGGATTTACTAAAGGCTTTTGGAGGAGAATTAAACATTTATGCTTAAACATCACCTGTGGTTTTCCGTGGTTCTGGGAGCCCTGATCAATTTCCTTGTTTCATTCAAAGCATATGCCAAGGTCAAGAAACCATTTCCTTTCTAAGCTCTCCCACTGGCATCACTGCTCCTATTATGTGCATTATGGTGCTTACATGACTCCTCAGAATAGTGTCAGTTGGTGGATAGAACAGGGAAGCTCTTTGGTCATTAGACTGTTTGCCATGGGACCTACTCTAGTGTCTTTGTTTTTCTACCTAGTAGAGTCTTGACCTTCCACATTTTAAAACTTCCAGTTAATTTATATCTCCACATGAAAATATCTAGAGCCCTTTGAGTATTCCCATAAGACAATGTGCATACAAGCCTCGAGTTAGAAGGGATGAACAAGAAAATTACCCCACACTGTGCTAAGGGGCAGTGGTAGGGACCTGGATCACACCCTGGAGGATAGGATATTTGCTAATTAATATAATTTCTCATATTTTCCAATTCCTACATTCCTAAAATGATCTTCTTAAATTTCTATAATTTTAAGGTGCAAGAAAACCAGGGCTGGGCTAGACAGGCTGCTTCATAACTCTGGCAGCACAAAAAGCCAAGATATGAATACATGTGGCACCCAATTTCCTAATTATATATGGACAACCAAGTCTAGCATTTACGGTAGTTTTAAAAATGACCCTTAAACATTTCAAGGGGATTTTAATTTTCAAGTGGCTGTGGATATTTCCCACGTCAAAGAGGGGCAAAGGAATAAGTAAGGGAGTACTCAATAAAACTGAACAAGGTCAGGGCTGAGCAGGCAAGGGAGCTGTCCCACGGGACACATTAGCACAAGTGAGGAGATAGGGGAGAAATCCCCCAGCTCAAAATGAAGTGGGGCTTCTGCCAGTCCTCTAATGAGAACTCTGGTCTGGCATAATTAAAAAAAAAAAAGAATTAATGAATGAGAATGAAAATCCTGAGCTCCCTGCTCTAACTAGCAAATACAAGATTGGGTGTGACTGTTCTTCTCTGTAACTCTTTTGAAGCCTCAGAAATGGAGTAAAGTAGCTTCTGTATCCTATGGGACATGAGAAAAGTGAAAGATGGAGAGGGTAAGGGAATTGAGGAGAGCAGATGTAGGGGAAGGGTCAGGGGGAGATGGGCTAAGAGCACTGGTGTCCAGGGCTAAGACGCTGGTGTCTAGCATACAAATGAGAAGGTGCACAATACCCACACCCTCCAAATTCATTCAAGAGAATCTATCCATTCATCTATCTTGGATGTGGCTTACATTTTTTTAGATTTGCTTACAGGTCACACACTCAGCAATGCCTTAGTTTGTATTGTACCACTTACCTTGACATTGGTATCCCTGTTTTCCTATGACACCCCTGAAAGCAAGAACAGGTTCACTTTAGGAAATGAAATTTCAATTTGAGAAAGAAAAGGAAGGACGGAAGGAAGGAAGGAAGGAAGGAAGGAAGGAAGGAAAGAAGGAAGGAAGGAAGAAAGGAAGGAAGGAAGGAACAAGAAAGGAAGGAAAGAAAAGAGGTAGGAGAAAGAGTGAACAGAAAAGGGAGAGGGAGAGAGAGTCAGAGAGACTTACCTCCAACCACCCAAAGCACAGATATTCCAGGAAATGTTTAACTGGATTCCATTAAACAGCAGAATTTAATCCCTTTCTCCCTTTGAGGATGAAGGGATGCTTACCTACTTAGATGATGAAAGCAAGCATGCCCTAGACTGGGAGATAAGTATACTATATAGATTGTATCTGTGGCATTTTATTTTCTGCAGGAATAGTGACTTGACCAAGGTCCCTCAGAGAGTAAGTGAGGGAACTGGGACTAAGGTCTCAATTTTCTGATTCCCGGTCCAGTATTCTTTTTAATATGCCATCCTCCTTCTTACCTGCCCTCCCTCCAGGCCCTGCCCCAGAGTCTAGCCAGGGCTAAATGTTACCAAATGCATTGGAAGCATTTATGAAAGTCTTACAGAACTCAATTAAATTAGAAATAAATAAAAGGGCAAGCTGTCAATGCTTTCCAAATTAAATGTATAACTCCCCTTCCCCGCCCTGCCTGGCCCCCCAACTGAAGAAAAGAAAAGAAAAAAACTTGGGAGGAGAAAGAGCCTTACCAGATGAAGTCTCTGCAGTGAGAACAATAGGTGGGCTGCCGAAGGTAGGTGGCCATGAACTTGTGGCCATTAACTTGATGGACCCTGCGGCGGACAGCCCCCTGTCGCTTCCTTGGCCGCATCCGCTCCCTGAACACTCGCTCCTCATTGTCTTTGGGTGCTGGGAAGGGATGAAAAAAAGAGGAAAAGCAAAGACAAGGTGAATGAAAATAAATACTCTGTTTCTCCCTAAGATACTACTCCATCCCTGCATGACTGACACTGAGCCTGCAGGAGACAGATTGGAAAGAGCCTTTTATTTATGGACAGAAACCAACAGTGTTCAAATTGCCCTCGTGTTACATTTGCCCATGAGCTCCTGGGGCAAAGACTCAATCCTTGTATATTACAGGCTACCAGACATCCTCAGATTTCAATCCAACCCCCAAAACTTAGAGGCTTGAGTTTGTTACAGATCTGGCCTCTCTTTTCCTTCTCACTGGACTCAAGTATTTCTGCCACCCTTAAAATAGTTTCAAAAGGAAATTCAGCAGATCCCTAGTATACTTCAAAAGTCTGGCCTGAGAAGAAAATGGACTGCCCCTTTGGTCCCTTGAACCCACCATCTTAGGCTGCGATATCCCCACTATGGGAGAGAAAATAATCCTTCCCCAATTACTCAGGAAGACTGTCTCTTCCTCCCTCCTCCATCCCATCCCATCTCATCTCTCCTCTTTTCATTTTACTCCCTGGAGAGTTGAAACCCCAAGACCTTTGTGGAAGTATAATTACAGGGACCGACAGAAAGATTGTGCTCATCACAACCACTGAGATATCATTTGGATGGCCAGAGCCACCCCATGACAAATCCCTGAACACCTCAAAGTGCCAAAGACTAGTTTCCTTCTGAGAAAGCAGCCCCAGACAGCAGTAAGCATCCCAAAGCAAACATCGGTGCAATGTAGAGCAGGAGGTATGCTTCAGTTCCATTTTTTGAACTCTGTGTCAGCTTGTTTGTATCTAGATTGCTGAGTGCTTGTGAGGGAGGGGTGGGTCAGGAGCCACCTTACATAGTCATCAGGTACTGGTCCGGGGTGATGGAACAGGCACTGGAGGCCTCACCATTACCCCGGGGTAGCTTCCCCTTAGCCTACCATGGTGCCTGAAAAAATCTTCCATGAGAGGCTCATTTCTTTGAATAAATGTTTTCTAGTCTCCTCTTTTAAGATGCAAACCTTCCTGGAAAGAAGAACACATTTGATGGAGGGAGGGGGTGAGGTGTTGGAGCTTATATTCATTCATTTATCAATTTCTATCAAGGAAAGGAGAGAAGGGAAAGGAAAGAGAATGGAAAGAAAGAGGAGGTAAAGAGTAGGAAGAGAAAACAAAAGTGGCAAAGGTCCAAAAGATGAAGCTGGGAGACAAGGAAAATTCCTCCAGCTCTGTGCTTCAGCACTGATGTTGAACTGGAAACAACACATTGGCCAATGCACCTGTTTCAAGTGGTCTTCACCCAACAGCCCTCCCAGGAGATGGAAATGCCCTCATGTTTCCAAAGGAAAGGTCATTTGTGTCACTGGGTAAGGCCTGGATTTCTGTGCTCCATCTGGCCACCTAAAACTTACAGTGCCTAATCAGCTATTTTGTCCACTGACTTAAGAAAAAAACAAAGACAGGCTGAAGTCTCAGAATGCTCACAAAGTTCTTTGGGACCCAGTTTATGAGCAGCCTCAAACAAAGAGAAGGGGGGTCACCCCCTAAGTCAGGGGAAAGTTATCACAAAGGCTTGTTTATTGGACTTGGTCGACTTTCTCAAAAATTTTGGAAACCATGAGCTTGGCTGGTCAGATAAAAAACAGGGCTGGAGCAGCAGTTTATTATAAAGGCATAAAAATAATGAGAGATAGGCTTTGAAACAACCAGCCAGGCAGTTCCGTGATGGCTAACACCATAGATGCAGAAAGCTGAGGGTCTTTGAATGGAGGTGGGAGCTGGGGAACTGGGAAGGCTGAGTGAGGCAGGTGGATTACTTGGGTTCAAGAATTGAGCTAAAGCAAGGCTAACACTAATCAGGAGAGTATACAAAGTATGGAACTAATATGGCAAGACCCTGGGAGTGGAGAGCTACCAGGTCATCTAAGGAGGGGTGAATTACCTCCAGGTCAGAAACGGAGCTGGTCAAAGTTTCCATGCTAACCAATAGTAGGAATGAAATCTCGAGTTGTGTGCTATGCTTCCAGTGGAGGGGGGTGGGAAAGTGAAGAAAAGCAGGAAGGAAGGCAGGAAAGAAGGCAAGAAGGCAGGAAGGCAGGAAGGCAGGAAGGAAGGAAGGAAGGAAGGAAACATGGTAAGAGACAATTGCTTCTGCAAAGACATGTGTACACATGTAAGTACACACATGCTCCAACCTACATGTGAATGGTTTATCCCACACAATTGTTCCATAAATTAGCAGTTCTGGTTATCTGAGGCAGATCACCTCCCTACACCAGAATTCCAAGGACATTTGCCACTTCATCCAATTAGTCTGTAGGTATTTTCATGCCAATCAATAACTCACAGCCTCTGTGCTCTCATGAGTCCTTGAAATAGACCGGAGAGCGTGATAGCATCAGCAGAATGCTCAGCAGTCAACCAGAAAGGATTTTACATTATATTTCTTATTACATTTTTTATCTTATCTTAATTTTCTCCTTTCCTGAGCAGGCTAAAGCAACTTCACTCTGAACTAAGAAGCTAATGCTGACTCAGGGCTGGACAGCACACAGCATCATATATTTTGAGTCACAGAAGGCCTTAAAGATCATTTTTTCCAACTTCATCTTGCAAGAAGGGAAACTGAGGTACTGAGTGGTCATATGACTTTCCATAGCCCGCAAGAAAAATGAGGGGCAGAGCTAAGATTTAAACCCAATTTCTTCTGGCTTTTTCCATGTTGCCACATTGCCCCATGCCCAGTTCCATTCACCTGGGATATCCTTTGGTGACCTATGAGGCAATGTGAGGGACAGGAGGCTAGATAAGGCCATCCCCTCCAGGGATTAAGGTGGCACCTTTGTGGCAGTTTCAGTGGGCCACCTTGTTCTACCTTATCAATCATATTCCCCAAAAATGCCCCTCCAGCAATGGCAAGTTGGGTGTTTATTATTAACATTTATAGAGATACTTAAAGTACACAAAGTGATTCATGTAATTGATCTCATTTGAGCTTCACATGAACCTTATGAGCTGTTATCATTCCCATTTTATAGATAAGGAAACTGAGACCAACAGGGCTAAGCGACTTGCCTGTGGTCACAAAGCTAACAAATACCAGAGATGGAATTTGACTCCAGATCTCCCTGACCTCAAAGTCCCTATATTAAATGCTTTTACTCAGGATCATAAGACTGCAGACAGAGAGCTGGAGACCCACTGGAGGTCACCACTCCCTATTTCATCCCTTTTACCAGTGAGGAAACTGAGTCACAAAGAGGTTAAGTGTCTGTTCTGATAGTGTTTCTCTTGGAGTCAGGTGGGCTATCCACCCTTCTCCTTCCTGCCTCTGGAATGCTTTCTTGAGGAAGATGAATGAATGAACATTTATATTAAGTGCTTCTATGCACAGAGAATTATGGGAAGCACTGGAGACAGAAATAAAAAAGGAATACAGTCCCTGATCTCAAGTAACTAACATTCTATTGGGGAGTCAGGGGAGAGAGAGAAAACATACAGCAGATGTCAGTTAAATGGAAAAAATCAGTGGTCCTTTGGTTAGAGTAGGAAGAGAGCTGGTAAGACATCTTCATTAATGTCATTTCCATTGATAAAACGATATCCATTTCTGAACCAGTAGACAATTCCAAGGATTTGGAGGGTTAGAACTTTCCTTTCCAGGTCTTTTTAGTAGCCAAGAAGGTAAGGCTAAAAAAAAGTGGCTTTGTATTTTAAGGGAAGGGGAATTGATTAAAGGAGCCCGTTGCAAATTTGTATGCTTTAAAGAAAGTTTAGTTGCACATTTTTTAAATTGGTTTTTAGTTTCCTTAGTTTGATTGAATAAAAATAAAGTCCTTCATGACTGAATGTTCAATAAATATTCACCTTTAAAAAAATAACAAATATAAATCCATAGGTAACTACTCCAAGGAAATACATTATACTAGAACTTGCATTTTTGTTTATATGTCTTATAACCTACCATCAATTAAATAGCAAGTTCCTATTTAAATGCTTGGACATCTAGCTAGATAGCACCACCACAGTGTACAGTATGGGACCTGAAGTCAGGAAGACTTGTTTCTGAGTTCAAATCCAGCTTCAGACACTCATTAGCTGTGTTATCCAAAGTCACTTAAGCCTGTTTGTCTCAGTTTCCTCATCTGTAAAATGATCTGGAGAAGGAAAAGGCATATCATGTTAGTATCTTTGCCAAGAAAATGCCAAATGGGGTCAATGGAGATTGAAACTGAACAACAACTTAAATGCTGTTGAATGAAGCTGGAGAAAAATTCCAAAATCATGTTGATTTCAATACTGCAAATTTATGTTACATAATCTCAACTGGACCTACACTACACCAAGGCAATCCTTATACACCTCCCTAATCCACACACTGGCCCATTCACCATAATGGTATTTTCACACCTTTTCTCCCTCTTCAAACCTCCCAAAGCACCCCCTCTCTCAACCCTCTCAGCTGAGAACTTTGATTCATACTTCACTGAAAAAAAATGAAGCTGTTACCCAGGCACTCCCTCTTCCCACTGACACTGGACTGCTTTCTGTTCTTTGCCCAAGAGACTCCATCTCCTGACTGTCCATTTTCACCAACTGTCCCCTGTGCCTGGAATTCTCTCCCCCCAATCTCTGCCTCCTGGCTTCTTTAGACTCCTTCAAATCACAGCTAAAATCCTACTTTCTACAAGATCCTGTGTCCCCCTTTAATGTTAGTTGCCCCTCTGTTGATGATCTCCAATTTATCCTGTACATGTTTGTACATGGTTGTTTACATGTTGTTTCCTCCATTAATTAGATTGTAAGTTCCTTGAGATAAGAGCGTGTCTTTTATCTTTCTTTGAATCCCTCATATTTAGAACAGTGCCTGCAACGTAATGGGGACTTAATGAATCCTTGCTACCTGACTCAGAGAATTCAAGTGACTCAGTCACAAGACCAATAAGAGATTTCTGAGACTGGATTTCAGGTCTCCTGGTTGCTAGCTCAATACTCTTTCCATTGTGTTATTCAGATCGAATTAACTCCAACCCAAGACAATGGTACCCAATGGACTTGGCTTAAGAAAGCAGAAGCCCAAGCAGGTGTACTGTTCAGAAACCTACAGTGTTTCCCAGTTGACTACAATATGCACAGAATGGAAAAAGCACTGGGCTTGAAGTCAGGAAGATCTGATTTTGGATCCTCACTATGACTATAGATAAGTCACTACGGCTCTGTGGGCCTCAGCTTTCTCATCTGAAAACTGACAGGTTGGGTTGACAAGGTTAATGACCTCTAACATCCTTTCAGCTCTAAGTCTATGATTTTGTAATCTAAACTTTCTAGGCTGATATTGGAGAGCAACCAAGAAAGGTGTTGTTGTTCAGCTGTTTCAGTCATATCCGATTCTTTATGACCTCACTTGGATTTTTCTTGGCAAAGATACTAGAGTGGTTTGTCATTTCTTTCTCCAGCTCATTTTACAGATGAGGAAACTGAGACAGAGTTAAGTGACTTGCCCAGGGTCACACACACACTTAGTAAGTATCTGAAGCCGGATGTGAATTTAGGTCTTCCTGACTCCAGGCTGGGTGTTCTACCCACAACACCACCCAGCTGCCCAGACTAGGTATCAGCCCTCCTTTTCCACTATTTCCGTACACTAACTCTCCAATCCAGTTTCTCTGCTCACTGTTCCCTGCCCACACCATGAACTTTCTGGCCTCCTCTATTTTTTACCAAGCCAGATCCCCCTACTTTATAGCAGAAGTCAGTCCCTTGTCTCAGAACATCCTCAGCTGTTGTTTACTGAGCATGTTCTGCTGTCGGGTGTGGGAAAAGGGGAGCTGCCTTCACACATTCAATTACCACATTTAGGACCAGCCCTCAAGGTTCAGGTTGCTCTCAATGACTAACAACCCCGCTCTGGCTACAGTTCTCTAGTTTATTAATTAGCACGGGAACCCAAATGGAACATTTTCTCCAGAATTGTGGAGATAGCTGACTTAGTTCGCCATTTCAACAGATTTCAGAGACTTTAGTCACTGATCCACTTCATAGGTGAAAAATGTCAAGATCAAGTGAGGAAGCATGGAAAAGGAGGAGATAAACAAACATCCTGAAAATAAAAATCAAAGAGTGGTATCCTTTATTCCCAGAAGAAAATAAGCTTGCAATATTTTCTAGTTAAATGACTGTTGCCTGACAATAAATTTTCAGCATTAAGTAAATATTTATGTAATGCCAAAGAACATGTTCTTCATGCTGAACTCACACAATACATTAAAGACATTTTCTACTCAAAACAGGAAAAGGGAAGCAGCAATTAATTCCTCACAGAGAGATTATTCTATGCTATCTATATCTTCCCAGAGCTTCAAACAATGTTGCTCAGGAGTGTCTGAACAGAGATCCACCCAACTGTCTACATGTTGTATTTCCTTTGTAATCTAAGGGCAAAGGAGCCATGGACTTCAAGATTTTTGTCTCAAGTCTTAACATAATCAACTTTTTTTCTTTCCCTGCTTTAATTTATGATTGATTTTTCCCATGATCATAGTACTGATCATGGGAATGCCCCTCTAATGCTCAGAGATTTCAAAGAAAGCATCATTTGGAAATAGGTCCCACAGTAAGATTATCATCATGGGTATTGACCCAATGGTGACAGTAGCAGTGTATCTATGTTTTATTGGATGAAAATAAAATACACATGTCTAATTTACATGTATGTCAGATACCCTTACACAGGCAATAGGAGAGTGTTTCTCCTTCGGGAGAATTTTCTCCAACTAGTCCCTTATCTCCCACACTGTATTTCTCTCTCCAAATCTATATGGCTAGAAAGTTTCCCAAAATACCACAATTTACTAACAATTTCTTTTCTGCAAAAACTTTTTTCTGCAAAAAACTTTGGTTTGAGAATGCACCTCAAACATTCTGAGTTTGATGGGAACCCAAGTGGAACACTTTTCCATTATTGCTGAGATAGTTGATTTAGTTGTCCATTTCAATGAACTTCAGAGACTTTACTCTCTGATCTATTTCATAGGTGAAAAATGCAAAGACAGAGTGCAGAAGCAGGGAAGTAGAGGAGATGCTTTTGTACTGGTTATCCCTTATGCCTGGAATTTACTCACTCCTCCACACTATCTCTTAGAATCCATGATTTACTTCAAGGCTTAAATTCAAACACCACCTTCTTGATCTAAGGTTCATGGACCCCTCCTGTGCATGTGAAGTTGAATGGGGGAGAAATTATATCTTTATTTCCACTAATCTCTCACTGAATGTAGCAATTCCTCAGTTATGAACCAAAAACAAGCAAGAACTCTATCCTGAGAAAGGGTGCATAAGTTTTTCCAGACTGCAAGGCAGTCCATGACAAAAAAAAAAAATTAATGTCTTGTTCTAAGTGAAGCTTTTCTTTATCCCTCCCCCATCATCACCCTCTAGTGCCCATCCCTAAAATTTACCATGCATAAAATCTGATGCAGAAGGGGGAATTTTTTTTTAAGGTTTTAAGGATCATATTCAGGAAAAGGTGAGCTTTGGGAATGCCACAAATAGAATAAGCACTGAAAATTACAATGAACATTTTTTTTGAGGAGTTGAGCTAAGGAAATGAAGAGAAAAAAACCAATGATGAGAGGAGGGGAAATGAAGGTATATGATTTAACCCCCAAAGTTCAGTTTAGTTCTTGCCTAAGGTAACTGACTAACTACATGACTTTCTGAAGGGAAACAGATTTATTCTGGGAGACCCATTTCAACTTGGTTAAAAGCTAACCCTTTTCTCTTCTTCAAACCTCTTTGTGCAGACAGCTCCTGAAACACACTTGTGATCCAGTAACATTATGAGAATGCACTTTCCTTTTCTATGAGAGTTGTAGCATGCCTGATATGACCTTCATTTCCTCCATCCCTGGTAAAGAGAGGATGAGACATATACCCTAAATGCAGTAGACACCAACATACAGGGTGTGGGAGAACTCCCATCTTCATTCATTAGCTCTTTGGATCAACAATCTTAATGCTCTGTCTACCCTACAGCAGTGAATTCTGATGTCACTTTGAAAGTGCATCTATAGAGGCAGAGATGAGAATGCCAAAAGAAGAAAATCCTTCAATATGGGAATGTGGGATGTGGGGAATGCTGTTGTCATTAACTTTTTAGCACAGAAATGACTCAGCAAACCACTGGAGGGCAGCCCTGCCTGCTGGTGACCAGCCTCCCAGGTGCTGAGCAGTGCCTATTACAAAGCCCTTGAATTGCTTGTTTTTACATCTTTAAGACTCCCCATAGGATACTACAGTATTGGCAGCCTTTAAACACAACTAACTACCAAGTGGATACCCCACAGGTTAACTGCTGCAAATGAAGTTTAAAAAAATCTCATGGAAGGGATCAGTCACTGTGAAGGGGAGAAAAATCTTTCCCTAACATTTCTGCAAATTCTCTGCTCCTGAATTTTAGGTCATGTGTTCATGCAACACAGTTATAGCTGAAACTGCAGAAAGGAATGCAGAGGGGGGACACACACAAGCGCCCCTAATTCAGAGGTCTTCAGGAAATAGTGCTTCATGCCCTCAAACAAACCCTTGGTATCAAAGCACTTTCCTGCTGAAATGAGAGAAAAGAATATGTCTGTCTATCTATATATCATGCCTAGCACATAGTAGGGTTTAATAAATGTTTATTGACTGACATTTATACAATGCTTTGAGAGTATCAAATCACTTTACTCATGAGATGAGAGAAAAAATTATCTAGTTATCTAGCTAGTTAGCTAGCTATTTTTCAAAGTTCTCCATAATCTGGCCCCTTCCTAATTTTCTTATACTTTACTCCCTTTCACGTAACTTCAGTGTCCATGGACTCTTTGCAGTTCCTCCCATCCAACTCTCAGTCTCCTAACTGAGCCTTATCACTCGCTATTTCCCATGCTTGGAATGCTCGTCTCCTTGTCTCTTCCTCCTGGCTCTTCTGGCTTCCTTTAAGTTTCAGCTTTAGTCTCATCTTTTGCAAGAAGACCTTCTAGTCCTTCATTTTAGTGCCTTCCCTCTGAAACTATTCCTAATTTATCCTGTATAGGTCTTATTTGCACATAATTATTTATCTATTATCTTCTCTATTAGACCGTGAACTCCTTGAGAGCAGGGAATAAATATTCTTTTTCTTTTTGGAGGAGTGGGGGAGGGGTATCCTCAGCTCAATGACTGGCAAATATTAAGTGCTTTAAAATTGCTACTTAACTATCTATATCTGAAATAAGAGAGGAATCTATCCAAAGACAGACTCTGTGGAGTAAGGATTGTGAATTTTATTTCTATTTTACAGCTCTGGATGACCTATGACACACTGATTTGGTAGTTCTGTGTGTTTAAATGGATTAGATGCTAAGCTGGTTTCTCTGGGACAGAATTTAAGAAGCACTTGAAAGGTCTTAATGTCCTTGCTTAATGGCAACAAAAATTTTCCTATTATAAACTTTGGTACTTTAACTGAATACTTTGATTTCTGTGAAAGATCAGTCATCAATGCCACCATGTGGATAAGGTACAAATCTTTTTTTGAAAGGAAACTTTTATACTGGTAAAGAGGGATGAACAGGAGAACTAGATGCCTAAAGCATTCAAGCAAAAGGCCAAGGAGCAGATAGAAACAGACTAAAGCAGGCTGAGAGATTGGGGAGACATCATAGTCAAAGGCATAGATCAGGTTAAAGCTAAAGCTATATAGCTAAAGGCCATAGCTGATGCTGCTCAAAATTAAAGAGGTTAGCTCTTAAGATCGAACAAATACCCAAAGAATCCCTATAAATTAGGCATTTTCCTCCAAAAGAAAATGGAATAGTGATGGCACACATCTAGAAAAACTGGTAAACCCTCTGGAAAACTCAGATATTCAAAAGATTGGTCTCCAGTTATTTACCAGTTTTTAAAATATTTTGATGATTTTTCTTCCTTTTCAATTTACAATTTTCATTATATTTTGGTTTTCTATCACCTACACTGTCTAAATTATCACTTCCTCCAAGCCATCTCTTATAGAAAAATATAAAAAAGAAAAGGTTAAGCAATACTAACTGATTCATTCAATAATTAAGTCCAACATTATATAGAGTTGCACACCCACTGGTGCAACAACATTTTCACAAAGAGGAGGAGGTATCTCTTCTTTGAGGTCAAGCTTGGTCATCATAATTTCATAATATTTCATTTTATTTATTTTGTTACTGTTCTTTCCTTTCACATTGTTATAGTCATTGTATCTATTGTTTTCCTGGTTCTGCTTACTTCACTTTGTATCAGTTCAGATCAATCTTCCCTAGCTTCTGTGTATTCATCTTCAAAGAAGCTATAAAAGAAACATAAAGAATTGTTTACACTTCCTTAGAAGGCTTTAAAAAGCCAACACACCAGTTCTACAATCAACTGAGACAAGAGGAACTGTTAGATGAGAGAAGAGAGTCTTCCCTGATAATTAAGAAGAGACTTAGCTATTGGGGTGGGGAATAGAGAGGGAACTGTCTCTCTAGAAGGTGTCTCTAGGTGGACAGTGGTATCTTATAGCACCTTACCTAAACTGATTAAAATGTAACTGAGAAATGTTTAACAGAATAAATAAAAATACAATAGAACATAGATAAGGTTAATATGTTTCTAAGTTAAAATGCAACTATGGAGATACATATGTGCGGTTTAATGGGGCCATTTCCATTTGGCCTCCATTTTCAGAAGGGGAGGCTGTGCCTAAGAGACAGCCAAGAGCAGCTCAGAGCAGCTGGTCCAGGGAGCCAAATGGAAGAAACTGCCCTGCAGAAACATTACACCCAAGGGAGACAGGGTGAAAACACCTTGAGAAGGAAAAAAACATCTTGGCTCTGCAGCTGGAGGTGTCCACTGACTTGGACACACATTCTCTCTACTGGTATATTCCATGTGTTTGCTCCCTAATTCTAGAGGGAAGAGAAGTATTTATATAGCACCTACTATGTGCTAGGCACTATGCCAACCAAGCACTTTTTACAAATGTTACCTCATTTGCTCCTCAGAACAACCTTGTGAGGCAGGGGCTATTATCATCTCCATCATACAGCTGAGGAAACTGAGACTAGATTTTTAACTCTTTCCTTTCTAACTTCACACCCAGCATTCTAGCCATTGTGACACCAGCTGCCTCTATATGTATCGATGGGAAAGCATGCCCCAGGTTTATACAGAGAATATTTCATTACTACTATCCTTATTTTGACATTTCAGTAAAAGCCCTTGCCTTGAGCTAATTAGATGTTTTAGCTGACTACTGAAAGTAAATGCACTGGTGAGGGCTGGTAAGCTATACTTTTAGGAGTACAGATCCACAGAGTACCTTAAACCTTCAAGGGTAATCATCCCCCAGGGAAAAGAATACAGAGTAAGAACTACACATTACATTGGACTTTTTCTCCCTGGTAATGGATATTTACATAGGTTTTACACCCTTCAAAGAATGGTAGATAACACCTAATATTATCTAAAGTATATTGGACAACATTATCTGTAGCCAGCTATTTGGTAAAGTGGATAGAGAGTTCAGCCTGGAGTCAAGAAGTTCTGAATTCAAATCAAGCCTTAAATACTTACTAGCTGTGACCCTGGGAAAATCACCTCAGTCTCCCCAACTGTAAAATGAAGATAATGACACAACTTACTTAACAAGTTGGTTATGAGGATCAAATGAGATAAGATTTGTAAAGCAGTTAGCACACTACCGGGCACACAGGAAACACTATTTACACACTTATTTTCCTTCCTTTTCCTTCTGCTATCTTGTGGGCTCCACAATGCACATGGCAGTGTTAACCAAAAACATATCACAAATCTAAGACACAGTGTTGTAACTACATTTATCACAAGAGAAATGAACATGGATATGGAACCCTAAGTCAGGGCAAAGAGTTCACAATTCAAACAGAAGCTCACATATTTATAAAAATGCACAGGCAAGAAATACAGGTATTCTAATTATAAGAATGCTGAATTCAGAGAGATTAAGTAAATTGCCAGGGTCACACAGAGGCAGGATTTGAACACAGGCCTTTCCTGACTCTCTAAGTCCAGTACTTTTTCTTCTGTCTCATGATACGAAAATGACAAGAGAAACTATCCACTCAGTTACCCTGTCCCTGTCACGAGAGGGAAAAGAAGAGAAAAGTCAGCCATTGGTAAAATGAGTGTTAGCCTTGTTTTTGGAAAAGTCAGCATTTCGGGGAGAAGTTTTCTGGTTTGTGTTAGAAGGTCAGATACTAGAGCCAGGCTGAAGAATATTTAGCACCCCTCACCATTACCCCACTGCCACCACCACAAATACACTCTCACACCAGCACACAAAGCCAGATTGCTTTAACCAAATTACAGTGAGAAGTTCAAGGTCCAGGCTAATTTGCCAAGCTGACTCCAGTAATTTGATATACTGAAAAGAATGGGGTGAGGAAACACATGGTATGTTGCTGGGGACTGGGCCAGTCACCAACTCAGCAGCAAATGCTTGGAACAAGATCTTCCTGCTTGCTTTTGGAGCCAAAAAGAAGGTAGAAGTTTCAGACGAAACCATCCCCTCCCCCTCAAACCTGCTCCAAGTCAGCTGCTCATCAGCACCTTTGTCTCTGCCAAACAATCCTCAGCCTTGGAAAAATAAGAAAGGGCCTGCTGTCTTCTCCCCTTCACCAGCACTCTGCCTCTGCCCCAGGCTTGAAAGCCAAGTCAAGGAATCTGATTTCTCTGACCCCCCAATATTTTCTTCTTCACCACAGAACAAAAGCCTTATGTCAGCCTCCGAAACTATTTCCAGAACGTGGGAGCAAAGATACTTTGGAGACGACCATCAAATCTTCTGAGTTTGGTTTAGACCACTTTAAACCACTTGCCAGTGAATAACATAGTATATTGAGCATTTATTAAATTTCAGGAAAAAAAAATCTGTGTAGAGATCTACTCATAAAGGCATTCTTTTTTGTTGTTCAGTCATGTCTGATTCTTTTGTGAGGTTTTCTTGACAAAAATACTGAAGTGGTTTGCCATTTCCTTCTCCAGCTCACTTTACTGATGAGGAAAATGAGGTAAGCCAGGTTAAGTGACTTACCCAGGGTCACACAGCCAGTAAGGGTCTGTGGCCAGATTTGAACTCAGGAAGATGAGTCTTCACCAACTAGCTTTCTAAAAACATTCTTTACTTCATTCCAATACTGCCTTGAAATCTGGCATGCAACACAGTCTGGATGAAGGTTGGGGATGGGGGCCAGAGAACAAAGAGTCTTTCCTGGGCTCTCTTTCTGGACAAGGGGAAAAAATTACTTTCTGCTACTGAAGGAGAGACTGGGAATACTGAGAGTTTTAGTTCATTACCCTTTGCCTTGCCCTCTGCCTTCTCATGTTTCTTACTATCTCCCTCATTTGTGCTCAGAGCTCATCCTTGGCATCATTATGATACATTTCCCATTTTCTTACTTATGTTCTAATTATTTGTGCCTTTATGTATCTACTAGACTATAAGCTCTGGGACAACAGTAACAGCGTCTTCCCTTTGTTTCAGTTCTTTTGCCTAGAATATAGTATGTATGTAGGAGATAAGCCAATCAACGAATAAGTGAATACCAGCAGCCTTTGAAATGGCTCCTTGAAGTGAACCATCATTTCTTAAAGGGAAAGCTCACTGTCTACTGATTGAGGTGAGGGGAGCAACTTGGATTAAGAATGGAATAAGTAAGATTTTGCTGTCTAAGAGAGATTTGAAAGGATGAAAAAGCAAAGTCATTGTTACTGCATCCAAACAGGCAAAGGTGAAATTGTTAAGGGTGCACTGATTGAGGAGTAGCTGGATGATGTAGTGGATACAACACCAGCCCTGGAGTCAGGAAGACCCGAGTTCTAATTTGATCTCCCACACTTACTAGTCATGTGACCTTGGGCAAGTCACTTAACCCCCAATTGCCTCCAGAAGAAAAAAAAAGTGCACCATTGGGCAAAGAGTTCAAGCAAATACAATGAGCCCTTAATGAAATGGGGAAAAAAATCCATCTCATTTGCAAAATCGTCATAAAACATAAATGATGAACATGACTATAGACCATTAGGTCCATGTTGTATTCCAGCAACAGTCCATGTCCTAAAGGATATTACTTCCTACTGAAAGGATACAACATGGAAACAGCTAATCATATACTCAAACTAATTTGAATTTCTCCCCTACATCATCTCTCAGAGAGATTTGTACACAGTAGACACTTACATATGCTTATTCACTGAGGCAATTCATCTTTTCCTACAATGTGCAAGACACAGTGAACTACACCATTAAGTAATCATTGCATGAATGATGGAAATAAACAGCACAAACCATCAGGTAAGATCCTTATTACAACTTTCTGCCAGCACAAAAGCAAGTCATTATGGGTAAGTCTTCCTGATGGACAATATAATTAAAGTGCCTTCTTGCAACACAGAACTGACCTGGTCTGTCTGAACAACACAGCAATTCGCAGAGTGCCCATCGGAGGAAAATGCGACAATATGTTTAAAACCTCCAGGTTTCCTTGCACTGGATTCCTTTCATCTCCTTTCCTCCCACTCAGCAACATAGCTTTGTCATTTTCATAAAATAATACAATCTATACATTCCTCTGCTCTCCTACAAGTCTGTCACCAACAATCTTTAATTAATATGCAACCTCTAGCAACGTTCCCAATTTTCATGCTTACTTAGCTTTAAACTTCATGAGCCAATGTACTGAGTTTACTGATTCATTGGCCCACCCAGCAAAATAAGAGAGAGAACATGCCATGTTACTGCCATCATATTCAGGGTCTCATGCTGCAATTCACTATTTTTTAATTATGGTAAAAGAGAGGGTGGATGGGGTGGTGATACTGATAATGAATACTTATCTCCACAATGGGATTATTTTTCTTATGAAACTTTTCTAACTATCATCTAAACTACATCACTGGAAAGGGGAAGAACACACAGATGGCAGAAAGAAGTAGAGGGGCACATATGATTTCTAGTGCTTAAATGGGGTCCACAGATAGTTTTGGGGGCATCTGTGAGTTTGAATAGGAAAAAAAATAAATCTTTATTTTCACTAACCACTAAGTGAAATGTGGTATTTCCTTCCATTAAGAATATGAAAAAAAATAGTGATGATGAGAAAGTTTTGACTTCTCAAGGAGTCAAAAAAACAGAAGGTCCCCTTCTAAGGAGACCAGATACAAAGCAATCTATTAGGAAGTACCAAATGACATAGAATCAAATTCCTTATGCAGAGGAAAAAAAAAACCTGGAATGAGTCACCACAGGAAAGTGTGGTTAATCAGAGATGGTTCCCCAGAGGAGACTGGATTGAGATACATCTTAAAAGAAATAACAGACCACGGGCTGAGAAGAGAGGAGGGAGAGAACCAGCAGGTACCCCATGTAAACCCCATGATTTCCTGCCTCGGTCAGTCCATGTTATCCTTCAGGTTGTCCCTGACTCCACTCAAACCTCTATTCCCATCTGCAGGAACAAGGTGAGACAGCAGGTCAATCCAACTCATGGATTGAGTATAAACTGAGTATAAATGAGTGTAAACCATGCAGGCCAAGGGCTGGATACAAACAATAAGGTGGAAGCTGTCGCTAACAGCGCTGGCTCTGAGAGCTTGTATTTCTGTACATGGACAAGGAAATACAAAGTCAGATTCAAGAGAGAAGCTAACAATGGGAGGGGACTAAGAAAGGCCTCATGGGGGAGGGGTCCTGAGAGGCAGCAGCTTCTCCCTTGTCTAAAAGGGTCTCTCAAGGAGACCTTCCATAGTTCATCCCACCTCCTCCCTTCCCAGTCATAGCCTTTGTCCAATCCAGGTCCACTTCTAGGTCTCTGCTCCTAATGCATTAAGGGGTAAGGCCATAGATAATGTATTTCCTTTTATGACATCACTGAAGTGCAGAGACAGAGAGGGTCATGGACAGTGAACATGGAGTCCCCTGCACCAAGGATTTGTGATTTAGTATATATCTCCTGTATATGCCTTTTCATCCATGACAGTGGAAAGATTTATGGGATAGGGTAATTATGGGACCCATTACGTGGAACTGTGACTTTCTAGTTTCTTGTCTATAATAAGAGACAACTAATAGATGATGAGGTAGGTAGCACAGTGCCTAGTATATAGTAAGTGCTTAATAAATGTTTATTTCTTTCCCTATATTCCCCTATTATTAAAAAAGCTCTTCCTCTGTTTCCGGATAGTTTATCATTAGACACTTTCTTCCTTGGATGGGTTGGCCTTTCCATCACAGCACACTGGCATGAAGCTAGCATTGAGCAACATTCCGACGCAATAGAAGATACGAAAGAAGCTCTTGAGAAAGCCCCCCTCTCTCAGCTCACCAGGGGCCATCGAGCCTTGCTCCCAGCCTGAGTGATCCAGGAAAGGATCCCTGACCTGTAGCCTAAGTGAACAATCAGACTTGCACTCCCCCCTCCCCCAGCAGGCACCCCACAGAGTTAAGCTATTTACTGGTTATTGCAGTGGAGTCAACTGAGTTTCTTGATGAAAAAAAAAAGGGCTGGATTTTCATTCTTTCCCTTTCAGAGCCATGAGGGTCTATTTCCATTCACAGCCAGAAAGCTTGGGGAGGAATCTGCTGCATTATGCAAAAAAGTAACCAAGCTATGGGCAAGGGCATTTAAATACGGCCAGCTTTTATTTATAAGCAGGAGGGAGAGGACTGAAATTCCATGGCAAAGGGCAGGGAAGACAGCAGGCCAGGTTTGGGGGGGTGGGGGATGGCATATTCACCTTCCTGAAAATTCATCTCCTTGTATTTCACCCACATAGATTGCAGCACTGAGTTCATCAAGTCCAAAGAAAAGATGTCAGGTGAAAAGGGTGAGTAGCTCAGCTGAGGATCACTAGATAAGGCAGAAGGAGGATCGATGGGCATTCATCCCCATATAGGTCTCCACCTCAGCAGCAGTCAGGGACTTCGATAATGAGGGGACAAACTACAGCGGCAGCAAGTCTTTAAATTCCCTGATTATAGTGTGCCCACAAATAGCACTGTGCTATCAAGAAGCAGGGGCGCATGCAGTGAGAGGAAAAGGGGAATCACACCAGTGAAAGGAGGGAACCATGACTTTCAGCTGGAGTAGCTGTGGCAGCTAGGTGGGGCAGTGGATGCAGTCCTGGGCCTAGAGCAAGGAAGCGCATGAGCTCCAACCCAGCCTCGGGCATGAGCTCCAACCCAGCCTCGGGCATGAGCTCCAACCCAGCCTCAGACATTGACCACCTGCGTGAGCCTGGGCCACTAACTTAACCTCTGTTGGCCTCATTCTCCTCGTCTATAAAATGGGGATAATAACAGTACCTACATCTAAAGGTTGTCATGAGGACCAACTGAGATAACACGCATAGAGCACTTAGCACAGTTCCTGGAACACAGTAAGCACCACATAAATGTTGGGTATTATTTTTTAATTATTATCACAAAATGAGATAATATTTATAAAGCACTTAGCACATAATAATCGCTATGTAAATGTTAGATATTACTATCACAAGTAAGTTTTTTTAAAGCAGTTAGTACAGTGCCCGACATATAGTGTGTGTTCACCCTTTGTTGCCAAAGACCATACCATCAGAGAAATGATGACATGACCTGCACTTGACTTTGTTTTGAGTGAGTGAGGGCTGTGCAGGTCACCAGCCTCACTGCTCCTCCAGAGCCATCTGAATCCAGTGACCAGGTATTCATCAGGATGACTGGAGACGACCCAGGATGAGGCAATTAGGGTTAAGCAGTAGGTACTATATAAATGCTTATTCCTTTCTCTTCCCTCAAGTCTACCTTGACCTAAAGTTATTCAACTCAGAAACCTGTGTTTCTTCTATATAATAAAAGGGTTCAACCAAATGATCTTTAAGCTTTAAAATCCTATGACCAAAGGTCATATCATATCAGAAGAGGTAAGAGTGTTCCATATTAAGACTGTCTTGATAGTACTAAAAGCAACAGTGTCCCAGACACCTGGGCAGTGGATATGGGAACCCAAGATTCTAAGAATTACTACTTAAGAAACTAAAAAGCCACAGTTTCACATAATGGGTCCCATAATTACCCTATCCCATAAACCTTTCCACTTCCATCAATGAAGAGGCATAGACAAAAGGTTATCTGCTAAATCACAAATATTGGAACAAATATGGAAACCCAGACTAATGAATTGGTCTCGCTTTGCCCTCCAAGTGCTTATGATAATCCTATTACAGCACGTTTTTACTAAATTCCTGTACCACAGCATAGTAAAAGAAGTTCAAGGAAGGAGAATCCCCCAGAGGAATGGCATTGGGCCAAGAATAAAGCCCAGTGTTCCTGACCTCTTAATCGAGTTCCTTTTCACTCTGCCATTCTCCCTCATGTAAATGCACTGACATCTTTATCATCCTCCCTTTGAATTAAAAAGTGAGAAACTAAAATTAAATAAAGTGTCAGGGCCAGGAACTGAAACTCAGAGAGAAAAAAAATACAACCTAAACCTTTTCTTAACAATTTCCTTAACATTCTTAAATGACTTACATTTCTCAATGTCACTTAATGATTGGTCAGATACCTTCTAATATTGATAACAAGGAGGAAAATGAGCAAATTCATTCATTAGAAATTTGTCTGTGAAAAAATAGTCATTTATTTATTTTAAGTAAGGCATTCTGACTTCAGTAAGGCTACCTTTGCCAACAAGGAAATGAAAGTGTTTAAATTTCACACATATTACATAGCAAAGACCCAGACTTAATCCAGACCAAGCATAACCAAAGCATAATAGCATTCCACATGTGCTCCCAGAAGACTGTCCTTCACAACAGAATTTTAAACTAGACCCAGAGTAAAGAGCGTGTTAATCCTTCTCTGATATTACAGATATCAGCGCACGTGCACGTATGTGTGTGTATATATACAAAAACACAAATGGATCTCCACACACCGGCAGATACATACAATACATACATACATACTGTTACAAAAGAATACATTGGGGCAAAGTGCTAGAATGGCCAAAGTGCTGGTCTGGAAGCCAAGAAGCCCAGAATCCGAATCCTGCTTCAGGTCCTTGCTAATTTCTTCTTCTACTCAAAATGAGGAAGTTAAGTTCCCTTCTTTCTGGTCCCTACCAACATAAAATCGATGACCTCATAAAATAATAGATCCAGACAAAAAGCTTTAAGAAAACTTGAGGAGGGAGTTAGCCCTTTCAGTTGGAGGAATGTGGGGTTGGATAGAGGCCCAATCAAGCAGTCAATGAATATGCGTTATTATCAAGGAAGGTTTCACAGAGAAGACAACACACAAGTCTGACCCTGAAGAAAGAGACAAATGCCAATAAAGTTTTGGATGTGGTGTGTTCAAGAATGGGGGAAGCATCAGAGAATGGCTAATGGCTGAGCTTGGAGTATACAACGAATATGGGAAGAAGAATGGATGGGAATAAGTTTGGAAAAATGATTTGGAGTCAGATTATGAAAGGCCTCCCATGTCAACCTAAGTGAGCTGGTTAGATGTGATCATAATGAAGATAGTGCTATGACTATGGGAAGACCAGTTAAGAGGTAATTACAATCATCCAGGAGGTGGGTCAGAGGAGACAGATGCAAGAGATAGAGTGATAATTAATAGGATCTGGAAACTGATTAGATATGGAAAGTGAGGAAAAAGGAAAGATAACAGATGAGTCAATGATTCTTAAATCTAGATAGCTGTGGGACCGTTAACAGAAATATGGGGAAATGATACTGGTGTGTGAGCGACTATGGGGAGAGGAATGTTGAGTTCAGCTTGGATATACTGAGTTATGGTTGGAGATGTCCGCTTAGAAATATGAGACCGGAACTCAAGAGAAGATGGAGGCTTGGGAACTACATACTGGGGAGTTATTTGGATAATTAAAGGCTGTAGGTATCAGCAGAATTCTACCTTTAGAGAGAAAATAAAAGACAGCAGAACACAGTCTTGGAGGATGTACCCGCTTAGGAAAAAGTAGGAAGAAAATTACATAGTAGATAAGATCATGAAGGAGCAAATTAGACTGGAAGAGAATCAGAAAAAGAATGCTATCATGGAAGCTGAAAACGAGAAGAGTGTTCAAAAGAAAGGAAAGGTCAACAATGTCAAATTCTGCTGAAAGTGACAAGAGAGTAAGGACTAAGAAAAGACTCTGGGATTTGGCCATTGTTAGATAGCTAAAGATCCCCAGGTAAATATTGAGACCCCAAAAATCAGTATGCAACTGTGAATTAGTCATCTACTCCATTTCCCTTCATTCATCTTCATCCAACACTCTCCACCATGTTACCACCTTTCAAACATATGTTCAAGTACCTGGATTTCTTACATGAGAATATCTTCTTAATATTCAGTGCTATTCCATTTCCCCTTTGACCTATTCTGTTCCTTTTAAATAAGGTATACCTTCCTAAAACCATACTCCAGGTATGAATTTTAATCAACCAAGTCTCAGGTGACCATTATGTTAAATTTGTCCTTAAACTGAGGTCTGTAACTTTTATTTAAAAAAAATATTTTGTTAACTGTATTTCAATAGAATTGGTTTGCTTTCTAATCCTAAGTATTTTAGTTAAAATCATGACTCTGAGAAGGCATCGATAGGTTTCACTAGAGTGCTGAAGTGGTCCATGACATGTGCCTTGAGCCCCTTGCTCCTCATCCCTCTGCTGATACTCAGTTGTTTTTAAGTCAGATCCAACACTTCATGACTCCATCTAGGGTTTTCCTGGCAAAGAGACTGGAGTGGTTTGCCTTTTCCTTCTCCAACTCATTTTACAGATGAGAAAACTGAGGCAAAAGCATTAAGTGACTTGCCCAGGACCAAAATGCTAATAAGTGACTGAGGCCGGATTTTAACTTGGGAAGACAAATTCTCCTGATCTCAGGCCAGACCCTCTATCCACTGCACCACCTAGCTGCCCTCTCCTCATCCACATTTTCTGCATTTACATATGGATTTCTGAGGACAGGCCTATATTATTGTCTTTCTTCTGTCTCTGTCTTCTGTGAGAGAGAAGTTGTATCAAGTGGCACAGTTAAAAGACACATTCCAGGTCACTGAAGGGAATGGAAGGGAAGGCAGCTGATTAGAAGACTCTTTTTAGAAGTTTCACAAGACTGGGGAGTAAAGTCAGCCTGAGGGGGTGGCAAGGTCATGTGGTAGTTTTATTTAAATTTGGATAGATCCAAGTTTATAGGAAGAGAGAAAAGACCTAGGAGAGGAGACAGAAAGGATGAACATGAAAATAAAAAACTGGACGAGATCCCAAGGAGAAAAAAAAGGAAAAGAAAGATCCCAAGGGAAACAACTTGAAGTAACAGAAAGAGCAGTACAGTGTGAGAAGATAGGTCCAAACCTCCGCTCGCCGTGAGCTCTCTCAAAAACCACTTGGCCCCACTGAGCCTGTTTGAACTAGATGATCTCTAAAATCCCTTTCAATTCTATGAAACCAGGAGCAGGTCCACTAGGTGCTTAGTTAGTGATCACATGGATTTTTCCAGAAATGAAAAGACAAAATCACAGGGAGAGAGAAAGCAGCCAAGGGAGGTATGATAAACAGATGGCCTGCTAGAGACACCAGACAGGAGGGCAGCCAACCATAGGAAGATCTCGCAGACCAACAGGTAGAGGTCACATCAGGGAATGGGAGTAAACTGTCTGGAGGTAGGTGGGGACCACAGTCCTAGTCAGTGAGTATTGGAGGATAAGCAACTAGCTTAGAAGCTAGGGGAATAGGAGGGAAATGTATCTTTGTGGAATGGAACAGCAATGTTAGGTACAGGGATTAGGCTTCCAGGATCTGGAATGATTAATGGGGAGGTAAGACGGGGCCCCTGCCCCAGAGGAATGAGGATGCCTAGCAGGGCTAAGAGACTCAGGCCCTGGGTGATAAAGGAAGGCCAGTCATCAGGGCACAAGGCCAGAGCAGCACCAGCAGGCAGCAAGGCTGAGTTTATGTGAACCCAGTGCGTTCTTGGCCTAACACTGAAGAGTAAAAAGGCTTGGGATGCAGGGCGCCAAGCTGAACATTACTTATTGATGTCAATGCTACCTCCTTGTTTGGAAGGCCTATCAACGATGGCTGTTTGCAGCACTTTCCCCATGTCTTCTGCTGCGGCTGGGCAGCCAACGCCGGGCAGCTCTGCTCCCCTCTGGAACAACGGCTTATTAGTTTATTCCAGTAAGATAACAGTCACGAGGCCTTGCCTTGATATGGCACTCCTTACTCTATGGAGCACTTCACACACAAGAGGTTGGCTTAGAGGCAAAAAACTTGGGTTCAGATTCTGGTCCTTATTAGCTGTGTGGCAAAAGGCAAGTCATTTTTACTTCTCTATCAGCTTCCCTGGTTGAAAAATGAGGATGATAATGCTGATACTACCTCCACACACACTTTTACACAAAGTGCTTTATAAACCTCAAAGTGAATATGTGAGTTGATGGTGATTTTATCTTCAAAAAAACCTGCATTGACTTCTTATTAAAGTTAGTGCCTGGGGCAGCTGGATAAAGAGCCCTGAGCCTGGAGTCAGGAAGAACTAAGTCCAAACTCAGCCTCAGACACTTTCTATGTGACCTTGGTTAAATCACTTAACCCTGTTGGCCCCTGTTTCCTAATTTGTAAAATGAAATGGTAAACCACTCCCATATCTTCTCCAAGAAAAGCCTAAACGGGGTCATGAAGAGTTGGACAAGACCAAAATGACAGAACGGAAACAAAAAGGCCAGCGCCTTCTCCTCCTGACTGTAACTTATCCTGTGTAAGTCTGTACATACTTCTTTGCATGTTGTCTGCCCTCATTTTGAGATCCTCAAGAGCAGGGGCGGCTTTCACCTTTCTTTGTATCTTTAGGATTTAGCGCAGTATCTGGCACATAGTAGGTGTTTGATAATGTCTGTTGCTGACTGATTATGAGACAAAGATAGAATAAGTATTGTGATCCTCGTTTTATAGATGAGGAAACTGAGGCCTTGAAAAATTAAAGTGATGGGCAGCATGGATTTAGAGTTAGGAGGTCTGGATTCAAAGCCCAATTCTGCTACTTCTGTTTACTCAATTCAATTCACACTGCTATTAATCAAACAGTTCATGAGGTGCTCTGGATGTAGACAAAAATGTAACAGTCCCTGGCTTCAAGGGGCTTCCCTTCTTTGGGGAGACAGCACATGCACAAGTATATGGAGACTTGGTACGAAAGAAACATAATACGCAAGGAGCTCTTCTTATTACCCTGTATGACCTTGGGTAAGTCACTGAAACTGGCCCCCATATCCTTCATTTACAAAATGAGGAATGTGTGCTAGCTATGGTCTTTTAAAACCAACTCTAAATCTACAGGTCTAGGGTCTTAGCGACTTCTTTGTCCAAGTTCAGAGAGCAAATCAGTGCTGGAATCATGACTAGCACCCCGTTTTCCTGAAGCCCTCAGACTTTCTGCTACTTTTGTCTTGGAAGAGCTGGTTCACTCGCCATCTGCAGAGAGGAGGCTGGTGCCATCACAACTGTGCTCTCAACTCTCATGCTTCCTGAGCGTGACAGTGACATTGACTGTGTCTGAAATTCTGCAGCCTCTCTCTGACTCTCAATGACCTGCAGATTTAAGAGCTTCTCTCTTCCCCAGAATTCTCAAATGGCAGGGGTGTATCTGACTACCAGGAGACTGGAACACTACCAACCTGAGATTTGCAGTTTCATGCACAATCATCTTTTTTTATTGCACTGTGTTATGAAAATGCTTGTTTTATTCCATAAATTTAAAACAAAATAAAATAAAAAGTGGAGAAGGGAAGGCAGACACTTGCAGGGAAATCTTCCCTCTCCACCTCTTGCTAATACAGGGGCAGCTGGAAAGAGGCCTGATTACGTATTTCTTCAAGGGGCATTAAGGCCAACAGGAAGTGTGTAGAGTGCTGGTATTTGTGGCAAAGGACATTTGTAAGTGGGTGTGAGCGGTCAGCGTGAGGGCAAAGAAAGGAGAGGCCATAGCTGTGATGAGTGCATACTCTGGCAGGAAGGCAAGGGATAAGGTGACTACAATCTGGCAATGGGTTGTCAGTTACACATTGATTTCATGGTAAGTCCATGGAGTCAGTTCAAACTAGAGAGAAGCTGGCAACCTGTAAGCTTGGTCACTGTGATGTGTGGGATTGTGGGCATGGGGGTTTATCTTAGTCAGGGTTTTCTGGCTTGGTTGCTAGCACCACTTCTGTAGCCTAGGGCCATCATGGAGCAAATCATGTTCCCATCTAGTACAATGTAGCTAAATTTGAGGTAGAACTGGGCTCACCTCTCAGTGACTCAAAGATGGCTCCTGAGTGCACTTGGCAATTGATGGTGAGGAGTGCACTGGGCAGTTGGATAACCAGTGTTCAGTCCTGCGTTGCAGTTTTGACATCAGTCTTGTAGTTTATATTATTTTCACAAATTTTCCTTTTCTCTTTGGAGAGAGGAGGGAAAGTAATCGAGGTTAAGTGACTTCCTCAAGGTCACACTGTTTGAGGCCTGATTTCAACTCAATTCCTCCTGCCTCCAGAGCCAGTGTGCCACCCACCTAGCGGCCCCTCATTTTTCACAAATTTTCAATGGAAAAAAGGGCCAGGTTAGCAAGCTAGAAAAACCAACAGATTAACTAATCGTCTGTGTGTGTATCTAAAATACACTTAGTCATAGCCTGTTCCTGCAGTTCTTGGCAGTCTTATCAGAGAAGCTGGAGAGGCCACAGGGACAGAGCAGTGGACTGGAATGTAGAGGACTTGGTGTTCAGCTTGGTTCAGCCAGCTGACTTGTTCTGTGAATTCCAGTCACTTTGGTTTCCATCCAGCTAATTCCCTATTGCCTAGTGGCTCTGGGAATTCCAAGAGCCTACAGTTACATGTTGAGAACAACTGATTTTGTTTTCTTTCTTTTAAAAGAGAAAACTTTTTAATATGAATTTAACAAAACATAAAAAAAGATTTTCATATATACAATAGGAAAAAAGTTAATATATGAATCCATAAATCTCTATTACATGTAACTTGTTTATACATATATATATATATATATATATATATATATATATACATACACATATATATAGTATAGTCAACATATTGCTTTCAAAGCTGTCTTGCTTATTGGTTTCTCTTTGAACTTCCTTCTGTTCTACTGTATACATTCAATGATTCTCTTTTATTTATTCTTTTTCTCAGTATCTCTATCCTTAGCTTTCCCTCACGCCCTAAATCCACCTCACACACATATGCACAAAAATTGAAAAAAGTAAAAACACAATCCTTGTAACATGTCAACAAAACAAATCCCTACTTTTCCAATGTCCAGTAATGTCTATCTCATTCTGCCCTGGATCCATCACTACTCTGTCATAAGGTAGGCAGAATGTTTTAGGATTGGTCTTTTGTATTCATGTTTGATCACTGAATTGATCCGAGCTCTTGCCTTTCCAAGTTTTTGTTTTACAATGTTCTTGTAACTTATAAATAGTTTATCTGATTTTTCTGCATCAGTCTTCCAAGGTCTCTGTAAAAACATCTCTTTTATCAGTTTTTATGGCATAATAATATTCCATTACATTCTTAAACCATAATTTTTCAGCTATTCCCTAATTCATGAATACTCCCCCTAACTGCTGATTCCAGTTCTTTGCTACAACAAAAAGTCCTCCTATAATATTTTTGTGGATATGGATCTTTCTCTTCTTTCTTTATCTCTTTGGGAGTATATGCCTTCTAGTCATGAATACAATAATATTGATGATAACAGGTGACATTTTTATAGAAATTTAAGGTATGTGGTGTTGTTAACATTGCTATACTATTGAATTCTCACAACAGCCTTATGAGGAATGTTATTATGCCCATTTTACAGACAAGGAAACTGTGGCTGAGAGTGGTTAAGCGATGTGCCCAAGGTCATACAACTAATTTCTGAAGAATTTCAACTTTGCTTCTTGACTTCAAGTCCCACACTATTCATTGTCCCACCTAGTGGTCAATTTTTTAGTTATGAATGATTTTTTTTTCTTTTCTTATCTAGTTTGATTGTGATTTCATTTTTTTATAGGTAGGTCATTTATCCATTTGAAGTGTATTATGTTATATGATATGAGATTTTGGTCTAAACCAAATTTGTCCCAGACTGCTTTCCAGTTTTCCCAGCATTTTGTTGAACAGTGGAATCTTTAACTCTACTAATAGGGTCCTTGAATTTACTATATAAACTGCTCTACTATGTTTCTATGCTGTATGCTTTACTGGTACCATTGACTGACTGTTCGAATTATTAGCACCAAATAGTTTTGGTGATTATTGCTTTGTAGTACAGTTTGAGGTCTGGCACTATTAGACACATTTCCTTCCCTCTTTTCCCATTATTTCCCTGGAAAAAAACCTGCTTTTATTTTTTCCAGATAAATGCTACTTTGTTGAAATTGTTCATTATTTCATTAATTTTTAGTTGACTCCCTAGAATTCTCAATGAAGACTTTAATATCATCTGCAGAAACGTTTGCTTTATTTCCTCTTTACCTATGTTTAATCCCTCAATTTCTTGTTCCTGGTCTTAGTGCTATAAGTATCATTTCTACCACTGCTAAAGGTATATAAAAAGCTCTTTCTCTTAAATAGTGGTGAAAAAGTATATCCTTACTTGACTTAATGTTATTGGAAAGGTTTCTGGTTTATCTTGGTTATATGCAATGTTTGCTATATTACAGAAAAGTCCATTTATTCCTATTCTTCTAAGTGTTTTTAAACAGAAATGAGTGTTGTATTTTGTCAAAATCTTTTTCTGCACACAGTTAATCATTTGACTTTGTTTTTATTATTACAGTCATTATTCTCATAATATTGAACCAACCCTGCATACTTGGTATAAATCTTACCTGATTATAATGTATACAGGTTTTTTTTTTAAAGTATGTTGTTGTAGCTTCTTTGCTAATACTTCATTTAACATTTAGGGGTTAATGTGCATTAGGGATAGTGGTCTATGGTTTTCTTTCTCTGATTTGTCTTTCCCTGGTTTTTGACTCAAGACCATATTTGTATCATAAAAAGAATTTTTTTTCTAATTTTATAACAAATAGTTTATATAATATTGGAATTATTTTGTCTTTGAATTTTTGATGGAATTAATTTGTAAATCCATCTGGTCCTGAATTTTTTTTCTTTGGGAGTTCATTTATAGGTTGGTCAATTTCTTTTACTGAGAGTTATTCAGTTCTCTATTTCTTTTTTCATTAATCTGGGTATTTTTGGCATTTTAATAGATATTTATCAATTTTATTTAAATTGTCATGTTTGGGTATATATAATTGGGTGAAACAGTTTATAAAAATTTCCTTTATCTATTCTTCATGTGATTTCTCCTTTTCTTTTTTGATTCTAGCAATTTGGCTTTTCTTTCTTTTTAAAAAGCAGACTAGCTAATGAGTTATTTATATTTTTTGAAAGCTTCTAGTTTTATTTATTACTTTAATTTCTTTCTGTTTTTGCTTTCAATTTTGTTAACCTCATCTTGGATTTTTTGAATTTCTGTTTTTGTGTTTATTGGAGCTTTTAATTTACTGGTTTTCCAGACTTTTTTTTAGCTGTATGACTAATTCATTAATCTGTTCTTTCTCTTTCTGCTTATGAAAGTGCTTAGAGATATAAACTTTTCCCTCAGGACTTCTCTGGCTACATTCCAAAAGTTTTGGTATATTATCTCATTGTAGTCATTTTCTATTGTTTCTAAGATTTGGTTTTTGACTCAAGAATTCCTTAGGTATTTAATTACTTGGCCTCTAGTTAATTTTGAATGCTTTTTTCAAAGGCCTTTTACTTTTCTTATTTTTACTACACTGTGGTTGTTAAAAGGTGTGTTTATTTATTTATTTTTGCTTTTCTGCATTTGGGGACTGGAGGTTATGCCTTAGAACACAATCAATTTCCACAAGGGTTACATTTACACCTGAGAATATATCTACTTCTTTCTACTCCTACTTAGTAATCCCCAGAGATCTATCATAGTACACTTTTTAAAAATTCTGTTCAGGTCCTTGACTTTTTCTCTTACTTATGCTTTAGCTAGGTTTGTCTAATCTGAGAATGGGTACATTATATTTACCCAACTCTTAGAGTTTTAGTGTCTATTTCTTCCTTTAAAATGATTAACTTTTCTTTAAGTATTTAAATGTTGTGACATCTCATATATGTGTGTATATGTATATATAAAACACATAATATATGCAAGTACATGTGAATATATGTACATGCATATGTTATATAAGTATGTGTGTATGCTGTGCTTGTATATATGTAGGCATATATGTGTACATCGTATTTATAAACACAAACCCACATATACATACAAATTGTCCCAAAAGTCTTAGGGCAGGACAGTTTTAAGCCTATCCTAAGACTTTTGGGACATCTGGCATATGTTAAATACTGATGTTAAGGCACTATCAATAGTGCCTTTAAGCAGAAAGTAGTATTCCTATTTATCTCCTTTAATCATCTATTTTTATTATTGCCTTGCCCAAGATCAGTAATTGTCATTCCTGCTCTTTTTGAGTTTACCTGAAGCATATAGACTTTTTGCTCTCAATTTCTAAATATTGTACAAGCACGCATCCATCACACATTCCTTTTACTCAGCTTCAATTCAGGGTTGGCTTTAAGCAAAGAAAGCACAAATGTCTTGCTTTGGATTGTAAGGCTTTTGGACAGTCTCCCTTTTTTTAAAAGATGTTCTCCAGGATACCTAAGATTCTACCATTAGAGATACATTTTTTGATTGAGCACTGGCCTCTTCAGGCTCCTAGTGTGGATATAAATATTCCCCTTGAAGGAACAACATATTAATTCCCTAATGTCTTAGTCTAAATGAGTTTATAAGACCTTATTCCTCCTAAGGAAGAGATCAGGGCAACATAAAGGCTACACAGCAATAAATAATTGTGCCTGACGTTTATATAGCCTTTCAATTTTTTTTAAAAATTTTTATCTCCATTTCCAAATTCTCTCCCTCTAGCCCCTGCCCCATCCATTTTGAAGGCAAGAAATATGACACATATTGTACGTATGAAGTCATGCAAATTTTCCAGAGTACTTTCTTCTTAATACCTGTGTAAGGCAGGTAGTATATGTGTTATAAGTGCCATTCTACAGGAGGGGAAACTGAGGCTCTGAAATGCTAAGTGATTTGTCCTGTTGTCACAAAGCTAATGTGTGAGACAATATTTTTAGTCCAAGTGTCTTAGTTCTAAATCTAGAGTTCTTTCTGCTCTTCCATGTGGTCTTGGGGGAAAGGAACATAGAAAGTGGTGTCTGGAAATGAGAATGATGAAGACAGAAGTAAGGTCATAGCGCCTAAGATTTAGAGTAGAAAGGAATCTTAGAGGTCAGTGACTCTAACATGGTCACCTAACAAGTAAAGGAACCAAGGCCCAGAAAGGCAAACTTTGCCCAAATTCATACAGGCCATGAGAGAGCTGGGAATTACACCCAGGTCATCTGAATCCAAATCAAGTGCTCTTGCTGCTACCCCATGCAAACACTTGACCTGCCTGAATCACAAAATGCTTTCTAGGGAGTAATTTACCTACCCTAAATAGAAAAGATGGGTTTGTCTTTCAAATAATGCAGACTGGCAGAGCTATCCTTTCATTGTGGCTCAAAGGGAATGAAGCAGAGCTCATGATTCAAGGGTACCTAGCTGTGGTGAGCACAGGGCTTTTCAGTTCATCCCTGGCACCCCGAGGTTGCCTAGGAAATGTTGAATAAAAGCAGCTAAAAAGAATCTGTTTGGAGCAAACAGGAGATATGAAGAGAAAGATGGCAAAGCACAGCGAGCTGGAGAACTGAGACATTATTCAGATAATTAAGGGGAGAAAAAAGGTGTGAATGGATCCAGTCAAAAACCTGGACCCATTATCAGTTTGGAATAGTTTGGATTAAAGACCAAAGAAGGGTTCAGGCCCCTCTCTGGCACTCTTTACCTACAGGACCTTGGACAGGTTATTTTAAATCTCCAAGACAAAGAGATACCTCACTACCTACCTCCAACCTCCAACCATTTTATAGGTGAGGGAATTCAGTTCTCTACTGGTTCTATATTTCTATAAAATTTAATTTTAAGAACAAAGGTAGTGCAGTAGATGTATTATTGGATTTGGGGTCAGGAAGACCGGAGATCAAAACCGGCCTCAGACAAATAAAAGTTGTGTGAACCAGGGCAAGTCACGTAACATGTTTTCCTCAATTTTCTCATCTGTAAAATGGGAATCCTAATGGGTCTTACCTCACAGGGTTGCTGCAAGGATAAAATGAGATGACATATGTAATGTTCTGTAACCTTGAAGTACTATGTAAATTCTAGGTTTTATTAGGACTAACAACTATACCAACAACACCAATGATGATGAAGATGAAGACGATGATGATGTTAAATTTCCCCCTTCCCACTGACTTTTGGGGGTAACTCATGTTACCAGGGTCAAATATTTTCTTTACTTGGCTCACAAACACATTGCTACCACCTTTGAGGGAGGCAATCTGTGAGGAATTCTGAAAAACAGAAACCTGGTGTGTAAGAAGAAAAGGGCAAGGAGAGGAGGCTGTTTCCTTGAATCCTGTTTGACTTGGAAGAAGCAATATGGGCATTCTGAAATGTGGTAGGCTCTTTACACCCACCCTTGTCTCTACTGAGGCATCTGGGATGGTGGAGATGGAAAGCAATTCAATAAATAAAAGGCCACAGTGAGGAAATTCTGGTCGAGATGAAATCAAGTGCAAGCTCAGAGAATTCTGAGTCCTGCCTGATTTGACTTGAGTGGTAATTATATGGTCACACAGCAGACAAAACTTACCTCCAAACATATTCAAGGGCAAAGACTTAACCCTAACATTAAATTCAGAATTCCTACTGACTTTACCTTATTGGATCCTTAGCAATTCGTAGGTACATGCTAAGGAATTGTCTGAGTCTCAGAGAGGTAAAAATGACTTGCCCATGGTCACACAGCTAGTAAACATCAAAAGCAGAGTTTCAACGCAGGTCTTCCCAACTATACAGTCCTAGAAATCTAGCCTCTACACTCATATTTGATTTAATATCATATTACTGAAAGCAATTTGGAACTTTGCCCAAAAAGTTGTTCAACTATACATGCCTTTTGACTCAGCAATACCACAACTGTGTCTATACCTCCAAAGAGATCAAAGGAAAGGAAAATCACCCATATGTACAAAAATATTTATAAGCATCTCATTCTGTGATGGCAAAGGAGTGGAAACTGAGGGGATGTCCATCAATTGGTAAAAAGCTGAACAAGTTATGCTCTATGAATGTGATGGAAAACTACTGTGCTGTAAGACACACAGGTACTGATTCAGAGTGAACTGAGCAAAACCAGGAGAACAAGTAACATACAAGAACACTAATGTATAGTGTCCCAAACACCTTAGTGAAGTTCTAGGTTTTTATAGCTAAAAACTGCAATAAGATCTTTGGAACACCCAGTGTAAGGAAAACAAACAACTTGGAAAGTAGGAGCTCTAATCAACGCAATGATCAACCATGATTCCATTGGACACACTTCATGTTTTATTTTCTCAATTACATGTAAAAATAACTTTTAATATTCATTTTTTAAATTTTTTGAGTTCCAAATTCTCTCGCTCCCTCCCCTGCTCCCATCATTAGAAGGCAAGCAACTTAATATAGGTTATATATGTACCGTCATGAAAAACATAATTCCACATTAGTCATGTTGTGAAAGAAAACACAAACAAGAAAAATAAAGAAAGTGAAGAGAAAAGATGCTTCCATCTGCATTAGGACTCATCAGTTCTTTCTCTGGAGATGGATCATATTTTTCATCATAAACCCTGATTCCAGAGGCCTCACGAGGAAACATTTTATTCTCTCCCTAAGACAGAGAGGTGATGGACTCAGTGAGAAAGATTTTTTCTTAGACATGATCAATGTAGGAGTTTGTTTTGCTTGGCTGTACATATTTATATCGGAGGAGGAAATAAAGAGTATAATATTAATAATAGTGCGCATTTATATAGCACTTGTTGAGACAATGCTTTTACACAGCCTTCCTTTCCCCACCAAAAACATAAAACAAGACATAAGGCAGATGGCAGATGTATTGTCTGCCTTTACAGATGCTGACACTGAGACTCGTCCAGTCAAATCAGTGTTGGAGCTGGGATCTGACATCAGTTTCCTCCTAATTCTAAGTCAGGTATACTATCTCTCTTTATCTTACTAAAGACTGCAAAACTATATATATGGTATATCTAACACAAACTAACATAGAAGTAGAAAGGTAGCAATGTGAGTATTCCCACTTCTACTGATATCTAAGCCATGTTCAGAGGAAGCTTATTACTTAACCCACAAATGAGGATTAAGCATACAGCCTCGTCCTCCTCCCTATCACGGTGGCCTTCATTGGAGAGAATGATGGTGAGAGTTGACAGTACAACTATGTTTTCCGCCCTCTATAAACACTACATTATTCTTATCAAGACAGTCGATAATATTGATCGTTATTCGATGTAAATGACACTTGACCACATAAATCAACCTAATGCATTCTAAAAAGTTACTTGTGTTCTATCCCTAGGGTTTTTCCTTGTTTGTGCAATTGGAGAATTCTCAACCCCAGGTCAAAGTGAAATTATCTCTAAGGCTTTTTTAAAAGCCCTACCATAGCTAATGCTCCTTCTAGGATAATAGAATCAAAGGCCTGACAAACAGAAAAGGCCTTAGACAGTATCTAGCCTGATCCCCTGATTTTTCAGAGGAGGAAACTGAGGTCCAGAACTTAGGGTAATGTTCAGCCAATTCCCCCAAACCAGCCCTGTTCATAGGCTCATAGAAATGGAGCTGCAAAGAACTTCAGCGGTCACCTAACCCAATTCTCTAATTTTAACGGCCTTCCCAAGTTTTACTTAGTAAGTCACTCCTCTATCCCATGTGTCCATCCTAAGAACTCCTGGACAGCAGTCAAGAACCCAGGTTTTCTACGTGGCATTGTGAGAATGACAAAGAAACGGATCTGTTTATCAGCCCATGGACAAATGAAACTGGAGTCCATGTACATACAGGAAGGGTTTTGGCTAAAGTTATAATTCCACAAACAGCAGATCCAGATCCCTGACACCAGAGTGCTAAGCAAGAGGGTTGTGATGGATTATGAAGGAATGAGCACATTCCAAAACACAAGTTTAGTTGGGCTTCCAGGGGTTTGGTTTGCAAGTGCACTCAGGATATAACATAAGAAGATTCTTGCCTCGTTCCTCACTTTCAGTGACTACTCCAACTCAACCTTCCCTCCATCCCCCCTAGGAAGCAAACTTCTAACCTGCCGTTGGGGCCCATGGTGCTAATGGCTGATAAACATACAGCACTTGAAGGTTCACAGAGTTCTTTACAGGCTTAATCTCATTTTATCCTTACATTAATTCCTTGAGTCACGTATTACTATCCCTACTTTACAGATGAGAAAACTGAGCTCAGAAAATGAAATGACTTGTTTATGGTCACATAACAAGTAAGTGGCAGAAGTGGAATTTGGATTCAATTCATTCTGACTTGTATTGACACTACTGAAAAAGAGCATAGGATTTGAATCCTGTATCTTTGTAACCTTTAGCAAGCCAATTATCCTGGCTAGGCCTCAGTTTCCTCATCTGTAAGATTAAAGGATACACAAACAGAAGGTAAGCTCTTTCAGAGTCGGAACTGCTTCATTTTTATCTTTGTATTTCTGATCAAGTCAATCAATACTTAATTAGTTCAGGTTATTCACTTAAAGATCATATACTGAAGCTGAAGCTTAATTACTGTGGCCACATGATGGAAGACAAGACTCACTGAAAAAGACCCTGATGTTGGGAAAGACTGAAGGAAAAGGAACGGAAAACAGCAGAGGATGAGATGGATGGAAAGTGTCATGGAAGTCATGAACATGAGCTTGGACAAACTTTGATAGATGGCAGAAGATGGAGGAACCTGACACACTTTGGTCTACGGGGTCATGAAGAGTCAGACACAGCTGAACAACCAAAATTTCCAGTGCCTAGAATAGTTCCCTGCATATAGTGGGTGTTTAGTAAATGCTTATTGAATTGAACTAAATGAATTTAGTTCAATGATATCTAGGGTCCCTTCCAAATCTAAAATTCCATGTATACAGCAGTTTGCAGTGCTAAACAAAACATATTTTATCTAATCTGATGTGCCTAACAGCCCTATCAAGGGAGGCAGGGCAGGGTATAGCTCTATTATACAGGTAAGGAAAGTGAGATTCAATGAAGTCCCAAGGTCGCATAGGCAGTATACAATAGAGTTAGAGTCCTAGAGTCAAGGTCTTCTGATTCTCATGTCACTGCTGCTACTATATCATGCTCTTAATACACAGCATAGCTAATACTTGTCTCCATGGACCATAGCTTCAGGCAGGAAAGAGGGAGAGTAATTATACCTTCTTGATCTTGACACAAGCCCAGACAGTACTCGATGGGTGCCATATTTGTGATGGGGGCTCAGTCCTTTCTCCTCTTTCTATATGTAAGCGGGGAGGGGAATAACTGAATAAAGAAATCAAGTCACACTGCCTCATCCAAGATAAGGGATAAAATGATACGGTATTGTTAAGGTACAAGCATTTTATCACTCCCTTTAGATGGGCTCAAGTGACTTGATTCACTTGCCCCAAATTCTACCCCAAGTCCTCATTCCTCCAATAGCCCTTCCCTGACCGCCCCCTGCCCCTTGGGGTTTCTCCACCGCCTGATCTACCAGAGCCTTGCAGTCTGAAGCATTCATTCAGAAAATCATTATATTCAGGCCTGTAGCGCTCCCCGACGATTTCATGGCTGTACATCGTCTCCCTTACAGCCCAGGATTACCCCTAATTTGGTGGGATTCCCACTGGGATCAACAAAACGTAATGAAGTCAGGAAGCAAATTAACAAAGTAATATTCACGAAACTTAAGAGAGGGATAAACTGTCATTCTGTGTATTCTTCTGTTCCCAAGGCTAACTGCTGATCTTCATTTCACATTTAATTCGGTTCTTATTTACAAATATTTAAAGTACTTAAATATTTTTAAGAGTAACCTTAAATTTAAACAGGCTATTCAACTGAGAATAGATATATCAACATAAGCAAAATTTTATCTTAGTGGAAATTAACAGTCATGGCAATATATGTGAATGAATTTTCTAAAAATAATAGTAACAATATTCTGAAATGGTTTAGAATTGTGTTTCTGCCAAATGAAACTGAAAAGACATTCCTAAAGACAAGTACCTTTCTTTGCTCTTGCTTGAAGTGATATATACTGGGGTCTTCTGGTGTGATGATTCCCCTAAATTTTCAGTCTCAGGACAAGGTCATAGCATTTGAGTTACCTATCCAATACTAAACCAATGAGATGTTTGGGTCTAGGATATGAGTTAGTGCATTGCAATAACTGGTGTGCAAATTCAACAACTGGCTGGCAGGCCATGAGTTACTGTACAGAGGAAAGGGAAGGAATGGAGGGAGGGAGGGAGGGAAAAAGAGGGAGAGAGAGGAAGAGAAGAGAAGATGAAGAAGAATTGTGCAGACAGACAAACATCAGGGATTGGTCATGAGATAATCAGTGTAGCAAGCACACAAGAAGCTAAGGGTGTTTTTTACAGAGAGGCCTATTTGTTCTCTGAAAGCAAAGCCAAGGCCAAGCCCAGCATGGCATAAGGCTTTTGTGCCAACTCATGCCATAGACAAGCAGAGGGTTCCTGGAAAGATGAAAATATACAACCAGCAAGTCCCCAAAACACAGAAGCTTTGCACCTGGACCTCTCGTGTGTTGTCTTTATGATATAACAATAAACATTCCTTTTTTAAAAAATATATTAATATATATCATCCCATGACATCAAGATTTCTAGACACACACACTGACCTAGAAGAGCAGCATTTGGTTATGAAAAGTAAAGAAAAGAACATGAACAATGTGAGTGATCTAGCAGCCCTGCAATATCAGAGGCATGAATCTTCTCTCCTGCCACGTCCCTTAGCAAAATGCATCCCCTATTTGTGCACTTTTTCACTTGTAAATCCCATGAGTATCCACTTTTTCCCACTGACATTGTACGTGTCTTTGTGGGAGAAGGGGCCTCAAGTTTATTTATGCACAGAAATATTGTTGCTACCACTTTTATTACTCCATTTCTGTAAATGCCTTTGCTTTAAGCTGATTGTATTTTCTAGATGTCTAGAGTCAATATTAGTACAGTGGACAGAGTGTCAGGTCTGGAATCAGGAAGACTCATCTTCATGAGTTCAAATCTGACCTCAGACATTTACTAGCTGAATGATCCTGAGCAAGTCATTTAACCCTTTCTGACTCAGTTCTTCATCTATTAAATGAACTGGAGAAGGAAATAACAAAGCACTCCTTTGCCTTTACCTTTGCCAAGAAAAACCCAAACAAAGTCATGAAGAGTCAGGCACAATTGAAACAAGTGAACCGCAACAAAAAGAGTCAATTATAAACACGCCGGTGGGGGCTCATGAGCTATAGTTGTAAAAGTCCACAGAGTACCTTGAACTTGAGGTAACCATTCCCTGGGTGACTCAACCAAGTAAGATCTGAGGTTGAGTGGAATAGAACCAGAAAGAATGTTTATACATGCATGGTGGTAAAACAAAAGAATAGGAGATCTGATTTAGACAGAAGGAAGAAATCCTAAACTATCTTGTCCATTAAGAGATCAGAGATCCAAGTGACACGGGGTGACACCAGGACAAGGTACTGGTCTGCTCCAGACAAAGCGTGACATTGTGGTAATACTTTAGCACCAACCTCGGGTAACCATAGGAGATCTATAAAGCTTAGATAATTTAGACTGAAGGAGAATGCAAGATGTTCCATCTACTGCCTGTCAGACCTTTAAAAAAAATCACAGTTGTTCATGAGGACCTAAGTGGATTGTAGTAAGTTCTGTCTCCTTTCATTTTCTCTCCCTGCCTGGAAGGTGGAGAGAAGTTAATAGGCAGGGAATTCAACTGAATTTAACAAACATTATTTAGTGCCTACTATATGGTAAGCAATGAGAATACAAAATCAAAAAAGGAAATCAATCCTGCTCTCAAGGAAATCACCTTCTATTGAAACAGAGGATAAGGGGGAAATAAAGAAATGGGATCATTCATAGACCAAACAGTAAGACTGGCACAGGTTCTGGAATTAGGAGACCTGCCCCAGACATTTACTTAGCCATATGAGTCTAGCTCCTTAACCTCTCTCTGCCTCAGCTTCTTCATTTGTAAGATGGAGATAATAACAGTATCTACCTCACAGGGCTGCTGCGGGAACCACATGGAAAATACATATAACACATTTTGCAAATATTAAAGCAATATATCAGTGTTAGCTACTATCACTGGCATCCCTGCCGGTGATACTCCTATAAGACTTAGCAACTTTATCACATAATTTAGAGAGACAGCATGGCTAAATATCTAACTGTGGATCAGGACGCACTGAGCAGATTAAGAAGGCAAGGGTAGGAACAGAGCAGGGCAGAGAGCCAGGCCAGGGAAGAGCCAACCTGGGCGCCATCACCTGTAAGAGGAAGGTAGCCTCTGGTAGCATGCAATTCTAGCTAATTCTTGGTAGCTGACAAATTCATTTGTTTCTATGATGCTAAAAGCCTGAAAGTGCTTTCTCTAAGCATACTCTCTGAAGCTTAGCATCCTGGCAAAACCCTGATGACTACCCTAATTACACCTTGCCTGAAGAGATGCTACAGATTCACTTGGGAGCTCTCATTCCCAGAATGTCCTTCTGTCTGCCTTCTAGGGGCCCCATCGATTTTGTTGTCGTGTCTGACTTCGTGACACCGTTTGGGGCTTCCTTGGCAAAGATGATTTGTCATTTCCTTCTGCACCCCATCTATATGGTGTCTTCCAAATCCCAAGAGTTAAAGCACTGAGAAGAGTAAAGAGTATTGAACATTATAATAGTAAAAGGCTGGTTCTTACAGATATTCATTTTACCCACAGTACTTGACATGGTGTTTTGCACATACTAAGCTTAGGACACAAACATTTAATTGATTACAACTGTAAGCCAAATATCCCCTTACATTATCAAAGAGACAGTGTGATATACTGGTATGTATGCATAGTATAATATATATATCACATACATATATGTATGTACATGTGTATATTTTATATATATACACATATACATATATACATATGTGTGTGTGGTATATATGAAAAGAGAACACTGCGTTTGAACTCTGGGTATTACGATTAATTCAATATGTGAGCTTGATCAAATCACCTTGCCTCTTAGGGCCTCAGTTTCCTCACTACTATACAAGTGCCTTGGATGGCATGACCTCATAGTTTTAAATTCTGTAATCTTATAACCTCTAAGGCCCCCTTGAGCTGTCATATATAAACTCCTTGAGGACAGGAATTGCTTCATTTGTCATATTTGTACCCTGAGTCCCTAGTACAATTTCTAGCATAAAGAAGGTGCTTAATAAATGCTTGTTAATTGTTTGTTTGATTGACTGAACCATTTCTCCTTAAAAAGAGCACTGGGAGGTTTTGAAGCTAAATGTAAACACTTCCAGGACCTGTGATTTCATTGCTTTTCACCAGTATAGTTCAAAACCATTTTTAGTACAAACAAACACAGCATTGGACGGATGGATGGATGGATGGATAGATGGTTGGCTGGCTGGCTGGATGGGTGGGTGGGTGGATGGATGGATGGATGGGTGGAAGGATAAATGAATGCATGCATGCATGCATGCATGCCCCAACAATCTGCTAATGAGAAAGACTGTGTGTAGGCTGCAGGGGATTCCATTATTGCATTCACAAATATGAGACATTATTTGCAGAAAAATGCTGCTTATTTGAATGCTGTATTTTCTATGAGGTTCCTCATGACCACATGGGGGCAGAAGAATCAATGTCTTGATGCTGAAGTTGCACTGGTTTTTCTCCAGACAGTAGATAACAGATTCTGGAGATCTATCTGTAGGCTGAACCCTTCCTGTCTGGCCCTTGGTTGTAGAACAATGGCTCAGGACCACCCAGCTGCAGTGTCCCTCAAACTCCCAGAAGCACCCCCCACACCTCTGTCTCTGTACTCCTCCATCTGCTTTTGAAATGCTTTCCAGGGTCCTTGCTCTGCTCAGCCCCCAGCCTGAATACATGCTAATTTACTACACAGCATGCAAGGGCCAACAGGTAGAGAGGTTGAATAAATAAATCAGATTTTAAAAATAAAATGTCAATATGTTAAAAAAAAAAAAAAGCACCCCTGAGGGAGCAAGTGAAAAGCATAGCCCCAAATGACAGCCTGAGAGAACAGGAGGTTTGGGGAGCAGAAAGTCCCTGGCTAAGGAACAGTGAGTGACAAGGGATGCTAGGGAGGAAGCCGTATGGCACAGGCATGTGTGAGATCAGGTTTTAGCGTCTGGGGAGGGCATTTTCATTCCAGTTCCCAAGTAGTTCAGCCCCTAACCTCATCTGAGGCTCTGATAACTGGTAAAAGAGCATCCCCCTTAGCAATTTGCTGGACTGACTCCTTGTCTCAGGGAAATCACTCATGGGTTCTAAAATGAATGAGTAGGGACCCCAGCAGACACTGTTTATGCACCCTGACAGCATTTTTTTGTGTTTGTCCTTTTTTTTTCGAAGAAGACCATAACATCAGAGAAATGATTGACATGACTTGCATTTGACTTTGTTTTGAGTGAAGGGGGGCTGTGCAAGATCGCCAGCCTCACTTTCTCCTCCTCAGCCATCTGGATTTAGTGACCAGATATTCATCAGGATGACTAGAGATAACCTAGGATGCAATGGGAGACCTTGGCCTTTTTCGACTAAGGCCTATTCAGGTACTCACTTAGAGTGAGGGGATGCCCATTCGGTGAATAGGCCTCTTTAAGAAGTAGTCAGGAATGGTCCCTTTAATGAGCAAAAGAGAAAAAAAATATGTAGAACGAAGTAAATTCTACATGTATTAAGGTAAAATGGTCTAAAAATATGAAACAAATATTTTAGCATAGAATCAGACAAAAGACAGGAGCCAGAGGTCCCTGAGAAGGATGCAGTTCTTACAAATATTCAGTAGGCTGTCATATGCCTCAAGCACACTAGAAATTCAGTCAGTGAAGGCTTCCAAAGAGCTTCTTCAGACTTTCTCATATGTCAACATAATATGCCATTAGGAGGCATTTGGTGACACCCTACAAAAAGCACGACACTTGAAGTCTGGAAGATGTCCTGAGTTCATATCTTGCACGCTAACTACAGTGACTGTGTCAGTTGACTTTCCTCAGACTCAGTTTCCTCATCTGCAAAATGGAGATAATGACATCACTACCCCCTCGGATTATTATGAGGATGAAATAAGGAAACATCTGTAAAATACTTTGCAAATCTTGAAACACCATCTAAAAGTTGGACATTATTATTCACAATAGCAAAAGAATAAAACTCCAAGAAGGGTCACTGCCCCCGTAAACAGTAAATTAAGTGGCACCCTTTCCAGTGTAACTCCATTTTAAAAGAACCAGATAGAGCCAAATGGGAAAGTTGGAAGATAAATGTTAGGGAGCAGTTAATTTATCAAGAAGAGCAGTGTGGTGCAATGGTCACAGGGCTGAACTCAAGAGTTAGAAATATGAATATAGTATGATTCAATGCCAAGGAGCCAGGTGGCACAGTGGATACAAACAGAGCACCTGGCCTGGAGTCAGGAAGACCTCAGTTCAAATGCAGCCTCTGATACTTAGTAGTCAACAATACTTGGAGTCAACAAGGACCCTCCCTGGGTTACTGTTTTCTCATCTCTAAAATGGGATGAATAATTCTTGGGCTACCAATCTCTCTGGGTGGTTGTAAAGAAAGTACTATACAGATCTTAAAACCTCATAGAAGTGAACAGTTAATGGTTATTACAATCACAGTATTTTGTCTTTATCATTCATATTGGCATTCAATCACATAATGCCCTGCTATTTAATTTTGTGTGTGTAGCAGTCCTGTTCCCAACTAGACTGGAAGGCCCTTCAGAGGTGGGTTTTCTCCTTAACAATACTACCTTCTATATTTGAGAGTTTTCTAAGTGCTTTCCCTGGTTCTGCTCTCATATGCATGATGGCCCTGGGAAGTAGGTAAGGTAGGACAGGCATCTGACATCAAAGATTCTCCCCTAAGACTGCTGATTCTGTTATCTGTGGATCTGTCCTCCACACCAAGATTTTCTCCCCTTGGATCCCCCACAACATTAAGTCTCTAGTAAGTGTACCCAAATACTGCCCAACTAGACTGTTATAATTAGAATAATGTAATTACTATGGTATTACCTAATACTGACACATGACAGGCAAGACTTGGGATGTTTACTGAAGCTGTTCATTGCTGACACTGATCAGGGAGGAGGGGAGGAGAAGGGAGTAGAGAGAGAGGGAAAGAGAGAGAAGAAAAGATGGGAGAGAGAGAAGGAGGAGAGAAGAGGAGAGGGAGAGAGAAGGAAAGAGACAGAGATTCCTCTGTCACTGCCGTACCCCGACTTGCTCCAACTGCATGTCATGTTTGGCTACAAGCAATAAATAATCCAGCCTCCTCACCTGAACACCTGTTCACAAACCACAAATCCTGGAGCCAGACAAAACCAGGCAAACAACAGATGCATTAAGTATGTTCAAGGAAGAATAAGTCAGGCGAGTGAGAGGGACATTTGGGGGAACAGGAAGCAGAGAAGTGTAGCTGACGTCACTGCCATTGCTGGCTGGCAGGTTTCTCCAGCGGCTTCCATTGCCTAAACATAAACATTCAATTGAAAAAGCTTGCTAAGAGAAACCTAACCATGGGTCTACAGACAGGCCTGCTGGACTGCTTTCCCTTACTGATGGCTTTACTGACTCGGTGAGACAACACAGTATGACAGAAAGCCTGGTAGACTGAGAGTGAGAAGACCTGGGTATTGATCATGGTTCTCCCACTAACTGATCTGTGTTACCTTAGGCAACAGATGTCACCACTCTGGGCCCACTGTCTTGTAATCAGTAAAATGAGAGGATTGGACTAGGTCAGGGGTGGGGCTCACATGCGGCTTTCTAGGTCCTCGGGTGTGACTTTTCGACAGAGTAAATGTTTTCTTAAGGGGATTTGTTTTGTGAAGTTTAGATTCAGTCAAAGGGCTGCACTTGAGACTTAGGGGCCACAGGTTCCCTACCCTTGGACTAGGCTTACTCTTACTTGCTGTGTGACCCTGGGCAAGTCACTTAACTCTAGCTGCCTCAGTTCCCTCATCTCTAAAATGAGCTAGAGAAGGAAATGGCAAACTACTCCAATATCTCCACCAAGAAAAACCCCAAAGTCACAAAGAGTTGGACACAACTGAAACAAATGAATAAAACCCAAGGTTACGGATGGAATCTATATCTAGAGATTGGACTAGTGCTAGAACTAAAAGTGATCTAAATCCCTAATGTGATAGAAGAAAAAACTGAGGTGCAGAGTAGTTGAGCGCCATCCAGGAACCAAACCCAAGCTATCTATGTCAGATTCAATATTTCACCACTACATTCTGAATGGATTCGCCACCTAAGGTATCTTCTAGATGCTAAAAGGAATTCTAATTCTTGAAATGGAATTCCATCAAAATATACCTGGTATTTGGTTGTTCTGAGATGCCCAAAACTACTGCTGGATTGATGCCCAAACAAAGCAATCCTTGGGTGAAACGAGAACAGATTTGAAATACAACTGATTGATAAATGCAAAGGAACCCACCCCAAATTACATATGCCAAAAAAATAAAAATAAAGTAAGGTCCATCTCATATGGTATCTTTCACTAACCAACATTTACCAACTTGCATATGAAAAGACAGCCTAGTCACCAATAGGGCATGGGCACTGAGGTGTTTCTCTACTATCTGGCAAATGGTCCATCAAAACTCATGATCTGCTCTCCCTCTTTAACCAGGGCACATATTTCTAAGATGGCTAGCCAGGGCTGGGCAGCTAAATGGTGCAGTGGATAGAATAACAGACATGAAATCAGTTCAAATATGGCCTCAGACACTTACCACCTGAGTGACCCTAGACAAATCATTTAACCCTGTTTGCCTCGGTTTCTTCATCTGTAAAATGAACTAGAGAAGGAAATGGCAAGCCATTTCCATATTTTTGCCAAGAAAACCCCAAATAGGATCATGAAGCATAGGAATGAAATGAATGAACAGCAAAAGTCAGGGTTAGGTAAAGAATCTGTATTCATTTTTTTTTATTCAACATACCCATACATATTTATCTTGTGGCTGCTAAATACAAAGTACTATAGGTGTTTCAAAAATGGGTGAGACTCAGTCCCTACCCTCAAGAAGTTTATAATCTAGTGGAATAGAGAAAGTGGATAAACAAATACTAGTCATACAAAGTACAAGAAGATAAAAGCATAAGATACACCCACAAAGGGAGAGGGAACACTTTTAATTCATTTCTTTAGTCGGTAATAGGAAACTATGGAAAGATGTTGAGTAGGGGAATAATATGATCAGGACAATTATTACTTTGGAAGAAATGGTGTCTAGTATGGATTGGATGGGGAAAGAAAGGAAGTAGGGAGAGCAGACAGGAATAGCAACGAAAGTCTGAAGTATATTACAAAGAAGGGCTGGATGAAAGAGACCTTGTGAAGGGAGGAGGAACAAAACAGGGCAACATGAGATATGGTGAGAGCAGGGCAAAGATGAGAGAGGGAGAGGTCAGTGACGATTATGCTAAGGTTTTGGGACTGAGTGAACTGGGAAGATGGTGGTATCATTAGCAAACATCGAGGATAGGAGTTTATATGGGGAGATGAGTAACAGATGATGAACTGGGTTTGATACAGGTTGAATGGGAAATGCCAATGGGACACTGAAGTGGAGATGTTCTACAGACAGCGGGAAGTAGGGAGCTACGGGTCCTTCTTTCCCTTTCTCATAAAAGTTGAAAGTGACAATATGAAAGGGCAACATACCCTGTTGAACCCAGAGGTGGAACACAAGGAATGGATAGTAGTCAGAGAGAACTCTACCTTTTTTTTTTTTTTTTTGCACCTTTTGTCTCGTTATCCTACCTCCCTTAGGATTTTGCTCTCTCCCCTTCCCTCTCTCTCTCCCTTCTCCCTTTCTCTCATCTGCCCCCCCCCCCACCTCTCTCTCCCCTCCCATCACACTGTGACTCAGGCATTCCTTCAGTTCCAACATTAGCTTCTTTCCCATTCTGTATTTTCTAGCAGGACAGAGCAGAGTTAATAAAGCACGGGGTGACAGGCAAGGTTACAGGGGTCCTGAGACGGCATCCATACAGCAATGGAGATGGGTACCTATTCTGAAACTGAGTCTCAGAGAGCTACCTGAGGCAGAGAGGATTAAGAGACTTGTCCAGACTGGCACAGCCAGTGTGTGTTAGAGGCAGAACTAGAACCCAAGGCTTCCTCATTACCCATTAAGGGTCTTATACTCCTTCCCCCCAAAAAAAGTAAGTGGGGGTAGGGGTGATGAGAAGCAATTCTGTTGTTTTTTTTAAATTTCCTATGTTTGGATTCTGGGTTTTACTATGTGAACTGTCAGCCATTCCCATTCTACTCTTTTTCAAATTTTATTATTCATTTTTTAACATTCTTTTTTTTTTAATTTTGAGTTTTGAATTCTCTCTCTCCCTTCCACCTCTTCCCCACCCATTCAGTTGAGAAGGCAAAAAAATGTGATATCAATTACACATATGAAATCATGCAAAACATATTTCCATATTAGCCAGGTTTTTTAAAAAAAAAGCAAGAAAAAAATAACGAAAGTGAAAAAAAAAATTAGGCCTCAATCTATACTCAGCATATTCTACTCTAAAGGAATTAACAGAAGGGTGGCAGTTTTTTTTTTTGAACACTTCTTTTAATTTGGGCATCAGCTGCCCAAAAAAAGACAGTCCCTTTGGGTGCAAGAAGAAATAGCAGAAGCTACCCATGTTTGTAAAAAGCCTAAAACACAGAAGATTTCTGAAGACGGTGAGGCTGTTTTATACGGGCATCTGGAGTGAAGGGAAATGTATTTTTTGGTTCCTCTCCCTCCTGGGTGCCTTAATTCCAGGATAGAGCCCAGCTCATCTTTCACTCTGCCATCACAATTAGCTGAGTATTTTTAGTGTGTTATGTAATGCTCATCTGCCCAATTTGGTTGGCTTGGGTTCTTTTCTTCCCCGCTTCACATTTCCATGGTGGATTGACCTGAGTGGTAGAATGACAAGCAGATCATGATGAGCCTGTAAATAGATTGCCTAGGGTGGGGGTGGGAGGGGCTAAAGGAGAACTCTAGAGATAAAACAAGGGATTTTATTTTGGCATGCTAGGGCTAAATCCGTCTGACCTAAAAGGGGAAAGCAGAGAGAGCTCAAAATTCTCAATTGAACTGCAATGTATTTGGAAAAGGCTGCTCCACCCCCAAAACCTCTGAGACAATACTTGAGAGCAGATGGAAGTGAGGAGGCAGAAAGTCTTTGCCCAGAAGTCTGCCAAAGCTGGGACCCAAGATGACTTGACCCATGAGGCATTACCACTATGGTGTTTCATTTAATATTAACTTCTAGATGGTGCTAGCAGACACCAGACCTGTTAGGGGATAGAGATCCACTTTCACGTACTGAGAAAAAGGTCCAGAAAAGCACCCCGAGACAGTTCTCCATCCAAAGTCACCTATGCTTAGCCAAGATGCATATTGTACATGGGGCTTACACTAATCATCACAGTCCACACTGAGATCTACCTCCTTTCAACCACTATAGCCCTTACTATTAAAGATATTCAACTGGTATTTATCACAAACTGTATATAACCAAAGGCTTACATATCAGAGAATCAAGTCTGGTTCAACTACAAACTACCATATGAACTATTGGAATGGGTAAAGGGAGAACTCATGAATCTTTAGGAGCATTTCTCTCAACAAGTACTTTCTAACTGGCTATTTGGTGGAAATATGCCCACAAAGGGTTGTTCTCTGAATCTCAGTTAAGTAGGAGGTCCTGGAAGTAGGAAGTTAGAAAAATGTAAAAAGGGATAGAGTATTAGGGGATAGATAACTACCCAGTCATACCTTAATGTCATGTGGTACCTTGAACATGTTGTTCAGTCATGTCTGACTCTTCATGACCCCATTTGGGGTTTTCCTGGCAGAGATATCGGAGTGGTTTGCCATTTTCTTCTCCAGCTCATTTTATAGATGAGGAAACTGAGGCAAACAGGATCAAGGGACTTGCCCAGGGTCACACAGGTAGTAAATATCTGAGGCCAGATTTGAACTCACAAAGATGAGTCTTCTTGACTCCAGGCCTGACCCTCTATCCACTTCACCACCTAACTGCTTCTGCCTTGCACGTTATAATACTTAAATAATGTTTAGTTGAACTGAATTGAGGGGTGAACCCAGAGCAAGCTGGGTATTCTATGCCTCTTGGTGGAAGTTTTGGAAAATTTAGTCTATGTACCAAGAAGCAGATTATAAATATATGCCTGCCAACCTTGTCATCTCTCAGAACTTCCTGGCTATTTATACTACAAAAGGCTGTGAGATTGAAGTCTGAAGTTTCCTGGGAAAGGAGAAGAAATAAAAGGAGTATTTTCCTGGATACTCTGAAAATAACATGGAGGATTTTCAAGACTTAACTATCAAACTTTATTTCCCACCCTTCCAATATATATATACTCCACTCTATTCAGGATGGTGTCTTCATAGTTCCCACCCATGCCATGTTAATTCCCACCTCAAGATCATTGTCTATGCTGTGTTCCCATGTGCATACCAAATTATAAAGTTCTCTCTTCTTCTCTTTTCCTATCTCAATGTCATATGTGTATTCATTTTCTCTCCAGTTGTGCAAAGTCCTTGAAGACTGGGTCTTATATATCTATATTCTCCATGGCACCAAGACACTCAGTAAATTCTTGATAACTGAATGACTGCAACTATAGAACAAAAAGATTATAAGAAAGGTCTTAGATAAATTTGAAATTGTTTTCTTTGTTTATGGGAACACTGATATGAAAACAAAAAACAGCAGCTAGGTGGCACTGGTAGAAGACTGGACCAGGAGTCAAGTGTCATGTTAACTCAATAGGAAGATCTTCCTCATCCATTAATAGGCCTGTGTGATCTGCTTTGAGCTACAACTATAGCTGTGATATATCTTGAGTCACATGGAGCCCATTTTTGGGAAGAGTTTGACCAATGGAAAAAGAGCAGGGGGATAAACTTATCTAAAGGAACTTGCTCACAGGGAGGCCTAGCTGAAAGAATGCTTAAGATGTTGGTGGTCCCTGGTTTGGTGATAGGTACCTTGCTAAATCTTACCTCTTGGTATCTTAATAGTGATCCTCTAAATAAATATTTTGATTTTGCCTTTAAGGAGGAGAGTTTATCATATTTTGCAAATCTACCCTGGAAATACATATGCATATTCACTGAAGCTGCTCTGCTCATGTCATTGGCATTACATCAGCAAAACTTGAGTTCAAATCTAGCTCCAGTCACTTGAGCTTGTCATTTAATCGAAGCCTCAGTTTCCTCATCTATAAAATGGGTACGGTAATTCCAGGGTTAGGGTAAGGATCAAAATAAGCTAAAATTTCTAAAGCAACTTGCTTAACCTTATAGCAAAATAGAAATTGTAACTATTAGCCTTTGTCTCAAAGTCATAAGCCTAAGAAATTGGTCCTCGTAAAGAGGCATAACAGCTAAAACTGGAAAGAGACTTTAGAAGCCATTTAGTTTAACCCTCTCCCTCAACAGATTAGGAAAGTGAGGGCCACAGAGAACAAAAGTCTTATGGGAGGTAACACAAGGAGGAAGTCAAATTTCAACTATTTATTTTCTCTCCATTTATTTATTTATTTTTAGTTTTCAGCATTCACATTTATAAGATTTTGAGTTCTAAATTTTTCCCCCTCCCTCCCCTGCTCCCTTTCCAAGATAGCGTGCAATCTGACATAGAATGTACATGTACAATCATCTTAAACAGTTCCATGTTAGTCATGCTATGAAAGAATCAGAACAAAAGAGAAAAAATAAAAAACCTGTGCTATGATTTTAACTTAGCTTCTCTCACTCTAGCCCCACTCTGCTCTCCCCTGTATCATCTGCCTCTCAAGCTAACATCAGAGTGGTGATAAAGCAAAGATTCCAGGCATCAGGTCAGCCCAAAGGGAGCCAGAACACACAGGAGCCCTCAAATTTTGACACAGAAAGACGATTTCTGCATTTTCTGACCATCTCTTCGCTCCCCAGTTTCTGCTACATGGACACTTCTTTAAATGCTCCCTGCTCATTTGTTGCCTACTCCTTTAATTAATCATTCCGCCTCCCTCTCATTCCCCAAAACAGTTATACTGTAGTAACTACACAAAAAGACCCTTCCTGCCCCCTTCTCTCTCTTCATGGAATGTATCTTCTAGCTTTTTCTCCTCTCCTATATGACACAGGGAATCATCTGGTTTTATGAGACCTGAGGATATCAAAACATGCTCTGAATCCTTATAACTCCTAATAAATAATCCACAGAAGGTTGCTCCTCAGGTTACAGCTGGAATAAAAAAATGAACTGTCAAAGGAAAAGCTACGTGGCTTTTAGGTGTTCCAGGACTACCCAGAACCCAACAGAATATATACTATTTTTTTTAAAACCTTAGGTCTCAACTCCAAGATAATCACCAAGCAACCAAAAGCTGGCTGCTAAGCAACGCAAGCCAGGGTAAGTTTACCACTCGAGTCTCTATTAAAGAGACCCAGACAACAGAGAGGAACAAAGCCTCCCAGGGACCCTCTTCCATCAATGAGCTGGCCTCCTTCACAGAGTAACAAGGGTGAAAACCAGAGGATGAAGCCCCCCAAAAAATTCAGATGCCTACATAACCAAAAGTGGAGAAGGGGGACAATGAGAAACAGGTTTTTCATCCCTCTTCCCAAAAAGAAAGGAGACGATATGTTGCCCCAGAAAAGGAATTGGGTTTGCACTCGGAGATTATGGGATCGAATACTGCCTTTTGGTACTTTGTGGCTTTGGGCAAGGTACTTTCTCTCTTCTCAGGGTCTCAGTTTCTTCCTCTGAGGTGGGCTAGATCAGGCAATCTGGGATTTTATTTTTTTTTAATTTTGCTAACTATTTCAATACCATTGATCTCTTTGGTAATCCTATTTATTTTCATTTCTGCACTTAAAAACATGATTTAAGTGTCAGCAGACAGTCACCAAAAAGATTTCTCTCTCTCTCTCTCTCTCTCTCTCACTCGCACGTGCACAGACACACACACATAATAAAGAACATCATATGGTTTTAAAGCTAGAAGATAACTCAATCACTATTTCTACACTTCCTTCCCCTCCATTTAGTCTTTTTTCTGTCCTTTTCCATAGGATCATAGGATCACAAAATAAAACAAAATAGGAAGACCTTCAGAAGCCATCTAGCACATCTTCATTTCACAGATAAAGAAACTGAGGTCTAGAGAAGCTAATTAGTAATTAGTGTCAAAGACAGGATTTGAACTCAGGTCTTCTGAGTTCTTTGCTTTAACTAGTTATAACTGACAGAAATGAAATCAAGTCAAAGACTTAGAAGACTACTTTACAGTTCTAAGGAACATCTCACCAAGCTTTGTATATATGGAACATCACTATAACCTCACAATAGCCCTTTGAGGAAATCAGGGCAGGTATCATTCATTATCTTCATTCGATGGATCAAATCAAACCAACTTCTATCTCTTGAATGCAGCTATAGGACACCCTGGCTCAAATAATTGAAGAAACTTGCCTAAGAGTCCAAATCCGATTCCAAGTCCCTAAACTCCCCACTTTTTCCACTAGGCAACACTAAATTTAGCATGAGGCTCTACAGGGGCATTATGAAACCATTAAGTACAATCAAATCTTGATTACTTGGGGGCTGATTATGAATCAACAAGCATTCCTGGAGCCCCTATTATGTATGTGCTAGGCATTGTGGGGGATGAAGAAGTAGAGATAAGGTTGGGGAGACCAGGCAAATACAGGGGACAATAAGAGACAGTGTATAATTAAGTGCTAAATTGTGTGAAAAAAGATGAATCATATAGCAATTCAGAAGGAAGAATTCAGTATTCAGTCTGGGCATTATTCTGGCCCTCTTTCCCCTTCTCCTCCTCCAAGTCCCTACTTGCTTGCCTGTCCTCTAGTCTACTGAAGGAGAGGCAGGGAAGAAGAACTGGCACAAATATCAAATCAATCACTTCACTCTTTGTGAAAAAACTCTGGAAAGAGGCCTCTCAGGAAAAATATGGAAACTGTTGGATTCTCTTTGAATTTTGATGATCTAGACTCTCTCTACCTCCCACCACAGCCCACAGATAATCTACAGCTCACTAAGATAGATCATCTCTAAGGTTCCTTCCAACCCTGTGACCATGTGTGACTCTACACCTCAGTTCAATTTAATAAAGCTCTATCAAGCATGCCCTATGTGTGAGGCCCTCAGCTGAAACCTTCTGATGCTGCAACGTTAAAGCAGTTACCAAGGGTCCATTAGAATGTAAACTCCTTGCAGGTAGGGAATGTTTAGATGTAGATACCAACTAGATACTGGTTGATTGACTGAATCTTTAGGGCTATGGAAACAAAGCCCAAAGTGTGGCAGGTGGACATGGTTTGAATACAGGTTAGTTATCAAACAAGCTGGAGAAACTTACATCCAGGTTGAGCCCAGCAACTTTTAGAGACCATCTATTAAATCACACAAGGGTAGCATTTTGTGTCAGTAAGACAAGAGCCCTTGTGGACAAATTGTTGTTCCTAGAGGTACAATCAAAACTTGATTGCTCAGGGGATGGTTATGAATCAACAAGTATTTTTGGAGCCCCTGGAATGTATCAGGCACTGTGAGGGATTGGAGAGACAAAGTGAAAGACTGTGTAAGATTGTGTCAATTTACTCTAGATACTATCCTAGGTACTAAGGATACAATGATAAAAAATAAGAAAGGCCCCTGTTCTTTGAGAACTTATAATCCAGTCTGGAAAAAGAACCATGTATAAACATATCTGGGGAGCTAGGTGGCCCAGTGGATAGAGTGTCACGCTTAGAGTCTGGAAGAGTCACTTTCCTGGGTTCAAATCCAGCCTCAGACTTATGACCCTGGGCAAGTCACTTAATCCTATTTGCCTCAGATTCCTCATCTGTAAAATGAGCTCGAGAAGGAAAATGGCAAATCACTCCAGTATCTTTGCCAAGAAAACCAAAAAATGGGGTCATGAGAGGTTGGACACAAATAACCACAAAATCTATAATGTAAGTTAGAAAGTGATTAAGTGCCAAGAAGAGAGCAGAAGGAGCAGACTGAAAGGTTTAGGGAAGGAGAGAACACTTCTCCTTGGATGAGAAATTCTTGCCGAAAGGCAACCTCTTCATTTGACAGATGAATTAATTGACACAGGTTATGAAGATCTGAACTAGGGAGGTATCACTGGGGGCAGAAAAGAGAACGATGTCAAAGACATCTCAAAGGCACAAATCACTGTCCTTGGCAACTTCATGGATGGGGGGAGAGGGCAAGTGAAAACATGAGTGACTGGGACAGCGAGAGTCTCATCAATAGAAATCAGTCATTAGAAGGTGCAAAGCTTTACAAGGAAAATAAGTTCAGCTCCACCCCAGTGATGCGGATATGTTGGCAGTACATTCAGAAGTTGGGCAGGCAGTTGGAAATGTGGGACTAGGGAGCCAAGATGGCAAAATGAAGGAAATGTGAGACTGGTGCTCGAAGGAGAGGACTGATGGAAGAGAGATTTATTGGGGAGTTGTCCACATAGAGGTGAGGTGATAATTAAAGCAAATGAAAGAGATAAGAGTCTGGAACAGGCTAGGACAATGTCCACCTTAAGTAGGTAGGGATGATAAACAGGATCCAATGAAGGTGACTGAAGGGGAGGAGAGCTAGGAGGGAGCCAAGGGAGGAGAGGCTCAAAAGATGTTTAATAGTCACCACTTAGAATGCTCCCAGGGAGAGGAAGTTGCACTAGGATGGAGAATAATGCCATGTCTAATAATGTGATAAACAGGAGGAATAACCCCTTACACTTGGTTTTTACACTTTTACATCTGCATCTGTTATTTCCTTTGCTTCTTTTAGTTTTTTTTTAGTAAATTAGTAAAGAAGGTGTCTAACGTGTAAAACTTATAGGAGACTGTTCACTGTCTAAGAGAAGGGGTTGGTGAGGGAGGGAGGAATACTCAAAACTTTAAAAAAGAATATTAAAATTTGTTTTTACATGTAATTAAAAAATTAAAAATATTTTGAAATAAAGAACATATCTGACATGTATAACCTATTATCAGATTGTTTGCCATCTCAGAGAAAGAGAATTTGGAACTCAAAAATTTAAAAATAGAATGTTAAAAAATGTTGCAACATGTAATTAGGGAGAAAATGTTTTTCTAATTTAAAAAATTATAAAAAAAGGTGTCTGACATGTATAACATATGAGATTATTTACCATCTCTTGGAGGGAAATAAGGAGGAAAGGAGAATTTGAAACTCAAAACTGTTAAAAGGAATATTAAAAATTGTTTTCACATATAATTAATAAAAAAAATTAATTAAAAAATTTTTAAATAAAGAAGGTATTTGACATGTTTAACCTATATCAGATTGTTTACCATCTCAGAGAAGGGAATTGGGAGGGAGGGAGGAATAGAATTTGGAACTCAAAACTTAAAAAAAAATGTTTAAAACATTGCTACACGTAATTAGGGGGAAAATATTTTTTTTAATTTAAAAAGTTATTTAAAAAAGGTGTCTCTGTACACAAGAATAAAGTTCAAATGGGTACATCATCTAGGTATAAAGATTGATACTATAGACAAATTAGTGGATCAAGGAATAGTATATTTATCAGATTTATGGAGAATGGAGAAATTTTTGACTAAACAAGAGACAGAAAACATTATTAAGTATAAAATGGAAAATTTTGATTATATTAAATTGAAAGGTTTTTGCACAAACAAATCCAATGCAACCAAGATTTAAGAGGGAAGCAGAAACTGGGAAAGAATTTTTGCAACTAGTGTCTGTGGTGAAGGCCTCATTTCTAAAATATATAAAGAACTGAGTCAAATGTACAAGAATATAAGTCATTCCCCAATTGCTAAATGATCAAAGGATATGAACAAGCAGTTTTCAGAGCAAGAAATCAAAGTTATCTACAGTCATATGAAAAAAATGCTTTAAAATATTATTGATTAGAGAGATGCAAATCAAAACAACTCTGAGATACCACATCACACCTATCAGATTGGCTAACATGACAAAACAGGAAGATGATAAATTCTGGAGAAGATGTGGGAGAGTTGGAACACTAATTCATTGTTGGTGGAACTGTGAGCTGATCCAGCCATTGTGGAGAGCAATTTGGAACTATGCCCAAAGGGCTACAAAAATGTGCATACCCTTTGACCCAGCAATACCACTTCTAGGATTGTATCCTCAAGAGATCATAAAAATGGAAAAGGGTCCCACATGTACAAAAATATTTATATAGCAGCTCTCTTTGTGGTGCCCAAAAACTGGAGTCAAGGGGATGCCCATCAATGGGGAATGGCTGAATAAATTGTGGGATATGAATATAATGGAATACTATTGTGCTATAAGAAATGATGAACAGGAAGACTTCAGAGAGGCCTGGAAAGACTTATATGAACTGATGCTGAGTGAAATGAGCAGAACCAGAAGAACTTTGTACACAGCAACAATCCCAGTGTGTGAGGAATTTTTCTGATAGACTTAGTACTTCATTTCAATGCAAGGACTTAAAAAATTCCCAATGGACTCTTGAAGCAAAATGCCTTCCACATCCAGAGAAAGAACTGGAATTTGATCGAAGAATGAAGCAGACCATTTTCTTTTGTATTATGTTTTGTTTTGATTTCTTCCTTTCATTTTAATTCTTCTATGCAACCTGACTAAAATGAAAATGTATTTAATAGGAATGTATGTGTGGAACCTATATAAAATTGTATGCCGTCTCAAGGAGAGAGTGGGGAAGGAGGGGAAGGGAGGGGAAAAATCTAAGATTCATGGAAGTGACTGTAGAACACTGAAAACAAATAAAAATTATTTAATTTAAAATATGTATAAATAACTAAAAATAAAGGTGTCTGACATGTATAGCATATGAGATTGTTTACCATCTCAGGGAGGAAAATGGGGAGGAAGAGAGAGATAGAATTTGGAAATCAATTTTTTTAAAAAAGAATATTAAATGTTATTTTTACATGTAATTAAGGAAAAAATAATTTTTTATTAAAATTTTCTTTAAAAAATAAAGATGTCTGAGAGGCAGCCACAGGTGAATGAAATGAGAACTGCCCTCAGAGTTAGGAGATCAAATTCTAGATCTGGTCCAAAATTAGATGGGAGACTGGTATTATTGTCTCTCCTAGTTCAGCTTCATCTCCCCAGAGAGGATTCCATGTCATGAACGTGTTCTAAAGGTCCGTTGACTCTCTTCCCTGTCGTGGCTTGTGAGACCGTGCTCACTCCCTGCTGTTCTCCTTCCTCTCAGTCACCTTCATTGGTTCCTATTCATCATCCTGCCCACTCAGGGTGGGCCTGCCCGGCACAAAGTTGTCAGTTCTTATTCATTATCTCTCCTCCACTCCTTGGTCAACTTTAATGATCACTTTTATGTGGATAAGGCCCAAACAAATCTCTCTCTAATCCCTCGAGCTTAGGTTCCACATTTCTAACTGTCTGCCCAACCTCTGACCGTCCTGCCAGTGACTCAAACTCAACATGTCTGAACAGAAATAACCAGCTTCCCTCCAAAACCTGTCCATCCTCCCCAAAATGACCCATTTCCACTGACAATGCCAGCATTTACCTAGTCACCCATCTTTGAAGCTTTATTTCCCCTCACTCTCACATCCAATAGATTGCCAAAGACAGTCATGTCGGCATTATGCCTCTCACTGATACCACCCTAGCTCTTGTGCTAACTGCCTCTCATCTTGACTATTTTAATAACTTCCCAGCTCATTTCCATGACTATAATTCTGTGTATAGTACTGTACTGATTCAATTTCTCTGACTCTAGAATGTAGAATACATTTATATGCATTTTTGCTGTCCCAAGAAGTTTTTATTGCCTAGAACATTCATCTGTGACCTTGCTCTTCTGTTGTTTCCTTTTACAAGGCCAGTAAATAACAGAAGACTAGACAATAGTCTCTGTAAAAAAACTGTGCCAGCTCGTTATGAGTCAACAGTGTGACAGGTCAGACAAAACTGCTGCCATCTTTGAGGGGGATGGAGGGATCAAAACCTATGATATCATTGAAGTACAGATGAGGAATGCATGTCAGCCTCCATCCAACTTAAAAAATTTTATGGCAGTTTAGGATGCAGTAATAGAAGCAAAACATCCAGTAAAAAGGAGGAGAGAGAATTGGAGTGCTCTGGCCTAGACAGTCTCCATCTGAAGTGATGGACTCAGGTCTGAGTGCCTCATTTTAAGAAGCACATTGACAATCTAAACAACAATCCTACAAAGGCAATCGGGATGATGAAGGGGACAACATGCCATATGAGAATAGGTTGGAGGAACATGGGAAATTTAGTGTGGAAGAAATAAGACACCTGAGGGAGGAGAGGACACGATATCTCCAAGAATTTGAAGGGCTTCCACATAGAAGAGAAATTAAAAGTGTTTTCTTAGAATGAGGACCAATGGATAGAGAGGCATATGTAGAATTTTTTTTTTTGAGGGGAGGGGAAGAAAGCAAGAGAGTTAATTGACTTGCCCAAGGTCACACAGCTAGTGAATGTCTGAGGTTGGACTTAAACTCAGGTCCTCCTGACTCTAGGGCAGCTGCTCTATCCTCTGGGCCACCTAGCTGCTTCCCTATGTTAATATGAGACAATCCTTCCTGATTTGAGATATCCAAAAGCAGAACTGGCTGCTGCAAGAAGAACTGGAGTCCCCATCGTTGGAGGTCTTCAGGCAGAGGCTGGATGGCCATTGGTGGGAAACTGGCTAAAATCCGACAACCCAGAAGGCCTCTGAGGTCTCTAAAAATCTGCGATGGCATCCTTATAGTCACAACCTGCTCATTTTTTCTTTGTCAATTGATTTGAAATGTCTTTCATTGTGAGAGAAAGAGATAGTGTCGTTATATTTAATACTCGACACACTTTTGGAAAAGCACTGTCTTTTCTCAGAACTTTGCACTATCTTTCTCCAATATCTTGCTAAGTAAAACAATCCACATGGTATCTTTGTTCTGCTCCAATTTTTTCATTTCCTGTAACCTTAAAAAAAAATTATTACTGTCCCCTGAGTTCTAATGAATGTATTTATATTTTATGAACGTTTTTATTAGAAGGTTTTTTTTAGTAAGGGCTAAGTAGTAAGATAATTCCCAACATTTACATAACTATTTAAGGTTTGCCAAGTGCTTTGCATATATTGTCTCATCTGAGCCTTATATCCTACAAGCTTCATAATTTAGATCCAGAAGAAGGGCTATCTAGTCCTACCCCATTAGCCCTGCCCCCAATGCATTTAACAGAAGAGATGTTCAGGGTGGCTAAGTGTCCTGCTCAGGGTCACACAGCTAGGAAGTGTCAGTGGCAAGACTGAAACTCAGGCCTTAAAACTAAGTTCAGCACTATCTCAGCTATATCCCATTGTTTCTTATATGTCCTTGTATCTCCCACAGTGTCTTTGTACAAGGCTGAGAAGAAAGCTACTACCCAGTGAGAAAGTGAATAAAAGATGGGGAGATTCTAGATCTTTATTCCTCTTTCTTATCCCACCTTCTACATCCTCCATTTTTACCCTAGGATTGAAGCTACTTAATTTTCCTATTTTGGGGGGACCCTAAAGCCCATAACAATCTGGTCTGGCCATTCATAGCCACGACCATGGTCTGCTTTTCTTTTTTAAATTTATTTTTGATTTATGGAATAAAACAAGCATTCCCATAACAGGGTAATTTTTAAAAGATGATTGCATACAAAACTGCCTATCTATCATGTACCACCTGCTATTCCTTTTAAATATATAATAAAGTTATTATGTAAATTTCTTTCCCTCCCCATGGAATCTTTAAAGAAAAGAATATTCATTCAGAAGCTGACATCCAGATCCCACCTAGATGCCTGAGCTGAGATACCTGGACTGATGCCATCCCTACCAACAGCAAATGGATGGTTAGCTTTTCTGGTTACATTAATCAGAGAACTGTTCCCAGAAATAGGTAAGGGGTGGTGGGTGGGAGGCTGGTCTATACAGTAAACAGCAAAAATATGAAATATTCCCAGCACACAGAGAGGTAACCAAATCCAGATGGAACTGGCCCAGTGCCTGGCCTCTCTTGCCTATGTTTCCCAAGCTCCCCAGTTCCCTTCTGGAGCACCACTACAGAGACTGAGATGGGCAAAGTTAGGGTCTCCTGAGCAGCCCCCAAGCCACAAGCAGATAATACTAAACTCCTGCTGCTCCTAACAAAGTGGCTCTATCTTCCCCTTCACAAGGTGAAAACAGACCATACTATTCCTCCCAAGCTGGGGAAAATTAAACCATGATGCTTAACAAAGGAACTACTGAGGCGGCAAATCTGCTAACAGAAACTGCCATTTGCTCTAGATGATGGAGGTCTACAGAGAAAGATCCCAAAACCCCTAGGGGATTTGCAACAAAGAGAAAGGCATCATCCTCCCAGAGAGTCAGAACAAAGGGGAAGGGCTGCAGCCCTACAAGACTCGGAGTTAGAGTCCCGCTTACACTGTCTTGGGTCATCACAAAGTCAGGTCTCTGGGTCTGGGGGCTGATGTATGTGGCTTCTGGGGAAGCCCCTCTGGGCCTGGGTTTTCTCAACTGTCAAATGAGGCAGGTAACATCTGCCTTCCCCATCTCTCCTGGATATTATAATGACTAGCATGAGGTAAGAGCCTGGGAAGCCCCTGTGAGGCAAGATAGTACTGTGATCTCCATTTTACAGATAAGGAAAGTAAGACTCAGCGAACTTAAACCATTGGCCAAGGTCACACTACTTAGAGGAAGAATCAAGAAGTCAGGAGGACTTTGGCCTAATACTACACTCCTATACTTTGTTACCTTATTGTCTGTCCTTCAGACAGACATAGGTAATTTAGAACACGGGCATGAATCCTTGAATGTGATGTCAAGTCAGACATCTGGGCTGGGGCTTTTTGTTCAGTTTTGTTTCTGCCTCTGAGGCTGGGTCCTTTTATCTCTCCCAGATAGGAAGGACTATGGCTACTCACTGGCTAGTCCCACTATTGATCAGCATGGAAGCTGTGATGTGCTCTGCTTCTGCTTCTGACCAGGACCAAACAACCTGGTGTCCCAACCACCATCACCTCTCCTAGGGGAGGGGGGAGTGCCAGACTTAGCACTGATAGCAACTGGTTTGAATCCTGCTAAAGCTGAGAATTCAGAAGTTCTGGTGCTCCATCAGTCTCACTAGCCAGGATGACAGATGTGCCACAATGGCTAGTGTTTTTTTTAAGGTGACTTTCATTGAAAACAATGTTTCTCTGATCTAGTTCAACTTTAGAGGCAACCAGTCAAGAATCACAAATGTTCAGATGCCCAATAAAAACTGTTCCTGTAAACAAGGATCTCTGTTTTCATTGATGGTTTTTCCAATGCCATTGTCTCTTAGAGGTTTTCCCCACCTCAAATTCCTTTTGTGTTCTGAAAGGTACAAGTCAAACAGTCCAGATCATAAACAGAGTGCCAATTGTAAATGAGGGTATGTGTTTTAAGGGAGGAGCCATAATTTCCCAGTTTAGAAGGGCAGGATTCCAAACTCAAGATCAAACACAATGATCCAAAATCAGAAGGATTTTGTTTTTCCACATAGGGTAGTGGGGGGGAGATGTTGGGAAAAACCATTTCCCATGTGGGGAATCTAAGAGGTTGCCAACGGAATGGAGCAATCTATCTCCACTTAACTTGGGGCCCATCACACCCCCTGGAAAAGAGACAGTATGTTCTAGGGACACGACAACCTGGCCAACACCTTGTTTGCTAAAATAAATTATTACACTGATGCTGTCAGCTTGACTGTGTGTCTTCCTGTTCTTGACCATTTGTCCCCCTCTCCCTTGCAAATAAATGAGAGCCCAAATCATCCTTTTGTCCTATTCCTTTAAAAAAAAAAAAAAAGCTGTCCCTTTGCTTTCAGTTAAACTTAAATGAAGCTGGCTATTTTTGCTTAACGACCTTGATTTGCATAAATCCTCTAATCATGACAAAATGCTGTGGATGGGACCCAGGCCTCATCAGTGATGTAAACCTGGTTCAGGCAGCTGTGTTTCAGAGCTCTGCAGACATCCTGGCTTCACTTACATCAGTCTTACGCACAGCATCCTCACCACTGTTATGACATTTCTACATTAGTCAGGCTGACCTTTTCACTGACCCCTGGAATATGGCACCCACATCCCACCTCTGCATATTTGTTCATATTACTCCCTAAGTTTGATCTTTGGTCTCCATTCTGTCAACCTATTCAAACTCTACCTGTCCTTTCAAAGGGAACCCAAGTTTCATCCAGGAAGTATTCCCTTACCATTCCACGGCCCAAAGGGAGTCCACTGTGCCACTCATTTTGACACTTAACGCATAATATCCTATTGACATCTCATGTGTTGCTACTTAACATTTCATACGTATTAATATTCATCAGAAGCTTCTTCTGTGTGGTTTTATCAGGACATTCTTCCTGGCCATCTTCATAATTCAAATGACACTTCTTAAAAGGAATTCTGTGTACAAGGGTGGTAGAGTTCAAATGGGCTGATTCCACTACTATTATTGGTAAGGATAGATTATTGTTAAAATGTGGGGAGATCTGTTTCACTTAAGTTCTGTTTGCTTTCCTTCTGATCTCACCTACAAATAGGAAATTTTCTGGAATCACTTGGCTTAGCTAGATGCCACACCAAGATTTCTACAGGCACATTTTTGGTGGAGATGAAACTACTCCTCCCTCGTCTTCTTCTTTTCCCCTCTGTAATGTTTTACAAACTGTCCCCTCTAAGTCATGTTGTCTTTGGCTGATACATCTCTTTGCTTGGCATGCTTTTGATGGCTGAAGCAATCTCCTGGCTCTTTTGGTCTCTATGTTGTGTCAATTGTCTTGCATCAGTTAAACTTCTCTTGAAATGGCAGATACATGGTGGATGTAAGCATGTAACAGTGTGTTACAAAGAATGCTTTGTGCATGAGAAGTAGAATAATAGTTATTATAGAAAACCCTTTTTTTTTGAGAGGAGGAAGGTCCAGATCTCTGATTTTTTGAGTGTGAAAACTCTCTCCACTGTTATAGATTATTAATTAGTCTATAACTTACAGCTATCTGCTACTTAAGGGTCATTAAAAATTGCCCAGGGTTCAGAGTTGCCAAAATCTCAAGGAATCACTTCGAGTTCCTCTTTTGATAACCACGGCTCCGCTGCCTTCTCACCTTGGAAGATCACCCCATCTCTGCAATTCCCCTGCCCCAACTGTTGTAAGGACCCAGGTCAGCCATCTTTCCCTCCTCTCACACCTCCATTTCCAGCTCTTTAGGTCTTACCTCAGCTGCTTTCTTACCTTAAAACATCCTTCCCCTTCTGTAGCTCCCTTCTCTCACTGGTGAATACCTCCCAGAAATGTAAGAAATCACGATCATTTGTGACCAACGATATGCTTTGATATTATAAACTATCAGCCAAAACTATAAGTGATCAAAGAACTAACTAATTGGCCCATACTGAGATCAAGGTTTAAATCTGAAACCGTGATTTCACCGACAACTAGTCAAAATTACCTCCTGGATAGATGTGACATTCCACTTCCCATCTCCGTGCATTTGCATAGCCTGTCCTCCATGCCTAGAATGCTCTCTCTTCTTACCTCCAACTCTTCAAAGCTTTTGCTCTATTCAAGACTCAGCTCAGTTGTCACCTGGCAACTGAAAAACCTACAAGAGGTTTTTCCTATTTCCTCTCTATTATTAGCATTTCCTCTTCCTCCTTGAAATCACTTTATATTTACTTATCTGTGTTTGTGTTGTTTTTAAACATTAGAAGGTAAATCTTGAGAAGAGGGATGATTTTCATTTTGTCTCTGAATTTCCACAAGTAGCAAAATCTCTGGCACATAGTGGGCACTTTAAGTGCCTATTGAATTGAATTGCTGAAAAACATCCACAACCTGGTAACAAACTTTCTGGTGATAAGCTCCCCGAGTTTAGCCCGGTTGGTCACATGAGTGACATATAATCCCTCACCAGCCACACTCAAAGGCTAGCTTTGTAGAACCCTTCAGAACTTGTGTGCTCCACTAACACTCCAGACCACAAGGGGGCATGAGAGAAGGACTTTGGTTAAAGATTCAATTAATAGTGAAAATAGCAAATGAACACAGGGCTCATTAACTATGAATTTAAGATAGTGCTCACTGTTCACCATTTGTAATCATCTGAAAAGGCAGCAGGTGATTAATTTGATGCCTGAGAAACCTTAGTGATTTTTTTAAAATTCCTAATCTGAACTTTTCCAATAAATTGGATTATCCATCAGCCAGTGTCACCAGCCTCCCAGTTAGATCACACAAAACCACAGACTATCACTGCATTCACCTTCTTGGGTTTCACTTTCATTATCTATAAATGAGTAGGTTGGATTAAGGTAGGGATTCTTAACCAGGACTCCGCGAACTTATTTTTTAATATTTTGGACAGCTGTGTAACTGTTTCCTCATCTATAACAAGAAAAATCTGACCTGGATGACCTCTGAATTCTAAATCTATAGTCCTCTACAGGACTAAGCAGTCCAGACCAGGACAATGCTATTTCCAATCATCACCACTTCCCTGTCTCCCCAACATAACCAGATGCTACCCATCCCCACAAAACCTAATTTTTTCCTCCTTCAGGGAGCCTACTTTCTTGATATTCTAACACATATCATTCTCCTACCATTCAGTCTAGCTCTTCTCTTTTGATATGTTATCTAATTCTTTCTTTTGTAATCTTGTCTCCTAAGATAAACTTCCCAAACAACTCATTGAGCTCCACTGAATTTAATGAATCCAAGATGGAATCCAATCTCCCTTGGCTTTTAGATAAGTCTTTATTATTTAATGGTTAGCCTAGACTTGTAGTCAGAAACATCCGAGTTCAAAACCTACCTCAGAAAGTTATTAGTTACGTGACCCTGAATAAGACATTGAACTTCTCCAAGACTCAGTTTCCTCTTCTACAAAATAGCAATAGTAAGCGACTACCCTCAGTATTATTGTGAGGTTCAAATAGGGTCATGTCTATCAGGAACTACGCAAAGCCTTAAATCGTACAAATGAGAGTTCATTACTAGCCTGATTATTTTGATGTGCCCAAAGTGCCTCGTATAGAGCTAGGCACAGAGTGAATGTTCAAGAGCTTTGTCATTCACTGACTGATGCGTAAATGTTGATCTTGAGTAAATACAAGGATCCCTTCTGTTGGAAAAATAAGACAAAGTTCCTTTAAGCAAGTCCATTAAAGTTCTCTGAAAAGTAAGGGGATGGCATCCCACCAAGGTGGTTCCAGAAGCCTTGAATGCCAGTAAGAACCCAGATAATAATATTAGACTCACCATACAAACCAGATGAAAAATGGTCCAAATGCCTGCTGACCTGAGATGCTTTACTGAAATTACCCCTGATCTTCCCCTGCACCAGTGATCTGATCCTCAATGAATATGAAACAGGTTCACCCAGAACCAGGGGAAATGAAATAACTAGTTCATTTGTGTCGTGAGGATGGTCAAATAAAGTCATTCTGTTCTCCTAGATTTTACATTCCTCAAGCCCAATATACTCAACTCAAAACCACAACAGATGAGAAAGCATGGCTTAGAGGCAAGAATATGTACGTACTGATTTTTTCCTTTAGAGGTATTATTTGTTATATGGGATAGGTCTCTTGAGGGAGGGAAAGATACTGAGAAAAATTTTCATGATATAAAACAGGATGTCAAAAATATATTAAAAAATTAAAACAATAATACCTGATTTTTAAATAGTGCTTTTATAATTTAGAAAGTACTTTCAATACATTTGATCTCATTTGAGTGTCAGGTAAACAGTGAAAGTACTATCATCTTTATGTTACAGATTCATCCATTCATTCCAACAAGTACTTACTACATACCTATTACGTACAAGGCACTCTGCTACGTCCTAGAAACAAAGATAAAAACAAGATAGTTTGTACCTTCAAGGACCTCATAGTCTACTTGGAGAATATCACACATGCACAGATAATGAAATACAAGACATATATACAAAGTAAAGGCAAAATAAGCAGGGGGAGGGGAGGGGGTGGCCAGGGCGGATGAGAAGAGACCAAAGACATCCCAAAATGGACACAGTAAAATGATAAAATCTGAAATGTCAGAATTTGAGCCGGGAAGGGAGGGGGGGGGGAGAAAAGGTGGCTAACCTGGGCCCCTCCATAAAAGAGGCCCTGGGAGGAATTTACCAATTGGAGAAGGGGACTGGCATGGAAGAGAGGCATCACAGGGTGAGGAAACCGCAGGTACCACGGGAAGTTTCAGAACATGATGGTGGCTGACCGATGATGACGAAGTCTGGCATATCAGAAGCAAAGTCAAGAAGTGAATGGACGCTGGCCAGCTTGGGCCTTGTGATCTCTAAGCAGGGCTCCTTAAATTTTTTCCACTCACAACCTTTTCAATACTTCTTAAACCATGGGTCATGACCCCATAGTTAAAGAAGTGCTCCTGTAAGATAACTTCCAGCTTTTACATTCTGTCATCCACCCAAGGTCATACAGCTAATAAAACAAACTGAAACTTACAAGGCACTTTAGGGTTTGCAAATATTAAGGTTATCATTAACATGCCTGTTAGGTGGCCGATCAGTGGAAGAACCAGAGCTTGAACTTTGGTCTTCTAGTTGGATCAAAAGCCTGTGCTTTTCCATCTACACCATAGATTTCCAGTAGGGGAAAGGACAAAAGCTTCATATGGAAGGTAGAATTACCTATGGGTAGGATTCCAATAAGTATAGATAGGGGAGAGAGGAAAGGAAAGAAAGGAAAAGAGAATGTGAATTTCAGACATAGGTAATGACGGAACAAATGAACAGAAACAGGAAAACAGAACAGTCAATATACCCGGCTGGCAGAATCCTAGAGCATGCAATGAGGCCATAAAGGCAGGCAGACTGGAGCGAGACTGGGCTGATATAATGATAACAGATACCAAATAGAGAGTAAGGCTCCTTGTCTGTTTTGTTTTTGTTTTATGTTGCTGCCATCTTCTCTATCAAGAATAATAATCTATAAAATAGAAAGGTAGAATAAAGATGTAGAGAGATCATTAATGAGTACCTGGTCACTTTAAGCACATTTAAGATCCCAGATTCAAAAGAACTATAGACCAGGTTCCTAGAAGAACTTACAGATGAGACCATCAAAAATTTGTTGGCAATCCTTAATGTACCAGAAGACTGATATGAGTATGACAAATACAGAGAAGCAAGGGAAGATTTGTATGAACTGATACAAAATAAAATAAACAGAGCCAAGAAAATAATGTATGCGATAGCTGCAACAATGTAAACGAAAAGAATACAGGAACAGTAGCAATGAAAAGAGACCATGCTGAGTTATTACAATGGTCAAACTTGGCCCTAAAGAAAAAAAAAAAGATGTGCAACTCCCTTTTCTTTGCAAAAGTGGAGGACTATGAGTGTGAAACATTGCATACACTGTCATTTTGAGTTAATCTGCTGGTTAGTTTTGCTGAACTTCTTTTTTTCCTTTCTTTTTTGTCCCTTGTTCTTAGGAATAGCCCTCTGGAGGGGGAGGGGAAGTGAAAAAAACATTTAGAAATGAAGGTGATTTTATAACTAAACATATCAATTTTAAAGACTTTAAAATAAATATTTGTTGGACTGGATTGAGCATAATAATGGTCTGCACATAACTCAAGGACTGTCACGTGGCCTTAGACTTACTCTGTGTAACTGCAAAGAACATAATGAAGACCGCAAGATGTTAGCTATGGGGAAACAGATTTCGGCTCTACATAAACAACTTTCGAACAGAGCTGTTCAAAAACGAAATAGATTCCCTATAGCACAAAGTGATCTCTCCATGACTAATTGCATTCCAGAAGATGCTAGATCATCCAAGATGTCCATTCCTCTGTCAGAGATATTTTAGAGAACTTTCCAACTTCAGGTACAAGTTTGGATTAGGTGACCTTTAAGGTCACTTTCCAAATGGATTCCTTGGGAATTGGATGTGGAAGCATGCTCAGAGTCTGATGATCAGTGAAAATCCCAGAAGCTTAGATTCATTTTTGTGACAGCTGGTTTCTGAAGATGTATGTGCATGAGTGAGGCAGGGGGTTAGAGGGAGGAAGAGTGAGTTAACTAACTATGCAGTATCTTGAAATGTAGTACTCATTCAAGAGAGATACTCAGAGTGTAGGCTGTTCAGACTGAAAAAAATATTACAAATAGGCACTTACTAAGTTCTTTAGAAACAAAACAATTGAGAAGAACTCAATGCAAATGAACTATCTTCTCTTACAGAAATACAGAGAGTCTAAGGAAATCAGATTAATATATGCAGTCTAATTACATTATCTACCGAAAGGGTACTGCATTTGAATTATTACTAGAAAAAAACTCTATAGACTGATTTGAAAGTCGTCAAAACATACTCAGGGTTGGATCAAAAATCACTATATCCTATTACTCTGCTGGGACTAGGTGTGAGCATTCCCCAAAATATAAAAGTTTAGAGTCTAGAGCATCCACTTCTAATGGGAACAGAAGTTAACCAAAGCCTGCTAGAATACGTGTTGAAACCACTGGTTTCATGTAGAGCAAATAAACGAATTGTTTCTCCCCACTAATGCTTCCTTTAAATTCCCACTGCCCCCAGCAGTTCAGACCCTCATAGCCTCAATTATTTCAAATAGCCTTGGACCTGATCTCCTGACCTCCCTCCCTCCTCCACATCATCATCATTACCATCATTATCATTCACCCACTGAAAACATTAATTTTTTATCATGTCCTTCCATCTTTTAAAACCATCAACAGCACTACTTCCTTGCTGAGTCATTTCTGTTGTGTCGAACTCTCTGTGAGCCCATTTGGGGGGTTTCTTGGCAAAGATACTAGACTGGTTTGCTTTTTCCTTCTCTAGCTCATTTTATAGACAAGGAATTGAAGCAAACAGGGTTAAGTGACTTGTCCAGGGTCACACAGTTAATAAGCTTCTGAGGTTAGATGTGAACTGAAGACAAGACTACATCTGAACTCAGGTCTTCCTTACTCTGGGTCTAGTGTTCTATCCGCTGCTCCACCTAGCCACCCTACTTCCTTAGGTCCTCTGAAACCTGATTCCAGGGCTGATCAGCTTAACTTCCATCTTCCTGCAATTCTCCTTCACAGAATCACAAAGGTGGAATGGTCATCCAAGTCAACTCTTACTGAACAAGTCTTTCTACATCCTATCTACCAAATGATCAGCCATCTGGAATACCTCCAATGAAAGGACACCTTCATCCAGGACCATCATTTCTGGCTCAGTGTTCCAAGCTAAGACAACTGAAGACAATACTGCCCCCAACCACCCAACCCACAAGGCTTTTATCAGTAAAACAAGCAGATCATTTAGGAATCACAGGCAGGTGGGGAAAGCCTATCCCTCAATATGCCCATAGATTCCCAGAAACCTGCATGCCCAGAGACTGAGAGGACTTCTCTGGTGAGTTCACTGTCACCTTGGTTGAACCCAGATTTTATCTTGCTTCTACACTGAAGAGCAAAGATTATTCTTACTCTATCATCCACCCTAACCTACAATCATTTACCCCAAGTTCTGTTTTACAACTTACATGGATAAATATGTGTGACTGTCAGTTGTATAATAAGTGTTTGGTGAGAGGGAGCTAAGTTGACCGAGAGTAAGGTATCTGCGTTCCTCCTATAAAAGAGAGGAAAAAACAGGGAAAGCAGTTTTTTTTTCTGAATTTCTAAAACCCTTAGAACATCTAATGTGTAGTAAATAGGTGTAATTCTAGTCCAATACCCCTCTTGCAGGTGGCAGAGCAGGGACTGAAGACAGCCATGGCCTTTCTCCAGTTCAGCCCAATAGTGGAAACTGAAATCTTAGGAGATATGGAGTAAGGCTCTCCAGATCTCCTCTCTGAATATATTCCAACAATACAGGCTGCCTCCATGCTTGCAGTCAGGGTTTAGACTCTTACATACATATGAAACAGTCATTCAGTTGGGGAGCCTGTAGACACATCGTCTCCTAAGATCCTTCCAACAGCCCAGTAGGTTAGGGAGAACATAATATTACTGTCGGCACCTTTTGGAGGATACACAAGCACAGCCAGGGAAACTGACATACCTAACGGAGCACAGTAAGTCAGAACCCCAGGCACTTTGATTCATAGTCTCAATCACTGTCTACAAGACCACATGGCTATAATTACTTGTTATATCCCCAGGGAATGGAAATGTTTGATCTGAAGGTTAACAGAGACACTCATTCCTTACTCATAGGAGATATGTAGATGGATGAGCAGATGGTGACTATAGCTTAAAGTCAGAAGTTCCTAATGCATGCCCACATCTGAAGAAAGAAGTGCTAACCAGAAGTGCTTCGGGTCTCTTAATAGTTCTCAAGTCCTAGGTTTCTGTGACTTCAACCCTTCCAGATGCCCAAGCCTAGCTTGTTAGGAACTAATTCAAATCCTTTCACATCTAGAGACTCTTCTGTTGAATGCTTGTTGCTGTGTTTAAAGCATTTTCCTTTAAGTTCATTTCTGGAAGCCTTGAACCCAGTTTTGCTAAAGGAAAGGAAATAGAGAATCTCAAAGTTCTAAGAGACCTCACTAGAGACTAAATCTGAACAATTAATTCCCTTCTGCAAAAGGATTAGTCTCAGTTGATCTACAATGATGATGGAGGTAGGAACGTTCCTACCCTGAACCCCTATCAGGCAGGCCCAAGTGCCGTTCTATCTCATCATCCTGATCTATAACTGGTGACTGGACCCACCTGGCTCTGGAGGAGAAAGGGAGGCTGGTGATCTTGCACAGCCCTCCCTCACTCATATCCAATTCACTTGCAAGTAATGGCATTACCTTCCTGATGTCGTGATCCTCTTTGAGAATGAAGGACAAACCACAACCACATTTAAAGCAGAGATACTGCCTTCCAGGAGCATTTACCCTAGAGGCCATATGTTCTCCCCCATCTGCTGAATTCTCTTTCCTTGGAACTGTCAGTTAGTCAATAAATATTTATTAAGTACCTACTATGTGCCAAGCAATGGTGCACTAGTCCAGGTGAGAAGGGGCTGAACTGTATGAGTGGAGAAAAGTCGACTGATGAGAGATATATGGCCAGCAAATCCACAAGCCACTGATTGGATAAATGGAGTGAGGAAGAGGTTGCTAATTTAGGTCACTGGGAAAAGTGATGATACCTTTGACAGCAACAGCTAAAGTTCAATTAAAGGGTGGGTTTGTGGGGCAAGATAATGTAATGAGATGCATGATGTAGATCAAAACCCACCCATGCCAATTTAATCAAAATGGCTCACTCCATTCCACTCAAAAGGTAAAGAGAGGAGGTAGAATTTGTACTGGTCACTGCCACAGAGCATACACCTCACCCTCCAAAAGGGACTTGCTAAAGACATGAGGATAGGCTTGAGGGGCCAGGGAAGGGGAGGAGAGGGAGGTACAATGTGGGATCTCAATGAAAACTTCAGTTATTGTTGGGAGTGGTCAATAGCTCTTAGGCTATAACTGCCCTGAAGGGTTGACATCAGACTCAAAAAAGGGGGAAACTGAACTCTTGAAAAGCACAGGGAGAGTAAGAAATAGAAATGGTGTTAGGTGAAATGGTAGGAAAAAAAAGATATATTTGAATGAAATATAGGTCCCACAATTCACTATTCTTAGAATAGGATGTAGCCTATCATCCTAACTTCTGACTGCTTGAAGACATATCCTTTCAGACTACTATTGCTTGTATTACTGCCTCACTGGATAGACGTAAAGTTAAGAAGACTTGAGTTCAAATCCATCCTCTTCAAATACTTGCTAGCTATGAGTCTGGGTAACTCACTAACCCCTATTTGCCTTACTTAGTCAGTATAATAACAGCACCTACCTGCCACAGTTGCTGTGAGGATCAAATGAGACAGTATTTGTAAAGTGCTTTGCAAAGTACTATGTAAATGCTAGTTACTGTTATCATTAGTATTAAAAAAAATAGGCAAGGAAAATTGGGTTCGGTTCTGGTTCTGTTATCATGCAACTACTCAAACTCAGACAAATCACTTAATGCTGATAATGGAAAATACACCATCCTGCTCTTCTGGAGTCCTACATTCTAGTACCCATATGTATTAGGCGGCTATCTGTGAAAAGAGTGCAGGGCTTCCAATCAGGGAGTGCCTGACTCTTACTAGCTATGTGACCCTGGGCAAGTTATTTCACTTGTCTCAGTTTTCTAATCTATAAAGCAGAGATAATAACACATAAGTTACTTATTCCATAGAGTTGTTGGAAGGATTAATGAGATAATATATGTAAATACTATATAAATGTCAGTCATTGGTGCCAGCTCTGCCACTAACAAGTACAAAGCCATTTCGACAATCTGGGTCTCAGTTTCCTCATCTGTAGAACAAAGGGGATGAACTGACCCTCCTCCCTTCAGTCCTTAAAATTCTATGCTTCCTGGGAGCCTGTTTCTCTGTTTCCAAAATACGGATGATAACACTCATTCAAGCTACCTCATGGGTGCGTTACAAAGATTAAGTAGGATTAGGTGCACTAATATACATAAATAAGCACTCTGGAAAATATGAAGTGGTATAAATAAAGGTTTTCATTATTATTGTTTTGGCTAACAATGGCTGGTCTAAAAGGGAGAAGTCCTTTATCAAGACTCAATTGCCTTAATTCAGTTGATAAAATACCTAAGCGATGTTGTGTAGGCCCCCCCACCCCACCCCACCCTCTGCTGCCCAGAATCTTCCTATTTTCTCCCTTTTATTTATCTTCTTATCATATGCCTCAAAAACAAATGGCATTTGTTCACCATTTAACTCATCTTATTTTTTATCTAGGAACATCCCTTAAAAACAAAGTCATAGAGTTAGGACAGTCATTGGATTGAAAGCTGAAAGGGACATTGGAGACAATCTCACCAAGTCCTTCATTTTGTAGATGATGTCACTTAGAGACCCAGGCAGAACCCACTTGTCCAAGGTCACCCAGGCATCAGGGCAGAGCCACATTCCATCCCAGATCCTCGAACGCTAGTGAGTGTGCTTTCTGTTACCTGATATTGTCTCTTGGTACCCATCCGATGGTCACCCTGCTTTCTCCCCGAGCTGATCACGCCAAAGGCATTCCTATTTTTTCTGTCCCTGAAAAACATTTTTTATGGCTGTCGCCTTCATTTCCAGATGATGCCTCCCTCCAAAAGAACTCATGTCCTTTGTCACAAAGAATTGTTTAAAAAAGAAAAAAAAAGAGGTAGGAAAAAACACAGTTCAACAAAGCTAATGAACACATCAACCAAGTCTGAAAGCACTGACATTTGCAGTCCTTTGCTAAAAAGAGAGGAAAGTCTCAGGCTGTTTTTTCAAAAGCTGTTTCTAGCCAGGTATCAAGAGTTTAGGGGAATCGGAACAATCTGGGACAAGAAGAGACAAGGCTTTTTTTTTAAACAGTCTTATTCAAGTTAGGGACACCTTATCCCAAGAAAATCTGTGTAGCATCCTATGTATAGGGAGAGCAAGAGGGACAAGAGAAAAGGGGCCTTGATCTCTTCCATGTGAGGAAGTTGCCTTGGCCACAAACACTGACGAACCTCAAGCATGTGTCAGCTCCCCCATTACACACATGCACACACACATGCACACACACATGCAAAACGCACTAACTCATTCTAAGTAAAATCCTTAAAATGTAACTTTGAGGACACTGGTGTTAAACAATGGACTCTCCATATCTTCTTTTGCCTCCACATTATCCAGAAACCTTGTAATCTAGAGATATATATCTAAAAAAAACTTTCCCAAATAATGAAGCTGATCTATAGGGATGAGAAGGAAAACAAGTTTCATGACTCATAGTACTCAGAATTCCCCCTCGGAATTTAAATGTCAACATTTAGCAACTCCTGGGTGAGGGTGGCATGTTCTAGCCAACTCAAGAGACCGTACAAAGCCCCAGTATACACAAACTAGTCACTGGGAATAAATAGAGATAAATGAGAGAGCCCTTGAACAACTTTAAAGCTCATTTCTTTTCTTCTATTTCTACTTTGGAGGCTGTCAGTGAATACTTAAATGACTTTCTTCTAGTTTTCCCCACTTCTGCTTTGTCTCACTCATTTCTACAAAGGAAGTAATGGGCTGAAGGGGAAAAAAAGCAGTGACTTGGGAATTGGAGAGTCTGGGTTCCGATTCTAGCCCCACGACTTACTATTGGCCTGACCCCGAGGGACAAACCACTTCATTTATTTCATCATTAGTTACCTCATCCAAAAGATGAGGACATGCAACTCCTTGATCCCTGAAGATCCTGCCTGGATCTAAATTCTATTACTTATGACTGCAGAAACAGATACCTATGTATCATATACATGTAATCACTCACCTAAATTAAAGCTTGACTATACATGTGTGTGCATGTACAAACAAATGTAATATATATGATCTATACTGTATCAATATTATATGCAGATATTTATGCATATATTTCCCACATATAAAATAAACAGCTTCCAAATGAACATTCTTTAGCTACAATCTGACTGTCACTTTCCTTGATACCTAATATTAAAAGCCCTTCCCAATCTGGCTCCTATCTTCATTTCACCTTTATTTCATATTCCTCCCCTTCATACACCCTAAAGCAAATTAGCTGTTCTCTAAATCTTCCCCTCTTTTGAACTTCCCTATTACTTTCAAGGACACCTTCATCTTCACAGGCATCCAGACTGCTAACCTGGGCATCATCTTCAATGCCTCACTCCTGCTCACACCATACATCCAATCTGTTGCCAAATTTTACTTCTATCTTCACGAAATCTCTCCTGGACATGCCCTTCTCTTCATGGCCACAGTCCCAATTCAGGCCTTCATCAGCTCATGCCTGGACTACTGCCACAGTTTGACCATGTCACCCCTCTGCTCATTAATCTCCGGTGGCTCCCTTTTTCTTCCAAGGGTCAATCAAAGATAGACTCCCCTGGTTGGGCATAGAAAGTTCTTTATAAGCCGACCCTTTCCTACTTTTCCATATTTTTTTGGAGGGATCATTATCACCCATTTGTTGCTGTGGGAGCTTTCTTGATTTTGCCATTTCCTTCTCCAGCTCATTTTACGGATGAGGAAACAAGCAAATGGAGCTAAGTGATTTGCCCAGTCGCACAGCTAGTGTCTGAGGCCAGATTGGAACCCTGGTCCTCCTGACTTCAGGGTCAGTGCTCTATCCTCTGTGCCATTTAACTGCCCCTTTTCCCAACATTCTTATACTCTCCTCTCCTCCACACATTCTATAATCCAGCTAAAGTGGTTTACACATGGTTTCCGGAACATGGCACCCCATCTTCTGTGTCTGTGTTTGCACTGGCTATCCTCCATGCCTAGAATGCTTTCCTCCTCATCTGGCCCTTAGTGTCTCTGGCTACTTTCAATCCTACCTTCTTCAGGAGGGAGGCCTTTCTAAGTCTCACCAAATTCTAATGTCTTCCCTTCCCAGACTGCTCTCTAGCTCCTCAGTATCTGCCTTGTATTTACATAGTGGTTTCAGTGTTGTCTCCTCATTCAATCGTGAGTTCTTCAGGGCACAAATGGTTTTTCCCTCCTTGATATTCCCATTACTTAGCCTAGTGCCTGGCATATAGTTAAATACTCATAAAAGTTTGCTCGCTGGTTGCCCATCCCATCTGCCAATCTCTAGATCTTCGTATAAGGTCATCTCCTGTGGCTTCCCCTCTTACCTCCACCTTCTGGGATCTTTCACTTCCTTCTATACAAGCCATTGCTGCTCTTGGCCAACGATATTGTGAATGCCTTTTTCTCCTAAATTTGCTTTGTATTAAATTATGGGTGCATAGCTTTGACTCTGCCCCAGCAGAACATAAGAAGACAGTTTGCATTTTTTCTCTGTTCCTCAGGCCCTGATACAGCCCCTCAAATCTAGAGATGCTTAAAGAAAGAGCCCAATTAAATTGAATTAAATAAAGTCAGTCTTTCTGGGATCTCATCAAAACAGATTGAGTGGCCAAAGGCCCTCACTCCAAAGTGTCTTCACCTGGGGGACCCTTTCCCAGCCTGAGGACATCTTTATAGCAAGATTACACAGTGCAATGAATAACCATAGTAAGAATGCAAGATGCTCCATGTCATGGTGGATGGAGCCCTGGACCCAGAGTCAACAAGACCTGAGTTCAGTTCTAGCTTCGGTACTTAAGCTGTGTGACCCTGGCCAAGTCACTGAACCTTTCTGTCTACCCTAGATTTCTCTTTTATAAAATGAGGATAACAGCATCTGCCTTCACAGGGATGTTGTGAGAATAAAATGAGATAAACCTTATAAAGTGCTTTGTAATCTTTAAAGCTCTACATAAAAGCTAGCTATTGTTAATAAGCGAGTACATGGATGCTTATTTATATAAGTTTGCAAAGCACTTTTTAGTATTATTCAATGGAAAAGTGCTTGACCTGGAGCCAGAGATCTGGGTTCGAATCATAGCTCTACCAGGTGATCAAGAGCAAACGATTTTATCTTTGCGGGCCTCCGGAAAAATGAGGAGATTGGCCTAGATCAGGGGTTGGGCACTATATCAGAACTCTTGGACTCTCAATGCTGAGTCTCAACCCCTTGAATATCTACGAATAGCAAAAAATGAATTAGAAGATGCCTAAGCACCGTATCTGTTTCCAAATCCATGATCCCATCACCCTATGAGGTCAGTTAATCCTCCGTACAACTTTGTGAGGCACCTACTGCAAGTACCATTATCATCATTTTAGAGATTTAAAAAAAACAAACCTGAGGCCAGAGGACTCGGGTTTGGGGCAGGGGACTGACCCTAAATGATTCCAGCTGCTAAGTAACAGTGATGGAGTTCAGTTATGTTCATATTTTGACAGTTTTTGACATATTTTGATAGGAAATACCTTCCATAAACTCCTTCAGGAGAAGTAACAGAGAACATAGTTCTTCATTTTCACTTTCTTGTAAATGCCCCATGGCCCTCATGCTGCAGCTCTGTCTGTGACTTTTTGGGAGCCCAGTGGGGGAGTGGTTAATTGGAAAGGAAGGGACCATGGATGGAAATGACATTTTGTCCCTTCCATCTTCCTCAGGAACAGCAAGCGAGATTCCAGTCCCCATAGAGGAACAAGTTACTAGACTGTTTCCATGGCAACCTCAAGCAGCAGGTGGATGTGGGGCCCAAATAAGATCCTGGGGAAATTAAGTTAGGGACTGGAGACGTGTTGGCTTAATCCTGAGGCACAGAGTGAATATGAAAACCTGCCGCCCTCTGTGAGAGCACAGGTGAGATAGCCAGGGGATGGGAACTGAGAGGAGTAGAGAGAGGGAGGCCTTGCTCTAATGACCATCATCTAGAGGGACCATTAAAAAAACTTAGGGGATTAAAGTCTTGCAAGCAAGTATGTGCATTGTGTTCACCACAATGAGTGTGTACTATTTTTAAAATGCAATTTTCCAACCTTGATGGGAAGAAGGGTTATTGGGTATATTAAAATACTTGCAAAACTATAGAGAAAACTCAGCTACTCACTCTAAAACACTGTGGCTTCTATCACTCAAAGGGGAAGGATTAACACCCAGGTTAGAGTCTACATCGGATTTACGCTGTATGTCAGTCTTGTTATAGTTATATGTTTAGAATGGCATTACCAAATCCACCAGAGGTTATATTCAACAACAGATATCAGTTCCAACATGAAACTCAGAAAATCGAGTATCCAAGATGATAAGGACAGGTAGGTGGCTGTAGAGCTCAGGGCCTGGAGTAAGGACGACCTGAGGTCAGATTTGACCTCAGACATATACTAGTTGTATGACCCTGGACAATTCACTTAACCCTGTCTGTTTCAGTTTCATCATCAGTCAAATGAGATGGAGAAGAAATGGCAAACCATTCCAGTATGTCTGCCAACAAAACCCCAAACAGGGTCATGAAGACTCGAACACAATCAAAACTCCTAAACAACAAGATGGTTTGGGTGTAGCATTTGGAGACAACAGACGTGGGTTACAATCCTATCTCTTCAGTTGTCATCCATGTGATGGAGAATAAGTGAATTCACCTATCTTCACATGTGAAGCAATGAGTCTGGACTAGAGATAGTCTGTATGGTCCTTCCAACACTAAATCTGAGATCCTTCGATGTTGGTAGCAGGATAGGGTTTACCTAGATCTGGGTAGAAAGGCCAAAGTTCAGAAAGTTAAACCCAGAAGCCTCTCAGGCAGTCTTGTTCAAAGATTCAGGTTTGGACACACATTTTTACATATACCTAAAAGCAGTTTCATCTCCTGAATTACAGAAATCAGGCTACATAAAGAGCAGCAGCACTTGACCCCTGCAGGACTCGCATGTGGAGAGAACAGGATGAGGGAACTGATCCCTCTCAAGGTTTCCCTGATCTCTAGCTCTTTAACCATCACATGGGATACTCCTCTACAACCAGGGAAAGCGTCACTTCTTTTTCTTCCCAGAGGAACCTGCTGTATCTCCCCAGCAGGACCTAATTAGCCTCATTGTGTCTTATTCCCATCTTACTGGTGTTGAGAAACTCGTGGGTGTGAATTAGAGCTGGTGAGAAAATAGAAAAGTACTTTTTGCAGTTGTCGATGGGGACGGATGTGAGAAGACTGTCAGTCAAAGCATGAAATTTAGTATTTAAGGACTAGGGAGTAGGAGGTTTGCTGAAGTCAGACCCTCTAAAAATTAAGCATCATATGATGACTCCATCGCTCCAACGTGTTTCCTGAATTAATTTAAGATCACAGAAGCACAGATTTAGAACTGAAAGGGTCCTTAGAGGTAATGTAGTCAAAGCCTCTAATCTTACAGATGAGGAAACTGAGGTCCAGAGAGTAAAGGGACCTCACATTACCCTGGTAATAAGTAGCAAAACCCAGATCAACTGATTTCAAATTTAGCCCTCTTTCTATTACACTGTATTCTTCTCCTTGCCTACCTTTGGTTCTACTTGTTATTAATTCATTCCTTAACAGGATCTCATCATCAGCCTCACTACAGAGTACAGTATAGTTCAATGGAGAGAGCACTGGATCCAACACCACAGCTTCTCGGGGTGAATCCCTCATCAATCATTTGTTACCTGTTTGACCTTGGGCAAATCATCTCATTAATCAAGTACCTGAGTTTCCCCATCTATAGAATGGGAGGTAGGGAGGAGGGGTTAGACCAGACATCCTTGAAGGTCTCTTCTTTAGCTTTTCAGTCCTTTAAGAATTGTCTGACTCTTCATGACCCCATTTGGGGTTTTTTTGGCAAAGATTCTGGAATGGTTTTCTATTTCCTTCTCTAGCCCATTTTACAAATGAGGAAACTGAGGCAAATGGGGTTAAGTGACTTGCCCAGGGTCACACAGCTAGGAAGTCTGAGGCTGGATTTGAACTCAGGAAAGTGAGGCTTCCAAACCCAGTGCTCTATTCATTGTACCACCTAACTGCTCAGATTATATAAGTAATACTGTCCTTTCCTTTTAAAACTATCTAAAAATTTCTCTGTTCTGTCAACCTTCTTTCCTTCAGTACTGCTTTTCATTCCTCCAGGATTTCATCCAAATTAGGTAAGCTGTTGGAGCTCCACCTCTTGCTGGACTCCCTTTAATACTTAAGAACTTTACAGGTGCCATGTTTTAACAGCCTTTTCTTTTACTTCTTTTGCCCACTTAGAAATTTTAAGACAAAGGGCCTGTTTGGTCCCTCCCCCCAGTCCTGCCTTCCATTCAACCCCTGATTCATTCATGGCACTTTATGATTATTTTATCATTTATTTAATATCCATATTATTCCTGGACAATAAGTAGCTGACGTCATTCAAAGGATTAGGAAACTGAGGCACAGAGAAGGGAGAGTATAGAGAATAGTGTGTGCTAAAGGATACCAGTATGCTCAGTTTCCTCATCTGTAAAATGAGGATTAAAAAAACCTATCATTTCTACTTCACACACTAGATGGAGACCACTGAGATAAAAGTCAGAATATTAGTGCTGAAAAGAACTCATCTTAATTGATTTTTATTTATTTTACAGATGAGGAAACTGAGACCTGGAGAAGGAAATTATTTGTACTAAGATATTTGATGCCAAGTCCAAACTGGAATGCAGGTCTCCCGGCTTTTTGGTCCAACGAGTGCTCTTTGACAATTGGACTTCATGACTTTGTTCTAACTGTAACAACTCAACTGTGAATTTATTTTCAGAACAAAAATTCCAACATTTAAAATGCAAATTCTGCAATTTATAGAATTTGTTAGAGGTGACTGGGTGGCACAGCCCTGGGCCTGGAGTAAGGAAGACTTGAGTTCAAATCTAGCCTGAAACATTTGCTAACTCCATGTGACCCTGGGCAAGTCACTTAACCTCAGTCTGTGTCAGTTTCCTCAGCTATAAAATAATAGCAACAGTAAATACCTCCCAGGGTTGTTGTAAGGATCAAACGATATAACATTTACAATGTATTATCATAATGCCTGTTATATAACAGTTGCTGAATAAATGTTTCTTCCCACAAGAAAATGACCTGTCAACTCCCTGAAAGCCTTTCAAAGACAAGATTTAGGGACCTCTGCTGTGGCCTGTTGTTCATTTCCTAAACTAAAGACAATGTAGTAGATCAATATGTTTCTCCCATATCTAATTTGACAGATGATAACTCTTGAAAGGCACACTAAAGGTGGCTGTTTTTATTTATTTCAACCACCAACTGCATCTATTTAAAAAATCTCTCGTAAAGCTAGATAGAGCACTGCCCCTGGAGTCAGGAGGACCTGAGTTCAAATCCAACCCCAGATATGTACTAGCTATGTGACCCTGGGTAAGTCATTTAACCCTGATTGTCTCCAAAAAATAAAAACAAAAGTCTCTTCCTCTCAAGTCAGACATTCTGCAAGAATTAAGAACGTCTGGGCTTGGGGTAAATACATGGTTATGACCTCTGATGGCCACTAGTGGAATAAAAGACATTGATTAAGTAGATCATTTTCTGACACTCTCATTGGCTCAGAGGTCTCCCTTAGACAGAGTCTGGCATTGGCTCTATGAAGATAGGGTGAACTCAGGAATCTTAACCATAGGACTTAGGAGCAGTAAAATACCATCCCTACCTGTCTCCTTCCCACATGTACTGCCCTCATTCCAACTCCAACATCCTTCTTTATGCTGGTTCTGTTTGCCTGATATGGTTTTTCCCAACAACACAAATCTTAAGGATACTTTAAGGCTCATTTCAGATCTCACCTGATACTAGAGCAAAGGATGTAGAACCAGGACCCTGGGTTTGAACTTTCACCCTCTCTACTGTCTATTGATAACAACCTTGAGTAAGGTAAGCATCATCTCTGGGCTTCTGATTTTTCTTGTTTTTTCACCTTTAACATGAGGAAGTCAGGCTGGAACACTCCTTGAGTACCTTCTACTTTCAGCTCCTAAGCTATAAGCAAGAATGATGAATTTTTTTCCTCACACTATAATATAAACTTTAAGTTACTGCAGTGGATAAAGCCCTAGGCCTGGAGTTAGAAAAACCTGAGTTGAAGCCCGGCCTCTGACACTTTCTATCTGCATGACCCTGGGCAAGTCACTTAACTTCTGTCTGCCTTAGTTTCCTCATCTATAAAATGCAAATAATAAGAGCACTTACCTTAAAGGGTTATTATGAGTATCAAATGAGATAAAGAGCTTTGCAAAACTTATAAATCCCTACTAAATTATGTTCTTTCTCAATAGCTGGATATAATCCATATTCCGTCCTGCCATTTTACCAGCAGTATAGGACAACGTAAGACTGTATTGTTACCTGATTCTCCATCCATTTGGGCTTTACTTAATTGCCTTTTCATGCAGGCTAGGCAGGCTTTCGTCACAAACTAAAACTAATAAACATATGGCCTTTCCTACATATGTTTAAGGCATTTCAAGATTCCTGAGAAATCTGGAACCATGGGTAAGACAGGGAAAGCATCTGCCTGTCTCCTTTACAGCTATCACTATGGTAGGTAGAGGCTCAACAAGCACAAAGGAATAAATTACAAATGGGAAGCAAAGAGGTGTGAAAGCCTTCTAAGATCCCAATCCACTGAAACTGAGGCCATGACTATGCATTTACCCCAAGCCCAGCACATTGTGAACCCATGGTGTCACCAACTCACAAGTGACACTGGGCCTCGGAATTTACCAGACTAGCATCCGGAGTCTCCCTGATTCCCTGCTCCTCTGCCAACTGATAAAGATGATTCAGAAGCAGGAGTTGAGCTCAGCTTTCTGAGTGTACACCAGGGGACCCATTTGTAACTGAGGCCATCATCATCACTGAGTCAGGGTCAGGTCTGCCTCCAACTGTAGTGAGTCAGAGGGAAAGATGCAGAGAAGAGCAAGGACTCCCAAAATCCAGGCTGGTCCCCTGGTTCAGATTAACAACATTTCAAGAGCCCAGCAGAAATGCAGATCCACTTGTCCATGCACATGGAGTCATGTGCCTTGAACCTAGGCTGAAACCTAGGAGCAGGAAAGGCCTTAACTGGCAGCCCTCCTCTACACAGAGAAATGCTCAGTACTGTAAGCAAGAATGATGGATTTTTTTCCTCACACTATAATATAAACTTTAAGTTACTGCAGGGCAATTTTGCATCCAAAACCTGTACCTCAGGCTCATAAATGCCTTAATTCTGAAGCTTTTGACTATAATCGTTTTTCAACATCCTTCCTTTGGAAATCCGTGTCCTCTAACCAAGCTTAGACCCAAAGGAGAACAGAAGGTAGAAGAGAATCTCCTTTCCTTCTATACAGAAAGCAGGGGACAATGGGTGCAAAATAGGCAGTCAATAAACATTTATTAAGCCCCTTCTGCGTGCCAGGCATTGTGCTAAATGTTGGGGATACAAAAAGAGGCAAAAGGCAGTCCCTGACTAGAGGGAAGTCACAATCAAATAGGGGAAACAACATGCTAAAAAAAACTGTACAAATATGATATATGCAGGAAAATGGGAAATCAATCAATAAACATTTATTAAGTACCTACAATGTGCCAGGCACTGTGTGCTAAATCCTAGAGGCAAAGAGCACCCTCTGCCCTCAGGGAACTTACAATCTAAAAGGAGAGAGAGCATGCAAACAAATATGTAAGAATAAGCTATACACAAGAAAAAGAAAAAATAATTAATTGAGGGAGGGCACTCGCATTAAGAGGGAATGGGAAAGGTTTATGGAACACTGCACACAGGGCCAGACTCAGCTGACTGGATTTGTTTTGCTGAATTGCATTTTTTTCTCTTTATTATTCATTTTTGCAAAGGACAGTTCTCTGGGGAAAGAAGGAAGAAGGATACATTTGGAAATAAAGGTGATATAAAAACAAAAGATCTCAGTAAAAGCTGTTGTTTAAGTAAATCTGCTCCCTCTGGACTTGGCAATCTCCCAGGGATGGCTGGCCACAAGCAAAATTAACCACTAACAATTTGGTGCCAGTGGTATCCACTGGTGGAGAAAAGGACATTGATTGAGTAGACCATTTCCTGACACTCTCACTGGTTCAGAGGTCTTATACAGAGCCTGGCATTGGCTATATGAAGATAGGGTGAACTCAGGAATCTTAACCATAGGACTTAGGAGCAGTAAAATGCCATCCCTACCTGTCTCCTTCCCACATGTACTGCCCTCATTCCAACTCCAACATCCTTCTTTATGCTGGTTCTGTTTGCCTGATATGGTTTTTCCCAACAACACAAATCTTAAGAATACTTTAAGGCTCATTTCAGATCCTATCTGATACTAGAGCAAAGGATGTGGAACCAGGGCCCAGGGTTTGAACTTTCACCCTCTCTACTGTCTATTGATACAGCCTTGAGCAAGGTAAGCATCACCTCTGGGCTTCTGATTTTTCTTGTTTTTTCACCTTTAGCATGAGGAAGTCAGGCTGGAACACTCCTTGAGTACCTTCTACTTTCAGCTCCTAAACCAAACCTATTGCATAGGTTAAGGCATATTTCCCTTAAGGGTCTTATATTTAGAGCTGGAAGAGAACACTGAGACCTTCAAGCCCATTCCATTTGAAAAACCAAGCCCTAAAGAGACTGTGACTTCCCAAGGTCAAATAACCCACATGCTCTGATTCCAAATCCATTTCTCTTCCCACCATACCACACTATCTCTTCCTCAAGGAAAACACAAGTTCCTTCAGGTCATGGGTATATTATGTCCTTTATGTCTCTATAATCCTAGCAGCACTTAGCACAGGACTAGGCCACACAGGTGAATACTTCTGAGTGGAAAAGGTAGAGAGAGGCAAGCACATAATGTTTTAATCACCAGAGGAACCAAGTCAATCAAAACGAAGAACAATCTTTGTAGACTGCACATGTGTGCATCATATCTGAGGGCTCACTTACTTGCTTGCTGTTGGATCTTAGGCAAATCAAAACCTCAGTTTTCTTGTTACGTCAAATGGGCACAATAATATGTATCTTACCCATCACACTATTTGGGGGGAGATCAGATGAGAGGAGGGGTATGAAAGTGCCTCTACATTATATACAGTGCTATATAAGAAAACAGTTGATGTAAAAAAGACATGGGAATTTTAAGGAACTTCTTTATATAAATATTAGTCAACAGTTTGATATGGCAGTCTCCCAAAAATCAACTGTGATTTTTGACTGAATTAACAAAAGTATAAGGTCCAGAAGGAATGAGGTTAGAGTTTCACTGTTCTCTATCCCAATCAGACCACATCTGGAATATAATATTCAGTTCTAGGTGCCAAAATTTTGGGAAACTGACAGTCTGGATCCCATCCAAGGTAGTGGGAGGACTCCCAACCTTGCAATATGATCTATACAAAAGGAACAATGAAATGTAATACAATAACATTATACAACGTATACAATAATATACAATACAATCTATACAATGACCATTCATGATTCCAGAGAATAGAAGCCACATTCTGGATTTTCTCCAATATGCCCCAGACACCCAGTCATCCTAGAAGCTCATTCCAATCCTAGAACACACAGCCTGGAAATGCTCTCCAGTCCTGTGGCCTCTCCCTTGGATTAGGTATCTCTCCCCAAAACTTCCATTTAAAGAGAGGCCCAGGCCAACTACATCTCATTCCTCTACCATGCTCCATATGGGGTATCCATTTCCTCCTCCCTTTTCGAGCTTCCTTTTATGTAGAGTCCTTGTCCATTAGAATGTGAGTTCCATAAGGACAGAGACTGTGTTTCTTTTTGCTTGAATCTGTATCCCCAGTGTTTAGCATCATACCTGCCATATAGTAAATGTTGCACAAATGCTTGCTATCTATTAAAGACATGACAGATTTAGGGTACAGAATAAGACATACATATTTTTGTAATACAAACATCAAGGGAACTCCTTTTGCTTGACTATGCATATTGGTTAGGCCAAATTTGTATTTCTTTTCTCCTCTCCGATGAACTCCACCCCCCCCCTCCAAATGGAGTAGAGAATGGGAGGGAGAGAAAAGAGATCTGTGTGATTATTTTAAAAACAAATGTGGGGTGCTACGGATGTGAAATGCTCTATGTCCTTTCAGATGAGGTCACTCCATTATTCGTTTTACTTAACTATTAAACTGCTGAAGAAGTGTTCTCATAGGGCAGGATTAATAGGTTAAAGTATGTAATATAAAAACAAAACACAATTAAGCAGGTAAGAAAAGCAAACTGATTCAGGATAATTATCTTCGGATATTTGAATGGTCATCCTGTGAAAGATGGAGTAGACTCAAGAGGGAGCCAAGACTTAAGGGAGATACACAGTGCCAAGAGCACTGGTTCTCAAGTCAGAAGAATTAGATTCTGATTCTGTCCTGGGTATTAACTACCTGTATGACCTTGGGTGGGCAGCTTGGTGGTACAGTGGATAGAGCACCAGGCCTGGAGTCAGCAAGACTCATCTTCATGAATTCAAATCTGACTGGATGACCCTGGGCAAGTCACTTAACCTTGTTTGCCTCAGTTTCCTCATCTGTAAAATAAGCTGGAGAGGGAACAGTAACCCCAAATGGGGTCATGAAGCATCCAACGTAACTGAAAAATGACTCAACAACAAATAACCTTGGGCAGGTTTCCTTGTTCAGAAATAAAATGAGGGGGTTGACCAAGATGACTTCTGGAATCCTTTCCTACTGTAGGTATATGATCCTATGATTCTTCATGGCCTCTAGAGGCAGCTAGGGAGTACAGCTAGGGAGTACATAGAGCCTGAGTCTGGAGTCAGGGACCTGAGTTCAAATCTAGCCTCGGACACTTACTAGTAAGTGGGCAGATCACTTAACTTTCATCTGCCTCAGCTTGCTCAACCGTAAAATGGAGCAAAAAAATAGCACCTACATCCCAGGATGTTGCAAGGATCAAATGAAGTAATTTTTGTAAAAGTACTTAGTCCAGTACCTGACACACTTCTCAGAGAGCTGAACTAGAAAGAACTGCGGAAATTGCTGAGAGGCGGACTTCAGATCAACACAAGGTGAAAACTAACAAGCCAGCTCCTGAAATGGAACACACCACTGCAGGAATTAGTCCCCAATAACTTTACAAGCTAAAGCTAGACAGGGATGCGATAAAGAATATTCCAGTGACCTCTAAAATGCTATACATTTCTGGGCTCCAGTGAGTCTGAGAAAGGCCAGATCATCTGTCAATCTGACCAATCCAAGGGGATTCTTACTAAATCCCAATGAGATTCAGCCTTGTTAGTTCATTTGCTAATAGGTGGGCCAGCTCATCCTTCTCCCAACATTCTGGGTTTTTCTACAGTATGACTGAGACTCTACAGCTCTTACTCCCACAGGACTGAGTGACTTAATTCTCTTCCTTCATCCCTCGAATCATGACACGATGCTCTGGCATTATCCCAGTCCCTGTGGCCCCTTGCAGAGGATTGCTGGGGTCAGAAGGCAATGATCATGAAGAGAAATCCCTGGCCCTGCCCAGTTTTCCAGTAAAGCACACACTGACTCCAGGGCACTTAATGCTGCTTTACCAGATTCCAGGATGTTTCCAGTACATTATCAAAGCCTCAGTCTACTACAACCCATCAACAACCAATTTAGCTATATCCAAATGGATTCCAATTCCCTCCCCACTAGGCTCACAGCAATCAGCTCATCAATATACATAACACTGAAAAGTTTGATATTGATTGAAGAATCTAATGGACTCATGATTCAAGGTTCATTCTGACCTTTCAAACAATTGGAACTGAGTCCCTTCTCAGGCTCCCAAAACTGGGCAAAGGAGGGGAAGGGGAAGGGGAAGGGAGCAGGAAAGGATGTGCCTGTGGTTTAGCTGTAAATTGGGCAAGTGGATGACCTGGGTTATTTTCCCAGTCAAGAGGGTGATAGCCTGTAATAGACTGCCTGCCCGGCAGCTTTATTCTGAATTAACAAGAAGCTGTTGCTGCCATAGGAGACAGCAGGGGAAAATGATGTGTTCCCAGGTGCGATTAACATTCATCTGGACAGTTAATCTGACAGTGCCATGCCATAGTCGTACCATCCATGGTGACCTGGTGTTGTCACTGATCCCCAAAAAATGGTCACCAGAGGTTAAAGGCTATCCTAACTCAACAAGACTCCCTCGTACACACATCACAGACACACATGCACACTTCTTTATCAGAGCTTCATTCTATTCTCCAATATACATTGTGCAACCATGTCTGCTGACCGCTGACCACTGTGACAAATACATCATGCATCTCTATTTGCCAACAAAGAGGGGCAGTCTTCTCAGGAGGAGATAAGGGAAACTGAGTCATATGGAGAAGAACAAGAGAGGGGAATGGAAGGAATGCCCAACCTTTCTAGGACTCTGTTCCCCATTCTCCAGCACAGTGGCATAATTTCTTTCAAGAAGAGATGAGTTTAGGATTTTATCTCCCTGACTACCTGAGGAAAATTAGCCAGCAGAAGGGAAAATCTGCCCAGCAATTAATTCTGGTTAGTCATTGAGCATGAAGGTTGTGGGATCTAATGAAAGAGAAATCAAGATCTTTAGCTGGGAAAGACCAAAAGGGACAGGTGTGGTCTGGAAGCACAGAGCTTTCTGTCTCCATCTATCCCAATTCTACTGAACCGTTAGAGCCAAGTTCCATTCAGTCCTTCTATGAAGCTTCTTTCCTATATCTTTCCTATGTCTCCTGTCCTATAAACATAAATTATTCTTATGAGTAGGCTCATAAATTTAATAACTTAACAAATTATTATACATATATATTATATTATGACTGTAATGATGAGTGTGGAACAGCTAGGTGCCACAGTGGATAGAATGCTGGTCCTGGAGTCAGAGAGATCAAAGTCCAATGTTTGCTTCAGTTTCCTCATCAAATGAGTTGAAGAAGAAAATGGAAAAACCACTGTAGCATCTCTGTCAAGCAAACTCCAAAGTGAGTCACAAAGGCTCAGACACAACTGAAAACTAAACAACAAACAATGATCACAACACAATGACAGTAAAAGTCGAACCAAATGCAAAACAGAAAACACATGCATCATTAATAACAATTACATCAAGGCCAACGACTTAAACTGTTCTCTGAAAAACTGGAAAGAGGCAAAGAGAGAGAGATTTCATAGACGTTGGTTCAAACACTTCAGAGTGAAGCATGAATTACAAGAAAAGCACTTGACAAATTTCATCTTCTGATGCAAGCCGGATTCTACTTTTAATAGAAGGTGGCAAACGTCTACGTCCAAAAGATGAGAACCTCGGTGACCCTTTCAAAAACAGGTCAATTAAGTGTTTATTTCATTTGATCATCACAATAACCCTATAAAGTAGGTGCTAACATTATACTCATTTTACAGGCAAGAACACTACAGTCCAGGAGTTAAGTGGCTTGCCTAGGGTCCCACAGCTAGCTACCAAGTGTCTGATATATATTTGAAATCCAGGACTTCCTGACTCCATGTCTAATTCTTCATCTATTCTGCCTCCCTATTTGGCACTAATTTTTTAAATTTTCCATTTATGTACATTTTCCAACCTTACGTAGATTATAAACCTGTGTTTGCCTCCATTTTCCCCATTAGTAAAATGCTTCTCAGGGTGGTTGTGAGGAACAAATGAGAGAATACTTGTAAAAGTGCTTAGCACAAGTTCTGGTATCTAGAAAGCATTATATAAATGTTAGCTATTATTAATAATAATAAGTTACAATTATTCATTCCTAAAGGGCAGAAAGTATGTCCTCAGAACTTGATCGGCAGTATTTGGTATTAAAAAGAAAACTTGTCCATCAACCGACTGCCCATTAGTGATAACTAGTCCATTGAAATTTTGAATCCTCTGGGTTTGCACGCTGTTAGATTCCATGAAACCAAGAGTCACCTTTTGACTTGTTCTAAAAGCAACACAGACGGCGAAGCTTGGGAGAAAAGAGTCTAGAACAAAAGGAAATTGGTCAGCAACCAAACACATATGTGGATGAAAGGGGAAAATCCAACCGTTTGTCACTGTTCCCCTGCAGAACAATGTTTTTTCCAGCTTCCTGCTGCTTTCTTTTCAGATGCAATGTGACTGGGGGATGCGTTGAAGGGTAGTATAAATACAGGGAAATGGTGGAATTGAGATAGATACCCTAAAGAACAGTGTCCAGGCTTCCCAGAGTAAACACACTCAAACTTTGTGTAGACCGAATCGTCACAACCACAACCACCCACTTTTCCCTCTTAGGTCAAAGAATCACAAAATATCAGAGGAGGGAGGGCCCTTAGGGGCCATTTGACTGAACTCATTTATGAAGAAAAGTCCTGTTCTACACCATTATCAGCAGCAAGTTAGACAGCCTTTACTTACAGAACTTCAGTGATGGGTAATTCATTCCACTTTTGGACACTTCTGAACATTAGGAAGTTTGTCCTTATCGGCTCATTTTCATGTTCCACCCGTGATTCCCAGTCCTAAATTCTGGGGCTAGGTACAGCAAATAGAACCTCTCTTCCCAATAACAGCCTTTTAAATAAAGACGGTCGCCATATGGCCCTATGGCTTTCTGGGCCTCCTTGTTTTTCACAAATCTTCTCTTGTCTATCTGGCCGTGGCACCTCTGGCCATCCTTGGAAATCCAATGCCATCCCTGACTCCTCTGTCAATCCTTAGCTGGCTGCTCCTTCGTAAAGTCACAGATAGATTTCATTGACTGTATCCGTGGGGTTAAACTCAAATGTAAACATTATGGCCACTAAACCATATGTAAGCATCCCTGTAAGCTACATATTAGCCCAGAAAATCACAAATTAATATCATCTACTTGTTACTGTATTTCTTATTTATTTTGTTCAACATTTCCCAATTACATTTTAATCGAGTTTGACCAAACTCAGGAGTGTTGTGGGCCATGATGTATTTTCAATACCTCTGGCCTATGTCACTCCTCTTTACATAATTAACACTGCTTGAATTAGTTCTCAAGAAATATTTGTTGATTTAAATTTTATAGGATGTTGTAGTATTCCCAAACTGTGTCATTCATAATAATTGATAATTGATGATAAGCTCTCTCTCTCTGCCTCTCAAGGTCTGGTATATAGTTAAGGCTCAGCAAACAACAGTAGACTGAGTAATTTTTATTAATTAGAGATGTGCTACATTTTTTTCCTAGGCTGGGGAAAATAAAATCAGTTAATTCCATTGAATAAAATGAGTTTTGTTTATTAAAAGTAGCATATACGTAGGAAACTAAAATTTAGGAGTAATCCCCGAAATGCTCCAGAAATTCACTCCATGTACGGTGGGGTGACCACTGACAGTGACCATGCCAATCATACAAATTACAGGCTCCTAGGATACAGAGCTGTTAAAGAATTTAGAAGACTTCCTGGTCCTACTTCATCTTAGAGAGGTGATTGGGGGAAAGACAATCTTAATGACCTACTGGCATAGTAGGAAGGCTTGAGTTTGAATCTTGACTCCAACATTTTCAACATTTTATCAGGCAAGTCTTAATTCCTCAATTTCTTCATCTGCAAAATGGGGATAAAATACTCTTAATACCTCCCTTCACAGAGCTGTTACAGGAAAAATCCTTTAAGCCTAAATCAGCTGAACACACATGTTTTTGGCACTGGTGAAAGATTTTTATCAGCATGAAATCATCTCCTAACTAAAAGGTAGCAAGTGCTCAGGACGGTTTTAAAGTCCAGACTCCCCAAAGCAATAGGAATTCTCATCAGGGGATTCCCATGATCTTCCTAACTCTTCCCTATTACTGACATTTTCCCTTATGCACTCTAGGGAAAAAAAGGTAGATGTAAAATGACCAGCTGGACAAAAATGAAGTCACTATTCTCTCTCTTATTTAGGGAGCCTGGCTGGAGGTCACACTTTTAAGTGTGGTTTAAGTTCAGTACAAAAAGGTGAAGTGTACCAATTTAACAGCATTTTACTCATCTTTAGGGAGTGTTACTCCTTCAAGAAATATATACTTTTTAAAAATATGAGTCTCTTTAAAATGTGAATTTCTTTAAATATTAAAACCCAAAGAAAGGGTGTCTATCAGATGAGAATACCCTTCACTATCTAAGAAGAAACATGCCTACCAAGTAACTTCTACTATGAAAAGTAATTTTTTACAAATATTAAAATTATATAACTATTGAGCTTCCTGCTGTTCTAGTTTCTAAGTTATAAGACCCTGATCTTATTCTTAATAGTTACCATGGTTAAAAAAATAAAAATACTAGGGCTCTATTGATTTTTATACAGCATTTTCTTGGGCTCTCCTAAAAGGCCAATGCTAAAATCTCCATATCTACCAGACTCACTGGATTCAACTACGCTTTCTTGGGTTTTCCTTCAGATATTGCTGCTAGTAGGTGGTCCCATAGTCACAATTAGCAGTTGTATGATAGCAAGAGCAAGTATGGGTGGGGGAATCCCCATAGGAGGCACTTCCAGTCACTAAGCCATACGTAAAGGTCGCTTCTGTGACATATTGACTTAGTTTTAAAATGTAATGTTATCCATATTTCATTTTATTTTGTTTATTTTATTAAATATTTCCCAATTATATTTTAATCTAGTTAAGTTAAGGTGGGCCACATTTAAGGTTTATTGCTTCTGGACTAGATGATCCCTTAAGAGTTCAGGGTATAATCAGTCTAGCAAACATGAAAAAATAAGAATTTACCTTATGCATAGGTTACATTAGAGTTAAAAGCACAGTGATTATTTCTAAATATCAAGACCTTCCATACTCTAGAAAAGTATAAAGTTGAGCAAGTCCATTCCTGCCCTCCAAGGATCCAACATGCACTGATTTCTTTCCTGAACTTCTTTTGACATTCCCACAAGCAACCTCTGCCACCACATGAAATACTTCCAATATAGACTGGTTCTGAGCCCTATATGAGGGGCCATGCAGTGCTAGGATAGTATACTTCCTACACCATCTTTCCATTTTTAAGCCTTTACGCAACAGGTCCTCTTAACTGGAATGCACTCACTCCTCACCTCTACCTAGTAAAATCATGAGCTTCCACCAAAGCAGATCAGGTACCACTTAATACCCTAGGCCTAAAATGATCTCCCCACTCTCTCCCTCTTGAAATGTTTTTATATGTGCTTTGTATTAGCTTACTTGTGGACATGCTAGACCCCCAAAACTACCTGAGATTTGATACTGGCAGATGAGTGGCTGGGGAGGCTGCTGCCACCAGAATGCAGAGTATTAGAACATAGAATATTAGTACTGAGACTGCTTTGTATCACCAATGTGACCATTATCAGTGATAATAAATTTTTTACACAGTGGAAATGTTTGTTGAATTGAATTGAACAGAACTGGACTGAATTGGATTGAACCAAATGCTGTGAAAGGCTTTTGGAAACAGGATTCTCATCCATTAAAGCTTGGAGAGAAGGAAGAGTGGAAATTACAGACAGCTGAATGTAATTTCCCAGCTTTATCTTTGCCTAACACACTAAAAGCCTGTAAACACCAGGGGGAAAAAATGCTTCACATCCAAAAAGATAAAATTCCTGAGCTGCGTGAATAGGAGAAGAATAAGGGTATCCAAGAATGCTATTTCCCGGAACCCAAAGACTAAAAAATCCCAAACTCAGTCTTTGGGGAACTTGCCACCATTGGGGCTCAGCCAATCAAACCTCAGGGTCTAAACAGCTCTGGAAAGACTGAGGACTTCTGCTCCCAGAGGATGAAGAACTTTGTACTCTGTATGTGATCTCTGCTGTCATGCAGACCTTCAAATATGGCAGATGTTCACCAGGGTAGTGAGGACAGCCATTTCAGTGGTGACTTTTTTTTTAATGACATATCCCTATGTATCAGAAAGTTCACGGTCAAAAAAAGATATTGCCCATCTGTACCTCAAGTCAGCTCTCAGCATTCTCCTCCATCCCATCTCTATCCTTCTTCTCCCACCTTCTAATGCCCCTTCCCCTTGGATATGCTATTGTCCTTCCCTTGCCAACTATTGCAGTTTCTCAGTGTTTGGTGGCTTCCTATTGCCTGTAGATTAAAATTCAAGCTCTATGAGCTATCAAGCCAGAATCTTCAGAACTCAGATGTTATTCCTCTTTCTAGCCTTCTCTCACACTCATTTTGCTTATACACTCTAACCTCCATGTAATCAGGACTGACTGCCATCCCCCAAACATACCCTACACTTTACCATCTCCAAACCTTTGTTCACTTCATTTCCCACACCCAGAATACCCTTTATTAACTCATCCCTTATCTGTGGATATTGAAATTTTACCCATCATTCAAGACTCAATACCAGTGACACCTTGTCCATGAAATACAGCAAGACCTTCTCAGACAGTTGTTTATGACTAATCACTCCTTGCATAGTGTCTTGTACAAGGTAAATACTTAATTTTTTTTGAACAAATGAATCCCCCAATAGTGGTTCATCCTACAAAACTCTTTCTCTCTTCTACTACATCAAAACTTTTTTCCTTTAGTGCCCTGATTTCAGCACTTCTCATATTTAAAAGAGCTAGCAACATCAAGGAACTGGAAACTAAGGGGCTGTGTTTTTATAGGGGAAATGGCTGAACAAATTATGGTATATGAATGTCATGGAATATTACCATACCATAAGAAATGAGAAATGGATTCTAATATAATCCTTTTTTTTGCTCTTTGAATATGGAAATGTTCATGTTTATAGATGCTTTTCAAATTTATAATTTTAAAAAAAGAAAATTTGGGAGGAAATGAAAGGGGCCACTAGTCAATTCAAAGAAAATAATCCAATGTGGGGAGAATTTGGGAGAAGCGCAAGAGGCAGCACTTTGAGGATGGCTCCTCCCACAAATAAGTCAGTGCTGTTCCCCCCTGAGCCTTATATTTAGTTAGGCAGAAAAGAAGGAAAAATGGTGAAAGGAAATTCTAGTATTCCCACAGGTTACTGATATTTAGACTAGAAAGAAGAGGATAAAATAAATACTCCGAGTCCACTGCCCCACCCCAAAGAGGCCAGACTCTCTCCCTCAGATACACATCAAACAATCCAAATACCAAAATGACAATACCAAGCACACTAATTTATATAGCCTTTGACACTGACAAAGCTGCCCCATATATCACCTAATTTGAACCTCAAAGCCAACTGAATGAATTAGTCAGGGAAGGTATTATCCCATTTTCCAGATGAGGGAACTCCAACTCAGAAAGGTTAAGTACTTGCAAAAGGTCACACAGCTAAAAATGAGTGGAGCCAAAATTAGAATGGAGGTCCTTTGGTCTCTATCAACATCAAGTGCTCTTTTCACTTGATGAAACATGGACTATATACTCACTCATTCATTCAACAGCTGTATTTATTCTCAACTATGTCATTCACAAAAACAACAGGATGCAAAGAAGTCACTTTGGCCATGTTATCTTCTTTACTCAAACATGTAGTAGGTAGTTTGAGCAGAAATGGAACTCTAGATTTGTGAATGCTCCCAACAAAGGGTCAGAACATCTAGAGACAGTGTTAATTTTCCTACCAAGTACACTTGTTACATGAATACAACTCTATCTTGTAAATGTCTAGTCATGTCTTTGTAAGGATAAAATATAACTTTAATCACAGTATTAATATAATTCAGAATGGCAAATTTTCCTTGCTTCAGGGGTTACATATGAACCTCTGAAGAACCACATAAAACATCTGGGTCATAGGTATTACATATATAAAAACACATATATGCAAGCATGCACAGATTAGTATAATAAAAAGAACAGTAGAAGAGTATCAAGATTATCAGTGTTTCCATCTGTCCAATGGGATAATAACTGATTCTTTTGTACGTATGAGTTGGTAAGCTGTAAGTTGGCAAGCTGTATATGAGTTTGTATGTAAGTTGTATCATAAGATGATCACTGAAACATATTTCTCTACTTTTCTTTAGTTTTTTTCATAAAACCCTTTTTTCTCTCCCCTTCCCCTTTAAAAAGAAAAACAAAACTCCAATGGCAGACACACACAGTCAAACAAAACAAATCTAATCACTGGTTATATGAAAAAAGCATGTCTCAGTCTACACCATGAGTCCATCCTCTCTGTCAGGAGGTGGGGTAGCTTCATCAGGGGCCATCTGGAATCATGGCTGGTCATCGTGGTGAACGAGATACCTCTGGGACTCCAGGAGTCTCTGACCCTTGCACTATGCATTTTACAAACCTCAGAAATAAGAACTATGATTATTGGTCCTCAATGAGGGCAGATGTTGCTTTGGTATACTATACGTCTGTGGTGTGCCACTCCAAAACCAGCAATTTCATACTCACCGCTTTGATAAGGGCGTACTTGCCCAAAATGCCTACTGTTTTATAAGAGGAAGCTGGTTACAATATGATATTTACAGTAGAGAGCTGATTTCCTGATACAGTGGCACAAACTATACTTTAAATTGTCTTTCTTAAAAACAAGGGGACACGATGAAAGACTAAAGGAAGAAAACAGGGCAGATTCCATTCACCTAGCTGCTGCCATCTTCAATCCTGAAATGTCGAAAGCCATGGCTCATTGGGAAATTCCCTCAAGTGTCCTTCCCCCTGATGCTTCCCAGAGATAGGAGAAGGAATGAATGCCCCGTCATGGTCTGTCCTAAGATTCTCAGATTCTTAGATCCCTTGTTGCTTTGCATTTGTGTGGAGTACCAATGTTGTCCTTGGCCCTCAAGTTCACCATCTTTAAAATGGAGAGATTAGAATACAAGGTCTTTTCCAGCTTCCATAGGCTATTAATATTGTAAGTTGATCTAATGATTGCAAATTTCAAAGTAATATGGAGTGCTGAGATCAGACGCATCCTGGTAAGTGTTTAATAATTCGCCTGTTGTGGGGAGGCAGAGGGAACACATGTACCACACACTTTTACATTTAATCTGAATTATTAACATTTTCTCCATCATTTTCTTTAGAGAATAGACAATCAACAAAATAATAAATCAAGCCTGGTTTGTAGCATTTCCCATTTTTCAAAGTGTGAAATGATCACACTGAAAATGTAAGAGTCAGATCAGGGAACCAGCTCTTGACAGCCAGCTGCAGAATCATCTTGGGTGAGAGGTGGCACAACACAACATAGGGAGTGCCAAGCAACCGGGCATTAGATTTGGAGGCAGAAGTCCGGTTTTATTCAAAGCATACCTCCTCTAAGAGTGCTTTCTTGAAATTCATCCTCCCACCCCACCCCCAACACACACACCTCAACTAGGAGGATTCCCACCTACTGAAATGACTTTTATGGCGTAGCATGTAATTATACATTCTTTCATTTATAAGCACTTCTTTGAGAACCAGGATTGTTTTATTTTTGACTGAGTGTTCCTAATGCCTCTGCTTCATCCCTTAATACCACCAAGGGCAGGAGTGGGGCTACAGGTCACCAATCACTATAACCTCCAATTGAATTAAAGATAAATGTGACCCAAAGAGCAATGTGGAGGAACATGGGAATGGGAGGAGGCTACAGCATATTCATTATTTTTTTTTGAAGGAACTGGAAAGGAAAACTGGGAAAAAGATGCCATCAGAGAAATATGTGATCCCCAAAAAGGGATAGACGGGTCACATAATAAGAGCAAGGGGTAGCCATAATGGGCAGCTAATGGGCTAGCCTGGAATCTTAATGGTATTAAGAGAAGATCCTTAGCACATTAGGTGATTCCCTTGTAAGAGGACATGGCCAAGAGTCACACAGGTTGGGTAGACAAGGATGGCTTGCCAACCGCATTGTGGGAGGAAATACCCACGTTGAGGAGATCACAGATCTCATAGGACCTTACACATAGTAGGTAATTGATCAAGAAAGAACATCTAAAGCATCTGTAATAACCCTTTTCTTCTTTCTTCTGTTCATACCACCCTTCTCTTTCTTTCCTCCTGTCTTCCTTCTATTGACATTCTTGAAAATAAACTGTGGCTGGAAACATTACTAAGGGAACATTACATCACTAAGCATGTCACAGAACCAGGCCTCCAGTTTGATACCTTTGCTAATAAAAATGATCAATTCAGAGCAATGAGAGGTTTTCCCTGTGGGAAGACCTCTCAAAATGTATGGTGAGGACCAGGGGGACAATAGGATTCAACAAAAAAACTTTACTTTATTCACATTGCATCTCCAGGAACTACTGTCATTCATCAACCAAAGAATTGTTCTATTGATTTCTGCCCTCCCTGGTGGTTAGGTCCTAGGGGAATGCTCACTGCTAATGGCTTGTAAGAGCAAATATGCCTCCCTCAGGTCCCGTCTTATGTCTGAGAAGGGTCTTAGGGAATGAGAAGTGGAATCACTTATATCATCTTGGGCCACTTAAAAAGAAGAGTCTCCCTATTCCCTTAGGAGGTTATTCAATCGTCCACTAAGTCTCACAAATTCTTAACAGCTTTCACAGTATCCAATCTTGTGGTTTTTTTCTTTTTTTAAATTTATCCTATTCATCTTTATTAAACTATGACTGCTTCTCCACCTAAGATAGGGGAACCTTTTTAGAATCCTACGACCTAGCATGGGTTGTTTAGTGGCTGATCAGCAAAACTGCTTCTTAATTTTCTCTTTTTCATCAACTTATTTTTACTAATCATTTTAAATTAAATAAGTTCTGATTGGTCTAGGACCTTTTGGTACAGAGGTACCTCGTTGTGCTTGAACTAGAAGTCAAAAGTCTGATTTGTTAATCAATCAGCAAATATTTGCTAAGCAATTGTGGAGCTCTCTGCCTTGAATCAGGAACTGCACAGGAAGACAAAGAAGAATAATACAGGGTCCCTGACCTCAAGAAGCTTATGGTCTAGTTAAGACAATAGAAACTACCCATTACAAACACAGAGATACCTATTAATGATTAAAAGTTGGTGAGAGGCAGATATAGGTTTAATATCATCAGTCAAACATACAGTTACATAGTATTGTACTATGTGCCAAGCACTGTGTTATGTGTTGGGGACACAAAGAAAAGCAAACACATTGTCCCTACCTTCAAGATATTCACATTCTAATGAGGGAGATGGCATGTAAATAATTATACATACAAGATATATACAGTACAATGAGAGAAGGCACTGGGGAAAGACGAGCGGGGAATGGCTCCTTCAGAAAGTATGATTTGAGTTGAGTCTTGAAGGAAGTCAGAGAAACAAAAATGGAGGAATTTCCAGCATGGGGGATGATCAGTGAGAAGGCATGAAATCAAAGGACTGCCAGAATGCCTGTGCAAAAATGGAATGCTCTTGCTACCGAAGTAGTGGGCTCCCCCTCAGAGGAGGTACTGGAGGAAAGCCTTGGGGCCCACTCATCAACCCTTCTGCACGGCATGAACATGATGGCGCCAACTCAGATGTTCTCTGATTCTGAAATGAGTGAGGAGATCTTTTCCTGATGATGAAGGTATAATAACAATGGACTTTTGACTTTAGTAGATCTGCTACATGCTTTCCAGTGTTAAGAAGAACAAAATATATCTCAAATTAAAGAAAAGAGGATAAGAAGATCTTTTAGAATCTAGACTTTTAAAAGTATTTTGGCATAAAAATATGGTCATGAAAGTAATAAACAAGTAATAAAATAGTAATACATAAATTAAATATATATAAAGATACATGAATATAAATTAAATGTAATAAACTATATTTATATTAAAATAATAAAACAAGTAAAAATAATAAAAAGTAACAAACAAATGTGTGATATCACTGACAAGTTAGCACATACAACTCGAAAGCACTAGAGGAGTTCAAAAAAGGACAGGCAACTTCTGAGTGGGGCAGTCAGGGAAGGCTTAGCACTTACTGAAAAGAGTAATTTTATCCCAGGAGAGGACTTGGTAAATGTCTGCTGAACTGAATTCATGGAGGAAGTAGAACTTAAGACAAGTTCTGAAGGCTGAGTAGGATTCATATAGTCATAGAGAGAGGCAGGAGGTAGAATGTGCCAGGTGGGTCAAACTACCTCAGCCACTGCCTCCTTGAAGGGATCCTGATAGAGAGAACCCAGGACTCAGAGCCCAGAACTGCAGTATGTACCAGATCACTGATGCTGTTTACAGCCATCATTGAGGGGAGCACCCTTTGTGAACAAAGGAGCTTTCCATTCCCACCAACACTAACCATGGACCAACTACCACTGGTAGGCAGGTAAAGCCCAAGAGGCTTGGGAAAACAATGCTCTCTAGATCACCAAGCATGCTACCAGCTCTGTACTCCAAGGTTGCTCCACAGAAGTGACTGATCTTGTGGAGATGTGACCCATCAACCACTTCTGCAGGTGATAGATCTTTCAGCCTTCTCAGGCATCCCAACTACTTGAAAGTTCCCACTAGCAAGGTCCCTTGTCATTGTCCAATAGTTCAACATCAGATAGGGTTCCAACAGTGAAAATGGCATTAAAGAAGATGCATTATTACTACATGCTTTGCCACTGCACCCTATGGACACTGTATCTTTCATCTGATTTGCAGATGGCACAACCGATCTTTCTCCCCTAATTGGAATGTGAGCTCCTTGAGATCAGGGACCATGTTGCTTTTCTCTTTGTATCCCCAGCCATTAGCACAATTCTTTGCACATACGAAGCACTTTATACATGTTTTTCATTCATAAATTTGTAGGGAAGTAGAGTGGGCATGCCAAAGTTCTCCTCTCACTGGTCCCACTGAACATTCCTATTTTTGTGCTACTATATTGCTGCCTGTCCTAATTTGCCATATAGATCAGAAGCTCTAATCAATCACAGAATTTCTGAATTAGAAAGCATTTAAGAGGTCCTCCCATATCCCCCAAATGGTCCCCACTACAACTACTACTCTTTGAGTCAGCCACGAAAACTTTGTTTGAATGCAAGGAACCCTCTGAGTTCCAAGGCAGTCCATTTCATTTTTTGAATAGCTTTCATTCTTAGGAAGTGTTTCTTCTCTTTCTTATGGCTTCTCCACAGCATCCAACTCAGGGCTCTGCCCAAATCCAATGGATAGTGTTGACTTGATTAGTTACAGCCAATGCCTGACTAATCAGAGGCTGACTCTCCCCCAAGGAGTCTCTCAGTCCTCTAGCAAAGTATTGCCTCCAGTACCTTTCTGCCTTCATTAGGACTGAAGACTCAATGGACTGTGTTTAAGCTAAAAAAAAAAATGAAGACTGAATACAAAATGATCTATGCAGACAAAAACGGCCAACCTGACAGAGCATAACAGAGTGGACATTGTTAGGAAAGTAAAAGTAGGCAGTCACACCCACTGCTGAGTCTGCTCCCATGCTGTGTTTATGAGGAGCTGGGCTTGGCAGGCAGTGGGAGAAAAGAACAGAAATTCCATCTGCATTTTCACTGTGATGACCCCATGCAAATCCCGTGAACTTGACAACTGAAAGCTTGGAGAAGCTGCCTCTGGGAAGTCATCCATCAATGAAAACCCTGGCATATGCATGACTGAGTCAAAGAATTTCAGCTCACTGTGCTTTTAAGAGCAAAATGGTCCCAGTTGCAAACTGTGAGAACAATCTATTCTAACCCCAGTGTGTGGTGGGAAATCTGCTTCATGTAAACTGCCCATTTGACCCAAAGTGGATATCACTTTGTAAAGAAATGGGCTGCCCTCATGTTAATCGGCATGGGAATCTCCTCAACTTGAATTCTGCTACAGAGCCTCATTCTAAACAGTGGTTGAACTCCAACTGTACACATCCAGGAGTACAGGCTTGGTTCATAAAATCATCAGTTTAGTTTCTTCTAGAAATTTAAAGTCGTCACGCCCACCTTTAGAATCTGTGCGGGGAGGGACCTGAGAGGTCTAACTCAAACTTGAACAGACAGATATACAAGGTCTGTAGGGAGAACAGACGAACCAAAAGTCCATGTGGCCAAAGGGTTGACTCTCATCTCCTGAGTGGTTACCCAAAGTCTCTTTCTCTGACATTCCTAGGGATACTCTTCTGGTGTATTCCTCCACAATTCCTGGGTGTAGCCCTCTGAAAGGATAGCTGTCTTTCTTTGTTGAGGTTCTTGGCCTCTTCAGCGTTTCTCTTATCTCTGAACACAGACCCTGCCCTCAGTCACTGCTGCTCTAGAGACAGCTACCCAGTTCCTGACCTGATCAATGATTGAGAAACTCAATCTTCCCACTCCACTCTCTAAGTTCAAATATCTCTCAGGGCTCTTTCACTACTGAGGTCTAACACTACTTGACGGCTACTGGAATGCGTAAGTCCAAACTGGCTTGCTTTATTACATATAAGATCAGAGGGATGTCTGATCCTTTCATATAAACTGACCATTTGGCCCAAAGATATCTCTCACAAAATAATTCCCATGTGTCCTTCTGATTCATAATTTGCTTGGAGGTTCAGACAAAAGATGTCTAGGATTTTCTTTTATCCAAAAAGCACACCAAATATCTCCAGGAATTCCTTTCACAAAACATACAATTCCACTGAATTGCTCAGATGTAAATTTCTTCTTGATCCCTTGAAATTTAAATATGAACTGATTATAGACTATCATACTATTCTCTACTAGTTTCCTGTATGTTAGTCTTATTCCAGGCCAAACTGTAAGCTTCTTATGCACAATATAACAAGAAGTCCCAAGAATTATAGAACTGGAAAAACAAAACAAAGCAAAAGCTTTGAGATCACCCAGTCCAACCACCTCCCTTTTTTATAGGTAAAGTCACTGAGCTGAAAATGATTTGTCCAAGGTTATGAAGTTCTTGGCAGTCACAGCTAGAATCAAGAGCACCTGACTCTTGGCACCACGTTGTCAATTCTTCTAATACCTGTTGATGTTCAGTCATTTTTATGGTCATGTTCGACGATTCATGACTCCATTTGGGGTTTTCTTGACAAAGATACTAGAGTGGTTTGTTATCTCCTTCTCCATTTTGTAGATGAGGAAACTGAAGCAAACCTAACTAAGTGATTCACCTAAGGTCACCCAGCTAGTAAGTATCTGAGGACAGATTTGAACTTGGGAAGATGAGTCTTCCTGACTTGACTCTATCTACTATACCACCTAGCTGCCCTTTTTCTAATCCATACCTGAGCTCACTTAGGATATATTTAGTAGTACTGAAATCTTATTGTGTAGTTAAACCCTTTGGAGCTTGACTTTAGATTGAAACCCTAACTCTAATGCCCTATATTTTTTTAATTTTGGCAAGTCATTACACTTACCTAAACCTCAGTTTCTTAATCCATAAAATGAGGGGGCTGGATGGAAGAGCCTCTGAGTTCTCTTTCAGTTTTGGATCTTTGCAGCTACAATCCTATGCTCCCTGAACTAGGCACTATGAGGGGACAAATAAGAAATGAACGGGACAAGTATCCCTCTTGCCCCTGGCATTCTGTGATGTCTGAGATTCCGGGGACTCAAAGCAATTCTAATTTGATGCTGCCATGTTCACACAGACACATGACACAGCCAATTTAATTGTTATAGGGAGAGCAAAAGTGTCAGTCGCAATCATCATTCTTTTGGCCCTGAGCCAAACAAAAGCAAAATAATAACATGATGGTTATCATTTTCCATAAACATGAAATCAGCAAAGGCATTTGATCAATTAGTTCCTGAAAGAATGGCACTTACTAAACTCATCCTTCTGGTTTTCTAATTAATGTCAATTTTCCATCACTTGCAGTTCTTGAGTTTGCTTAACATGAATGTTTGGTACTATTGCTACATGTCCAAAAGGGAGAAGAAAAGTGTTTTAAAGACTTATGATTCACTGTCAGGGAAGCCTAAGTATCTTAAATTGGATGATTTCATTTCATAGTTTAACCTAATTCTCTCCAGATGCATTTTGTCTCTAACACGTTGACATTTTGGTTGAGAGGCAGTATGATATACAGGGTAGTGTTGGACTTGGAGTCAAGGAGACCTGGATTTGAATCCTGCCTCAGACACTTGCTAGCTCTGTGCTTCTTGTGGGTCTTCCTCAGCACAAAGTGTTATGTTCTTTCTTGTTCCTGAAGCAGGCTTCACCACACAATCATGTAAGAACTTATCTGCACTTTAGTTCTTTTAGTTTAAAAAAAAATCATTAAGGATCAGAAAAGGAGGTGAGCTGATCATGTTACAAGAGAAAGGGTAGGGTAAGAGATGACTAGATCAAGTGCTATATATACTAATAATAAAATAAAAGACACAAAAGAAAGTTTCTAGGACACCTTCATTTATCATGTGACTGTACAACTTCACCACGCCCACAGGAACCTCCCCACCCAGAAAAACCAAATCAGCCTCATTATTCATACCTCATCAGTATCCTCCACCCCAGGGACTCATCCCAATGGAGAGTAAAGAGCTCCTCCTAAGCCACCATTTAAGAAAAGTCCCCAGGGCTGTCATCTCTACCTTTCCCACACGGTTGCACTACTTTGGATTTTTTCAGCATCTCCTATTCTCTCAATTACCACCCTTCCCCTTTTCAGCTTCCTTTTCTATGTTGTCATCCTCCATTAGATTGGAAGCTCCTGGAAGGCAGGAACTATCCTTTTATTTCATATTTTAATTCCTATAGTTTAGCACAGTGTCTGACACATAGTAGGTGCTTAATACATGTTTAGACTGACTAGAATGAACCCCCATAGAGTATTTAAGGAAGGACATGGATATCTAAGTCAGTACAAATGAGTTTTGACCTGTGAAAGAAAGAGGAAGCATCTATGTTGATGAGGTATCAAAATAGACTTGTCTTAACTATTTTCTACCAAACTGTAATTCTCTTGCCGGAGGGAGTCATGTCTTGTGCTTTTTTATATTTTCACAGAATATCTATAGAGTCTTGTCAATAGAGACACTTTAATAAAGTCAAAAAAGGACTGGACGTGGTATCATGAATGGCTGGGTTTGTTTCCTGACTCTCACACTTCCTAGCCATATGATTATGAGCAGGTTACTTAAGCTATCAGGATCCTTCAAGGCTTGGCTCAAGTCCCATCTTCTGTAAGAAGATTTTCCAGGTCCTCCTTAATCTTACTACCTTTCTTCCTCTTTATCCTGCCTATATCTTGTTTGACATAGTTGTTTACAGGGCTTCTATATTAAGAGTTCCACTGAACTTCTAATGTTAGCTTCTTAAGAACAGGACACTTTTTCTTCCTCCTTTCTCTGTGTCCTCCGTGCTCAGCACAGTGCCTGGCACTTAATAAAATGCTTGGTGACTTGACTATTGGAGCCTCGGCTTCCTTACCTGCAGACTAGGTACTCATCCTGCCTGCCTGCCAGGGCTGTTACGAAGAATGTTTTGCATGGAAACATGTAGCTCTAAGGCTTAAAGTTGTATTACAAATATTGAGAAAGAGTATCATGGCAGTGTCCTAACCTTAGATTCCTGGTCTCACTGGAATCAAGATCTAATCGGTCTTCCTTGAACAAAAGTCTTAATTCCAGAAGGGTCTTGATTCCCTGTAATTGAGCCCCTTAGCAACCTAAAAAACTCTAAACCAAGGGTGGGAAACATATGACTTCCAGGCCGCATGTGGCCCTCTAAGTCCTCAAGTGCAACCCTTTGATATTTGTCGGAGGTTTGGATTCCATCAAAGGACCACACTTGAGGACCTAGAGGGCCACATGTGGCCTAGAGACTACAGATTCCCCACCTCTGCCCTAAACTCAAACTGTCCACCTTTGTGGTAGAATTTTATCTTTTGTTTCACATTGACTATAAAATGTAAACTTTGAAGTTACTTGTGAGAGACGGGATGTTCTGATTAACCTAGGAAATGGAGAATCTCTCTCCAAGCAGTAATGCCTATATGTTAATAAACTGTCGCATGGAAACCTTGACTAAAATGAAGGTTTTTCTTCCATGTTTGATAACCTCAAAGCACTACAGAAAAGTGAGCCATTATAGTTGATTCTCCTGCACAAATTTATCGATCAAAATTTAACTTATTAGTGAGAACTCAAATAATCTGAAAAGCTTTATTCCTATCAGCTAAAGCAGTTCCTGCTCCTGAAATCACACTTTAAGAGAGCAATGTGGAAGCCAGTCTTGATGAATAGCTTGCCTATGGGGAGGGAGGGAAGAGAGGAAGGAGGGGAGAATGCATCTAAATATTTTTAAAACATAATACTTTAAAACTCATGTCATCAGGTGTCTAGATATGAATTATCTCACACCTGGGGATTCAAAGTTCCCTGCAGCAGCAGTCACTGCAAAAGGGAAGAGAGTGTTCCAGAAGACAGTCAGTACCAAGCTCCCTTTCATTAGACAAATGCTAGGATTTCCTAAGAGCACCAAAGCCCTAGACACGTGCTAAAAGGTCTCCCCATTTGTTAAAGTCTACAGTGAGATAAAGAAGCTTCAGAAAAACAGAATTAATAGGATGGTCCTAGTCAAGGAATGCTTAAAAAACAAAAAAGGCCAGTGGTGAACTATAGATTAAAGCATGCAATTTTAATCTGAGCAAACCAAAGGAAGGGATAGGAAGGCAGAGAACGGGAGGGGAAGCCAAAAAATGTTTTCGGTGTCGGAGGATGATGGTCTAAAGCCTGTAATTTCAACTTTAATATATTAATGCAATCAATAAAGGCTCAGGAATTAGGAATAGATCAATGATTAAATTTCATGTTTCTGTTTCATCTTAGATAATCAAGCTTTTGGCATTTATTATCTCATCGGATCCCTACAACAACCCTGTGAAGTAGGTTAATATCATTACTATACGACATATAAGAAAAGCAGGACTTGAAAGAAGGAAAATGACTTGCCCCATTTGTCACTCTGCTTTGTTGTTTCAGGCATGTCCAACTCTTTGTAACTCAATTGGGGTTTTCTTGGCAGAGACACTGGAGCAGTTTGCCATTTCCTTCTCCAACTCATTTTACAGATGAAGAAACTGAGGCAAACAGGGTTTAGTGACTTGCCTAGGGTCACACAGCTAGTAAGTTTCTCAGGCCAGATCTGAACCCAGAATGAGTTTTCCTGATTCCAGGCCTGGCACTCTATCCAATGAACCACCTAGCTGCCCCAGCAACTCAGCTAGCGAGTGATAAAACCAGAATTCAGTCCCAGATCTTTTTCATCCCAAGACCAGTGCTCTCAAGTTCATACTTGTTCACATCTAAAGAAATTATCACTGGAATCAAGCAGATTTCCACGACTGTTTCACTTTGGTCCTTGTTCCAATTCTACCCTCTCCAATCAGGTCTGTTTCTCGTTGTAACAGAGTTCTGCATCCACATTCTCAGTCATACATACAGACTGAGCAAAGTCAGTGTCTCTGCTCAGGAGGGAAATCCCCTACATCTTGTAACCAACCATTCATGCAAGTTCAGTATCACTCTCTAGGCTCTCAGTGAAAGTGAATCCAGGATTCAGAACAAGGTATGTAGATACCAGACTGCCTCTTAATTCTCAAAAACAAACCTCATTGCTAAAATCTCCTCTAGAAAAGAACTTTTATATTGTTAAGGCTACAAAAGGAAAAGCTCAATAGCCCAAGTAGGTTTTACAAAAGATCCACAGTCAGACTCCAGTGGCAGGATAGTAGCTAACTTGCTGTATGATCCTGGATAAAGTCCTCTATCTTTTTGAGCCTCAAGGACTCTTATCTTTGAGATGGGGATAATAGCATCTGTCTTACATATTTAGAAGTAAAGATGAGAGAATTTAATGGGATGATAGATAAGAAAGACCACTAAAAAGGGGAGAAAAACATGAGAAAAAGGCTTTATTGTTATCACCTTCAAAATTATTTCGAGTACTTGCTATGTGACAGACATTCTATGATGCACTGACTTATTAGCACCTAAAAATCATGAGAAGAGGGACTGTGTTTTCTCCTTGTTTATACTGCTTTGAGACAAACATCTTAATGTCTAAAGCATGCGTGAGCTAACATATATGTGTATAGTAGACATATATCATTTCCAGCACAGCTGGAGATGATATTCTAGCATCTTCAGACTTTCTAATGCCTGCAAGCTCAGCCCTTCCATGAGATTACAGCAAGTGCTGGATTGGGCTGAGTTTATTTTTTCTTATTATTACTTCCTTGTGTTTTCCTGACCAAATCTCTTGGTAGGACTACAACGATTCTTTCTGTTAAGATTCTTCCCAAGATTACCCTGTTCACTTGCCAATCGGTGGTTTTTACTTTCTTCCGAGATGTCCACAAAGTAGACTGCCCCTCCCTGTTGGACTAGTTTTCACTTCACAGATGTTTACTGAGTTTTCTGCGAGGCTGTAGCGAACCTGTTGGAATCAGGGACGGACTGCTGCCCTCACACTGACTCCATGGGCTCCTCCTAAACAGTCTCTGATGAAAGGCAGGCAGAACTTTTCCCTCTTTGGGTCAAAGCGATCTTAGAGACAAACCAGGAGAGATGAAAGGACAGCCTGCTATAATACCAGATCCCAGGGCACATCCTGCCCAGGCATGGACTGCAAATGTGGGAAAACATTAATGGAGCAATGCTGTGCATGCGTGCAAACAAAATACACAAGAACACAAATCGTCATGCCTGGGCTGGTGGCAGCTGCAGAAAACAAGCCACTATAGGCTGGCAATGGGAATTAGAAGAGTCAATCAGAAAATAAGGAGAAAAACAAAGACTAATGGTTAGAATGGGCAGGAGATGAAGAATCATGGGGTCATAGAGTTAGACTTGGAAGGGGTCATAGAAAATTTATACAATGGTCTTGATTTACCAATGAGGAAATTGAAGCACAGACATATGAAGCAATTTATCCAAGGTGGGAGCTGGAACAAGAGCCAAAGTCCTCTGACTCTAAACCTACTTTTGTAGTTATTATTCAGTCATTTCAGTTATGTCTGACTCTTCTTGACCCCATTTGGGGTTTTCTTGGTAAAGACAATAGAGAGGCTTTCCATTTCCTTCTTCAGCTCATTTTAAAGAGCAGAAAAGTGAGGACTAAATGCTTACCCAGGACAGCGAGGAAGTGTCTAAAGCCAAATTTGAACTCAGATATTCCTGATTCCAGGTCCAGTGCTGTATCCAATGTACCAGTTACTTGCCCCAAAGCTAAATCTACTATTACACTATGAAAACTGGTACGTGACCATGCACATGCATGAGCATGAGCTCACACACACACACAAACACACACACACACACTCACATTCAAGTGGAAGTCCACAAGGTTATTCATTTCATCACAAGATTTGTCAACATGAGACCTGAGACAAAGTTTTCTCAGGAGTTCCACAATGCTTTGCATCAGAGAAATCCCAATTTGAAGATGATAGTAGGCTAAGGAGCATACAGGATGAGGGACTCCTCAGTACCTTCTTCAAAAAGCAGTGGTAAGGGGCTCAGCCTTGAAGGCTAGGGAGATGAGACAGAAGTCAATGCCTTTCACTGGCTTCCTTCCACTTCCTCTGCTTATTCCACCATCCTGTGCTTTTCTCTCTATGTATCAACATCCTCACCCTCCACTGCTCAGAAATGCATCATAAGGCTCTGAAGCCAAGAATGGACTTTAGAGTTCACTGAGTCCAATCCTCTGGTTTTACAAATGAGGAAACAGGCCCCAGGAGAGGAAGTGAGATGTCATGATGATTCTCCCATTATGATAATAAGAAGATTGAAAATTCATAGAATAATTAAAGTCCAAAGTGAGATGGGGGCAAATGTGGGAAAACATTTAACAATCAGTTCTACGGGGGGGAAAGGTGTATGGGCAACCTTTTAAATTTAAACTCCTCTATTAAATTTTCCTGGCCACTTTCTTTTTTGTTTTAAAATTCATTTTAAACATAAATACAAAATAAGAAAAGAAAAAATTGCCATGTACACAGCAGAACATAAGAGAGGATTCAATATAAAGCAATAAATTTCCATTTCAAGAAAACCTACATAATGAACGCTACATATTATTTTCAAAGATGTTCATCTTTTCTTTGCTTCCTTGTAGGTTTTCTTATGTCCCCTACTGTGCACTTTTTCCTTTATTTTTTTCCTCTTCCCCCTCCCCCAAGGCTACAATTAAGCTCACATATATACACAGATATCCATAAACGTACACATGTATACACACACCCAAATGCATAAGATCGTATTATGCCTATTTCAACTTGTCATCTGTTTCTCTGAAGGTGGAGAACATCTTCCTTCATAAGTCAAACTCTTTCCTAAATTTCTTTCCTAAATAATAATTTCCTAAATAATCTTTCCTAAAAAAAGGGTTTTCTAAATTCTCCAGCTCATCATTTCCTACACCACAACAATATTCTGACCCAATCACATTCTATCTGGGAGATTGTCTATGAAAATTTCCCCCCGCCCACTTTCTGCACTTCCTCTATTCTTGGCTCCACAGGTTGCATTTACACAGGATCATTTTAATCTAAATAATAAAAATTATCCATTTTACACTTCAATAGTGTTCTCACCTCATAACATGATTTAAGGCCTAATACTACTGAGCCTAATCCCTTTTCCACCAGGTTTCCTTGAAGTTTGTGGCCCTCTGCTCTTCCAAATGAACTCTACTATTATTTTTTCTGACTCAGAAAATTTTTTAGTCATTTAATTGGAATGTCATTACATAAATAGATTAGTTAGGTAAAATTGATATTTTTTATTATATTACCTTTATCTACCCATGAACAATAAATATTACTTTAATTATTTAGCTCTAACATGTTTGTATAAAAGGTATTTTGTGTTTATATTCATATGGTTCCTATGTCTATTTTGGCAGGTATACTCTCATATTTTTTTTTATTCTATCTAGTTATTTTACATGTTCTCCACCACTTTTTTAAATCTAGATAATCAACAAAATAAGAATACAAGCCCTGACGAGTAGTATTTACCTATACTATGCTATACTATACTATACTATACTATACTCAAGGCATAAATACCCAACATTGAACATTTAACAATTGGCTCTCTGAAGCTGCCTCGAAAAATACTGGGGGAAGTGATCCCCAAGATCACCTGGTCAAACCATCTCATTTCACAGAAGAGACCTATGTTAGATGGCCCACTCAAACCCACATTTACCAGGTCTCACTCCACTACATTGCCTACATAACCAACTGGCCACAGTACCAGGAGCCTGACAGCAGGGCTGAGAAGGGGATGGGGGACACAGGTGTATATATCAGTGAGCAAGTTTTCCTTCTCATCTCAGTCCTATGCTCTCCAGGACTGACCCAAGCAGCCTCTAGGACTGGCATGTCAGTGGGTAATTTGGGAGACATGACCAGGTGTGAAGAGTCCAGTGGAAAATGAAAGTGTGTTCTGAGTATATATTTGAGCAAGATAAGACAGGAAGACAATACTATGGACTGGGAGTGAATCTGTGTTAAATTAAGGTGAGAACCTGGGCCAGAAACAAAGAGCTCCTTGCTGTAATAATGTGTTTTGAGCATATAGTGAGTCTGAATAGATGTGGTGGGAGAAGCCTGAGAGGGGCAGTGTGGTGAGGATAGAAAACATGTAGGGGGTAGCTAGTTAGCCTTCCTCCCCTTTCCCCCACAGTATTCTCCACACTAGTACAAAGTAAGTAGTAGTTTAAGTTTCTGCCTTATACAGGAGGGTTAAGCCATGAGCTTTGGAACTCTTAATAGTTTGTTTTGGATAGAGTTCCATGACCCAGGGCACCATGCAATAAGGCATTTAAGTGAAAACGGAGATTTCTAAGCAATTGTGTAAGCTCATTTTACATTCATGCACCATAACAACATCAAATTCCTACTAACCCATAAGGAACAGCAAAGAGAGAAGGTGATTGAAGTGAAGGCAGCCTCAGTTACCAACACCTCTGCCAGTACCAGACAAACCACAGGGAGAGGACTGGGGCATACAAGCATGTACTGGACTCTGTCTTCCTAGTGCTAGTAAGTCTTACTCATAACAATGGAAGGAAAGAAATAGGTATTTACCTCCCTACTCCTTACACACTTGCAAACACTATATTGATTTTTTTTAAGCTCTAGAAAATAACTCTGTTGGTGCCTGTACTGCCAGACTGGAAGCTCTATGTGGTCAGGTGAGTATCTTACCTAAATTCTAAACCCTGACAACCAGCACAGTGCTCTGCACACAGCAGATGCTTAATTAATGTTTTGTATTGCATTGCACTGAAAAATGACTGAAAGAGACCCAGGTTTTGCTAGGAACCAGCCAGGTTCTAAATAGGAAGAAAACCCTTTGGGACCATTAATTTAATGCTAAATCAAATTCAAATTTCAGTTCTACTAATGAAATAAGCTATTTAAACTAAAAAGAGAATAGATGATTTGGAAAGTGATGTTTAACTTTCCTTGAATCCACCAGGTAGGGGGGAGGAAGGAAGAAGGGGAAGGAAAGAAAGGAAAGAAGAGATGAAGAAGGAAAAGAAGGAAGGAAGGAAATGTATAAGCAAGCTTTTTAAAAAATTCTTTTTATAGTCAAGGCTATATAAATCCAATGCATTAACCAGAGATTCAACAATTCATTTCAGTGGGCATGTATCAAGCATCTACTACAGTCAGGCACTAGGCTAGGCGCAAAGAACATAAAGATAAACTGCCTTTCAGAAGTTTACATTTGGAAGACTGTGGGGATTCTGCGTAGTCATAGATTAGCCAAAACAAAGCAAACTGTGGATAGGAACAAAAGGAGATCGTTATAACCTGGAAGGGTTGCGGGAGGGAGTGGGGGCAACAAGTGGCGGGGGAGGGAACAATTCATAGAGGAAGTGATTGATACCTGATACCTAAAAGATCCATAAGCCTGATAAATTGCTACAGAGAATGCTCTCAGAAGAACTTTGCAAGTCAAGCATGTGTCAAAACTATGCATTTCCTTCTATTAACAGTTTTAAAATATATCTGAAAGTAGGTTGCTTTTTCTCTACATGGGATTGTCCTGAAAATGACTTATTTTTTAAAAATAAATTTTACTGGTATTTTTATATCACTTAAATTTCCCCCACTATCTCTCCCAAAGAGCCATCCTACATGGCAAATATTTTTAAAGAAAAATGAACAAGGAGAAAATCAACAAAATTGATCAATGCACTGAAAATGTTTGAAAATCCACTCAATGTACCTACCCATGGACCTTTCACCTCTGCAAAGAGTTGGGGGGTAGGGGGATGTCTACTTATATCTCTTCTTTGGAGCCATGCTTTGCTTTTTGGTTTTGTTTTTTGTAATTTCTGCAAGTGCCTCTTGGCAGAAGCCAGAGCTTGTCCTGAAATATCAGCTGACCCAGAACTGAAATTTAAAAAAAAAAAAAAAGTTTTGTGTAGAGAAAAAAAGTCAACCTCTGATTTTGAAACATATTCCCAATGGCTTTCCTCCCCTCATTTCTCCAGCTTGCGGGCAGGTCCCCGTGGTGATAGAGAAACATGAAGATTTCCTGGATAATTTATGCAAAAGAAACTTCTGCCCTCCAAGATCAAAGTGAGACAGAGCCTCTCTTGGAAAACTCTTTGGATAGCTAATGTCACTGTAAAGGAACAGGTTTCTAAATACCGTGCTTCTCCTAACAGACTGCAGGTAAAAGATGCTCTCTCCAAGCCCAGCTTCCATTTGGGAGCCTGTGAAGCAAAGGGGGCAAAAGAGACCCTGGGGTATCTTGGTGCACAGCTTTTCTCAGCTGTGGCACCTTTCTGACTCTTCAAGAGCCCCATCTAATGATCATCGGTATAGTAACTAGCAACTACATAGCTCTCTAAGGTAGCAAAGAGCTTTCTGTGGTCTCTTATTTAACTCTCAAAACAACGTGTTATTATTCCCATTTTACAGAAGGGAAAACTGAGGAAGACAGAAGCTAAGTGACTGGCCCATGGTCACACAGCTAATAAGTGTCTGAAACCACATTTGAGGCCAGGTCTAGCCCTCTATCCCCTATACCACCTAGCTGCCTATATTTTGAACATACTTATTTTTATGTACTTAGATTTATTCATATCATCATTCCTTATGGAAGAAAGTTTCTTGAGTGAAAGGAGTATCTTAATTTTGTCTTTAAATCCCCATCTTCTAGCACCCTGCCCACCACATTGTGACACTCATTAAACACTTTCTGATTGATTTATTTACTTTCAATAACATCAAGCTTCTGGAAAGCACAAATCTAAAAGCAAAAAAAAGTCTCTGAGCAGCCAAAACAGCCATCACAAAGACCACAAAGGACAAAGACTCCCAGAGCCCCTTGGATCCTCTGGGTCTTAGTGACTTTTATTTAACACAGAATTCTATTAGACTTGATTTTCCAGCTCACAAAATCACTGCAGTACTACAGCAAACTAGAGAAGTAGGAAGGAGACCAGTGAGGGAGATCTCTCAAGTGACTGTTTACAAGAAGAGAAGAGAAAAAAAATTAAAAAAAAAAACAACAAAAACAGTCGTATGGTACCATGTAGAGAATAAGACTTGATTACTGTGAGGATGCTGAGCTCATTTTCTCTTTATTTTTTTTCATTCTTTCTTTATAAGGAACAGCTCTCTGGGTAAGGGAGGAGCGACATGTTGAAAAATAAGTTATCAATAAAAATTTTAAAAGCAGTTATAGGAATTTAAAAAGCACACCATTCTAGGGTCAGTCAGTTTAAGAGTGACTAATCAGTACTAGCTCTGTGAACTTGGGCAAGTCACTTGACCCTAATTGCCTTGCTTTCCCCCCTTCAAAAAAAAAAAAAAAGGGAAAGGGGCAGTGAGGTGGCACAATGACTAAAGTACTGGCCCTGGAATCAGGAGAACTTGAGTTCAAATCTGGCCTCAGACACTTGACACTTACTAGCTGTATGACCTTGGGCAAGTCACTTAATCCCAATTGCCTTGCCTTCCCAGCTTCCCAAAAAAGAAAAAAAAAAGAGTGACTAGTCAGGGGCTCCAGAGGGCATGACTATAATATCACATATTATCACTAATTTATATTCATCATGATCATCTTGTACCATCAAACCAACCTACAAGCATATTATTAGATCCATACAAAGTCAGGCCCAAAAAAATAATAATTTCAAAAATTGATTTCTTAAAGGTTAAAATATATGTTATATATTCTGTTGAAGAAGGAAGGCAAGGATATAATACATTTGAGAAAGACTAGACAATAAACAATGAAATTTTATTTTCTTCAATTTTTAGGGAAAACTTCATGGACAATTCATTTACAGGTAACATTGATTTCTCAATGATATCAGAACAAAAAGGTCATTTCTGCATTAAAAAAAGCATGTGACTCTATAGTAATGTGTGCTTCAGCCTGTGTTCTCTCTATATATGACAAAATTAAAGCGAATCTTGTTCTCTATACAAATTCCTTCCATTCTCTGCTTCTGCCACTCGTGACAGATGCTGTACACAGAGAGGATGAACTGGAACATGTAAAGGGGGTGAGTGAGAACCCCTGCTAATCTTCATAGGAGTAGACCTTTCTGAGTACCTTCGCCCATTTAAACCACTGACTTATGAGGTGGGATAGAAAATGAAATCCCTTGTATCTCTATGACAACCACGCATCTAAAGTACTTTCATTATCATTTTAATTTTTCACTTCTTCAACCTATGGCATAATAAGGGTGAGGTCGACCAGCTCAGTTTTACAGATGGAAAGACTAAGGCTTACAGAAATAATATTTCCCCCTCTTCCCCCAATCCTATTTCCCTCACACTTCTGGCAACTCTTGCAAAGTCATTTTATGCCTGAAAGTGCAAATACAGAGCAGATTCAAAATCATCAAACAATGATGAATATTGGAATCTAAATTATCACCAATTCTCCAGGGCCAGAAGGGGCCTTTCAAGGTTGTTTAAATTCCTGAGGGGAGCAAGTTCTTCTTGAGGACCCCTGACAAATGATAGTCAGCCATTGCTCCAACACTGCCAGGGATGGAGCATCATGAGGAGGAAAATGACCGTTTGGACGGATATAATTATTAGGTAACAGCTTCTTACCCTGATCTAAAACCATGTTGTCTCAAACCTTCTTAGTTTTGCCCTCATACATTAATAGCCATTCATCTTCTCTCCCTCATATCTTCTCTAACCCAATAGTGACATTTTTACTCAGCAACACTTAGCAGAGGACTCTTCCATACAAAGTATTGTGCTAGACACCCTCAATGGCATGGTTTGGAGATCCTTTTCATCTGGGCAGCCCACCTCTGGACATGCTGTAGTTGGACAATATTAATCCCAAAGCAGGGGGCATAGACTTGGAGACTTTCATCGAGGGGGCCCAACCTAGTCATGGTAGAATAGGACTAGAAAGTGATCCATGATCCGTGCCCCTAGGATACTTGCCATGTTGCTACAGAGACATGATTTACACATGTGAAGAAACCACTATTAATACAAGGCACCACATTTAAAATATACAGAATGAAAATGGGAGAACAGAACCAAAATCTATTATGTTTTAGATTACTAAGATTAGATTTAGTAATCTAAAACATAATTTCCTAAAATTTCAGATTACTAAAACTATAATTTTCCATATGGCAATAATACGATAATGTCAAAAAAAAGACAAACAGGGAAACTATATGATGTTTAAACCCTCTACTAACAAGGGGGAAAAAACTACTAAATATCTGCACCAAATGACATAACATCTAACAGAAAGGCTAGGCAAATTACAAGAAGACAATGACAGAAATGCATAGAGTAGGATTTTTTACTACTGTCCTTTTAGATCTGCAAAAAAATCTGACAGAAAGATAAATAAGAGAAATAAAGGTTTTACAAATTCTTTGAAAATTAGATTTGACTGATCTATGGCAACTTCTGAAAGGGAATGCTAAAGGATGCACAAATATTCAGCATCCTTTAGTACCTTTCCAAAAATTTATCATGTGCTAAGGCACAAAAGAATTATAAATGTAAAAGAACAAATATAACAAGTATCCTTTACAGACCATAATACAACAAAAATAGTCAGTAATAAAAGAAATATGAGCAAAAGATAGGCCTAATGGAGAGTAAATAATGATAACCTGAATGTTTTCAAAGAATAAATCAAAAAATAAACAAAAATTCTACTAAAGAGAAAAATGAAAAGGAGAGAAAAATCCAAAATTTACAGTTCTTAACTATAAGTGGTTAGTTTTCAAAGGAAAATTTATATCTCTGAAAACTATAAAAAGCAAGGATCAAGGAAGTGAACATTCAAATAAAAAGGTTGAGAAATTTAAAAATTAACCCTAAGATAATTACAAAAGACAAAATCTGGAAACTCAAGAAATAAAGAAATTTAAAGGTAAAAAAGAACCAAAACATCTGTTTAGGGAAAAAAACTGGCAAAATCAACAAACCACTTGCTGGTCTGATGGAGAAAAGGTGAAAAGAAAGATCAAATTAAATTACCAAAATAAAAAATGTACAGGTTGAAAAGGAAATAAAGAGGATTATTAGAAACTACCATGTACAATTATATGACAACAAAATTGAAAATTCAAAAAAGTGGATAAATAGCTATGAAAAGAAAAAATATACAAAATTAACAAAACAAGATATATAAGACGTGTGTGTCTGTATGTGAAAAAGAAATGGAGTGAATTCTACATTAACTACCCAAGAGCAAAATCTCAGCTATAGATGAACTGCCAAGTGAATTTTATCAAATATTTGAAGAGTAATTATATCTATTACAAAAATTATCCTAAAAATAGAAACAGAAAGCCCCATACCAAACTCCTTTTATGGAACTAATATGATTCTGAGATGCAAATAAGGGAGATTTTTAAAAAAAAACAACACACAAAAAGAACTACAGACTAAAGAATATAGATGCAAACATTTTTAATTAAATACTTGCAAAGTATATCCAGAAAATAATTTACTATAATCAAGTTGGATTCATGCCTAAGATATAAGGATGGTTCAACATTCAGAAAACAATTAGTCTAATTAATCATACAAATAGCAAAAATAGCAAAAATCTCACTATCATTTCAATGGAGGCTGAAACATCTTTAGATAAATTACAGCATCCATTTTTATTTTTAAAAATCCATAAAAAAGCATTGTTGTGGTAGGGCCCTTTCAGTGTGATCAAAAGCATAAACCCAAATCAAGATCTAGTACTAATTGCAAAGGAGAAATACTGAGAGTTCTCCCCATGCAAATAAGGAAAAAATGGACATGGTCTCCTTTGTCCCCACCATTATTTGAAATAGTTCTAGGAAGGCTACATACAGCATTAAGGAAAGAAAAGAGAACACTTAACTATTCAACTGGTCAACAGGCATTTATTAAAAGTCAAGTTCTAAGCACCATGTTAAGCACTAAGAATACAAAGATACATTGTATTTTTAAAATACAACATAAAGATACAAATCTGATACAAAATACAACACAGTCCCTACTACCTTCAAGGAGATTATATTCTAAGAAGGGAGGTAACCTGTGCACAGATAAGTAAACTAAAAAAATATACAAAATAAGAATAAGGTAGCTTAGAGAGTTAGCAGTTTAGGGGGATCAGGAGTGAAGTCTGCATGCAAAAGAGGTCTTTAAATTGTCTTGAATGAAAGAACGTATTACAAGAAGTCAGGGTAAGAACAGAGGACATTCTGCCAGGATACTCAATACAAGGAGAAAGGAGATAGAGCTGTATGTCTATTGATTCAACAGGCTTCTTCTGCAGCCAGGTTCTCATCCAGGACCAGGATGGCTGAGTCCCAGAGTTTGTACAGGAATAATATGGAAGACTGGAAAGTGAAGACATGGCCAAGGAACTCCAGGGGTTTACGAGTAGGTTGACATGATCAGACCTGCATATGAGAGGTGGAGCAGAGAATGGATTGGAGCCCACAGAGGCTTGAGGTGGAGACCGAAGAGGAAGCCACCTACCTCCCAGGGTTATTTGAGGAGCAAATGAGATAATATTTATAAAGTGCCTGACACACCATAACTGCTATATATAACTGCTATATAAATAAACTGCTATATAAATATATAATACACATGTACACAAATATATATCTTATTCTTATACACTGCTGGTATTTGTGTAAACAAAGAACTAAAAGAAAAATAAATGCCCGTCACTTGGGGAATGGTTAAAAATTATGGTACATAAATATAACAGAATATTACTGCATGGTAAGAAATGAAAAAAATTGGAAGAATTCTGAGGAACGGAGAAGATTTATATGAATCGATGAAGAATGAAATAAGTAGAATCAAACAAGAACATTTACAATGACTATCACAGTATAAATGAAGAAAATCACTAACAGGACCCTGAACTCTTAAAAAAAAAAACAAACAAATAACGGCACTGGAAAAGGAATAAAGAAACATATATCCCACCTTGCACAGAGAAGTGGGGCCAACCAAGGCAAAATGCAGGCACTGCAGACACAATCACCATAGAGGGATGTTTTGTTACATCACTTTTGTGTTATAGGAAAGTATTCAAGCTGGAGATAGGAGAGGGAAAGGTTGCTATTTCTAGAAATTACTGTGATATAAAACCAAAAGTTTTCAATAAAAATTTATTTTTAAAAAATATGAGCCAGGCCCAGTGGTACGTGCCTATAACCCCTGCTACTGAGGAGATGGAGTCTGATGGATCACTTGAGCTCTGGAGCTCTGAGTTGCAACTGGCCTAAAGCCAATCAGGAATCCAGACTAAGTCTGGGACCAAGAGGGTAAGGATCCTGCAGCAAATGGCCACCAGGCTGCCTAGGGAAGGGCAAACCAATCCAAACAGAGCAAGTCAACACTTACGTTCCAGTCACAGTGGGAGGAGACCCAGGAATGGTCCCTGTACTTTTGGCCAAGATAAGGACAGCCAAGCAAAAATAAAAAAAGCTTATGATATGTTCTCATTGAGGGGGCAGAGTAAGACATGCTTAGAAGTTCAGCAGCATTGCCACCTGCTGAAGGCATCAGGTAAGAAGTCACCTTCATTGAAGTCCATGGACACTTGCTTCTTGTCACTGGCATTCTGTCAAGTCCTTATCTGAGGTGTGCTCAGATCCTGAAGAGCCCGATAGTTCATGTCATCCATGTCATCAGTATTCAAGCATGAGAAACGCCTTTTCTCATTTGTTACCAGATGACTTGTCCCTTCTAAAACAACCATAAGACAAGGAACAGGTACATCGGTTTTGGTTCTCCTAGGATTTTAGAGCATTGAAAGCAGATGGAACATGAACCAAGTGTCTTTGACTGTAAATGTTCATTAGCCAGAGATGCATAGGGTTTAGGGCCAGAAAAGCCTTCTCCAATCTCCTCACTTTGGAGACAAGGAAACTGACCACCCCATGTCAAAGTCAGGATTTGAACCCAGGACAACCTCTGATTCCAAATCCAATTCTCTTTCAACACATGCTTCTATAAGAAGCTTTCCCTGGTGCCCTCTAAAGTTTTCTTTCTGAGATTATCACCAAGTTATCCTGTATATATCTTGTTTTGTACATGACTGAATGAATGATTTATTAAGCACTTACTGTATGGAAACTGATGCTCAGCACAGTGCCAGATGCATAATAAGCATGTAATAAATACTTGTCGACTTAACTTGACCCTGGTGCTTCCTTTTTCTCACAATTTTTTTCTGATTATGATTTCAGAAATTGGTCTCTACTCTAGATCGCTGACTAACCTTTTGTCATGTTGGTTTGTCTTTATGAATCCATGCTTGAGAAAGAGAAACAGAGAGAGAGAGAGAGAGAGAGAGAGAGAGAGAGAGAGAGAGAGAGAGTTAGAGTTTGTGGACTACAGGCCAGTGAGTTCGATTTCAATTCCTGGCCAAATTTTAGAATGCATTATTAAGGTAATGGTCAGTGAAAATCTGAGAAAAAAAACAGTGACTGTAAAAACCTGACTTTATCAACCACAAGTCATACCACACTAACTTCATTTCCTTTTTTTATGAATTAGGAGACTGGGAAGTAGATCAGGAGAATGCTAAGAGTACTGTTTTAACAAAACACTTGACAAACAGGTCTTGGGCTAGTCTTGTGATCATGAAGGAAATACATGGAGTAGATCAAAGTAGAGTCAGGTGATCTTAGAACTTATTGAATAGAGGCACCCAAAGAGTAATCTTTAATGGTTCAATGTCCATTGATGGGAAGTATCCCAGTGGAGTGCTTAAGGTGTGTCCATCTAGGGCTTAAACCTCCAGCCCTTCATCTCCCACTTCAGCAGTGTCCTCTGCCCCTGGGGCCCCTCCATCTGATCAGGATGACTCTTTCCCATACCTCCATTTAAGAAAGGTGCCCAGGCATCCTATGGCTTCATTTCTCACCAGGCTTCTCTGAACTCCATCCTAATCCACCCCAATCCAATGCCTCCTTCCCTCTCTCCCTTTTCAGCTTCCTTTCAACATTGTCATCTCCATAAAATGTTGAGGGCAAGAGCTGTTTTTCTTTTCACTTACGTTTATATTCTCAGCAAAAAGTAAAGGGCAAGATGGGCTTGAAGACACTGACATGCTGGGGCAGATACTGGTCAAAGTATGCGGCGAGGAGAGGCGGTGTGAAGACAATCAGGCAGAGGCCATGTGTAGAACTTCTTGGCTTGCTGGGAGCTGAAGCCACGGTGCTGAGTGTGGAGGTGTGCATGAGCCCTGGGTGCAGACTCAAAGGCCATGGGACAAACGGGGTGGGGAGACAGCAGTAGAAGGGTCAGGGGCTAAGGGGACATATGTCACTGTTCTTGCGATATTCCCACAGGATGTTTTAATATGAACTTTGAGAGGTGGAGAAGAGCTGGAGAGTCACTGCTGTTCTCATCAGCTACCTCAGCTCCACCTGAAGATTTCTAAGGACTATCAGGAGTGGATTTGTCAGCTGTTCCTTTATCTTCATCCCTTAGTGGAGTGATGCCCAGTTGGTTTGGGGAGCTGAGAGGGTTTCTTGAGGCTGGCAATGACTTGAAAGGGGGCTCCACCCATCTGGGTGGGTGAACTGCTAGGAAGAATGCTCACTTATTTGGGTGTGGAGGCCAGCCCAAGCCAGAAGGTTGAAGGGGCTGTCACTGCCTGGCTCTGTGGTTCCTGAGCATGAGGAAGAATCAGGTGATAGCAGAGAAGGACCCCAAGACACTGAAGAACCTCCCCAAAGAACTTTAATAATAAAAATAAGAACAACAGCACTCATAGCTAGTATTTATATAGCACTTATATACTATTATGTATCAAGCAGGGCAGCCAGGTGGCTCAGTGGATAGATACAGCGCCCTGAGTCAGGAAGACCTGAGTCCAAATCTGACCTCATATACTTAGCTGGACAAGTCACTTAACCTTGTTTGCCTCAGTTTCCTCCTCTGTAAAGTGAGCTGGAGAAGGAAATGGCAAACTACACCGGTATCTTTGCTGAGAAAACCCCTAATGATGTCACAAAGAGTTAGGCACAACTTGAACAACTGAATGATACGTGTCAGGCACTATGCAGCTCTAACATTTATGATTCAGTGGCCATGTTCAACAGCAGTACACTTCAGGCTTTGAACTTGGAGAAGGATGAGTTTCTTGCATCACCACCACCCCCTGATTCTTTCTTTTATTAAATTATTTTATTTGTTTTCAGTGTTTGACAATCACTTCTATACATCTTAGATTTCTTTCCCCTCCCTCCCCTCCTCCCTTCCCTCCTCACTCCCTCCCTGAGACAGCATACAATCTTATATAGGTTCTACACATATTTTCCTATTAAATACATGTCAGCACCCCCTTATTCCATCTGACAATGTGTTGCCACATTGTGGGCATGAAAAAATCCTTTTATCACATCCCTGAAAACACTCATCTTCCACATGCAGACCTTCATTGACATTTGGAACTCACTTCCTCCTAAGTTTAGCCCATTCCATTTTTGAAAAATTCTAAGGAAATGAGGAAATTTCCACTCATAGGGCTTCATTCTGTCTTTAGGGGTGGCACAAGACATATCTAGTCTTTCTTCTTCTTACTCTTCATATATTTGAAAATAGCTAGCTTGTCCCTACTAAGTTTTCTGCCTCTCAAGTTAAGTATCTCTGTTTAATTCAACAAATCTTCATATGACATGGTTTCAATTCCCCTCATTAAGAAAGTCTCCTTCCTTGTAACTAACGTTCCCTTGTTTCTCAATATCATGTGGTGTCCAGACCTGATAAGTACTCCAAATGCTTTAACCAAGACAGAGTGCAGTCTTCAGATGAGGGAGGGGGCAGGAGATGGAAAGAGGAGATTAAAGAAGGGGTAGATAATCTTATTGGTGCAGTTAATCTTTTTAACCTACAATTTTTCAGTCATCATATTTGATCTACTCCAACCTTTAAAGAAATTTTTTGTTAGATTCTGAATCTGTCATCCAAGAGGTTTAACTATCCTCTCATCTTGATGTCATTGGCAAATCTGATAAGCATGTTATCCATAGCATCCTGCTACATTTATCTGAGTGACCTTAGACAAGTCACTTAACTTCCTAGACCTCAGTTTCTCATCTATAAAATGAGAGGGAAGCAGACTAGATGGCCTCTGACGTTCTTTAACTATAGTTCTATAGTTGTGGGTCTATAATCCTATGATTCTATGTTCCATAAAAATGGCAGAGTTATAGCATATCATGTCCTTCCAAGTGGGCATCTATCAAAACAATGGATAAAGTTATATAAAGTCCAAATAGACCTAAGCATTACCACCCAACCCACAAATCACCACCTCTAGACTTCAGTTTTTCCATATGCAAAATGAAGGAATTGGATTAGATAACCTTCGAGGTTTCATTCCAGTCCTTGAACTCTCTGTCTCCTGGAAGTTTGTCCTCTGTGGATGAGTCATGAGCTGATTCTTTGTCTGAAGCCTGCTCAAGAGGTATCACCCTCCAGTCAGTCAATTTCAAATATTCAAATAACAGAGAGGTTGGTACCTGTACTTCTAATACTAGCTCCACATTCTGTTATCTTTAGTCTAAGATGTTGCCTAGCCAATTAAAAAAAAAGTCCTATATAAATCCTTCAGCTGTTTATCTGAATTCCATTTAATCACATCCAGAGATTTTTTAAATAATCTACTCTCAACTAGTCAGCAGCTAGGAGGGAGAAAAAAAATGATAGACCAACCATAACTTATCCAAGTTTCTTCTCTGGCTGTTACTGTTGATTAAGCAGGCTTTAATTTCCATCAAGAGAAGCCATATTAAGTCAATGAATTAGTTATTTATAGCTTTTCCTCAGAGTACGGGATTATCTACTCATCAGCTTTATCTTGTTTTCAATCTCTAACAAATGAAGACTTTTATCCCTCTAAATGGAATCAACTCTCATCAAGCTATGATCAAGGGGTCCTGTATCTGTGAGCAATCAGTCCATCGCCTCTAGACACTGAGAACTAAACACCTCTCCCGCTGATACTGAAGAACACATTAATGGAAAGCCAATGCCAAGTTGAGGGTGCCCCTTGGTACCTCAAATCAGAAGGCAAAAATGTGAAAACCCACTTCATTTCACCTGACACCACTAGGGGGAGATAAGTTAGCTCTCACAAAGAGTTCAAGTAGCCAGTCAAGAAAAACCCAACAGCCCAGGAATGAAACCTCCTTGTCAGAATGACAGGATAAACCAGTTGCCAGTCAGGCTGGCATTTTCCATGGCCACTGCAGTTTACTTTAACGGGATTTTCTTTTGATATTTCTACATTTAGATAAGGGGGTGGGGGTGGATGGGCAGAGACCAAGGATCCTCACAGACTCCTGTAACTTCTTCCACTAAAACAATGGAATACAAATTCACTTTATCCATCTGCATTATAGTCTGTAATAAGCCCAGTTCCTTACCTACTTTAAGTAATAAAAGAACCAAAATAGAGCTTGGAAATAATCCGTCTAAAACTGCTTTATTTTACAAGTGAAGAAACAAGCCAAAAAAAAAAAAATGACTTGATCAAGATCTAAGAGCTAGTTGATGATAGTTAGAAGGGTGGCCCAGCGGATAGAGCCCAGGACTTGGAGTCAGGAAGACCCTGGTTTGAATCTAGCCTCAGACACTTCCTAGTTCTGTGACCTGGGCAAGTCATTTAACCTCTGTTTGCCCCAGTTTCCTCATCTGTAAAATGGGGGTAAATAATAGCACCTACTTCTCATGTTAGTTCTGAGGATAGATAATATTTGAAGTGTATAAAGCTCAGTGCCTGGCACGTGTTCTTATTTTGTTGTGTTATGTCCGTCATTTCAGACTCTATGACCCCATTTGGGATTTTCTTGACAAAGAATACTGAAGTGGTTTGCCATTTCCTTCTCCAATTCATTTTACAGATGAGGAAACTGAGGCAAACAGGGTTAAGTGACTTGCCCAGGGTCACACAACTAGGAAGTGTATGAGGCTGGATTTGAACTCAGATTTTACTGATTCCAGGCCTGGAACTCTATCTACTGCACCACCTCGCTTCCCAGTCCTATGGTTTTTTCCACTGATGGTCCACTGAGGATTCCTATTTTTTTTAGATGTTTAACCCTTTCTGGTTGACTGAGGAGGAGGATGAAGCAACAGAAATGATCACTGGAATCCACTTGCAAGAAAGTTGCATTTTACACTAAAGTACCCTCTAATATAGTGTGCTTCCAAGTGTAACTATTAATTCAGAGGTCTGTTTCATTCCTACCCTACCAACATGCAGTTTGACTACGACCTGGTGACATAAATCCACATATGATACATGAGGAGACAAAAAGCATGACCTCATTATGCTGGGTTCTTTACAGGCCAATGAAGAAAACCAAGAAAAAGGCAACGGGATGACCAGTTTGGAGACATTATCTAATTCGACCAGACTTTCACCAGCTGAGGGAGCTCAAGCAGGTCACGACCCCCTTTCTTCTCATCACATCTCCATTTCACATAAGCCTTTCTTTAAAATACATATTACGTATATATTTCATGTGTGTGTATATACATATACATGTACGTATATGTATACATACACATACATATATAAAATCCAGCCCTGTCCTCATGTTCCTGGGTCAAATAAGAGAGCCAGCATTGTCTTTCTCTATTACAAGATAATGACAGCAAACAATAAACCCTGATAAACAAAAGCCCTTACAGAGAGAAAGGCTAATCCAAAACAATGGCGCAAACATATTTCTTATTACGGATTTAAATGAATGGAGCTTGCTCTAGTTCCTTGCTCACATCCCCTAAAAGCCGCAGCATGGATCACTGTGCCTCAGGCTCTGACTTTGCAGACAATCATGCACAGGGAGAAGTGATAACTCCCTCATATTGGTATAATGCATTAAGCTTCCCGAAGCTATTCCCATCTGTGATCTTACTTTGTCGTCCTAGAATCTTTAGGAGATTGACAAGGGAGGTAATATTATCCTCATTATACAGATGAGACAGTGCAGGCATGGAGAGATGTGACTCACTCAAGGTCACTCAGGTAGACAAAGAGGAAAGAGTAGAGCCCAAGGATTCTAATGTCTAGTCCAGGATTCTCCTAAGAATGAGAGGATTTATTGCATTTATTATGCCCTTTCCATAAATGCTGGAGATACAAACAGAAGAGTAACATAGCCCTTACTCTCAAGTTCTCCATGGTCCTTGGGTTGCAACAGCAAAGCAGACGTTGATGTCTCCTCTTAATGTCATTTGCACTGATAAAATTCCATCAGTTTCTGATGTTGAACCATTTGAAAGTGCCAAGGATCTGGGTGGAAAGAACTCTTTTCTGGGTGTTTAAAAGCTGAGACTATCATACTTGCATCTCTGTAAGAACTGCTTTCAAGGATGATGGCTATGGACACTGGGCTGGAAGCAGTGCTATTCCCAAGGCTCTTGGGTTCGTTGTCCTGATCAAAGTCTTCATCAAAGTCAGAGGGGAGATAGTGGTCAAGGTGGTGGGATGGGTTTGACTTATTTGGCAAACGCTGAGTCCTGTCTCTCACTCAGGATGGCTTGCTCCTTTAGTTAAGCTGTCTTACCTGTCCTGTTGGTTGGCATGTGGTGGGGATACTGGCCCCTTCTCCAAAGGAGCCACTTCCCCAGATGATGGCTGTGAGGACTGGACTGAAAGTGGACTAGCGGACTGGGGAGTGTTGTCACTCCCAGGATCCTGTGCTTACTTATCCGCCTGCTGGTGGCAGTTGGTCAGCACCTGTTGGTGATGAGGACGTTGGGCCCCTTCTCCACAATGATTTCTCATTTCAGTGATGTACATAGAGGCTAGCCTAGACTGGAAAGAGATATAATGGTTTGGGCAGACACTGCCATTCCTAAGGCTCTTGAGCTCAGGCTTCTGACTATCACTATCAGGGTCTGAGGAGAATAAATTCTTCCGACCTACTTTAAGTAAGGCCTCAACAAAAGATCTCAAATCATCTAAATCATAGATCACTCACAAGAGGTCTCATTTCAGTCATCCAAACAGCAAAAACAGTCATGCTTCCAACTCATCTGGAGGTCAGATATGCATTCTCAACAACATTCTCAACGAAAGAGGAAACAGGTTTTCAGAACATACATACAGACCATGCATTTTATTCCATAGAAGAAGTCTGAAGTACCACTGGGATCCCACTCACAATCTGTGTGTAAAATAAGCAATAGTTTAGAAACAATTAATATGGTAACAGTCAACAGAAGGACAGAAGTAAGAAAAATCACAGCCTGATGGATTGGGGCCATTTGTTGGAGGTATAAGAGGGCTACTGTCCCTCCGTAGATTCTGAGGGCATCACCATATTGCAAATAAGTGATTTCCATAAAGATGACTTGAGCTAAATTACGTACAACATTATCAAGTTAACAGTACAAAATACATTTAGAAGGACTTCCTTTAAAATGAAAAGTTTCAATATTTAATCCTGCCTTTCACAAATATGAGCCATATGACCAGGGACTGGCTCCCTAAACATAATTTGTAAACTGGGGGGAGAGGTAGTAATACTTGTACTAGTTACATCACAGGATTATTGTGAAGAAAGCATTTTGTAAAACTTAATATACTATCTAAATGTAAGTTATCACGAACATTACCGCTACAACTATGATTCTTTTACCACCGCTACTCTACTATTATCCCTCCTCCTCCTACATTGCTACGGCAACTTCTGCTACTACTACTACTACTTCTAATACTCCACAACTACTACAACTACTACTACTATTACTATAGGATTTCATCACCTGGAAATTTACTTATGCAAAATTTCTTTTATCCTGAGAATGCCAGGAATTGAGAATATTTGAGACCCAATACATTAAGGATTTGTAGGAACCTAAACTTTGGGAAGTTGTAAAAGATGAGCCTAGCTCTCATTTCTGGAAATACCTCCCAAAATAATATCTAAAAGTAACTGGTTACCTTCTAATAGAAGCCATTTGTGGGTTTTACATATAGAATTGGTTATGTCTCTCTCTACTCAAGATTCTTCAGCATTTTCCTATTGTCTGTTGAGTAAAGTTCAAAGTAACCATGGATGCCCGGGCTACAGAAAAGTAGACTTGGGGAGAATATGGCAGTCATCTGCAAGTGTTTCATGGGCTGCCACAGGGAAGAGAGATACTATTTGTTTTATGTGACTCCCTAGAGCAGACCTGAGAACAATGGGAAGAAACTGCAAAGAGACAAACATAGACTTGATGAAATGAAAAACTTCCTAACAGAAATGTCTGGAAACAGAACTGCACTGCCTTGGGTGGTTTCAGGAAAAGGCCACACACATGACTATTTTTTGGGTTTGCTGTAAAAGAGATGATTGCTCAGGTGTGTGTTTGATTGACTGGCCTCTGAGGTCCTTTCTAACTTCAAGAGACTCTGATTCATTTGCCTGACACTCAAGGATCTCCACAATCCGGCGCTATGATACCAGCAGAGTCAGCCTTGTGGTATACTAGATAGTGCATGGACCTGGAGTCAGGAAGACTCAAACTCAGGACAAGTCACTTAAATTCTCTCAACTTCAGTTTCTTCCTAGGTAAAAGCAGGGTAATAAGAGCACTTCCCAGGATTTTTGTGGGGAGCAAAAGAGAACACAGAGAAAGCACTTTGGAAAGCATTAAACTAGATGAATGCTAGATCTTATTGTTATCAATAGCCTTTCCAGCTTCATGTCACATAACTCCACTCAATGATTCACTTTTCTGGACCATTCTCCGTTCCCCAAATATATCAATGTTGTTTATTTGCTTCTGTCATGTCTGACTCCTCTTGACATCATTTGGGGTCTCCTTGGCAAAGATTCTGGAATGGTTTGCCATTTCCTTCTCTAGCTCATTTTACGTATAAGGAAACTGAGGCAAAGAGGGTTAAGTGATTTGCCCAGGGTCACACAGCTAGTAAGTGTGTCTGAGGCTGGATTTGAACTCATGAAGATGAATCACCCTGATTCCAAGTCCAGTACTCTATCCACTGCACCACCTAGCTGCCCCAAAAATATATCTACGTGTTCCTTCCTGTTTTGCCATTCCCCATGCCAGAAATGCCCTATTCCCCTCTGACTGCTAAATTCTTAACCATCCTTTATAGCCCCTCTAAAAAGCCATCCTGCTCTGATTCCCCCACCCTACAAGGTGGTAATGACCTTCACCTCTCAAACCTCACACAGCATTTTATTTCAAAATTCCAACACACTAACTGTGTAATATGGTGTACTGCTGTTTATCTGTGCTGATTTCTTACCCTGTTACATGGCTTCAACCTGATGAGTCCTCCTCCACTTAGAATTTTCAAAAACACAACAACAGGAAGAAGTTCTAGATATCTTCTGAAAAATACTAATACAATCCTGGCTTCTCTCAGGGCTTGTTGGCTGGGTTCTTGCTGAATAATATCTCACATGTGTGTTTATCACTTCATAGTATGTTCACATACTGGCACAGTCAAAGCATCCTGCTTGTCTATATGATTCCTTTTGATCTCTCTCTCTCATCTTTCTTTTTTTGGGGGAGGAATCTGAGTTAGGCTTCCTCTCTCTCCCACAGCCTCAACTTCATTGAAAAGAAAAAAAAACAAATTTTAAAAGAACCCCTTGTAACAAATATGCATACTCAAGCAAAAGAAATTCCTATACAAGTTGTATCCAGAAATATATTTCTCATCTACGTCATGAGTCTATCACTTCTCTGTCAGGGGGTGGGTGGTTTCATCACTTTTTCTGTGATTTTCTGTGGTTTTCTGGAATTGAAGATGGTCATTACAGTCACCAGAATTCTTAAGTCTTTCAAAGACTTTTCCCCCCACATTGTTACTGTTAGTGTATAAATCGTTCCCCTAGTTCAGCTCACCTCATTCTAATCTATTTTCCTAGGTTTCTATGAATCTGTCCCCTTCATCATTTGTAACCACACAACAATATTTCATTCTGTTCATCTACCATCATTGTTCAGCCATTCACAATGGATGGGCACATCCTTTAGGTTCCTGTTCATTGCCACTACAAAAAGAGCGCTATAAACATTTTTGTGCATTTGGATCCTTTCCTTCTTTTTCCCCAAAAGAACTGCTAATATATTAATATATTATAAGCACACCCTACCAGAGAATCACAAAACCCTAGCCAGTGAGAGCCCTTTTCCCATTGAGCTGTTCTCCATAACATCATTTCACCCAAAACTGTGGCTTTCATGGAACCAATCAACAAAACTGTCCAGGTCAGTCCATATAACATTTCATGTAAGATCTACAAAAACTGTAAAGTATGTATTAGTTTTATGCAACATTTTTGAAGGTTTTCAAATTCATGAAATTTATGAAAAAATGATGAAACAAAATTTATGAATCTTTCAATTTATGAAAGAAAAAACTGGAATTCATAAAAGTCCAAAATAATATCTTCCTCTCTCCTCTCCACTTACATAAATCCAATTCAATCTTTAAGGTACAGTTCTAGTCTCACTTTGAGCAGGAAGCCTTCCCTCACTGCACCATTAGGGCCTTAGTACATACTAGTTTGTTTTGTTATTTACCTTTTCATATTTCTATATCCTGCTCCCCCCCTCAATTAGAATGGAAGCTGCTAGAGGCCCCTGGAGACCTAAACCTATCTCCTGGTATTCTCAGAACCTGTCAGAGCATCATGTATACAGAAGGCATTCAGTAAGCATCATTTGACCTTCATGATGATGGCAATATTTCTTCCCTGGGATGCATCTGAGATCTAGGGGCTTTCCAACACAGGTTAAAGGAACCCAAGATAAAGCAGTCATTTACGACCAGAACCAAATAATGTTGATTATGATATTGTCTGACACACCAGGCCTTGAACACATCCAGCACTGATTCATGGGGTGAACAAACCATGGACCTTCTTCCCATCCTGCTCCCTTTCCCTAACATGCACACATACACATATATCTCCATCTTCTCCCATCCAGCTGCCTTCTTCTGCTACATCAGGTCCTTGGGCAGGTGAGAGAGAGGGGAAGCAGGCGCCTGGCAGACAAGTATTTTAACCCAGAGTAAAACCAAAAACACAGTAACAACTGCATGTTTCAAAACAGCTCACAGCAGAGGCGACCCATCTGGGAGAAAATGTGCTAGAGTTTCTAGCCTGCAGGCAACCCCTGCTGAGCTCTAAATCCAAGAATTCAAAGCACATGTATACATATACATACATATACCATATACCCATGCATGCCTGCTCATATGTCACACACACACACACAGACACAGAAACACACACACCCCTCTCCAAATCAGCATGAGGGCTCATTCCCAGCAACAGTAGGGTTCTTTCAATCTGCACTGCCTGGCAATAAACCAATCAGCTGACTGTTCTCTGTCTTCCATCAGGATCCAGAGGGCTGGGCAGGGCCCTCTTCTATTGTTCCCCAGGCTCCCTGGGAAACAGGCTTTCAAGCATCCGTGCCCTTTTTTTGAACGTGGCACACCAACTTAGTGAATGGTTCTGGTCGGAAGGAATAATATTTCTTTATTTCTATAGTGCTCTACAGTTTACAAAGTACTCTGGCTGAGGTAAGTATCCTAAGAAATGTAAACTCTTTGAAGGCAGGTACTATTTTCACTTGTGTTTTTACATCCCCAGCTCTATCACAGTGCCTGAAACGCAAGCATTTAATAAATGCTTCTGATTGACTGGTGTACATTTTCTACATGAGACCATGGAGGCACAAAGACATGATGGCATTGGCCACAGGTCAAAGCAAGGACTTAACCTACCACACCCTACACCCATGGAGTAGAGCATGGCAAACGAAAGGATTTTCCATCCCTGATTAAAGGTATTTCACCAGGCATCTCCAACTATTATCTCCAGCAAACAACTGTTGACTACCTGTGGTGTATAAGGCATCCAGCTAAATTAATGTTCACTAAATTAGTCTATTAATCTATCATAATTAATTAATCTCCATCTAATAGCATGGATTTCTACTCCACTTTAATTCCTGTCAAAGATTCTTCGATATTTACAGTAATGAATGAGGATAAAAGATGAACATGCATGAAACAATTAAGAGAAAAAAGCAGGTGTTTCTGTATATGATTCCATTTGTAAGTGCTTGCAGAGTTTAGATGAGAGGTGGACAAGGAAAGGTTCATCGAAAAGGTGAGGCTTAGGCTGGGCTTTAAGAGATTGAGAGGAACTGGGTAATTTGTGTGGAGGAAAAAGCTGGAGGGGAGCAGAAGAATCAAAAAGCTTGGAGGAGGGAATGAGCAGCAAAGAGGAGATACGAGTAAAAAGGTAGGGAGGGAGAGAGCTTTCAATATCACACTTGTTATCTTCCAGCAGAGTGAGGAGAGGGTTAATATCCGGATTACTGCAGCTGCCCAGGCACGACCTTCGAATGCCATGGAATCAACTACATTGGAACTGATCTTGGGCACAGGTGCCATCTAAGGTGGCACAGGTGCCATCTAAGGAGCCACACCATTTATGTGGGAGCCGATTAAAGAGAGTTCCACTGTATTTTTTCTTAAAGATGAAGGTTAAATATGCACTATAACCCAAGAATTATAATGCCTAAGTACAGAGCAGGTAATTACAAAGCCTTTTTATCCAGGTCTATTACACCTCATAAACTCAGCTCACTCTCTTCAACACAACACAGTGCATAACAAATTAAGGACATAAAATTTGCCCTGCATCGAATCTACAGAGTAATCTCTGGTGGGGCTGCAGGGAATGCTGGCTGGGCATGGCACAACCAGATTCATTGCTCTTCTAAATCCCAACTATTCATCCATAAAAATCCACTGTGATTCTGGGAAGGAGGCAAGAAGAGAACTGATGGCGAGGGGCAGGCAAGACGGAGCTGTCTGCTCCTCAGCCAGGAACACCCAGACAACAGATTCTGCCAAAGATGAGGACAACAATGAAGAAGGGGGTGGGGGTAGGGAGGAAGAGCTCCCCACACAGATTCTGCTTTCCCAAAGGCCAAGTTTCTTCCTGCTCTCCCAATTCACCACCCTCATATCTATCCAAAGCAAAAAAGAATTGCAGGATCCTAGGCAGTGAGGGCTGCCTGGCTGACTCGCTTGCAGTGAGACGCTTCTCCAGACAATCAGTTAAGGACTAGCCAAGAAGAGGTCATTGATCTCTGCTTGAAAAGCTTGGCTGGCTCGGTATGGGGAGGGTCTAGCACTTACCAGATGTTCCATCAACTGGATGGACTCATGCCAGGGGAGCCCTGTAGATCTACAAAGGGACGTCTGTTCCCCAAAGCAAGCATCATGCAAAATCAAAAGTGCTCTTAACTGACTCTGAAAGTACCCCTCCTTTGATGGGACAGGCATCAGTGCCAGTCTGGGCATCAATGAACAGAACCCTGCCCCTGGCTAGGACCAAGCCCAGCAGGAACAAGCACCATTGGGCTCATTTTCATAGGACTGAAAGCAGGAAGGCCCTTAGAGATGATCTAATCCAACCCCCCACCACACCCCCTTTTTATTGGGGAAGAAACTGAAGCCTAAAGATGGGATATGACTCAGTCAGAGTCACATAGAAAGAAAGTAGGATAACTGGGACTTTAAACCTGACTCCTCTGATTTCAAAGCCAGTCCATACTCCATGATAGCACAGTACCTATAGGCAAAGGCCCACTACACTCAGTCGTGGTTTCTACAGCAACAAAGAAAATGCTAACATGGTTAGAAAGAAAGCCGGCAAAACTAACAAAAGCTGTGCCAGAAGTGAAGGCCAAAGCCTGGAAATCAAAGTGCTTCCACCAAAGAATGTGCCAGCATGGCCAGGGAGAAAACTGATAAGCCTTGGGGCCAAACTCTACCCCACTTCTCTCTCCTCCCTTCTGTTGTTGTTGGTCAGCTGTTTTCAGTTCATCTGACTTCTCATGCTTCCATTTGGGGTTTTCTTGACAAAGATACTGCAGTAGTTTGCCATTTCCTCCTCCAGCTCATTTTACAGATGAGGAAACTGAGGCAAACAGGGTTAAGTGACTTTCCGAGGGTCACACAGTTACTAAGTGTCCAAGACCAGATTTAAACTCGAAGATGAATCTTCCTGATTCCAGGACCAGCACACTATCCACTGTGCCACCTAGCTACCCTCTCCTCCTTTCTACACTGCCCGCTCTAAAAAATCCAAAGGTAAACTGGACACTCTAGAAGTCTGAAAAATGCACCCTTACCCCAGTGCTCAGCACATAGTTAGGTTTGCTATGTTTGATAAACAAATCATGAATATCAGACGAATCATTAGAGAAGCATAGAAACAGAGAGAGACGGAGGGAGGGAGGGAGAGAGGGAGAGAGAAAATGTGTCAGTAAGAGGGAAAAAGACTTAATAAATTGGTTGGGTAGATAAAAATATGCAGGTGCTACTTGACAGAAGTATGAGCTCAGGCTGGTTCCACAGATTAACTGTGGAATTAGATTCAACAGGCAGTGTGACAAAAGTGAAAAATATTTTCAAAAGCACTTTCAAAAAATAAAGAATATGTTTTTCCCTTGTTGAAGTTGATCTTACGACAGGGAAACAACACTCAAACCAGGAGAGAGTCATTCAAAGGCAACAGAAATGTATCTGCTACCATAGGGTTATCTCCAGTTCCGAAACTCTGATTTAAAAATTTAAAAATTGATGTAAAAATTCAAAAACTTGTGTAAATATATATATCCTATATCTAATTGCTTACTGTCTCAGGGAGGGGAGAGGGAAGGAGAAGGAGGGATAGAATTTGGAAGTCAAAACTTTTTTTAAAATGTTTAAAAATTGTTTTAACTGGTTATCAGGGAAAATTGTGTGTGTGTGACACACACACATAATTTTCCCCAATTACATATATGTATATATATGTGTGTGTGTGTGTGTGTGTGTGTGTGTATATATACACACACACACACACATATATATATATATATACTTGTGCAATGACTGTTCACCCCATTTTCCAGTTCATGGTGTGGACTAGAGTATAGACAACTGGATTTCTGGGGTCTGAGTCCTGATGTAGCTAGGTACCCTCAGTAAATAATTTAATTTCCCTGGGCCTTAGTTTCATTTCTGCAATATGAGAATTGGATTAGAAGCCCTTCAGTGTCCTTTCCTGCTCTAAATTCTATGACCTGGGAAAGGACTCCTTCTCCTGGCTAACAAATGGAGTGTCCAAGCAGCTTGAATGATGCCTAAGGTTTTGTATTTGGCCCTAAGCCCCGGTATTTGGACCTGGAACCACTAATTGATGAAGATCAATGACCCAAGGAAATCCCACATGTTCCAAGGTCATCATAGACTTGGAAGGTCAGTCTCTGCAGAATTTCAAGGTAGTGACAAACACTCTGACAAACTCCCCTCCCTCCCCTCTTTCACACACACACACACACACACACACACACACACACACACACACACACACACGTCTTCCACAGTCCCTAGAAATTTTCCTTGGATGAAAGCGTCTGCTAAAACATCATTATGTTACATGACAAAAATAGCGCATTGACTCATTAAAATCACCATTACCTACAGATAGTTTCTTGAATCTATCTGGCCTGGGGTTTCAGAAGCCTGGCTATACATACAGTAACCTCCACTCAGTATCACTGGCTTTTAAAGGTTAAAATGCTAGTATCAAAGAAACAATGCAGATGCCCATCCTCGGGAGAATGTCACCCTTCTGCTCAATGAACTGCAGTGACTCCCTATTGCCTCTAGGATCAAATACAAAATCTTCCATTTGGCATTCTTACCTCCTTGTACCTCATACCTTTTTTCACATTATTCCTGGATATGTACTCTTCAGTCCAGTGACAAGGGACTTCTGACTGACTGGCAAACAAGCCACTCCCATCTCTTGGCTTTGGGCATTTTCTCTGACAGTGTTCTCCATTCCTGGCATGCTCTCCTTCCTCCACTCAGTCTACTGACCTCCCTTGCTTCCTTTAAGTCCCAGCTAAAATGCTACTCCCTAGAAGAATTCTTCTCAAACCCCTCTTAAGTCCAGTACCTTCCCCCTGTTATTGATTTCTTATTTATCCTGTATATAGCTCACTTTGTATATCTTTATTTGCAAGTTATCTCCCTCATTATTGTGACCTCCTTGAAGGAAGGGACTATCTTTTGCCTCTTTTTGTGTCCCTAGTGATTAGCACAGTACCTGGCACATAATAAGTGCTTAATAAATGTTTATTGATTAATTAGTATATGAAAGAAATAGAATATTACTTTGTGGAAAGAAACAACAAACAGGAAGAGAAGTGCAGGAAGCTTTATATGAACTGATGCAGAGTGAAGTAAACAAAACCAGGAAAACAGTATTAATAAGGATGACAACAATGTAAATAAAAAAAGAAACACTGAAACTGAATTAGTACAATTACAATGATGCAGCTTGATTCCAATAAGAGATTCAAGAAGGCACCTCCCTCCCTTTATTGTAGATGTGTGGTAGAGGGGATTATGGAAGTCAAATACTTCATATACTGTCAGGTTGATGTGTTAATTTAGTTTTGCTAAACTTTTTTTTCTCTTTCTTTTTTATTCTTTGTTGTAAGGCATGGTTGTCTGGGTGGAGGAGGCAGTATATTTTTAAAATGAAGTTTTTATTAAAACTAAAGCTATAAATAATTTTTTAGTGAATCTGCTGAGCTAGAAGAAATTCAGTCATAAGGCAAGAGGATCAGCCTGATGATCTTCAAAATAAACTCAGTAGAAAATAAGACTGGTTCACTTAAGCCAAGAGTACAAATTGAATTTTTCTTTAATGACTGTTGATTATTTTCTTTTTTTTTTTTTTTGCCTTAAATCAATGTAAGGGAACATCATTTAATAATTTTTCTGTGGCAAGAAGCATGTTAAGTGGAAAGTATTGTGTAATATGGGGAAAGTATACTTAAATATATTGGTGACCCTTCCTGCTAAGACTATCTACTCTACTTGAATTCTTCATAGAATTTGGAATATTCCCTTTTTGAGTTTGAGACATTGCTCACTCTCCATTTCTAGCCCACACTATCTGATTTTAAATCCTATTCACTTTCTTCTTCCTTCCACCATTCTTTTTTTTTTTTTAACACAAGAGAGAATGGTTGGCTTCATCCTGCAATCCAATTCTACAGTTCTTTCTCTGGATGTGGAATGCATTTTACCTCAAGAGCCCACTGGGAATTTTTTAGGTCCTTGCATTGCTGTGAAGGGCTAAGTCTAGCAGAAAAATTCCTCACACGCTGTGGCTGTTGCTGTGTACAAAGTTCTCCTGGTTGTGCTCCTTTCACTCAGCATCAGTTCATATGGGTCCTTCCAGGCCTCTCTGAAGTCTTCCTGTTCATTTCTTATAGCACAATAGTATTCCATTACATTCATATATCACAACTTGTTCAGTCATTCCCCAACTGATGAGCATCCTCTCAATTTCCAGTTCTTGGTCACCACAAAGAGAGCTGCTATAAATATTTTTGTTCATGTGGGACCCTATCTCATTTTTATGATCTCTTTGGGATATAGTCCTGGAAGTGGTATTGCTAGGTCAAAGGTTATGCACATTTTTGTAGCCCATTGGGCATACTTCCAAATTGCTCTCTAAAACTGTTGGATCAGCTCACAGCTTGACCAACAATGAATTAGTGTTCCAACTCTCCCACATCTTTTCTAACATTTGTCATCTTCCTGTTTTGTCATGTTAACCAAACTGACAGGTGTGATGTGGTACCTCAGAGTTGTTTTGATTTGCGTGTCTCTAAGCAAGAGTGACTTAGAGAATTTTTTCATATAACTATAGATATCTAATTTCTTCCTCCAAAAACTGCCTGTTCATATCCTTTGACCATTTATCAATTGGGGAATGACTTGTATTCTTGTATATTTGAGTCAGTTCTCTATATATTTTAGAAATGAGGCCTTTATCACAGACACTAGCTGCAAAAATTCTTTTTCCAGTTTTCTGCTTCCCTCCTAATTTTGGTTACATTGGGTGTGTTTGTGTGAAAACTTTTCAATTTAATGTAATCAAAATATCCGTTTTGCACTTCAAAATGTTCTCTCTCTTGTTCGGTCAAAAATTTCTCCATTCTCCATAAATCTGACAAATACACTATTTCTTGCTCCCCTAAGGTGTTTATAGCATCAGTCTTTATACCTAGATCATATATTCATTTGGACTTTATTCTTTTTTTAATTAATTAATTTTATTTATTTTCAGTGTTCTACAATCACTACCATATAACTCAGATTATTATTTTTCCCTCCCTCCTCACTACCTCCCCTTTCTCTCCCCAATACAGCATACAATTTTGTATAGGTTCTACACATACTCTCCTATTAAATACATTTTCACTATAGTCATGCTGTGTTGAAAAATTAAAATGGATGGGAGAAATTATCTAACAAACCAAAACGCAATACACACATACACACAAACATAAAAAAAAATGATCTCCATACCAATTAAAATATCAGATAATTATTTTCTAGAGCTGGATAAAATAATATCAAAATTCATTTGGAAAAACAAAAGTCCAGAATATCAAAGGGACTAATGAAAAAAATGCTTGGGAAGGTGGCCTAGCACTACCAGACCTCAAATTGTATTATAAAGCAGCAATTATCAAAACCACTTGGTATTGGCTAAGAAACAGAGGGGTAGACCAATGGAACAGACTTGGCACCCAAGACACAGTAGGCAAGGAATATAGCAACCTCCTGTTTGATAAACCCAAAGACCCCAGTTTCTGGGATAAGAACTCACTGTCTGACAAAAATTGCTGGGAAAACTGGTTAACTGTGTGGTGGAAATTAGGCATAGACCCATGCCTGACACCGTATACAAGAATAAAGTCCAGATGGGTACATGATTTAGGTATAAAGATTGATACCGTGAACAAACTGGAGAAGCAAGGAATAGTGTATTTATCAGATTTATAGAGAGAAGAAGAATTTTTTTCTAAAGAAACGATAGAAAGCATTATGAAATGCAAGATGGATAATTTTGATTACTTTAAACTGAAAAGTTTTTGCACAACCAAACTCAATGCATCCAAAATTCGTGGGATGTAGTAAATTCGGAAAAAATTTTTACGGCAAAGCTCGGGGATAAAGGCCTCATTTCTAGAATATATAGAGAACTGACTCAAATATATAACCATACAAGTCATTCCCCAATTGATAAATGGTCAAAGGATATGAACAGGCAATTTTCAGGGGAAGAAATTAAAGATATCTATA
>CM053769.1:161536334-161699857 GCA_028658325.1 Potorous gilbertii | reverse complement strand
AGGAAGACTTGGGTCTAAGTCCCACCTGTGACACAGACCATGTGTATGTAAGACACTTGACTTTTTAGTGTCTTGGGCAGTGTTCTTGAGATTACAGAGAAGTCAAGAGGATTTTCACACCAGGAAATTCCTAATAAAATTAAAGGTCCAGAATTTCCATTCCTCTTATCATCAAAAAAGTAATATTTATAATATACAAATATGTTACTAAACATTCTGATTCTCATGGTAGAGATGAAAGGGACTCTAGAAATCAAATAGTCCATCTTTTCCATTTTGGGGGTAAGGAAATTGATGCCCAGAAAGGGGAATGACTTGCTCAAGGTGACATAGTCTGGTGGCAGTAGAAGAGTCTGGATTACAACCCAAGTATCAATTTTCTTCCCCTGTACCATAATATCTCCCAGTAGCTTCTCAGCATTTGAAGTTTCTGTGAAAAAGCTGGCAATGCTTTTGGCTGCGCTTCTAAAATAAAAGTATTTTGAAGTTCTTGAAGAACCAAGTTCTTCTTGCTTACGGAGGGCCTCTCAAACATTCTGCCTGAACGCCCAAGGAAAGCAGGCCTCGGTAATGATCATAAATTGCTCTGCTTTCCAAAAACTAAGGATTCATTTCTTTTATTCACTGGCTAATGGTTGGCAGTCAGTGTTGTTAAGCATGGATGATTCATTTAAAAGGAACTACTTTGTATCCAGAGGCCATTTGGAAGGAAATGAGCAGTTCTTGACTTATTTCTCATAGTGTATTTGTAGCCATGCCTCTCTGCAACACTGGAAATGTCTTGACAGAGGATCGAGGCAGTCTGTTCACAACATGCTATTGTTTCAGAGGTGCCTTGCTTCAAATCTCACATATGTGGTCACTCCTGGGAGCCCCATTCCATCAGAGGAAATGACAGAGCTAAAACCTGGTCACCAAGGGCTCATCTCCCTAGTCATGGACAGAAGAAGCAGTGAGCAAATTATAGCATTCTTCAAGACCTGGATCAGATTAGGATCCCCTAAAATGGTATTCCCACTTCAGCAAGTATGAGGGAAACTACCAATGTCCTGTTCTTAGTCTAAATGCCACCTTCCTTGCTCCTTGGGTCAAGGTGTGACCTCTTCCCAAAATCAGTATCCGCTCAGCAGGTGCTTTAGTCTGGAGCTAATGAGAGATGAACTGCCCAGGATCAGAGCACCAGCGTTTGTCAGAGGCAGGTCTTGAGCCCAAGTCATCCTGACTCTAAGGTCAGATCTTTAGCTATCCATTATACCCTTTGTCTCTCATAATATGGGATATTATTTTCTTTTTATATATGAGTAAACTGAAGTTCAGGCAGGGAAGGAAGGAAGGAAGGGAGGGAGGAATGAAAGATAGCAGGAGGAAAGAGGGAGAGAGGAAGGAAGGAAAGAGGGAAAGAAGAAAGAAGGGAGAAAAAAGGAAGGAAGGTAGGAAGGAAGGGAAAGAGAGAGGGAGGGAGGAAGCAAGCCTTTACTAAGCATCTACTTTGTGCCTGTGTGATAGGCACTTTACCAAATAGCCCATCTGCTTCTCACAATAATGCTGAGACTTGCAAGCATTTATTAGGACCTAGACTCTGGGGATGCAAAGACAAAATGAAATTGTCTCTGTCTTTGAAAAGCTTATATTCTATCAAAGGAAGCAACATGGACACAAGAGAATGGACTCCACAAGGTCACACAGCATGCGGGTACGGAGTCAGGACTCCAACCCAGTCAGTCTAGTGCTTAGCTCATTATTCCTATTATCCCCATTAGACTGCATTGCTTTTTAATTATCTGGTACCTGTTAACAGGGAGCCAACGGTTCAAAATCACATCAGATTTGATGGGAAGAAAAACTTCCCAAGAGCTAAAGCCTCAGCAGAACCCCAGAGCAAATGAGATGTTATCTGACGGCCCTGCCCCTCACAGACGCACGATGACAAGACAGAGAACACTTCCTCCATTTTAGCCTCTGAATGTAGAATCCTCCTTGGAGCTGAAGACCCATCTCATTTTAAAAAACGCAATTGTGTTGAAGGAGGAAGAGAACACAATCAAAAGAAATGGTAACTGATTGGAATTGAGTCTGCTATCAGCATCCAGAGAAGGGCCTGAAATGGTGTTGGGAAGAGATTAAAAGGGACCACTCCCCTCTACCATGAGAGCCAAAGGAACTTCCATGTGTAAGGATAAGGGAAGGCTTGTCTCAAAACTCAACACCTAAACAATTCAAACACACTGGGAGCATTTTTCTTCCCTGACCACACAGGAGAGAAAAGAAGCAATGGAAACAACTCCATACCAGTGCACAAGAACAAGAATCCTTGCCAATCGGAGAGCTAGAGTATATTTATCTGATAATTACTAAAGAGCCTTCAGGGGCCCAGAATTTAGGGCTAACAATGAGCAAAACTTCAGCTTCTTCCTTAGTTACACAAAATATTCTGGACTCTTGAAGATAGCAGATAGACAAAGATAAAGCAGTGTGATCTTTGCAAATGCCTAATTATTTCAACATAGACTAATGGAATCAGAAAGGAACTGGAAGCTGGGAGACCTCCAGTCTGAGTCAAAGGAAAATATTCCCAGAAAACAACACCATTGTGGTATTATAAAGAAGGATGTGAAATTTAATGTCATAGGAGATTAAAGGCTAATGGATGTCCACAGCAAGAAGGAATAAATAACTGATTGTCACTGATAAATTGTATGATCTTAGAGAAACCACTTAATTCTTAGTTTCTTTAGTTGAGGTCCAATTCCATACTGCCAACTGCCTTTTGAATATTTCTATTTGGATTTCTTCTGTAGTCCAAGTCTCTTATTCTATCATTTTAAGTCTGTTTTTTTATAAAGTCTCTTCCATAAAGAAAGAGAATAACTGGTTCACCTTGTCCTGTGCTTATTATGTGCCAGGACTGGGCTAATGAATGAATGAACAGGTATAAAAGATGTTATCGATTTAGAATTGATGAATCTTGGCAACTGAGAATCAAGGGTGAGTGGTGAAGGAAATAGAAGTCTGCTAATTACAGAGTAACTAAGCTGGTTGATTGAGAGGATGAGGATATCTTTAACAAAAACAAAAGTTTGTCAGAGGGGCAGTGATGGGAAATGAAAGTAGAACAGTATGGTAGAGATCATCAGTTCCATTTTGGACATGTTGAGTTTTCAGTGCCAATGGAAATCTACATAGAAATGTCCAATGGCAGTTGACAATATAGAGTAGGAGCTCAACAGAGAACTGGGGCTGGACATATAGATTTACGAGTCATCTATTTAGAGTTGGAAACCCATGGGAGCTAATGAGATCCCCAAGGGAAGAACATAGAACGAAATGAGAAAATGACCAAGAAGAGCCTTGAGAAACACCTGTATTTAAAGAGGGCAGCTAGGTGACACAGTAAATGGAGCACAGGGCCTGGAGTCAGGAAGACTCACCTTTCTGAACTCAAATCTGGCCTCAGACATTTACAAACTGTATGACCCTGGGCAAGTTACTTAACTCTGTTTGCCTCAGTTTCCTCATCTGGAAAATGAGCTGGAGAAGGAAATGGCAAATCATTCCAGTATCTTTGTGAAGAAACCCCAAAAGGGGTCATAAAGAGTCTGGGACTTGCCTGAAAAACAACTGAATGTTTAAGGAGGTAGGAGAAGGATGGGGTGGCAGTTAAAAGAATATTGATATTTTTCCTGCACTAGAAGGATTATGTTAATGTGGTGCCGAAGGATGGGCACAGGAGTTAAGAGTCTGGAGATGGGTTCAAATCCTGACTCTGCTAAGTGACTACCTTTATGACTTCTCATCCTTGGGTCCCAGTTTTTTCATGCAAAAAGGGAGAAGAGACTAGAGGACAACCAGATGACCTTTAAGGTCTACCTCAGGTCTAAATCTTGTGATTAATATCAATGGGTATCATTGCTTATTTTTGTTTGTGTTTTCCCTCATGAACATACTCTGAATGAAAAAGTTCTTATTATAGTATAAATACGAATATATAATACATAAAAATCCCACCATTATAAACTAAACACTGGTTCTTGTTCATAGACAAGGGAAATTGGCACATTTTAGGAATAGTGTTTCTGTCTACTCTTTTGTTACCAAAGTTAATTGCAGCATTAGGCTTAGTAACAAGTTGTGCATTGATTAGAGACCCCTAGAAAATGACAATGTTTGCAATCTGCAAATTTTGTATTTTATACTAAGAAGTCTTATTCACTAAATTCACAAAATATTTTCATGCTATTTCTGTTCAAAAAGGCCTTACTAAAAAGGTATCATTTAGACAATCACTAAGCTTGGCTTCTACAGGTGAAAGTACCATTTATGGATTCGCTGATCATTTTCCCCATTATAGCCTTGAGACAAACTTTGAAAGGTACCGATTGTATTGTGTTATTCTGTACAACAGAATCATAAGCCTGATAAGACCTTAATTAGCCAGCTTTTTTTTAACCTTCCCTATTTGGTGACACCTTCCTGATGCCCCGCCCCCAAAGGTGGAAGTGATTTCTCCTTCATCTGATGGCATAGCAAATAACAGTGATGATGATGAAGCAACAGTAACAGTTACCATTGCTACAGCCCTTCTTACGTGCCAGGCACTGTGCCAAGCACTTTACAGTTATCTTATTTGAGCCTTAAAACCACCTTGGGAGTTTTAAGTCAAAAGGCCTCAAGACTCTGATGCTGGGAAGTAAGTATCATTATTATCCCCATTTTACAGATAAGGAAACTGAGGCAAACAAGTTCAGTGACTTGCTTAGGGTCCCAGCTAATAATGTCTGACAACACTTTAACTCAGGTCTTCATGACTCCAGTTCTGGTGCTCTATCCACCACACCACCAAGTTGCCTAATAGTTCTCTTAGGCACTTAACTCTATATTAATTTGGATGATTTTATGTACTGTCTTAGCACCTGACCCCAAAATTATAAGATACCTGAGGACAGGTATTTGTAGTTCCCCTGGCTCCTACCAGAGTAATAAATGCTGCTGAATGAAAATCTTACTTCTTACATGAAATGTTCTGGGGACAAGATCTTTCCAGGCTATGAAAGCTCCCTGCACCATGGATGCCATTTTTTCGTGAACTTATCATACTATTTTGTATTATAGTCATGGGTATAAATAGCTTGTCTCCCCTAGTAGCTGGTTCTAGTAATCTCTTTGAAATATCTCTTTTATCTTTGTTGTCCAGCACCTAGAATGAAGACTTACACTTGGTAGGAGCTTATAAATATTTAATGAAAGAATGGTCAATGAATTAACCACAAATGTTATTGTAAAAAAAACTATCCAACATATTCGGGATAAAATATTCTATTCGTGCAGCTGTCAGATTTGTGCGATTGTCGGGGATTAAATCCCTGAGTAGAAACATCCTCCACCTAACAATGATTGCAACATATCCATAACTGAATTGATAAATATGAGAGAACCATCTGAAACTCAGAAAACCTCAGTAGTTTGCCTATGGTCACAGGTAGTCAGAGGTCACAGCAGGTAAGGGTCAAAGGCTGTATTTGAATCCAAGATTTCTGACTCTGGGTCCAGCAATCAGGCTATTATACTAAGCTGCCTTTCACAATTGTCTTAGATGGCTAAAAATAACATTCCCTTCAGCTCTAGAGGACTGAAAACACAGTCTCTCTGCAACAAATTAGAAAAAAAAATGTTCCAAGTACAGTAGAAAAGAGAGAGAAAAAGAGGTATTATGTACATACCTTCCCTTGTATACCTTCTGCCAAACAACTGCAAATTTATATATATCCTGTTGTTTCTGGAATATGCATGGGTTTTTCTATTGATGTCCATTTGTTAAGCTTAGGAAGGTTGATTCAAGTTAATTATTAAGTGATGACACAACAGAAGAGCTGTGAAGAGAGCCCAACTCAGCTCATGTATCTATTCCCACTCTGTGCAAAGTGCACTCATTGGGGTTTTCACTGTGTGATAGTTCTTACTTTGGCATACACTTAGATTATGTATATATTTAGACATGGAAAAGACCCCAAAGTCCATCTGGTCCAATCTCCTTATTTTACAGAGGAGAAAATCAAGGCCCATAAAGGTTAAGTAACTTGCCTATGGTTATATAGGTGAGATTCACCCACAAATCAGAGGTGGGATTTGAACTCAAGTCTTCTGCCTCCTGAATCAATTCCCTTCCACTATTGCACAATTACTCCCTTTCTTTCACATATATATGTATGCGGGGCAGCTAAGTGGTACAGTGGATAGAGCACCAGTTCAGGAGTCAGGAGGACTTGAGTTCAAATCTCACCTCAGACACTTGACACTCACTAGCTGGGTGACCTTGGGCAAGTCACTCATCCTGGTTCATCTCCAATCATCCTGATAAATATCTGGTCACCCGATTCAGATGGCACTGGAGGAAAAGTGAGGCTGGTGACCTGCACAGTCCTCCCTCCCTCAAAACAAAGTCAAGTGCAAGTCATGTCATTATTTCTCTGATGGCATGGTCTTCTTAAGCAACGAAGGACGAACACACACATATGAATCCTGTGCAGTGATCCAAGATTTTTGTCCAAAAATAGGTAAAAGGGAAAGATAAAAAAATCCATCTGCTGTGACTCTGTTTAAAACTAGATCCTTCACAGATGAGCAATTACACCCACTCCCCCACCCCCAACACTCATTAGCTCTAAGTCTTGTCCTGCTGTCCTTCTGCAAACAAACCCCACAGTAAGCACCCAGGGCCTAGAATTCCCTGGGTCACATGGAGTGGATATGGAAAAACAAACAGAAAACAACGAGATTAGAAGCTAAAGTTTAAAAAACAAATACTAGGTCCCTATCCTGCCCACTACCAGGATCTTGATCCATGTCTGGGATTTCAGAAATAGCAAAAAAGGGGAGGGGAACTGAAAGTTTTCTTTTCTGGAAAGCAACACCTGTTAGCTCTTTGCTGATTCCTGCATCTGTCAGCACACCCAGGGCAAACAGTATTTTCATAAGATGGAAAAGATAAAAATTCACGAAGAACTGAGCCAAACGGAAATTGTTTTGGCCATTAATGTGGTCATGAGGAGCAGGAACAAGAATGAAATCAATGGTTGGTAATTTATTAATTTATTCCTCTGTCTGTCTTTTCCCTCCAGTTACGAGCCAATGTGTTTTCCTTATTGGTCAAAGAGAATCTTGCTATCCTCATTGCTTTATACAAAATTTAAAATTCTGCCCTCCTAGGGTTCAGAGAGTAAATATACAGCTGAATATTTCTCGGCAAAGAAAATTTATATTTAATTATCTACTTGACTGCAGCTTACACAGGGAAAGAGTAAGTAATTAATTTTGTATGTCTGGTGTCTCGCTAGAGTCTAAACTCAGACATCCTATAGGAATCTTTAGTTTGCTCAGAGTGGGGAGGGAGGTGCAGTGTAAGAGTATGATTAAATACATTTCATTTTCTGGGATAGATTCTTATAGTTGAAAATACAGGAGGTAAGTTGGCAAAGTCAACTGCAGCAAAGAGTAGAAAATAAAAACAACTGATTAAGGTGAAAATGTTAAAAGTTTACAATCCATTCCCATTGATGAAGATGTTAAAACCTTGATTAATTCTCACAGTGATTCTTCACCTGCCCCACCATCATCCCCTGCAGTCACTGAATTACTTTGAATTAATATAACACATGCTGAAAATTAGGTGATTAATTAGCCAAAGGAAAATCAGCAGACATCATTGCAAGTAGCATCATTTGGCCAGGTTCCTTTGGGAGACCTCCCCTCATTCACATAAAATAGTAGGATTTCAAAGCTTCCTGGGAACCTTAGAAATCATCCAGTAACCCTGGCCCATCCCTCCTTATTCAACATAGAGGCAATGAAGCAGACTAGTGTATAGGAGTCAGGAAGACTTTGGTTCCATTTTGGTCTCTAGTACTTACTAACCCTGGGAAAGTCACTTTATTTCCCTGAGACTCAGTTTTCTTATTTGTAATATAGAGATCATGCAATTCATGGAATTATTGTGAAGTTCAAATGAGATAATATATGTGAAGTGCTCAAAAACTTTAAAGCGTCTTAAAAAACAAAAATGGTGGTTTATAGATGTCAACATTATTTTTTACTTATAGATGAGGAAACTGACACTCTGAGATACAAAGGGGTCTGGCCATCATTAACCAATGGTTTAACAGCAGGGTCAGACCTAAAACCCAAGTGTTGTGAGTCCCAAGTCAACACTGTGTCCACTACCCTAGGATGGTTCCATAATTCCTCCACTCTCGTTACAGCTCTGTTCCTGGCTTACAGAATTCAGAACTATGTCTCAGCTGCTGTCTTATGCTGGAACTTCTCCCAGCGCCTGGAGTCTCCTCATCTGGGAGCTTCCAACCATTCCTATGAGCCTCCTCAACCTGAAATAGCCTTCTGTAAGATTCATGTTCTCCCACTGGTGAGTTCCTCTTAGGGCCACCGTTTTGTGAAGGGATACAAGATGACTTTCATTCCCTGTCAGCCCTGTTCCTGCCTTCTGGATTCCAAAACTGTTCTAGGTACATAGTAAGCACTTAACAAATGCTTATTTCTTTTCTCCTTCCTTCTTTCCCTTATTTTATCTCTCTCTCTCTCTCTCTCTCTCTCTCTCTCTCTCTCTCACACACACACACACACACACACACACACACACACACACACACTTTTTTTCCCCTAAAAGAGAGAGGGGTAGAGATTACGTGGGTGTGGTAGTCTGAGTCTATGAACTTAATTATCACAGTCTGGCCACACACACACTCTATCAAAATTGACTTTGAAGAAGGGTGTGGAATCCTCTGTGAATTTCCCATTTCAGGCCCAACCTCATTTCTTTAACCACTAAAATTAACTCATTGACATGGAGCTTTTTCTTTGTCACCCCACAGCCAATGGTTCTTTCTCATGTTTTTCAGAGAGAAGAGGAGATGAGATAGCCCAAAGAATCCTATTCCTAAATAGGGCTACAGCCCAGTTTACTCTTCCAAAGAACCTTTCGATCAGAGATACAGAGCTAGAGCAAAGGTGTCTAGCTTTGTTTCACAAAGTTCCCTTGATTATGTTTTCACTCTCAACACAAACCCTCAGGTATTGAAGAGCAAATAAATTACCTAAGACACCCAGGAAACTGGGAGCAGAAAAAAGGAAGAATGAAGCCACCTAGGAGGAGGACATCACCCTTCTTCTCCATCATCCATTCTCTACAAACACTCTGCTGCTTATGATCACATAGAAGACAAGGTCAGTATGTCTGCTCCCATAAGGAACGCTTTTAGAGAAATCTGGATACAGATAGGCAAAGGTACTTAACGATTCTGTACTTATAGGTCACATCTTAGTCACTCACTTCTGAATACCCAGATACTCCAAACACCAAAAAACATGACTGTGAACACGGAGAAATAGTCATTTTAGACAAGCCTGCCTTACCAACTAACACCAGAGTAACTCCTATTTCCATCAGTTTCTCTTGGTAAGGTAGATTAGTAAATCAAAATAATCCCTGTTCTCTGAGAGAGTTAACAGGTAGACAGATGGCTTTTACCTTCTGGTATCCAGGCCTGAGCATTCAAATGCTTCTTTTATTTTTTTTCCTTAAACATCAGCTCAGTGGCATTAAATACTGCTGTGCCAAGTCCCTTTCTGTGCTTTCAGAACACACCAACTTGGAAGCAGAGGAAATAAAATGCCAAGATATCTTACCTTCACCTGATGACCCAGAGAGATCAATGATCACATACACTCTTCCTTCTGGTTCCAAATCAATCTGCAATTAAGAAAAGGATGGAGACTTTATTAATGAGCTTATGAGGGTGGCCTGCTTTCTATACATGGTCTGACATTGCCAGCTATTTCAGCTAAGGGCAACTACAATAACAGACATTTATGTGACCCTTGATGGTTTGCAAAGCACTTTCACAGAATATGCTTTTTGAGTGTCAACAACATTGCAAAGTAGGCATTTCATATAGCTTTATTCTATTTAACAAGTGAGGAAATTAAGGGGTTGAGAGTTAACAAATGCCTTGCCCCTGGCCCCACAGCTAATACGTGTAAGGATTTGAACCCAGATCATTCTTGATCTGCGACCTCTCCCAAGGTCACATCTTAACTCAACAAGGATTTCCTGTGTGCCCAAGTCTGCCCTGAGGGCTTTAGAATATACAAGAGAAGAATAAGGCGCATATCCTACACTCAAAGAAAATGCTGCTCTTATTGAGGAGACATGACAGGTGCTCATGATAATAACAAGAGAATATTTGAGGGCTAAGGTATTTGACCTCTGCTATGAGGAAATAATAGACATGGCAGTGTTGGTTGAAGAAGATAGGGGAAATTTTATGGCAGGTCTAAGAATGGACAGGAACGGTCTAGGCTGAGGGGACAAGGAATTACAAGAGGAAAAAAATACACCCAGAGGTGGGTATTTGCATGGTATGAGTGAGGAACAGCTGGAAGGAATGTCCCACTGCTTCAAAGAGAATTTTGCCCTTGTTTCCCAAAGCTGAGGTTCAGTTTCTGCTAGGGCTACTGTTTGAAAGAAGTCAGGGATCAGGCCTGGAGGCTGGTGATGCTGCACCCCCAATTCCAGAGCACTTAGAATCAGAGGATTTTCGAGCAACTATGCAGACTGCCCCATACCCTAAAAAATCTTAATTCTATAACATATCCAACAAATCATCATCTAGCTTTTTCGCTCAGAGACTTCCAGGGAACAGACACTGGCTAATTGCCCCAGACAGGCCATCCTACTGTTGTATGGCTCTGATCGTTAAGAAGTTTTTCCTGACAGAATGCCCAACTTTGCCTTGATGTCCTACTCATCCTTCATTACTCCAGCCCACACTGATCCTTCCCCATCCCTTTTCTGAATTCCTACAGCAACTGGTCCGTACCAGGTACCTAACATTGCTAGATCAAATTCTGTCTTGCTCTGCTCTCTAACAGTTTCATGTACTTGACGTCTCAACTAAATTATTAAGCTCCTGAAAGGCAAAGACCAAGTAGATCCTTTTTTCAATACAATTCAACCAATACTTATGAAGCCCTTCCTGTATCTACAAAGTGTGATTATGTGAGACATTGAGGGATGCAAAGACAGAAATGAAATCTCCAGCCTCTAGGAGTGAATGTTCTACACATACAATAAGTATTTATACCCAAAGTCAAGAAGGAGGGAGGGCTAATAAACTTGAGAGATCAGGAAACCCCTCAGGTAGTAAATGAAACCAAGACTGTGCTTTGAAGGAATTTAGAAATGTTAGGCCACAGAAGTATGAAGTGGACCACATTTCAAATATGGGGGACCAAGTACACAATAGTATAAAGATATGAGGTGATATATCCAGTATGGGGAACGACTGTCAGGCCAATTTTAATGGAAGAATCAACAGAAGCCAGATTTTAAAGGATTTTAAATGCCAGGAAAAGGATTTGGTGAATACAGGCAAAATGGAACCACTGAAAATTTTTCAGTACTGGGCTAATATAGTCAGACCTAGGTTTTAGGAGCATCCATTGAGCAGCTGTGGAATTGAGAAAGAAGGGTGGGAAGCGTCTTCTTCAAGGTCAAAACAAGGTATACAACAAGGACTGAGGACATGTTGGTTCATTAGTTTGCAGAATGGTCCTATCAATTGTATGCTGTCATGGGGAGGGAGGGGGTAGGGGGGGAAGGTGTGGGGGTATAAAATCTTAATTTTAAGGAAGTGATTGTAGAACATTTATAAATAAATAAAATTAAAAAAAAAAAAAGAATGGTCCTATCAGTGAGACTGAGGAGATGAAAGTGGCCATAACGGAGGCTGGAATGGACCATTCATTCCTTTATGAGAGAGAGAGAGAGACAGAGAGAGAGAGAGAGAGAAAGACAGACAAAGAGAGAGAGACAGACAGACAGACAAAGAGAGAGAAAGAAAGAGAGACAGAGACAGAGAAAGAGAGAGAGAGAGAAAGAGAGAGAGAGAGAAGACAACTAATCTAGTTGAAAACAAGTTAGACCAATACACATGGCAGCCCACCTGGACAAATGGTTTCAGACAAACACTCTATACTACCCTGTCCAGCTAAATGAAGGTATAACTGGTGAAACCATAATGATAGCCCAACCCATGACAATAAAGCTTTTTAATGATATTTTTTGAGTGCAGACCTTCGGACAACAGACACAGAGATAAGAAGTTTGGATGATACAATGCTACACAACTTCATGCTTAAAGCACTCTAATCACAAATATCATTCAGGGATGCCATCAGAGCAGGCAGAGGAGTGGCTTGGCTCTGTGATCTTGGAGGTCTACCTGTGTGACTTTGAACAAGTTATTTCACCTCAGTGGTTCTCAGTTTCAATTGTAAAATGAGGGGCTTGGATAATATGGTTTCTAAGGTCCTTTCTAATTCTAATTCCCAAAGACCTAGGGAAAAAATTAGATTCAGGTTCCCTCAGGAAAGAGAGTTGGGATGATTTATTCTAATTTTTTCCAGCCCCTGGCCTATAAGTAACCCTGACTATAGCAACAACTAAATTGAGAAGCAAATACCAAAGACTAACCCACTAAGTGAGCTCCTTCACAGACTATATGACTTCTCCAGCATCTCTGCACCATGTGGTCTATATTCTAGGCACCATTTCCACCTCACATACAGCCGCCCCACCCCCACAACCTTGGACTCCTGGGCATTCTCCTCCTCCCAGTATTAGTGAGTGTTACCTTATCTTACATAGAACCAGGCATCCACACCACATCTTGGCCATCTCCATGCTGCCTATGCTCTCCCTTCCATTTCCCCAGCCTTGGAATCCTCCCCTGCATCCTCCTCTCCCTCCATTAATCAGTCACCTTATCTTGCTTGCTGCAAGGCTGCCCAGCCACCTCCACTGCATGTGAATGCAAGCATAGCCCCTCTCCCACTTCCTTTTCCAGCTCCCTTTATGTGCTGTTTTCCTCCTTGAGAATGTAGACTCCTTGAGAGCAGGCAATGTCTTGCTCACTTATATTTGTATCCCCAGAGCTCAGTACAGTCTCTGGAACACAGCAATAACTTAAGAAGTGTTTTATCTTACTTGCTATAGGTCTTGTATTATAAGCAACTACATGGGAAAACTGAAAGATGAGACAGTCTTGGTATAAATCAAAGGAAAAGCGTCCCCTTAAACCAACCATCTAAATCTCTATCATCATCTCACTAAGCAAAATTTCTTCTAGACTCACCAAAATATTCACGTTCATTGACTGAAATGAGCTAAGAGGAGCTCAATAAAGGAAAAGCAGATCTTCGCAAATTATTAAAGCTTTTAAAGATACTAGTTTGGGGGTATTTACCCTGTACATAAAGGCACTCTCATTTCATCTCCCACCCTCAAGTCCTCCACTACTATGTTCCCCAAAGATAATCTACATTCGAGGGATCCCTCCCCAATTCTGAAGACTCATCTACTGTCTTTATATCAGAGTTTCCTACCTTTTTTTCTCCTGTGCCAAACTTGTGAACTTGAAGGACCACTTTGAAGGGAGGGAAAAAAGTGCTTTTACCATTCAACTGATGAAATCATCCATAAAGAAATAAAGAAACTCAGGAAGTCCAGTGTGTTAGCTGCCCTGTTTAGCAAATATTCATTTACTCAACATTTATTAAGCTCCTATGCTATGCAGAACATCAATGAGAGATATACAAGTAGATAAGGTAGACAGTTCAGATATATATAAATTCAGATAAGACTTCTTCCTAGCCTACAGGAAGCTTATAGTCTGATAAAAGAAGATATAAACACAGATAACAGGAGATTTTAGAAGAGCTTTCTCTGTTTTGTGAGCCAGACAAACTCAGATTGAGGAATTGCCCCTGAGGTCTGGCTGAGCCACTAGATCAGGGCAGTGCTGATAGCCTTCTGCATCACCCGCTGGAGTACCCACTATATACAACATAGGCAATGCCTCTAGGAGCCCCACAATACAGCAGCTCCAGCCCCAGGTCGATGGTTCCATTTCTCAAAGGGTAGAGACTACAGTATTGAGCCTTGTGCTGGCATCTGCTTCTATCTTCAATGGACCCTGTTAGACCATGAGCTCTTCAAGGGCAATCTCATCTTTCTATTGTGCCCTCTACAGAGCAGTCATGTGAATATTTGTGGAACCGAACTGGGTTGAAATGAATTGACTTGGACATTTATAGGCAAAGCTGGTCTTGAATTTGTAATGAGGATGAAACCACAGATTGCCCCTTTTATGGATGCTTTCTTCAAGCCCAATGAATACTATTATTTTTGGCATTTTACAGATGAGAAAACTAAGACAGAGAAAGGTTAAATTCCTCTCAATATCATGGGTGGAAGATATTTTTCTCCAAAGTGCTGTATTTTATTCAAATCCAGTCTCAGACAGTTACTAGCTGTGTGAGCCTGGGGAAGTCACTGAATACTGTTTGCCTCAGTTTCCTCATCTGTAAAATGAGATGGAGAAGGAAATGGCAAACTGCTCGAGTATCTTTGCCAAGAAAACCCCAAACAGGGTCATGAAGAGTCAGACACGACTGAAATGACTGAACAAACAACACACACATACACACACACACTTTCCCTTTGAATCCATCAGTCAGAAGAGCATTCTATGACTTCTTACCTATGCCAGGATCAATCAGGAGGGGGTGCTGCTGACTACATACAAATGGGAAATCCATCTCTCTATTTACCTCTCTTCCCCTCTTTAATAGGTCATGAAAACATTTTAAATGACAAGAGACATTTACCAGTCACATCTCAGTGTGTTACACAGTATCCTATATTTGGTTGCTTTATATTATACATCATGTCTCTCTACCAAAACTATGAGTTTGCTGAGGAGAGACAGAGAGAGAAAGAGGAAGAGAAAGGAAGAGGAAGGGGGAAAGAGACAGGGAAAGGAAGAGGGAGAGGGAGAAAGAGGAAAGGGGAAAGTGACAGGGAGAGGGAGAGGAAGGAAGAGGAAGGGGGAAAGAGACAGGGAGAGGAAGGAAGAGAAAGCGGGGGAGAGAGAGAAGGAAAGAGGGAAGGAGCGGGAAGGAGAGACAGAGAGAAAGAGAGAGACAGAACTAGAGGGAGGGAGGTAGGGAAGGAGAGAGCAGGTGGTAAGGGTCTTCTTCTTTGGGCTCATTCTTTAGATGCCCAGCACGATAAGGCACACCACCAATGTTCACCCAAAGACCAGATTCAGCACAACAAATAGTTGGGAAAAAGTCAGTACTAATGGTTAACAAGTGTTTATAATAATAGTACTTTAAGGTTTGCAAAGCACCTACCTACTTGTCTTATTTGATTCTCATAATAATCCTTTAAGGTAGTATGGCATTTAAAAAGTTCTGGAGACATAATTTCTGGGTATTTTAATAACTTTATTAGCAATGCTGCCATTCCAATAGAAGGAAGTGAGTGGCACTCTCAAATGCCAAAGTCAATGATGGAGTTGGGCTCAGGGCTTTATGTCCTGGAAGAGGGGTGTTCCTGAGGATGGCGATCAACTCTGATTGGTTAACAATTAATGAGAAGGGGACTTTACAAAGAGAAATGAGCTCATTCCCATGAAGGACAAAGAGTGACATCAAGTCCCACTGGGACAGACAGACTATCCCTAGCCCCAGACCACTCCCAGTCTTGGGCAGTCTAGAGAAAGAATCTATATCCTCCACCCAAGCCTGAGCTAGTTGGGTGGAGTAGCAATAACCAGAATGCGGAGTGTTAATCGTATCTTCCATCAGACTGATCCTAGACAAATGGGACAAGGAAATAGGGCAGGGGGGAAAAAAATAAAAAGACTTGGGTCTCCTCAGTTTTAATAACTGGCTATTAACAGGTGACACAATTATTTCTCAATAATAGTATAATAGATATTTCTCAATAATAGTATAATAGATGCTATTATTTTTGGCATTTTACAGATGAGAAAACTAAGGCAGAGAAAGGTTAAAAATGCTTTGGCCAGGGTCACACTTAGGAAATGTCTGAATCACGTTCTGAACACAGGTCTTCCTGACTGATTCCAGGTCTATTACTCTATCCACTGTACAACCTACATGTAACTTTTTCTCTTCTTTTTTCATGCCAAAGAATAGTATTACCTTTTAAACTCTCTGTACCAGCACATGATTTTACACAGATGCCATCCTTTGGAAGAAAGCCAAGGCATTATAATAAGAATTGGGAGAAACACAAACTCTTCTGCTTGGCACATCAGCCCTTCCCAGCCTGACTCCAGCCTACCTTTAAGCTTATTGCAGCTTATTCCGTTTCACACACCCAGTGTTCCAGCCAGCTGGGCCTGTTTGCTCTTACCTAAACTCAGAATCCCTCATCTCCTGCCTCCCACCTTTACAAACCTTTACAAACAATCTCCTATAACCCTCAAATGCCCCTTCTCACCTCTACCTCTTAGATGAAGGCTCATTTCACTTTCATTCAATTCCTGGAGCAGTTCAATAGTTAGGGAATAAGGAGAGTTGGGGGATGTAAGGAGGGTACCTATTTATAGAAATATTCCTAGGTAGACTATCCAGCTATTTTACTAATCAATGGTTTCACTGTTTTGTATAATCTCTCAAGTCATAGGTAGTTTGCCACATATATATGTATTATTTGGGAGTCCCATGTCAAATGTGGACAGACAGAATTGGATTTATAATGACCTCAGATGATTTTCTGAACTTGGTCAATTCCTACTTATCTACAAAGAAGCAGATTTCAGCTTATGGGCCAAAAGTGTACGTGAAGAAAATAGGTATAGAGTAGTGATGAGTACTAAAGCTGGAAGGGATACCTGAAGATATTATCTAGTCTGTTCCCTAATTATACAAGTGACAAAACTGAGGCTTTGAGAGATGCCACTCTGAGAACCTTCACATTGGATGATGTGAAGAGACTTGCATCTTGTTTCCCTGGCCTCAAGAACTCAAATTCTTCACTCTGTCTGCCTACGTCCCCTGTCATGGTCCCTCCTGAGAGCTGTCATCCCCATATTGCACCCCAATTGTAAAATGATCCTATCATTTCATCAAAACTTTCATTTCAACAAAGTGACTGATCAATAAAATGAACAGGTTGGAAGGGATGCCTTCTGAGGGTGCTTCCACCTTTGGAGCTTGGGTCCAACAACGCTATTATGGAGAAACTAATCTGTTAGGAACCTGAAGAATAAAAGCCTAATAGACCCAGCCCCCTCCTCCAGCTACCCGGTTAAGGATATTTGCATTTTAAAGAGAATTTAACACAGCTGAATCTGTAATTGCTGAGATTTTAGGTGAAGTTACCAATCATAGTAAAGCCTCCAGGTAGGATGAGGAAGAGATTTGGGGGGAGTATCATTCCTTTAATCTATACATACGGGCAAGACTGACTATCCAACTTATAAATATTTACAAACCTCTTTCACGACTAAAAATTATACAGTAAATATACAGTTTGTAACAACACCAGTGAAAGGGACTTTAATAGTTTATCTGGAAATCATTTAAATATTTTATACCTAGTGTGAGAATTAAATAACTGTCATTCTCCCTACTGCTCAAAAAAAGTTTAAAAATATATGTAGACAATTTCCATAATGTGAACTGAAACACAGGTTACCATCTAAGGAAATGTGACTAACTGGGACATCTTTAGACTGTGAACAGATAAGTGTGGAAACCATATGCAAATAACTGGTGTGAAGAAGAACATGCTTGATTTATTCTAAATAAATTCTCTTAGAATAGGGAATGAGTGGAAATCCATTCTATAAGCTCAAATAAGATCACAGATTTAAGGTAGGAAAAGGTTATACAGCTTGGAAGACTCTGTAGGGGTCATCTAGTTCAAACTACTTTGCAGGTGAGGAAACTGAGGCACAGAAAGGTTAAGTAATATGTCCAAGGTCCCACAGGTAGAAAGGGGCAAAACCAAGATTGAACCCCAGTCATCTGACTGCAGGCCTGTTACTCTTTCTACTAGTCCCCCGCCACTACCTCACATCAGGGCCATGATTTTCAGAAAAGGAGCATCAGTGGGGTTTCTGAGACATGGAGAGCTTGAGGTAGCTAGGAAGTGTCTGAAGCCATATTTGAACTCAGGTCTTCTTAAGTCCAGGCCAGGAACCGTATTTACTGCACCACCTAGCTGTCCTGTACAAGATGATTTGGCTTTCTAGGTGGCTCAGTGTCCTGAATTTCAATCCTGGGCAAACCCCTTACCTTCTCATACAGACAAATCCTGTTCCACAGATTGAGACTGTCATGCTAACTCCAGCCTGTGGTCTCATAAATGTGAGTCAGTAATGTGAAGGACACAGATGAATTAACACAAACTTCATACTTTTACTAGGGTTTGGAAAGCACCTAAAAGGCCATCATCTCACTGATGGTGGGCCGACTTTCATGAGAACAGGCCAATACATATGTGTTACCACATGGTGACTTTATCAATTCCAAGAAAATCTTCAGCCATGATTCATATGGAGGAATCAAGGAAAAACCCTTGCAAATCAATCATGAGTACTTGTAACTAGCAAGGCTCTGTGGACTGTGAATGGAAGTAGAAGGAAGAAGGGATGGCAGAGGGCCTTACTGCATAATAATCAGGTTCCATTCCGTTAAGACTGATGGTCTTTGGCACTGATTCAGTTCGATTTATTAAATACCTGGATTGCCAATCAATCAATCATCAAGCACCGTTGAAGCACCTACTATGTGCCAAATGCTGCACTAGGAGCAAAGACAAAAAAATATTCTCTGTCCTTAAGGAGTTTTTATTCTATAATGAGAAATAATATGGGTGTATATATACATGTACACAATATACACATATATACATATAGAACAAATATACATACATGTGTATATGTATGTGTATGTGTATTATCTCTTTGTCTCTGTCTGTCTCTCTCTCGGGGTGTATCAAAAGTCTTAGTGCTATTTTAAGGTATTAAAGCCTAAAACTCAACTAAGATTTTTTGGACATAAAAAAAAATTGAGGGCAGGGGAAAAGAAATGGCGCTAGCAGTTGTTCTAGATCTTTGGTAGACAGAAACAAAAAGAATCTCACAAATTAGGGAGCTGATGAACAATTGGTCAAAACTAAGGCAGGGTGATCTGGAGTCTCCCCAAAGTCACAAAAATTTAGAGAATGCTGATAGCAAGTAGGGTTAAATGACTTAAGGTCACACAGGGTCTAAGTGGATCTGAACCAGGTCATCCCTCCAAACTCAATGCTCTATCCACTGTGTCACCCAGCTACCCTGGAAGTAAGCTTTTTTGAAAGGCCTTGAAGGATGAGTAAAATTTAACTAGGTGAAGGAAACAAATGAAGAGTTCAATCTGGGGGTCAGAGAAATCTGAATTTGTCTCTCCTGATATCTCCCTCCACCCCCACCAATAATGGCAAAGGATTTCCTAAATGACACTGAGGCCTGTCTATCCTGTATTCGCCCTGATTTCTCTCACACAGAGAATTCACAAAGCTTATTTTTATTTCTTTCTTCCTCTCCATTTCTCCTCTCAATGGGAGTGGTACAAGTTTGGGGCCTGCTAGTTTTTTTAGGATGCCAAGCTTTTCACACACTGCTTATTTCTAACTCTTTACACAGTTCTTTTTTTTTTCTCCTAAGGTGAAATCTGTAGAGTGAGAAAAAAGAGCATGGGAAAATGTGCAGCTTAGTGGGTGAGTGAACACATTTCCTGCTGCCTGGAGAGTCAGCTGACTTTTGTGACTGGTCCTTCTGAGACCCTCCTGGGCATCCCTTTTGAACCAACACACATGAGACTACCGTGGATCTCTAAGGTGTTGTCACTGGTGAAATGAAAGAGGAAGTCCCTCAGCGTTGTCATGGGACTAACAGGGGTGAGAAGTCATTGGGTTGGTGTGATAGTGAATGACATTTAATAACTGACATGAACTCATAGCCTGGAGACATAGCACAATACAGTGGAAAAGTGCATGCGAATTCTAATCAGAGGACCTGAGTTCAAATCCAATTGTACTACTTACTATCAGTTTCCTCATCTATAAAATGGGTCCCTTCCAGCTCTATCTCCATGAAAACTCCACTCTGTGGATTTTAATATCACCAAATTCCCTCAATGGGATTACCTCCCAGTTAGAGGTAAGACACAGGCCAGTGATTAGAAAACACAAAATGGAAGTAAAGTGATGCTACTACTCAGATAATTTTTTAAAGAAGATTTCTTTTCTACATTTCTCCTTGGGAAAATATAAAAATTAAGAACTGACTGAGTTTGCTGATGTGAGACAAACATACTGATAATTGGTTTTTTGTTTGTTTGTTTGTTTTTAAGCCATCTAATCAACAACCAGTATTTCAAATGATCATATACTCTTTCCCCAGAAGCCCCTAACCCCATCCTCTAACCTGGGCTCTTCTCCAGTCATACCTCCTCTCCTTTCATCAAGAAGCCCTTCCCAATACCTCTTAATTCTACTGACTTCCTCCTGTTTATTACTTCCTATTTATCTGGTTCGAAGCTTTCTTTATGTACAAACAGTTGTTTGCATGTTGTCTCTCCTATTATGGCGAGTTCCTGAAAGACAGGGACTGTCTCTTGCCCATCTCTGTACCCCAGAGCTCAGCACAATGTCTGGCACATAACAGACAATTAAAAAATGTTTACTGATTGGTTGATTGATATCTCCAGTTAATTTATCTCAGAGCACCCTAAGTCTAATAGGGTCAGTCTGCTTTGACACACCCTACATTTGGAGGCCCAGAAAGAAAGAAGGCAGAGTCAGGGGCTACTCACCTTCTCACCTAACTTTTCCCTAATTTTCATTAAGCAATCTTAGAACTGGTTTGAGGGAGAATGAAATAAATTCCTATTTGGGTTACTGCCCTACAGAATGATCCATGGTGGGTGGGCCAGAAACCATTCTGCGGCAGACCCTTGACAAAACACCTCCCTGCTCCCCACTTGTGGCTGATCATTTTATTCTTATAGGTTCCCCTTGTCTCTCCCCATTCCTTACTCCCAAAACACTCCATCTTCTCAGGGTCTTCTCTCTTTATTGAAGACTTGGCAAATCCCTAGTTAAAAGGTATGCTGATCACTTAGTCTTCCCCCTTTTCTTTCTAATGAGGCCTTTTCTGGATATCTATTTACCTTAAAAGATTGCAGCAGAATTAATAAAGCTAAATCCACTAATAGAATGGTTATCTGGTTTCAGGCTGCAAGTTATTACTGATTTGACTCCTGAAAGACCACCTTAGCCATAGCCTAGGGCCTAGGTGCCCTTGTTAGGTCTCCTTGTTAAGATGTATGTGGAGCCAACTTGACCTTGGGATGGAAAAGCCAGTGTGCAATATGACTTCCTCACCAATAGACTATGGTTTTGTGTCTCTATCCTCAGAATTAGCTGAGTGCCTAGCACTCAAGTCATTTAATAAATATTTTTTGTGTGGATCACAGTTTGAGATCTTTGCAAAGGTTCTCCTTGACCCAGATTTCATCACCCCTAATATAATCTAACATATTAGAGAGTCTTTCCTTTAGGTTAAGGTGTTGAAAGGAGGAACAGTAATACTTTGTTGTAAATTAGTGCATTAGAGTCTTTCAAGAAAGTAACTGAAAGTAATGGGGGAAAGCACTGGACCAGTAGGTCAAAAGTCCTGGGATTTAATCTGGGTCTGCCACTAAGTAGACACATAACCTTTGACAAGTCACTTAAATTCTCTAGGATACAGCTTCCCCATCTTGAAAAATAAATAGGGTTAGAACAAATGAAATTACTTTCAGCAAATATTTATTGAATATTTATTATAGGGATGACAGATTTGAGATAGATGGGACCATATGGATCATTAACTGTAACCTCTTTAGAGAAGCAAGACTTGAATCAAGACCCTAAAAATCATACCTGACATGCTTACTGGATTGATGACCATGGATGAATGTGGCAAACTCAGAGCCAGAGTTACCCATAATATGGAGGTAATTACACTTGTAATCCTATGAAGGGCTGCTGTAAGGCTCAAATGCTAGATGTTGTTATTTATTACTGTAAGGTACTGAACAAGGTATGGCAGATGTGGGGGAGATATAAAGATGATCAAGATGTAGTCCCTAAAAGAATAACCAACCACTAAAATAGAAGTTAATGTAACAAAATTTATGTTAATGTAAAATGTAACAAAATTTAAAAGACCAAGCATGACTCAAATAAAGAGCTATAAGAAGACATCCCCAACCCAGCCCTTCCTGGTGGTCCACAGGTTCAACACATTACTCATTTTCTGATTTCTCAATGTATTGATCAGTTGTGCTGATTTTTTAAAAAATTCTATTTGTCATATAGAACGGCTGTCTGGAGCAGTGGGAGGAGAGTGGGGAGGAATACTGAGGAGAAATATGATGAAAAAAACAGAAGACATCAATAAAACTTATTTAGAAAAAAAAATACAGTCTCTGACTCAGGGGGATTGTAGTATGGGGGAACAGTGGTGGGAAAGAGAAGGGGTTTCTAAGATAAACATGCAGAAAAATAAGAAGTCGGAATGCAATGAAGCCATAGGGGAGATACATGCTCTAGAGATTCTGGGAAAGAAGGTAGGAATCAGAGTTCATAAACGGGGTTCAGGAGATGTTTCATCTGGGCCTTGAAAAATTGGTAAGATTTTAACTAATGAATATTTCCTAAGTGTCCACTATTTACAAGAAACAGAGCTAGGAAATTAATTTGACAATGATATAGAGGATGAAATGATGGCTGAGAAACTAGGACCAGGGCAACCCCTCAGTAGTTTATTCCAATAGTCCAGTTAAGAAGTAATGAGAGTCAAAGAGTGGGAATGCAAAGTGGGAATAGTGAATTCATGGTTGGCTCTGAAAATCTGTGTTTCCATGACAGTTGGCTAAGAGAAGATTTTCTAGCTGGGAGGGAAATGAGATCTATCTATAACCTGGGGCTGCTACCCAAGGAGGTCAGTCCATGAAGAATGAAAAGCAGAAATGGGAAGCAGGAGATCACTTAAAGACAAACTGCACAATTTAACCAAATGCTAGTCTCCTGTATGTGCCTTTTGGTAGAGTGTAAATTTAAGGGCTTGGTTGCCTTCATCCTTATCGGAATACAACACTTTTCTCCCATTGACTGGCACTCACAGATTCCAGGCACAAGACCTAGACGCCAGCACAGTTTTGGTTGCTGAGGCAGCCCATCCCCAACCCCTGTGTGAGCTTGTGAGTCAGTCTGTCTGTCTGGAGGGTCAAGGGCTCCTTCAGCAGCTGACTGGGGTAATGGGAATTGCTTGGAAATGAACAAATCAGGTGTGAAGAACCTGAACGCATCTGGTACAGCCGAACTTCCTCGGCCTTGGGAGCATGCATATGGCGTGCTGGGAATGGGGCCTGGCTCAATAAGGACGCAATTACCAATTCATTCTGCTTCTCTCTGCCAATCGCCTTTCTCCTGTTGTTGTTTTTCCTATCCTGGAGTATTTACACATACTCCTGATGCATAAATCAGGTCAAACGGGATACACTTCAATATTTTCCCATCTGTCAAGCCCAATTAAGTCAATTCTAAGAGAATGACATTTTCCAATTTAAAGGGAGCCCAAATTAGCAACCTCTTTGGGGCCTAAGAGATCACAAGACCCCAATCACCACTCAGAAAGCCTGGCCACACTAGAAATGGTGTCCAGTAAGTGCAAGACCAATATGTAAGCCAAACTCTTCTCCAGACTCTAAAAAAGCCAGGCTCCCCAGGAACCCCCATGGAAGTAACTGGCCTAAGTTCTCCTCTTCTGCAGGATTAGGGGGAAACCCTAACTCCTACATTTGGATTTTTCCAGACACAGCATTTGTGTGAAGCAAAATAAAACTAGCTTAAACTTTTGCAAACCAGAAACTTTGGTTAGCTAGATTCCCAACCCCCTGCACTGACTGACAGAATAACCAAATTTCAGTGCTGGAAGGACCCTCAGAGGGCATCCACTCCAATCCCTACCCAACAGGAACTCCCCCTACAATATCCAGCCTCCACTTGAAAATCTCCAGTGATAAGGGAACTTGGGGAAATCTCTGTGTTAACCACCTCCCTCTAGTTTCAGCTTCCTTCCTTTATACCACTACAACAGAGGGTTTTAAAAAAAAAAAAAAAAGGAAGAAAAATGAAGGGAGAGAGGAAGGAAAGAAGGAAGGAAGGAAGGAAGGAAGGTATACAGGGAGGAAGGGAGGAAGGAAGAGAGGGAGGAAGGAATGGAGGAAGAACTATAAAAAGTAACAATAACAAAAGCATTGAGATGAGTAAACTAATATAATTGAATATGTACTAGATTTGAAGTGAGAAGATCCGGCTTCAAATTCCAGCTCTCCCCTCCTCAGACAAATCACTTTGGGTTAGTTACTTTCATCTTTAATATGAAGTTTTGGGGCAAGATTATTGATCCTAGCTCTAATGAATTCAACTTCAGTCAATCAAATATTTTAGGGAGAAAGACAAATTCTAAGGAAAGGGCTGAGACAAAATTAAATCAATTATTACCTTTCAAGGTACGTCCTGAGCTCAGCAAACATAAATGAACACTTCTGTTGACCAGAATTTGACTAATCAAGATGTTTAACTGGATTTTGTCTCCTCTCATAATAAAATTATCATTATATTTGTACTCACTTTAAACTTTTTATGAAGTATTTGTCTAGGAACAGCCTGGAGAGCTAGGTAGTGCAGGTATTAACCCCATTTTATAGATGAGAAAACCAAGGGTGAGATATCAAGTGATTTATACATGGCCATCAAGTGAATAAAGATGGGAATCGTAGGAGTCAAACCCAGAGATGCAAATGGCCTGTGAGATATGGGGAAGAAGCAATCCCTTCTACCTGACAAGATACAAGATACCACAGAGGAGATCAAAAGTAAAGCCCTACAAAAACACAATAACCACAAAACCATACAAAGTCAATATTACAAAACTGCAAAGAACAAGCAAGGTCTAAAAGAAGAAATAGGAGAAGATACCCTCCCTCCACCCTGACTCCCCCAATCCCTGCTTCTTTGCAGAGGTAAGAAGTCCATAGGAATGGGACACTTTCAGACTTTCTTGATGTACTGATTACTTTTGCTGATTATTTTCCTTTTCTTTATTTTCTTTTTTTCCTTTAAAAATATTTTTCTCATATATGGATAGCTCTCTGGAAGGAGAGAAGAAAAAATATTTTTAAAAAACTTTATTAAAAAAAGAAAAGGATTTCAAAAGATAGAAAGGAGTAGTAGGATGAGACCAGAGAACAATGAGTAATCCAAACTAACCTGTCAAACAAGACCACAGAACTATGCATCAGGAAAGGACAAGGGGGCATGGTAGATATGGCCTAGTATTGTTCTTGGAGTCAGGAAGGTGGAATCCTACTTCAGACCCTCATTAACTGTATGATCCCAGGGAAGGTACTTAGCCCTTCTTCGTCTCAGTTTCCTCAGCAGCAAAATGGAGATGATAACACCTTCCTCCTAGAGTTGACATAAAGATGAAATGGGATCACAGGAACACAGATTCAGAGATGAAAGTGACCTCGATATGTAAATGCATTTTGCAAATCTTTAGATCACTAGATAAACGTGAACTATCTTTATTATTAGTCCCACCCTCCCCCTTTGTGGATGAAAACTGGGGCATATATGTAAGGAAAAAGCTGCTGCTATATAAATGGAAACATGTGGGCTGTAAACAGAAGACAGCTGGGGGACACACCATGATGGACGGGAGGCAACAGCTGGCTGGGATGAAGGAAAGGTACATGGACGTGGTGATGCTGAGCTACATACGGATCTACATAGAGAGACGGAGCAGAAGTGAGAGAAATGGAGGGAAGGAGGGAGAGAGAAAGAGATAGCATAGAATGTTTCTGAGCTACTCTTTGCTCCAAAGCTTCCCAGGTCTACCACTAACTCTAACAGGGTGGAGCCAAGAAAAAAATAGCCATAGTATTTGTGCAGGAAGGCACCTTGTAGGCAGGGTCTACCTTTCGACTTCATGGCTTGTTTTCTCTCCTAGCCAAGCTGCTAGGTTGTTATACCTAATTACTTGTCCTATCCTCATTAGTCTATGTACCTGGAGGGACCAAACATTGTAGGAGTCAGGTGAGAAAGAGGAAGACAACAGAATCAAGGAAGCATTTCACTGGTTAAAGAACTTAAGTGGAGAAAAGAGGGAGAATTTACATCCTGTGGAGCCAGTGTAACCTCAAGAAAAATCTCTGAACATGTCAGCAGTGTACATACACATGTATGGATACATATATGAAAGTGCATATATGTACATGTATTTGTATATGTGTGTGATATCAAGTCAATCAGTCTTGACTAAGCACCTGTCCTGTGTCCAGCCCTAGGAGTTGGGACAATTATGAGTTCTGTGACCTTAGAGAAATTATTTAACTTCTCTGGGCCTCAGTTTCCCCATCCATAAAATGAAGGAGTTGGATTAGAGGAGGTCTATGATCCCTTTCAACTCTAAATGTTATAACAGTAATTACTTAGTGCTAGGCATTTTGCTTGAAGATTTTTGGAGGAGGAGGGCCTGCCCTTCATCCCAGAGCACAATGTCCACAAAGACCGTAAATGGCGTTTCTGGAGATTTGAGGCCCAGAATTGAATAAGAGCTATGCTGCCTTTGGGAAACTACACTGGACTTTTACTTCCTATCTCTACAAATTATTTATGAAAACAATCCATACATAAATATTTTGTGGTAAAGATACAGGAAGGGAACAGGCAAGTTCTTGAAAATTGCATTCTATAGCAGATCATTTCTTCACACTCACGTAACTGATCATAAAGTGTAGAGGATACAATATTGTTCATTATCTAAAAATGGCATTTGATTTGGTGGAGATAAAGGCCACACTTAAAGGCTCTCTTCCAACAAGGTTACCCAGATGTATGTCAAAATCATACCTTATTCCTTGAGGGAAATGACAGAAACTTTCTGCTGATCATTAATAACAAGTGAGGCATAAAAGTGGGGGATGTATGCTGGCCAAGAATGTTTACTGCCATCATGGAGGACATCCATGGCATGGTGCAAAAATAAGAGGGATATGCTGAGGTGTTCCAGATGATTCAATCAAGCATGACAACACTGCTTAGCCTCCTCAATTAGATCTGTCACCACTCAAAAGATGGAGCCAACTTATCAACTGAAGCAAAGCAAGTGGGTCAAGGACACAGGTATTTTTATATGGACATTTATAAACGTACATACAATACTGTCAAAGGATGTGTGTACATACATACACACATATACAATGTGCATAGAAAGAGTGTGTGGACAATGAGATGAGTCCAGAACTGAACCAAAGAAGGGTTGTAAGCAGGATGGTCTTTGGAGAAAACAAGTAGCATCGTTAATAATCCTGAGCTCCCTGAAACCAAGCGACAGCATTTTAACTGCAGCGTTATTTTGACAATACTGTGTGACTGAGTTATAAAACATCATAGTCCCAGAAGGACTGAAGTCAAGGGTACTACACACTGTAGGTGTGATTAAACTCAAACATATTTCCAACCAAGAACTGTCCAAGAGAGATGATGTAAATGATGCCCAATCAAGAAAGGTTAGAGGGGAAAAGAAGGAGGGTCAGTCATATGGTGAAAGTGAGGGGTAAATCATGGATAGTATGCCTCACTATCAAGAGAGCTAGACAGAGGTCTCCAGTACAATGAGGAGAGCTCCTGCAGAGGATTTAAAGAAGGTGTAAAGGAATGGTTGAGTGGTCATGGTTGAATTACAATCCACATTTTTGGATGGGAAACCCACATGGATGAGACCACAAATCCATCTAATTATCAAAAGCCTTGTAAACAATGTTGAGAAGGCAAACACTCATGGCAGGAACCTGGGCTGAACCACATTCTGGGGTTGAGACCAGACTGAAAACATTCTCCTGTGGATCAGGGGACCAGGACCTTGCTAGCTATTAGGCAGACTGCCCTGCTCCATCCTTAATGTCCCTCTCCCCAGCTTTTCCAGCCTTCCAAGGCTGTGAGAGCTCAGCACATGTGGCTGTCAGTGCAGAGCTCTGGGGTATGACTCCCCTGTTCTGATCCCCCATCCCCACTCCCAGGGGTACACACAATGTTACTTCCCATAGTTGACTCACTTTTCAGGTTTTGGAAACTATGTGCTCTTAAAACACCATCTGCTTCTTATAAGCTCCAAATTAATTTTCTCCCTTCCGGAGGTAAATGGAACAAGTAGCCTGTAGTATATCTGCATATGCATGTATGCACACACATAACACATATGTGTACTAATAAACACACACTACAGAAAAGAAAAATACAGGCATTAACTAAGATGCTAAAGACTATAGCAGTTCAAGAAAACCTTATTTTCTTATTCCCCTAAGATTGACACCTTTTATTGTGAATTAGACAGGCAGTGTGGCATCACAGAAAACTCTCAAAATCAGAGATCTGGGTTTAGATCTTGACTCTGCCTGTGTGACCCTGGGAAGTTTTCAAGCAGGATCACTTGCCAAGGTTGTGGCAGAGGACATTCTTAGCCAAATATGCATCGGGTGAGGCGGCCTCTGAGATCCTTCTCTTCCAAGCTCCCAGACTCTGAAGAAGGCTACAGCAACCATCCAGGTAGATGGCAATGAGATAATAAAAGAATGGCATGGCAATGGGAAAAAAAGGATCAGATGGGAAATGTGTCGTGTAGAAGGAGCCAATGAGATTTGGTAACTGACTGGACGAGAGAGGTGAAAAGGAAGAGGTCAAAGATGATTCCAAGATGTAAAACATGGAGAAGGAGTGAATGGTCCCCAAAGCTGTGAAGGCAGGCACAATTTTGCTGGGAAACTGCGCTGATCCACCTAAAACATCTCCTACTGTGCTGTTGATCTCATCCTGGTCCGGGCCCAGGTGCTCCGTTCCCCAGGCCAGTGATCATCTCCAGCCCCTATGACACTATCACTGTTTGAATGATTTTCCTTTTTTTTTTTTTTTTTTAAGAATGGAAGGGATTCAAGCTTCATACACTATGGAAACTGGAGGGTCACCCCATCTTGATGCAATTATATCCATGTGTTCTTTCTCCACACTCTCACCAATGTTCTGGAGAGAGACAGAGACTGGGACAGCCACAGAGAAACAAAGACAGAGGGACGCATAAAGTACTGTGGGTCTGGAGCTTGAAAGGAGGATGAATTATGGCCCATACTACATTCCATACTCCCAAGCTCATGATCTTCCATCCAAACGAGAGTTCCATGGCTTTCAAGTCTCCTGAGTTCATGGGTTTCACAAACCCCTTTGCCATTGAAAGACTTCTCTCTCACAGGTCACTTGGTAAGGCCTTGGCTCAGCTCCCTTCCAGAACCCAGGGCACTCCCCTGGGTGAAGGAATTCTATCCCGCCTCCTCACTCCTCCACCCCCAACACACTGACACCCAAAAGTCAGCTCACACTGAAAGAGTGAACGGAATTAGCACTATGGCCACAGACTTTAGAGGAAGGAATTTGTCCCTTTTCTTGGTTTCTCCCGTTGTCAGGCCCAACCATCCTCTTGGAGCCTGGCTATACCTTCTATATTCTAATTACTATCCCCAGGGGTAGGAAAACCCCTGAAGAAAGAAGTCAGATCGTGTAGACATGCAAGGAGTTTTGTTTTCATGGCACCAATGAGAGTACCAAATTGTGCACCATCAGTTTTGCAAGGATACCAAAGACTGGGGGGCGCATCTTGGCCCCTAGGTCACCCTCTAGAGAGCTTCTCCACACGAAGCAAGGAGTGCCATCACTAAATATCTAGGCATCCAAGCCGCCCAAGTGAGCAGCTCTGGCTGGCTTGTCACACCCCCACACACTCAGGAATCCTGAAGGCTACTGGATACACTCTGCGGTGAAGACAAGAATGTTTATACAGGTTTTTGTCGTTATCCGTGTTTTCAAACATGCGTGGTGACTGTGGAGGCCAAGGAAGAGGAGAAAACATTATTTAGGAGATGGAAAACAGGCCTGCACCTCCCCCACTAGAAACCTGCCATTGCTTCCTCTGCCAAGCCACATAAGTGGTTGGACCTCCGCCCCAAATGGCTGATTTCATATACTTCAAGGCCTCCCTGAGATCCCTGAACTCCAAAGAAAGATGAAATTGGTGAAAAGGTGTGGATGTAAGAGAGAGCTGAAGGGCAGAGCTCCCACAATGGGACCCTATCATCTCGCAGCAACGTCTTCTAATATCTTCCTAAGCAAACATCTGCCATGGTGATGAGGGCTCTGGGTTGCTTTATTCCCTTCTGTTACAGCTTCCTGTAGGGTACTGATCTCTTAAATGTTAACTTATGGCTCAGATAAAAGGAAACTTCACCATGTGGCAGAGGCATAGAGCAGCAAGATTCTCCCTCCTCCAGTCACAGGAGATCCAAAATTAAAAAGAAAACTCCAGGCCAAGTCCCCTATTGATCATAAAGATGTACAATGAACACTTAGGATTCTTCTTTTTATACCTATGATTTCATCTGTGTAGGGAACCCCAGGAGTGGAAATTCACTCCACCAATGCAGACTGGTGACTCACCTGTAACTTATGGGCTTGGAGAAAGATGTCAGGGCACTGAAAAATTAAGCAACTTGCCCATGGTCATAGAGCTAGGTGTTAAAGAACCCTGGTCTTTCTGTCTTCAGGTAATTTTTCGGTAAAAATTAAAACGTATCCTATGGATATTGGGGATAACATTAATTTCCAGTGTGACAAATCAAGATATTTGTCCTGTCAATCAATTCATGGCAAGGAAGAATGTCATGGGATTCCAACAATTTTATCTTTGTTCAGGAGCAGGGAGCTTTTTTGTCTCCTGGACCTCTTTAGAAGTCTGGGGAAGCCTCTGCACCCCTTCTCAGAATAATGGCTTTAAATAAACAAAATATAATATGTAGAATGACAAAGGAAAGCAATTATATTATAATATATTTATTAGCACATGTGTATAAATAAGCATGTGTATATATACATATGTGTATGTGTATATATATATGCATATATAAGTACAGATATATATATATACATATATATATATACATGTGTAGGTGTGGATACCTTTTTTTTAAGCCACATGCCCTAGGGCAAGGCTAAAAATTGTTCTGAAAGGAGTCTACTCAGCTTTCCATTCCCAGGAACAAGGACTAACAAATATTTTAGTGTCACCGGCAAGACACCCCAAGAGTACTAACTACTTCCTTACTGCAATGCAGAGGATGATAGGAAAATTACCATTCAAGCTGGCTAAGCTCCTGATTCTGCATTTATATATTCCAAGTCAGTCTGGGACTTGGAGAATAGGAAAGTAGAACCTATAAAGCTGAATCCCTAAATCACAGACTTTCTGGGAATAGCTATAACACAACGCTATATAATTCACTGTTGGAGAGGGAGGAGGGTGTGTGGGTAAAAGAAGATGGGGATAGATTCTCTAGCACTTCTCCTAGACTAAAATTAAATACTGCTATCCCCAGTTCACAAACAAAGAAAGGGGAGCCCTGAAAATTCTGCCTTGGATCACAGTCTGTACCAGTCATGTTTCTCTACTGTCTTATTTCTCAATCTTTGCAGGACCCAGGTCAGTTCACAGGAATTGGTATGGAGGGTTTTCACAAAGGGTTACCACTATACCAGTGTAGGAAGCATCCTATTGTTAGTAATGACAATAATTCATATTTTTATAGCTCCTTGAGGTTCCATAACACTAGTCTCACAACTCCATGAAGTCATTAGAGCAATTTTCATTCTTCAGCTCAGAAAAACAAAACAACTTAACATTTACAACCCATAGATACCAAAAGCCAAGACTTGAAGCCAGTTTGCTAAATCCAAGCCCAGTACTTGTCATTTCACTGATGAAATACTTCACATTCCCAGAGAGTTTGGACTAGTCCTCAAAAAAATTCCCAATTCATTAGTATTAACTGAGCAGCTCTGAATAAAGCTGCATACTGCTTTTTAAAAGATGGGTCAAACAATTAGAGAATGAGAAAACTGAACCTTAGAGGCACCGTGTCTTGCCCAAGTTGTATATCTACTTAGTAAACCATCAATGAGCATTCACTGAAGGACCACTGTGTGTCTAGGCTTGGAGTCTAAGCCAGATTCAAGGAGAAGAGAGGATACAGGCCTTGACTGTCCCTAATGAGCTGTGTCTCCCTGGGTGACCCAGACTAACACAAAAGAAACAGAGGATGACACAAAAGTGTAGATGTTTCCGATTTTCATCAATTCATCAGGAGAAAAGAACTATGTGGGCTGAACTATTCACAAATGAATTCATGGCTGAGGTGGGCATGGTCACTGCCTAAGTGAGGGAAGAGAAAGATGGGAAAAGAACACCTTCAGGAATATTTACCCAAGATGCAGCTGACCATACTCTCCTCATTTTTAGATTTCAGATCAAAGCTTTGTCAAAATGCTTTTTGGAATGTTGTATGTGGAATCACAAGCCTTGGCCTTAAATCTTAGATGCTGACAGGCAGGACCACCTTGGGCAAGTCACTCAAAAACTGATCAGCAAGCAAAAAGGAGCAGGCATTTGTCAAGAGGAATTTGGAATGTGTCAGGACTCGTGGTGGTTCTAATAATAATAATTTTAACAATAGCCAGAGTTTATTGAGCACTCCTAGGTGCCAGGCACTGTGCTAAACCTTTTACAAATATTACCTTATCTGATCCCCTCAACAACCCCGGGAGAGAAGTGCCATGATCATCCCCACTGCAGCAGGCAGAATGCAAGGGACTTGCCCAGAGTCTCCCAGCTAGTAATAAGACAGCAATCTCAGGCTTCCTGACCCTAAGCCTATGTTCCATCCTCTGAGCCTAAGCCCTAGGTTTTGATACAAAGAAAGGAAAAAATACAAAACAAAAACAAAAAACCAGTCCATGTTCTCAAGGAACTTACATACTAATGGGGGTGATGACAGCATGCATATAAATAGACGCATTCAAGGTACAAATTAAATAAAAGGGAGGTGACCTTAAAAGGGAAGGCTGAAGTAAGGGGAGGGAGGGGGCAGGAAAGGCTTCCTGTGGAAGGTAGGATTTAAGTTCATTCTAGAAGGAAGTCAGGGAAATGAAAGAGGGGGAAATGAAGAGGCATTGAGGTGGGGGGGGGGGGCAGTCAATGCCAGAGTACTAAGATGGCAGATGTTGTGAGAGGGATAGTAAATAGGCCATTATCATGGGACGCTAGGGTGCATGAGGGCACCTTAAAATAGGGGCAGCCACGTGGCTGGATAGAGTGCTGAGTCTGGAGTCAGGAAGACTCCTCTTTTTATGACACTCCCTAGCTGTGTGACCCAGGGTAAGTCATGTCACCCTGTTTGTCTCAGTTTCCTCATCTGTAAAATGAGCTGAAGAAGGGAACGGCAAACCACCGCATTAAGTTTGCTAAGAAAATCCCAAATGGGGTCATGAAGAATCAGACATGACTGAAACTACTGAACACACTTTAAGAACGGAAACGTAGGAAAAGGCCAAGTTGGAGAGAGAGGCTTAAACGCAACAGGATAGTCTCTTTGATTCTGAAAATAACAGGGAACCACTTGACTTTACTGAGCAAAGGAAAGGACATAGTTAGATCTACTTCAAGGTACACGATAACTTTATTATATATTTAAAAGGAATAGCAAATTGTACCTAATACATTTGCTATTTCATGTGCAATTATCTTTTTTTAATTCTACCATGTTACAGGAATGCTTTTGTTTCATAAATTAAAAATAAAATAACTTTTTTTTAAAAAAACCAAGGAGTAGTCACAGGGATAGGAGTGTCAAAAGATTGTCATTTCTACTTTCTCACCATCTCCATTTTTGTTAAGGCCACCATCACCTCTTCCCTTGACAAGCTTTTTAATTCCTCTCCCTGCCTCACTTCTCCCCACTCTAATCTATTCTCTATACAGTTGCCACTATGATCCTCAGTTTCCTAAAGGTGGAAATTTCCATTTTACAAGGCTATTGTGAGTGAAGTGCTTTGTAAACCATACAGAATGATATAAACATTAATATTATTATGTGATCTTTACCCATCCACTACAAAAAGAGACCTTCCCAGAAAGTGTACTTTAGAGGCTATGTGATTTCACATCAGATCACACAAGTCTTACTAGAGATGAATTGGTTTAAGCATTAAGTGGTTTGCCCAGAGTCACACAGCCCAGTGTCAGAGGCTGGATTTGAACTTCAATTTCCATGCCTCCAGGTCCAGCGTTGTAGCCACTGTACAACACTATCTGCTTACTGAGAAAGTGATTCCAGTTCCATATCCAGACAGCCAGTGGGTCATTTTCCGATGATATACAAGGGATAACGGTTGTTTATCAGTGTCTCACAGGGATGGAAATTGGACAGGAGCATTCCATTCTGAGCATTTGCTCTGAGGCAGGTCTGGTTCACACTAGGCACTAAATAAAGGCTGGAAAGAGGAGCAATTGTAGCTGGACGAAAGGCTTGCCTTTCTTTGGCCTTCTCTCTTATCACAAATGCAGCCTGGAGAACCCAAGGGAAAAACTATCAGCTCAAAGCCAGGCTGTTGCTAAAGAGCTGCAAAAAGCTCACCTCTTCAGGGACCCAGAGATAAAATGGTAGGGTTGGATGAAAGCCCAGAAGAGAAGACCTACAGTGGAAAACCAGTCACTAAAGACATCCAATTGTTGGAGGCCATCCAACATTGGCACCCCCTTTTTTCCTTCCCCGTTCTTGTTCTTCCTTTCAGGGTAACTAATCATTTTCCATTACTGAGTACAGTATACACAGGAGAGGCTCAAAAAATATTTGTTGAATGAATGAATTCAATTATTTTGTTCTCCCTGTCATCTCCAAACCTGTATGTGCACGTAGCTTAGGTCAGAGTTCATTTGCAGGACTTGGTTTTCAGCGCATTTCCTATGGGCTTTTGCCAGTAAAGCATTCCAGGCCTCTAGAGTTCTTTACATCAACTCAAAAAATTGAATTCTTTTTTAATTTTTCAAAGAAAACAATATGAGAGAAAAATGTCAGATGTGGCTCATTGATTTCATCTGACATCCTTTAGAACCCAGCTGCCCTATGAAGACCCCGGTGAAGTGTTTCTCAACTTAAATCATACTGTGGATTAGAAATGCTTTACCCTAGACTACTGTAAAGTCAGAAGCCAGCAGTTCTCAGAGGATCAGGGGCAAAGACGTGGGGCTCAGGACAAGCAGAGGGTCATGGGTAAGAGAAGTAAGAATGCAGGGATAAAGCAAAACAGAATACGTGTTTTATTCCATAAAGTAAACATTTTTATAAATTAGGTTAAAAAAAGAAATTGTCAGGTTTGGTTTTTTGTAAGGGTAAGTAAGCTTATGAGGTTTTAAGTGAGGATTTTTGGAAGTAAAAGTTTTGTGAGTGGGGAAAATTGTCTACCAGCCATCCTAAGTATCGGCAAACATAGATACGGAGGTCTGAGAGGGGACAAAGGGATGATATTTGTATAACACTTTAAGTTTTCCAATCTTATCTCATTTGAGCCTCACAATCCCAGTGGGTTAGGTACTATAGGTGTTACCACCCCCATTTTTGAGATAAGGAAAGGGAGGCTCAGAGAGGAGACTAGTCTAGCACTCAAGACAAATAGGGCTCATGATCATTCTCCACTTGGTGGAGATAGTGGTTCAACCCCTCCTTTCTCCTACAGACAGATTATAATTTTGGCCATGAATTTGATTCTCATGAGGAAAGATTCCTTAAATCCCAATGAAGAGTAAGGAAATTGGACACCAGGAAGGGTGCCAGGAATTAAACAAGGGCTCTGGATGAGAAGGAATCTGGCAAAGCAGAGTTGGAGTAACACGGGCTGTTCCATGATGGTTGGCGCAGCTATGAGGAGCATCTCATTCCATGGCCACCAACACAGCACAAAGCAGCCACACAACACACAACAAGGGTTCAGGGGATGTTCATTGTCTAGACTTTGAATTCCACCGAGAAAAGGGCTCTGCTTTATACAGCATGTTTATTTTGGTAAAAAAAAAAATAAGTCCATCCTCAGCCCCCCAGTGGCCTCACTCAGCCTACTTTGGGTTATGGAGCTAGAAGCTCACCAGGGACCGGAGCAAACACAGTGGCATGTTCTCAACAGGACCCCACGGACAAAGGCTAAAGCACCCTTAAAATGACCTGACGAAATCTATTGCTTGTGTCTTGGCCAAGCCAAATCCAAGCCAGTCCTTGGGGCCTTCCTGGTCCATGCTTTCCCACATAACGGCCACCAACAACAATCCCTGACAAACCAAAGAACTTCTGTGTATGATATAGGCTTTAACACTTTATTTAATTACATTTATTTTATTTTAAATTTTTATCATATCAAGAGAGGTGTCACAGTCTAAGTGTGGATAGATGAAAAACCATAGACTCAGGAAGACCATTCAACTTAGTGGAACCCTGGGCAACTCATTTCATTTCTCTGTGCCTCATCTTCCTCATCTGTAAAAGGAAGAGGTTGGACTTGCCCTTTCTGGCTCTAAGTATATGACTCCATAAGCCTAGTGGATAAAGGGTTACCCTTACAGTTAGGCTTTTAAATCCTATTTCTGATAAAAAACAAAAAAAACAAAACTACTTGTGTGGCCTTTTGGGTAAGTCAATGGGCCTCCCAGTGACTCCAAGGAACACTCTAAAATTACAAATTATAGTTGAATTGCCTATCTTCACTTGGTAGAAGTTATTTCCATACCAGTAATTCCCCACATAGATGAAAGCATAGGTCTGAACCCACCCCCCCAAAAAAACAAACAAGTCAATTGACTATATATATTTAACTTAGAATTTCATTGAATGCTCTCCTGGATTGTACATTAATTGTTACAGAAATGTATCTCTTTTGTTCAACTAAAAGGTACCATGTTCCTTGAAGACAAACCAAGCCTTCTATTTCCCTAGTGTTTCAATCCTATAACATCCATAACCAAACGGACAGAATGTGAAATAACTGAGAATCCTATCCGGTTCATCAGAGAACAAAGCATCTTTTGTTTAGCAGATATATCTCTCAAAGAAAGAAACGTGTGGAGTTCAATCGGTTTTTGAGCTCAGCTGTTAACCTTAGCACACACTCTTCCATGGATGATGCCCATTCCTTTGCCCTCTTGATCCTGGGGCAGAGGGCAATGATCTTCTTTGAAACACAGTCCATCCTGAGCCTGAGCTCTCAAAGAGCAGCTGTGTTTCTGAATATGGTTAGATAATTGTCTCAGGAAGGTGTAATGGTTTCCTGGCTGGAGATTAGCACACTGGATGAGATAATGCAAAATTCCCTGAAGTTCTGCAGTCTGGAACTGGATGCCAAAGGCATATTAATTTTATTCCAAACAAGGTTATGCTCTTGGGCTGGTCATAGGACCAGGAAAATTAAAGAGCTTTGCCAGTACCCTGGACAACATGCAAAAATGTCACATCTTAAGCTAAGAAAAAACACCAGCCCAAGACCCCTGTGTGGAGGATTGAGAGCCACCCCTGCCTTCAGCTCAGCTTTAGACCTAGAAGAGCACTGAAGCTCCATCTATCCAATGCCATCTCCCTTGTTTTACACGAGAAAACCGAGCTTCGTGTGGTTTAACATCAGTCACGAAGCATTTCTTAAGTAGGCTAACCTCAAGGGATAACAAAGCACTCTCCCGACCCCCTCAGAGATCACATCTGAACAAGTGACTGGGGGCAAATGGGGTACTAAGGCCCAGACTCCCAGTTCTGGTCTTTTTCCTCCAATTTCCCATCCATATGTCCCTTCCCCTGCACTTTGAACCTGTCTCCTTCTAGGAAGTGACTCTCTCTCTCTCTCTCTCTCTCTCTCTCTCTCTCTCTCTCTCTCTCTCTCTCTCTCTCTCTCTCTCTCTCCCTCTAACCCCCAAGAACCTTCTCCACTGTCCACTTTCTTCTCTATTCCCTGAAGGGCTCCTTCACTCTAGTTCAATTCTCCTTAGAAGTCCCCACCCCCACATAACTTTCTCCCCTCCAAGTCTTTGCTCAAGTCTTTCTCTCAAATTGCCACGTCCTCCCACCGTTTCCAAATGAAAATCTGTCGCCTTGAGAATTTAATTCAAAGTCTACATCCATCTGGGAGCCTCCTCTGACATTCCCAGCCACTCAGACCACCCTACTCTGAGGTCCCCTTGATACTCACACGTCCAGTTTTGCCTTGCCTGATATGTGATTAAGTCACTTTTCTTATAAAAAACAGCATCTCCTCAATTAATGCAAATACTTGTGGTTAGAGTCTATAATCTATTTCACCTGCATCCCTGCACAGGCTCTATCTACCACAAAGCTCAGTAATCAGTCACAATCATCATAAAGTCACCAGGCACTGTGCTAAGCTCCGCAGAAACAAAGACAGGCAAACACTGCCCCTATCCTCAAAGAGCTCCCAGTCTAATGAGGGAGAAAATACATAAACTATGAATAAGCGAGACAGACACAGGACAACTTGTAGTAACATCAAAGGGAAGGCACTAGCATGTAGGAGGACTGAGGAAGGATTCTTACGAAATGACGGAGAATATTGCAAGAATGAGAGACAGACAGTAAAAATGTACAAGAATCTAGAGATAGTATGTTTTCTTGAAGGACTAGCAAAACCAGTGGATTATAGTTACAGAGAGGAGAAAAAAATGTAAAAAGGGACAGCTAGGTGGCACCATAGTACACAGAGCACTGGGCTGGTAATCAGGGAAGACTCATCTTCATGAGTTCAAATCTGGCCTCATACTCTTACTAGCTGTGTGACCCTGGACAAGTCAATTAACTCGGTTTGCCTCAGTTTCTCATCTGTAAAATGAGCTGGGGGAGGCAATGGCAGAACATTCCAGTACCTTTGCCAAGGAAACTTAAAGAGTCAGACACAACTAAACAACAGCAAAGTGTAAAAAAAAAAAACTAGAAGGGTAGAATGCGCCCAGGGCTTTAAAAGCCAAACCCAGGACCTCAGCTATGAGACGTGTAGGAGAATTAAAAGGACTTGGTAACTAACTGGATATTAGGTGAAAGAGACAGAACGGGCAAAGATAACCACCAGTTTTTCAATATGAGAGAATGGGTAAATAAAGTTGACTTAGATTGAATTAGTAAAAACTCTGAAGTAGGAACATTTTTAGGGAGAAAGATAATCAGCTCAGTTCAGGGCGCATAGACTTCTTGAAAACAGTCATCGCAGGGGGTGGAGACCTGGTAGTCAGGAAGGCTCAGATTCCCACAGAGGTTGCCATCTTATTACCAGTAGTAGTTTTGGATTATGTCCCAACCTCTCTGTCATTATAATATGCTACAGGTTCACCCACTCACTCAGTTCCCTTTTCTGTTAAGTGATTGACAAGCCTTCTGCCAAATCCCTTATTATCATTTCCTCTGCTTTACGTTCACTGGCTCAGGTCACCAGTGTCCCCACTTCAGGTTCCCTTCTCTGACTCATCAGAACAAGTACCACCAAGGAATACATGACCGCAAATTATTTCACTGCATCCTTATATTACAAGATGTACAAACACACAGAAAAAGTTACAGACATAATCCCTTCAGACCGTTTTATCACTCAAATTTATGAGATTGAAATTACCATCTTCAAAAGATGTCTGACATTATACAATTCTACAGTGCTCTGCAGTCACAGAAATGGACTTCTTTGTGAAAGGTCCCTTGATCTTTTCTATGAAAGAAAGCCAGCAAACTCTATGCGTTTCAATGAAAGAACAAGACTCCTAATCAAAATTGTACATAATTCATGTTAACTGATAGATTCATGATGCTGGATTCCATACGGAGTGGGAGGATGGAGGGTGGGGTGGTACAGATGAAACAGAATATGGAACCTGTCTCCAAGACTAATGGAGATGATTTTCCAATCTGACTTTAATGGTTTCCATAGTACAAAAAGCATGCTCTCTCCTTCCCTCTCCAGCTACCTCTCTCTGGCATAGAGAACAGCCCAAATGTGGAGCTGAGCAATCAATGAACACTTTTGCTTAGCACCTAATACTAATTAATCAACAAGAAGTTATTAAGCATTTTATTATGCTTTGTCAGACACAATGCTAAACATTGGGGGATACAGAACAAAATCAAAAAACAGTTCCTGCCTTCAAGGAGCTTCTAATGAGAAACACAATCTGTAAATAACTACGTACATACAAAAAACAAATGAAGTAAAAGGAAGGAGAAAGCCACCAGCAGCTAAGGGAATGGTATTGTTGCTGAGTCTTTAAAAGAAAAAAAATCTAGGGATTCTGAGTGGCATTACAGAGGGAGGGAGGGAAAGCACTGTTCTGTGTACATAAAGGTCTTGTGTTTGTCCTTCGTTCCCGAAGAGGACCATGACATCAAGATGATGACATGACTTGCAGCTGACTTTGATTTGAGTGAGGGAGGGCTGAGCAAAGTCACCAACCTCACTTTCTTCTCCTGAGCCACCTGGGTCCAGTGGACTGATGTTCATCAAGACAACTGGAGATGTCCCAGGATGTGATGGGAGACCCTAAGTATAAAGGCCAAAGAAAAAGAGAAGACATGGCCCCTGTCCTCAATGAGTTTATGGACTGGTTGGGTAGACATAACTAATAAGAAAAAACAACAACAAAGAAACAGTTACAATAATAAGTAAGAACTAATGAAGTGTTAGATTATATGGTTCAGAGTATGAATTGGGATCTGAAAATCAGCAGTGAGAAATCCTAAAGTCACCCAGTCCAATCCTCACCTAAACCTGAAATCCCTCCACCATCTCTCAAAGAAGTTGCCATCCAGAGTTTACTCAAAGACTTCTACTAAGGGGGAACCAAGGACTCCCATTCCACCCTTTAAGCATAAATGTTAGAAAAGTTTCCCTCTGAGAAGCCCAAATCTGCCTCTGCACTCAGAGATCTTACTATTATAGGAATTTCCTGGAAAAATAAATAAGTGTGAAGTAAGCTCAGAAGATCTGACGAGAGGGAGAAGAGACTGAATAGGAGCCTAGAAAGACATGTAAGCCTTGAGTATCAATCCAGAAGGTGGAAACAGCATCAGGTCAATGTTGGGATGAGCTTAGTTCAGGCACAAGAGAATGAGGACATCCACCTGCCTGACGGGAACAGAGGGAATATGCCAAGAGCAAAGGACAAATTCTGCTACAAGTAGGGTGCTGCCAGATTGTGGATAGCCTTGAAAGACAGGTCCTGAGAGTAACAGGGAGCCAATGAAGGCAGAGGGGTATCATGATGGAAGTCAAGTTTAAAACGATTCATCTGAAAGTGATACACAAGATGTCCCAGGAGGTGAAAAAGTGAGGAGATGCCAAAGTAAGCACGATAACATCACTGTTGGAGAAACCATGCGAGGTAACCTAAAATAATAACCCGGAAGGCTAAAGAACTGTATCATCATTAGTTGGAAGCATCCACACGCAGGGAGGCAGACAGCCTTAAGAAAGCAGAGTTGAAAAGAGTGGGAAGTGTCACCAGGTCAGCAACAGGGACCACCCCCATGTCTTTGCCGGATAGTCTAATAGGCAGAGAGCCCTGACCCTGGTCCTCTGTGTCACAGCTCTAGCTCTAACCTGTCTGAGAAAACTGACCTTGGGGTCAAGTGTTATGAGAAGGGATTGACTGGCAGCAGACTGGCTCTGGGATCTCCTTTAGCAGTGAGCACAAACAGGAAGCTAAGGGATGAGTAATAATGGTTTCATCAGTTCTCCAGAAACACCTGGTTAGCTTCTCCTACTACAGCAAAAGCCTGGGAGCACTGGGATTAGGGGGGAAGGGCGGATGATGAATTATTATTCATCATAACGCACCGATAAAAGATGATGGGAACAAAATAGCCCTCCAATCCTTTCATAATTCTTTTCTGAATTCCCAGCCTGCAATGGCCATTAACCCCCTCAAGTCAACAGTGTTTTGAGAGCCCAAGATGCTCCTGGCATGGCGCTGGGTGCTACAAAAGGAACAGAGAAGTATATGGAAGGGTCCTTGCCTGGCAGGAGCTCAAAATCTAGTTAGGATAATTAGATGTGTACATGTGAAAACACAACTACCACTGAGGTAGCCAATTGGCACAGGAGAGTAAGAGGATCAGTTCAAATTGAGCCTCAGACACTTAGCAGCTGTGGCTAATCACTTAACCTGAGCAAGTCATTTAAATTCTGTTTGCCTCAGTTTCCTCCCCTGTAAAATGGGAGTAATATAGCACCTATCTCCCAGAGTTATCGTGAGGATCAAATGATATAATTAACTGTACAGTGCTTAGCACAGTACTTCGAACATAATAGGTGCTTCATAAATGCTAGCTTTTATGATGGTTGTTATCAAAATGCCAAAGGGTCTCACAGGCCAAAATGAGTAAAAGTAAAGAAGAAAGAAATATAATTGTGAGAAGGGGTTCATAGAGGAATAAGGACTTGAATTGGGATAGGAAAAATTTCAGAAGGCTAAGGGGCATGTACCCCAGTTGTGGGGAGATGTGTTGAGCAAAGGTATCATTCCCCCAAACCCCTGAGGAATTTAGGATAGTAAGAAGATGACTATGCCTAGAATTAGGGTAGTGAGGGATAGAGTTAGAAAGAGATTTTGGGGTCCACTCTACGGTGAATCTTGAACACCTAGGCTAAGGAGTTTGGACTTCTTTTTTTGTAGGCAATAGGGAGCCAAGGAATATTTTGACACAGAGAAGCATGAAGAAGAGTCTTGTTTAAATCTCAACCCCTTCTCCTAGTTTCCACAGTGTATTTTCTGCCTTAGTTTTACCCCAGCTTGATGAAAATGAACTCCAGTGTTAGGTACCAGGCAGGCTGGGCTAATAACTCCAACTATATTCCCTCTTCTCAATTTTTGGCAAATATTTGCCCCTTGATGAAAAACAAGCCCAACTCTAATTCAGTTCAATGCAACAAAACACTGACTATGTGCTTGCTACGTCAGTCAGTCAACTAACATTTATTAAGTGCCAGGTTTTGTGCTAAGAGCTGGAGATAAGAAAGAAAGGGGAGAAAATATGTAAATATTTACATAAGTGTGGGGGATATAAAGACAGGTGAGCTAAAGACCCTGTTCTCAAGAATGAGTAGTCCCCACTACTAATTTGGAGATATTTATAAAGAAAAAAAGAAGGGGAAAAAACCAGGTCCAAAGCTAATGCCAATGGTTTGTTTCCAGTAATCATTTCTTGCCTGCTTTAGAACACAAAGCAAGTCCCCTTCATATTTCCAGGGCCTTCTTTTCCCCTTTGGATACAATGATAAATGCTCTCGAAATCCAATCTGTCTCTGAAGAATTGTAAAAGGCTTTCAGAAATCATTTGGATGTGGAAGGTTCCACCAGTCTCCAATGAAGACTCACAGAATGGCTCCCATGGCAAAATGCCCTCAGAGATGGAGCATAACCTGTGAACTCATTTTCACACGCACACACACACACACATGCACACACATGCACGCACACACATGCTCACAGATTCACAAGCAGATTTCCCACGCTCCTCCCCCACACCCACACTCTGCACACCACATGGATCCCCATGCCCATGCTTGCTCAGGCCCTTATGTTGGTGACATAATCACACATCCATTCTCCTCCACTCACCTTCTCACCTCTCGCTGAGGCTCTCACATGCCACACACACCTTCACATACTTACACACCGCAACACAGCTGGATGACTTGAAAGGAAACTTGAATGGAGCAATAATGGGGACCGTCAAGCAGAAGCTGGATGACCCCTTTTAGGGTAGATTATAGAAAGGATCAGAGACTCCGTCTAGCATTGATTAAGCCCCCCCAATGTGCTGGGTGCCATATTAAGGGCTGGAATCTAAGGGTTAATAATCAAAATGATCGCTTTCATGCCATCTACTGTTAAGGCTCTAAGATACAAAAGAAGAACAGACTGCTCGAATCATGTAAGTTACCAGAACATCTGTGCATTGTCTGCACTGGTCCCAGATTTTAGACTTTTGTGGATGGGAATAGGAATGAAGCTATTGAGGGGAAACTGAGAGCACATCATAGAATAACCAGGTTTGCCATAATCAGAGTTACTGGATAAAAATACTTCCATTTTCCCCGCTTCTCCCAAATATCCATAAACAGAAAAATGAAGATACAGTACGTCTGGCACATAGTTGGTGCTAAATAAATATGTATTGTCTGTTATTATTCAGTTGTTTCAATTGTGTCTGACTCTTCTGGACCCCTAGAGGGATTTTCTTGGCAAAATACTAGTTTGGAATTGCCTCCTCCAGCTCATTTTACAGATGAAGAAACAGAGGCAAACAGGGGTAAGTGACAGAGCTAATTAAGTGTCTGAAGTTGGATATGAATAACTGACCAAGCTGGGAAGCTTGGCTAATCAATACATGTTACTTTAGATTTAGGATCCAAAAAGATCTTGAGAGGCCAGAAGAAATGTCAGAGAAATAAATTGAAAGTCCTGCACTGAATTTTTAAAAATAAGCTATACAAGACTGAAGACGTGTGGTTAGACAGTAGTTCTCAATAATCCTTCAGTGAGGTCTCAAACAATATGACAATCCACCGAAGGAAGAAAGAATAGCTAGGTGGCGCAGCAGATAGAGGACCAGGCTTTGAGTCAGGAACACTCATCTTCCTGAGTTCAAATTCAGCCTCAGAAACTTACTTGCTGTGTGACCTTGGGCAAGTCACTTAACCCAGTTTGCCTCAGTTTCTTAGCTATGAAATGAGCTAGAGGAAAAAGGGAAAATCACTCCTGTATCTTTGTCAAGAAACACACACCCTCAAAAAAGGGGGGTGGCGGCACAAAGAATAGGACACAACTGAAATGACTGAAGAAAAACAACAAGAAATGAAGAAGAGTCTGTTAACCTATAGAGGAAAACATTAGGGGAAACATGATAGCAATCTTCATATATATATATGAAGGGCCATCAGGTAGAAGAGATAACAGATATTCTATCATGCTCCAGATAGCACAAGTAAATTCAATGCAGGGAAACTAGATTCCAGGTCAACCTAATGAAGAGCTGCCTAACAGCGGAGCCATCCAGGAATAGGATAAGGTGACTTGTAAAACTCCTAATCCCCGGAGGTATGCAACTGGAGGGTGAGTGAGTGTGTGGAGCACTCCTAAGGTCCCTTCCACCTCTCAGATTCTACAGCTTGGTGACTAAGCACTCCCCTTCCCCAACCTGAAGGCGGAGATTTGTGTCTTCTCTTCTGCATCTTTCTCCCTCCACTTCCCCTCCTCCCATCACTCCCACACTCATTGTCATAACAAAATACTATAGATGGAAGGAATTCAACAAATTCAAAACCCACCATCATCCATGAGTTGGTGATGTATATACTTCTTTCTCCTAGACTATGATTTCTCCTCCTTATTTTTCCTGATGATGAAAGGTCCATTATTTCAACACCGTATTTAGATGCCTAGAGAAGTTATTTGAAACTGAATAGACATATGTGAGTAGGTATGTATTTGTTTTCAACAAAAGGGACCAACCTCCCTACTTCAGTCCCTTCAGCCGTAAAGAAAAGGACAAAAACATTATGGAAAGCAGTCAGAAACCACCGTGAATGATCCTTTAGAGTAGGGCTGAGAGGTGGGCACACTCCGTAAGAGAGTCAAAAGCATCCTTTGGGACTTCAGCTTAGAGTCCTCTAAAGACGTTTTCTCACCAGATGGGTCATCCTTACTTCTCACTCTCAGTCTATCCATCAATTGCCCTCCCCCATTGTCCAGGGGCATACACAATATACGTGCACAGATGGAGAAGGGGCTGTGAACCGAAATCCCCCAAGTCTGTTCTTCCTCTAAAACATCTAAGAGACCACAAATGGCACTAGGGTACTGTTGTTTTTCTCAAACAAAACTGGAGAAATAAAATCACATGGAGATCCTTCACCTACAAAAAATGAATTTGCCCTGCCCCCAAGATGCTTTTTATGGGATTACTCCAGCTTCTGCAACCTGCAGTGGTGCTTCCCCCTGCCTCTCTGAACTCCAATAGCACTTATTGCATGAATCATTCATTAAGTAAAAAATAGAAGCACTTACATTGTGAATTACCTTTCTGTGCTTGGAACTTGTCCTTTAAACCCTACTGAAAGCACCACCACCCCACAACTCCCTGCCATCACCAGCAAGAGCTATGCCTCATCCTTATTTTTTGTTCCCCACATTTATAGTACAAGCCCAAGCCTTTGATGCTCAACAGACACTCATTTAATGGAATTTTACTTTTAGAGAATTTTTTAAAACATCCTGTTTGGATTCTGTGCATTCTCACTACCCTGTCTATCTTCTCAAAGGAGCAAACAACAACACGGGAGTATTTTTAAGCAATTACATGTCATCCCTTCATGGCCTCGTGATCAAGCAAACTCTCCTCCCCTTTGTCTCCTTCCTCTGTACTAGTGGGTTCTCAACCTTTCTGGTGTCATGGAGTTTGATACACTTGGTTGTGTCTGGTTTAGTGAAGCCTATGAACCTCTTCTCAGAAAAAAAGTTTTTTTAATGTATTTTTAAAATAGATAAAATTTCAAAGGAAAGCAATTATATTGACGACATTTTAAAAACCAGTTCACGAACTCTAGATTAAGAATACTTACTCTATACTGTCTCTCTTGGTTATTTCATTGGCTCCCATGAGTTCAGTTATCATTCCCATGCAGATAATTTCCAGATATATTTATCCAGTCCTAATCGCTTTCCTGACCTCTACTCTACATTACCAACTGCCTTTTATAAACCTCAAACTGGATACTCTGTAGGTATCTCAAACTCAAGATATCCAAAAAGAAATCACTGTCTTCTCTCCTGCCCTTCAATGCTCCCTCTTCCAAACGTTCCTATTACTGTGGAGGGCCCCACCATCCTTAAACTTAAAATCTCAGTGTTATCCCCATTCTATCAACTCTCTTATCAAATCTTGTCATTTCTACCTTCAGGACAACTCCTTTTTCTCTACCCATGCAGAAAACATCTTAGTACAAGCTCTCATCACTATTCCAACACCCTTTTAATTGGACTTCCTGCTTCAATTCTCTCAGGGCTCCAATACATCCTCCATGATGTTGCCAAAGTAATTTTCTTAAAGTATATATCCTATCATCTCATTCTGATTAAATTCCAGTTGCTCCCTCTTGCACCCAGGACAAATACAAAATGTTTTGTTTGACATTTAAAGCCCTCCACAATGGGCCCGCTCCCATGTTTTCTGTGTTCTTACCCATGACTCCCCTCCACACACTTTCTATGCACCAAGAACATTGACCTATTTGCTCTGATCACAGAGGACCTTCTCCCAACTCTACGTTTGCACTGGCTCTCCACCATACCTGAACAGACTTCTCATCTCTAACTTCTGGCTCCCATGATACTGCAAGACTCAGCTCAACGCCCTCCTTGCTCCCACTGCAAGGCCCTTACTTCTGAGATTACCTTACAATGACAATGCATTCATCTTCTATACTCATAGCTCTTCTCAGGCTCTCTCCCCTACTATCAGTAAGCTCCTGGAGACAGGGGACATGTTTTTGCCCATCTCTGTACCCCAAGCTATCAGCTATTACCCTAATGTCTGCTGACTGACCGACTGACCAGCTGGGCTTCCTGCTGTAATAATGCCTTTTAACCTCCAGTTTCATGTTTAGACATCAACACTGAGTTGCCCATTTCTAACGTGATCTAGAGTCGATCAAATCTCTGGGCTCATTAGCTATTACTGGAAGCAAGAATGACAAACTCTTTCTGACAGGAAAATCTCAGTTGCTGTTTGAGCAGGGAAATGAAGTTTCTTCTTCATTAGTCAGTCTCAGTTAGAAGTCCATTAAACTCCAAAGGCCAAATTATATAATGTTTTCTGGGACCAAATACAGCATTCTTCTCAGTACTTAATCTCCTGCTCCTTTCTCCTCAAGTGATTATCATCATGATGACCAGAATTAACTCGGAAAAGAACGACGGATCACCTCCAGGCGGCTTTTCCAGATTAATCTTCCCATTTCACAGATGACTGTCGATCCCGGAGGGGCCAATGATGTGGTCAAAGTTCAACCTAACCAATGCAGTACAACAAATGGAGCCCAGAATCCTATGTTCCAGCTGTATTTATTAAGCAATCTTTTCATGATAGTATTTAGAGAAAGCTATGGACTATTTTCTGAGACCTCATTAAAAATCTAATGAATACTTTATTTAAGATGGCTAAATGTACAAAGTAAATAACACATTAGGGAAGGTGGAAAACCACATTCTATTACTATAATTTTTCAGAAATAATTTACTAAATATTTTTCCCACCAGTCTAAATAAAGCAACCCAAAGGGAGAGAAGTAAGGTTTTTGCTGAGAAGTACTTAAAAGACAGAGATCCACAGCAATATCAACAATAAATAGTAAATAATAATAATTTTTTTAAACCTAAATTACAGTTGATAGTCCAGAAACAGATAAAGAAAATCTTAATGAAACCCAAGCAGTGTGACCGAAAGAGCCGAAAGAGTTCTGGCCAGGTGAGATGGGCCAAGCCTATAATCAATCCCTGCTCCTGGAGGCTGGTGAATTGCTTGAGCTTGGGAGCTCTAAGCCAAAGATCAGTGTTTGCTTCCATGAGTGGCAAGCACCTGAGAGCTAGGGGTGGGGCAGGGAAGAAACCTGATCGCTTAAGGAAGGGAAAACCTACAAAGGTCAAAGATACTGGAGTAGTTTACTATTTCCTTCTCCAGCTCATTTCACAGATGAGGAAACTGATGCAAGCAGGGTTAAGTGACTTGCCCAGTGTTGCAGAGCTAGTAGGTGTCTGAGGTCATATTTGAACTCTGGTCCTCCTGACTCCAGGACCAGCACTCTATCCATGGCACTACCTGGCAATAGCTGGTACTTAATAAATGCTTGTTGTGTTCCCCCACGGTAGCACCCCGCAACCCTCAGAACTTAGCGCAGTGCCTGGCAAACCATAGTAAGCGTCTAACACATACTTAACTGAACTGAAGCCCTGTCCTGTGTCCCCTAGCCTTTAGGTCATTCTATCACAGCTAATAGGACTTCCTGCAGCACCACCAGGCAGAATCTATCAGCATTCTCATAGCTCCTAAGGGAAATTGCTACTGTGACCAGAACCTGTAATTCTGCAGTCCCCAAGGAGAGGGAAAAACACTGCACTCACCATAGAAACCAGTCCCTAACATCAGCTCCCCACACCCAAATTTGAAATACATTAACCATTAACTCTCCGCAATCACATCATGTTGTAAGCCTGAAATCACTGGTAAGAGCAAAAGCTGCTTCCCTGAAGCATGGCAGTGGAGTCCAAAAGGGCACAGCTCTGTCTGTCCCCCAGGCCCTGGGACCACCATCCTCTCTACAATGAGGGTGTGTATATTCCCGGCAGAGTTTGCCTAGGCTTATGGGCTGAACACTCTTCTTGTAAATTCCTTAGGAGATTTCATTCAGTGCCTTTACTTTGAATGAATTGCATTCTCTGACCGACACTGTGGAACGTCATGAGCAATCATTCTGAGATGCTGTGACCTCCCAGAGCACCCCTGAACCATTTCCCTGGACAATGGACATCCATTTTCTTTCCAGTTCTTTGTTTTCTTCTATGTCCTGTTGACACACTAGTGCAGTCTACTTACGCTGAAGATACCTTTCTCTGAGGCGCTCCAATATACTTGCCCCTTTAGACCTTGCCTTTTTCAGCTTGGAAATCTAGCCAAAAGGCTGACCAGTATCTCCGTCTCAAACCTCCTCGTCGGGTGCTATCACCTCGTATCCTAGCTCGTTTCCTGTTTCCTCGGCTGCTTTTTTCCCAGGTCCCGATCTCCCGATCTCTCTTTCAGACCCCAGACTAGTGACTGCACCCTTCCCACTCTGATTTGCTCTCTCTGATTGACAGTTTAGTTTAATTTGGAAATACTTGATCCTGGACTATAGCCCAAACCCTGCTAAATCAGCTTAGCAGGATGGGAATATCCTTATTTGAAAAACAAAGACCATATGAGAGAGTTTAAGGCAGGAATTCTTAATGTGGGGTCTGAGAAGCTGCAGTATCAATATGTGTGTGCAGGTATATGTGCACACAAGTGCGTAGCATTATATGTTGAGCTATACATATGTATATAAATATGTGCATATACCTTATTTGTAATGCATGTGTTTGTCATATATACACATATATAGCATATATATAAACTATTTTGACACAACTGGTTTCTTTGGTAATTGAATGCATTTCATTGTTCACGTTAAAAAAATCTTCTGAAAAGGGGGCCATAGACTTCACCAGACTGTCACCAAAGTGGCCCATGACACAAAAAAAGTTAAGAACCCCTGCTCTCAGGGATCCCCTTGTGCACTTTCCCCTTTGCTCCTTCCTTGCCAGTCTTTCCATCATGTTTTTACAACCTTATCCTACTTAAACTTGAAAAATCCTGGTTTCAGTTATCTGGGGCCCACTGTTTATAGTCTATGCTTCATCTGAACAATTGGCTTATTTGTAATGTTCATTGAGAAGGGGCCAAGAGAGAGAACTTTGAACATATAGTCCTGGAAACCTCATTAGGGCTGGAACCTCTATTCAAGATATCACACAGCCAGCTTCCAAGTTTATCATATTATGCTATACAAGGAATTCTTTCCAGGACCATAAAAAGAAAATACATAACCAGTCTCGCATAGTTTTGGACCTTCACAAAACAAATTACACAGTTTAAAATATCTATTTTCTCTGATGGCATTAGTATTCTCCTTTTAAAATTTCTGGTTTTTCCATTAAATACACAGACAAATCAAAGAAACCAGATAATTTCATTCTGTTGAGGGCACAGCCATGAAGAAAATTCTCTTAATACTTTAGCTTCCCAGAGAGTGAAACACACAAAGGGCCAAGAGCATGTTTCATTTCCCACCAAATGTAGAGCTTCTTAAGACTTGTCCATCATGCCCCCAGAACCTCATCACTGGAAAATCCCATCAGCCTTGGTACTCTCATCACTACCCTTAGATCCTCTGATACGAGAGTAGAACCATGAGTTCCAAACCTCTACTGAAGAAGGGGGACCAGAGAGTTCTCATCTCCCACCGGCTATTCTGCTTTTGGACTGCTTTGGGCTTCTCCACCATTTCCTCCATCCTGAATACTTTCTCCCTCCTTCCCCCTCCCCACCTTTTCAGCTTTTCAGGGCACAAGCAAGGACTATCTTTGTTTTGTTTTTTTTTCCTATAACACTCTCATAGCTCCTAAGGGAAATTGCTACTGTGCCCAGAACTTGCAATTCTGCAATCCCCCAACAGAGGGAAAAACATTGCACTCACCATAGAAACCAGTTCTTAGCATCATCGCCCCATACCCAATTTAGAAATACATTAACCATTAATTAACATGCACAGAGCAAGTGTTTAATAAACGTTTATTGACTGGCTCTGTTTTCAGGAAGATGAACATCCTGACCAAAAAATGTGTGATTTCCAACATCAGTCACTTGAGCTTTTCCAAGCTCTTAGGCATTCAAGACCTCACTGTGGCATTCTGTCATACCTTATCACAGAACATCACTCCTAAAGCACATTAACCACGGGCTCTAAACACAAGCTGCACTCTCCTGCAAACACTTGCTCGTCTTAACATCAGAATGGTAGTGGTGACTTTGTGTCAGGCCACATATCATGAAAAACTATCTCAAGAACCACCAAGGCAGGAGATTCTCAAGGCTGTGAAGTTTTGCATAGTGAGTGTAATACATTGCATTTGTTTGCCAATGGTGCCTACAAGAAATGGCATAAGAGAAAGAGAGGAAAGATAGATGTCCCTTGCTGGAACACTAGTATGTGACAGATTATTACTGTGATGGAAGAATACAGAGAAGCATGCAAAGACCAATTCAGACTAATTCAGTGAATACCCTCTCTTAACATATGAGCCCTTCCCTCTTCTCACACTGTCATCATCTTAGTTCAGATCTCCATCACCTCTGAGCAACAACAGCTTTGGAACTGGTCTCCCTGTGCCAAGTCTCTCTCCATTTCAATCTATTTACATAGCTACCAAAAAGTCATTTTCTTTATGCAAAGATCTGACCACACTGCTTCCCTAATCTACAAATGCCAGTGTTTCCCTATGGTTCCTAAGATAAAACATGTCCTCTTTTTTTTTTAGCTTGAAAGCCCTCCCAATCTGACCCCAGTCTATCTTTTCTATCTTATGGTGCATTATTCCTCCTCTCACAACTCTGATCCAGTAAAATTGGCCTTCTCTCTGTTCCTCACACATGGCATTCCATCTTCTATTTTCATGCCATAATAAGGGAAACAATATACTCACAACTATAATGTGTAAGTAAAAACAGCAATGGTAAACTAAACATTGTCTAATTATAATGAGCAAGTCTGGTTCCTCCCAGCCACCCAAAAAACAAAGAGATATGAAAATACAATGAGGAAAGCAAATTCTGGGTTTGAATCCATCTTCACTTTACCCATTCCAATGTCCCATCTACTAGGTAAAGCCATCAAGACCTCAGGGTTGAACCCCTGAGACTAAGTGGCTTCCACCTTCATCATCTCTATGCACTCGTAAATTCCCACCAAGTGTTTGTTATTTTCTCTATCCAGTTGTACAATCATCAGAATAAACCCTAAAAACCAGCTTCCAGTTTCTCATTCCCAGACCACTCTTCTCCTTCCAGGTCCCATTTCAATTCTGGTGATCCTTTTCCTTACATCCTTTGAAATTTCTATTCCTTTATATGAAAGTGATTGTAGAACACTGAAAACAAATAAAATAATAAAAAGAAAAAAGAAATTTCTATTCCTTAATAAACAAACTTCCCTCCATTCTAAAGTTCTTCCTCTCATCCCCATTCCAGCTAGAGTTGTATTCAGAGACCTGGCTTTTCTCAGATGACCCTGTATCTTTGCCATCCTCTCATCACTGTCTTTACATCATCACACTGGTGAAAGGAGAGCTAGAATACTCCTTTCTCAGCCAAACCCCTAGAAGAAGAAGAAAAAAATTTTCCACACTAATTGCCTTCATTTCTTCTTTTCTCACTCCCTTCTCAACCCTTTCCAATATGTCTTCCAAGGATTAGAAGGGATTAGAAACTGTCACATATGAGGATCAAGGAATTGGGAGCTAGAAAACAGAACACTTTGGGAGAAAATGATAACTGTCCTCAATTATTTTAAGGTTAGTGTGAGGGATATATTAATTAAAGATGTATCATTTGAAAACTAAATTTTAAAAATTTAAAGAGATAGTAAATTTCCCATTATATGAGATCTTAAGCAGAAGCTAGCAGACATGTTTTTGGAGAATTATATAAGGGATTCCTATTCAGGAAATTCCTATTCAGAGATCCCCTATACCTCTGGTATTCTGGGATTTTATGAGGTGAAATAGCTGGCTGGAATAGTAGGCCAGAATGCAGGCCTATCAGGGGGTCAAGTGCAATCAAAGTAGAGGTGAATAAATGAGCAAATTAGTAGGGTTGGACATCTAGAGGTCCTAGAAAGATAATAAAAATGGCTTGATAGACATAGGGGAAATCAGGGTAAACAGAGAGTAAGAAAGCCATGGTCAAGTTCAAGTTAAAGACAAACCTCTGTGGGAGTTGTTTGTTGGGGTTTTTTTTCCTATATAGTCTTCCTAACTAGATTATAAATTAAGATTACAAAAATGGAACTGTAGGTCTGTGTTAATGGGAGTCAAAGGGGTTAAGAAATCATAGCATCAATGCATTCAAGGTACCAACAATATTTAAGTTCACTAGGGATAGCAGTGGAGGATGGGGCAGAATATCATCTAAACGCTAAAATCCATTAGGAAGGTGGAAGCAGATCTAGTCTGGGCAAAAGAGCATGGCGGCACAGAAATCTGAAGAGTAAGGTCCAGATAAATGATATGTATGGGAAATGAAAAGAAAAAAAAGGATGGCATTGCCAATAATTAGTAAGTGGCGCTAGGGATAGAGGAGATAGCTGATCACTCTCTTCTGACATTGAGTCAAAGATAGTGAAAGAAAAAAGAAAAGACTGCATTGGAATGTTCTCTCTCCTCTCCTCTTCTCTCCCTCCATCCCCCAGCTCCTCTCTCTACCTCCCTTCCTTTCCTTGACAATTCTCCTGTAAGCTTATCAAGGGCAGAAATTGGATTTTATACTTCTTTGCTTCTTTCATATGCTTTGCCCATGGCAGGAACTCAAAAAAATATTTACTGACGGGCAGCAGGGATATGAAATGGAAATGAAAAGAAACAAAAGAAAGGGAAAATCAAAAATGAATGAATGGCTTTGTAATAACCTGCCAGTGTGAAAACGATTCCCATCAAGAGTCTGCATTGGCTTTTGTATGTGCGGCAGTTCTACTAATACTGACCTCTTCAGAAGGTAAAAGGAGAATCTGTGGTGAGAAATCAAAAACTCCAGAAAGACCTGAGATGAAAAATTCAGGAATATAAAGTGGCCCGTCTTCAAAGACAGCAGAGAGAGTCTTAACTAGTGCCTGGAAAACAGGCTTTCTCCCTGGGTGCCAGCAGCTGGGAGAAGATGTGTATTTTTTCTTTGGGGAGGGGGGGAGAGGAATGACACTGTAGAAGAGTGCTTTTCTGTTTGCTCCATATGGTGACCACCATCCATGTATCTTACTACCCATTCCTCCAGACTCACAGGGAGCAACTCCAGGGGACAGGACATCCTGTCTTGCTTCTGCCCTCTTTACTTCCACACTTACTCTAACCCCAGACAGTTCTGTCATCATGTACCCTAGCCCCAAATCTGAATAGCTCCTCATCCTTCCCCTAATCTGGTTTGTGGCCAGAGCAATCACTGTCAAATTCCACTCAAACAGGAAAATCAAGGTTTTGTCTCAGAGTATGGTGAAAAGAGAGGTGAGAGAGAACAGAACCCATGCAGGCTCAGCCTCAGGAAAAGTGGTCAGAGAGGCCCATAATATTGTTCCTCTGCAGTGATGAGATTTAGGCGTTCTTGAAGTCCCTCATGGGTTCTCTAAAAACCAGAAATGCCCCTCTTCCTTCTTTTGCATTTCAAACCTCCAGAAAAGGTCTGGCTCCATCTGAGCTAAAGCAAGAGAACTGGAGAAGCATTCTCCTTTATCCCAGCTGATTAAAAGACAATAAGCATCACCCAGCCTGCAGTTTAATGCCTTCCTGGCTCTCCCAGAAATGCATTTGCCATTTTCAAAGGCAAAGCCTCTTACTAAGGAATTCATTATTCATGGGAGTCACAGGCCCCAAGTGCTCTGCTCTGGCAAAGGAGTAGGCTTGGGCTGTGCTCAGGGCTTTTGAAAAGCATCCTTAAGAGAAATCACTTTTTCAAAAAGTCAATATCTGAGAAGGCAAGCAGAGAGTTTAAAAGGGCCATAATTCATAATCGATGATGCCATATTCCCAAGAAGACTTTTACATTGACTCAACAATCCCATTTGCAGTGAGCTAACACAGCTGTAGCTTCCACTGGGTCTCTAGTTCAGGTCCCAGCATAATTAGGCTTTGTTATGGTGAGAAATCAAGTATCTCCCCTCCTTGGATGGAGACACACAGAATGTGTCTCAGGCACAGACAGGATAGTCATCACTGGGTTTATCTGGAATCATGGTCTAACTGACACATTTACAGTCAGGACTTTCATTAATGTTAGGAAGATCTTGAGAAGTGCAGAACAAGAAAGTTTTGACTGAGTCAAAGTCTCTGTTGCAAAATGTGATATTTGTGAAATATATGTGTGGGAAACTCAGGAGGATTTTCCTTTTCTCATGGGTACTAATATCCATAATCAACATTTTATTTAAAACAAACTCAATTAACTTGGATAATATGTCTACTCCGCCATCTTGGCTCCATTGCCATGGATATATTTCTATAAAGAAAACCCTACAGGTAGGGAATTAAGTGGAATAACAGCATTTGAATGAGATGTCCTCCTATCCTCCATGAACCCTGATCTTCATGGAATGATGGATAGAACCCAGTCAAAAGACTGGATTCTATCAGTAATGTTGTTCAAGAATTGCTGAAAGGACTGAAGGCTGGGAAATCCAAAGGACTCTAAACCTCAGAGATCTCTGCTCAGGGTTCATCACCCTCCTCTCCTCCCTCTTTCCTGTCTCTGCCTCATGCTACTTAGAGAATACACTTTGACAGGAGACAAAAATGAAGATGTGAGTCTAGCAACTTTGGAAAGGTAGACTCTAAAAGAATATGAATTTCAGTTTCATATTTTTGGTATTTAATTGCACTTCACAAGTATGTTATTTAACACCTGCTTTACACCTTTCCCTGATGCTGTAAAAATACAAAAGAAAAGTCAGACATGGTCCTTGCCTGCAGTGAGCTTGAAACCTGGCTAACATTACAGGACCTTAGGGCCAGTCATTTCACCTCCTAGACAGTAAAGGGATTAAATGAGATGGACTCAGAAGTGCTCTTAGCACAGTGCCTGACACACAGTAAATACAAAAAAAGTGACTTTACAGAGCAATTTAGTCCAGCTTCATTATTTTACAGATGAGGACACCCAGGTCCAGAGAAGTAATTTGCTAGAGGTCACACATTTAAAGGGCTAAAGTGCTAAAGTACTGTTCTCTATACGTGACATTTCATCTTCTGCCTTTGCATTAAATTCCCACCCCACCAACCACTAGTCTAGAATGCTCTCTCCCCTTTTCCACTTCCCTATCTTAGAATCTCTAAAGTACTTCAATGCTTCAAGCTCCCATGTGAAACCCTAACTGACCCCCTAGTTATCAGAGCTTTCCTCTCACACACACCAAAAGGCCTTTATTTTTATGTAAAGGGAAATGCCCCAGTAAAACTTCCTGAAAAGTGAAAGAGCTGCAGAGGCCACACTGAAAGGTAAAAGGGGAAAGCTTTCAGATGAAAAATAGACATTCCCCAACTCAGAAAGGGCAGAAGTCATGAATACCTTCATCGCATATGAAGAGATTAGCAGAAGGATAACTATCTCTAAAGCACAGACTGCATTCAGACCTCCACTCTACATAAGATTTCCAGACACTCATCTACATAAGATTTTCAAAGGATTATGGAAGGTAAAAATTACTAATCGCTCTAAGGCCTACTGGAAAGCTTTTTAGAGCAAGGAAGTATTTTCCTGGCTGAATACAGTACAGTAGGTGAAGGTAGAAAAAAAGACTTGAGATACCTGTGGAAGAGTTGAGCCAGAAGACCAATGCCTTGGCCTATCCAGCAGACACTAGGCTACCTTTCTTGCTCAGTCCAGCAAGTGTGGAGCCTGATAAAGAGCCAGCACAGACACCAGTGACCTGAACCAAGCCTCTTCTGCCAAGATGCCATAAGCTAAACCCAAATGAACACATCAGAGGTACCATGCCCTGCAAAGCGCTGGCCCATTTGAGCAGAAGGAGTGAACTTCATGATTTTCAGGAGAGAAAAAAGGATACTGAGGCTCTTCAGTACGAGTTGAAAGTTACTGACTGCATGTATCCCTGTCCTCATTACCCTAGTACTTTAAGCAGTTATATGCGTCAAATATTTGTCCTTGCTGTGCCCTTTTAGTAAATGTCTTTGCTAAGGAACTGAGTCTACTGACTAATTAAGGTAAAGCACATTGGTAGTGCTGAGTTTTAGGGGTGGTGGGACCTCGAAATAGCGATATGTGGGTCCTGCCCAAATTAATTCAACACAAGCTTTCTTTCAGCCAAAGACAAGGTTTATTAGAATACCAATGGAATTGGGGCGTGATTCTAAAACTCCGCCTTATGTCCAGACTCAAGGAAGCTCAGCATTGATCAGACTCTAAAGGAATTTGAAACCTTTCATGGAGGCAAGATGGATCTCTTATAGAGAAGACTGTGGGAACTGAGAAGGGATCTAGAAGGAGTGGTGGTCTAGAATGGGGCCAGGTGCTGACAAGGAAAGGGCATTTATTAACTGAGAAGGGCTGATTGACCCAAGGAGATGCCAGGGATCTGGGCCCTGGGAGAAAGTCCAGGGGCTTTTCCTTTTTGGGATCTAGATCCCAAATATATGATCTTTTCCTTTCGAGGGTTCAGATCCATCCCCATGAGTAGGGGCTAATGAGCCAGTATTTAAGAAGGCAATTTCCCAAAGGTTTGCCTCATAACCTTGGAAGTATCATCAGCCACCCTCCTGGGGACCAAATCTTCCAGTGGCAATGTGAACTGGGCAAATCCCAAGGACGGGGCAGGGAAATTATATTTGCCTTTTCTATATTTGACATTTGCTTAATCTATACCACCCCTGCCTCCCAAAGTAAGGCAGGGATTCTTTTTCACTTTATATCTATATAGCGCTTAGTCCAAGGTCTAGAACAGAGTAGATACTTAACTTGTTGAATTGTATTGAAATGACCCTTTAAAGTCCTTTCTAGTTCTAAATCCTAAAGAGCTGTAAGTGAACAATATGGTCCAGTGAACATTGTACTTGGCTCAGTTCCATAGGCTCAGTAAGAAATTCCCTCACCTCCCAAGGAGAAAATCTCCCAGGAAGTACAGAGGGAAGTACACTAGGGACCTACATTTGAGCCTTAGAGAAGAAACTGGGAGGAGGGAACATTACAGAGCTGACTTGTTGTCTACCTTATTCCTTGGCTTCATCTCATCCTTTTTCTGCTTGTTTTCCATTAAGTTCCTCTGATCCTTGTGTGTCTCCTATACAGTTTCTCCATGAGGGGCAGTAAGACTTCCTCCAAAAATCATTGTCATTTGTTAAATGATTATGCGGGTTAACTACCTTGAAACATTGCCCTCTCCATGAGAAGATGTGTACCATAATAAATACACTGTCCAGATCCCCAGAGCTGCATATGTGAGCATATCTCTCCTGAAGAATAAAACTGGACCCTCCCCCGACCTCCCAAAAATGTATGTAATGACTTCAACGAAGTTCCAAGCCCAGTGGCCAGCTTGTGAATAAATTCAGTGGCCTCTGTTACTTTGTATCTCCTGATATGATGACTATTTCCTGCAGTACTGTTTCCTCTCATTGTACTTTAGTGGAACAAAAATGTTCAAGTGAGCTGAGTTACTCAGGACCTGAGTTATTTTAATAGATACACCAGTACAAGCCTGAAATACCCTGTGCTACGACCCTCAGATAGCAGGAGCAAAAGGGACATGTGTCCATGATGGCCAATGGGAGGCACATTGGTATTCTTTCTGTGCTCGTTAGACATCTGTTTTTCCATGTTTTCTTCGTGTTCTCAATGGCATTAGCTCTCCCCCCTGCTTCTCAAGACAAATGGCAGCTTATTACAAAGGAGCTGCATGGGCAGGCATGCAATAGAAAGAACAGTTTCTTTACAGTCTTGAGTATTTTGAACTCAGCTGTCCACCTGATATAAAGAGTACAGGAAGGTCTCAGGAGTCTTTGAGAAAGACACAGGGGAATGTGCGAGTATGCATTCTGTGGGAGGCACAATCCACTTGGGCCATGATTATCTGTGATGGCCCCAGAGAGGTCCAGGAGCTCCTGGGAGGGTTGTCATGCATGCTGCTCCCAGACTTACCTCTCTCTTTATCAAAGAAAAAAATTACTCTGTTGTGTCTTCCATGGAGCCCCAGATGTTGGATCAAAGCTCTTGTTGGCTTCGTTGCATAAAGATGAACACACAACCAAAGCGAAAGGATGGAGTTTGTTGCAAGACACAGAAGGAGATACACACAAAAGAGAAAGGATTTTAGGTACCTAAGAAAATGCAATTTCAGGAATAGTAATGGGATGAACTCTCCCAGTCTGAAACTTTTAGAATGTGGTTATTTTTAAGGGCTTGGAAATTGAAGAACTTCTTCCATTCACTAATTCAGCAGAATTTTAAAATAGGCAGATGAATGAAACTGGAACCCGAGTCTCCTCTGATCTATTCCAAATTGGGATTACTTATGTAGAACCCAGACAACAGCTAGGAGGGGAAGCAAAAAGAATGTCTGAGGAACAAAAAGTTAGTGTCACAGAACCCTTGCATTAAAACTCATGCACTTCTGGGCACATGCCTAATTCTAAATAGAATGAAAACTGGCATTCGCAGCTCAGAACAAAACAAAACTCATGCACTTGACTTTCCTTCCTCTGAGCCCCTGAAAGCACTCACTCACTCATAGCCCACTTAATTTACAAAGTATCACTTACGATTTCCAAGCCCATGGCATATGAGAATAATTAAACCGAAAATGGAGAGGGACTATTTAAACAATTCTTCACACAGTCTGGGTCCTGCAAGGCCTGTAGGGGGAATTTTTACTTAAGTTTATAATCAGGGCCAGTCAAACTTATAGTCCAGACAAGCAGTCATCAAAGAAATCCCCCTTTCTTCCATTTTTTTATCCATGTGATATCCATGTACCTAAAATTCTACCACGAGGGCTTTATTATGCCTTTGGGACAGGAACAAAATTTCAGGATTTAGAACCAAGAGAGATGCTGGAGATCAGCTACATAGGCATATTTAATAGGTGCTTGTTGGTTAATTGACTTTACATATGAAAAAATTAAAGCTGAAAGAGATTAAGTGATTTCCCTAAATCATCCAGCAAATGGCAGAAACTGTCTTCTGACTCCAAATCCAGGACTCTTTCTCATAGACTACAGTGCATTGCTCCACCTAGGACCATGGAGAGAGAGACACAGAGACAATCAGAAAGAGAGAAAGACAGAGAGACAAAGAAGATGAGATTTGCATGGTGCTACACAAAAAGGAACAGCCCTAGGAATCAATACCATGGGCTCTGACTATAAATACAAACCATTTTTCCACTGGACCATGCTGCCTTTAAAAATGTCCTAAACACACTAACACTTTAGTATAAGTGAATTACTTTCTCTAATTGCTTTACTCCCTGACTGGAACACCTAGGATAACATATGAGACCCGAGGTCCAGACACAAGAAAGAAGGGTACTTGAATGGGAAAACGAGAAAGAGATCACCCACTAGTTTACTGGGATGCCTCAGAGAGGAGTACTTCTGCCATATTTTTCACTTTAGAAAACACAGCCTTCCTCAGAAGTGTTCCCCCACCCCAACTCTCTCAACCTCCCCTCTTCAATTTGAGGAAAAATCAATTAAATTGTGTGAACATGATTAGCAAAGACAACTGAGGGGGTCACTACCCAAGTTAAAAGAGATATAGGGGTAAAAAGAAACATAGGAGATGATAGAAGAAATCAGTGCTTAACTCTATTCAGGAAAATAGCTCCCTTTTGTTAGTAGCTGGTTTCCAATCTGGGCTGTGATTTATGGAGGATTTTCAGTAGTAGTATGAATTTTCAGAGGGAAAGAAAAGGTTCTTAACCTAAAAAACCTGGGCATTTGTTAAATCACCCTTTTGCTTCTGAGTGGTGGGCAGGAGCAAAGACTAGAATTGAGGAGCTAAAACCAACATTTTTCATCTCAAAGACCAGGGTTCCTAGAATTCCTATGCACCACTCTGTCCTTCCCCTCTCCTCCTCTGTTTTGGCCAGAAACCTTGAAGGTCTTCCCCTCCCAGATTGTTTATGGTTTTTGTTGGGTGTTTTTGACTAGGTGAAAGAGGCCATTCTTTGCCTCATTTCTTACCTAGCCTTAATCACTGAATGGTGTTGCCTCAATCAGACTGAGACCTGTTTAAAGTCTTTAGCTTAAAAAGACCATGGTCTCCCACTGCATCCCAGGCCATCTCCAGTCCTCCTGATCTATATCTTACCACTAGCCCCAAATGGTTTAGGAAAAAAGATTGAAGTTGGTACCTTTGCACAGCCCTTCCTCACTTAAATCCAATTTACTTGCAAGTCGTGGTATCATCTTCCTGATGTTGTGGTCCTCTTTGAGAAGGAAAGACAAGCAACTAACAAAAAGGGGAGGGAGCTCAGAATTGAGCTCTCAAAAATAAAGACAGCAGCCTTTACAATTTTGACAATACCCAGTCCTTTTAAAAGAGTCATTATCAGCATCAAAAGTGAACCTTCAACTCATTTCTGCACAAGTTCAGTGCCCAGTACCAATTTTCCATTCTACATGCAACCTTTTAATTAAATTCAACTACCATTTATTAACCACCTATCATATGTGGACAGCACAGTTCCAGGCTCGAGGATAACGTTTTTCTGTAGTGGGTGGCATCTGAGCTGTCCCCTTAGAGGAAGCTAAAGATTGTAAGAAGCACAAGTAAGGAGTCAGGGCATTCCAGATAATAACGGATAGGGGTAGAGACAGAAAGAAGAATGACAGAGAGTCCGGAGAGTTTGTTGATTGCATTTAGAGCTGGAATTAATCTTAGAGGCCACACATACACCACTTTGTTTTAAAGACAATGAAACTGAGATATCTTTCAACCCTCCCATCCCCACCCCAGGTTAAGTGACTTGCCCAGGGGTACTCAGACAGGTGTAAAAAGCAGGGCCAAGAGTCAAACCCAATTTCTCTAACTCAAATCTAAGACATTTCCCACTCCTCAAGTTGCTGCCATATTTGAATATTTCAAGTTCAGAAACAGAAATAACACTTCCTAAAACCATGTAAAATTCACTTTAAATAATATCTCATGCTTGAATAACACTTTAAAGTTTACAAAGAACTTTTCTCACAACAATTCTGTAACTTGGGTATTAGATAAAATAAGCAATATTTATATAGTGCTTTAAGATCGGCAGGTCATGTTTTATTAAATTATCCCAGTCAGTCTAGATTATCAACCCTGTAAAGTGGTAGAGTCATTAGTATCCCCATTTTACAGGTGCAGAAACTGAAGATGAGGACGTTTAAATGACTTGTCCAGGATCGTGCACCTAACATTTGAGACAAAATTCAAAACCAGGTCTTTCTGACCACAAGTCCAATGTGTTATCTGCTAGTCTAGTTGTCTCCCTATTTTACAAATGATGAAACTAAAGCTTGAGATGGGTGAAAAGTTTTACCCAAGATAACACAGTAAGCATCAGATCTGTCAAAGATCTTGGAGAGCTTAGCCCTTTCCTTTTCTAGTTCATTTTACAGAAGAGGAAACTGAGGCAAATAGGGTTAAATGACTTGCCCAGAGTCACAGATTTGAGCCAGGTTTTTCTGAACTCCAACGCTCTAACTACTATGCCACACTGCCTATTTAGACCACCTCTTTAAAGTCTCTGGAAGCAGCCCCTTCAGTACCCAACATCACAGCCAGTAATTAAAGTAACTCTGTGGTGTGATCCCAACCTCATTTCTCCCTCTGCAGCAGTCAGGCCTTTTTGTTGCTTCTACAAACATACACCACTCTCTTCATACCTAGTCCTGCTAGGTTCTCTCCACCTAGAATGTCTTTGCTCAAAACCTCTGCTTATCTGAATCTTCTGCATCCTTTGATGATCAGCTTGAGTCTGACTTCCTCCAAAAATTCCTTTCTTGACCTCCTCAGCCCACAACTCCACTCAGGACGCTCCTCACATCGTTATTAAGTTTTCTCATGTCTGTCATCTCGTTAACTAGATTTTAAACTCCGAGGGTAAGGGCTATATATGTGCATGAACAAAGGTACATTTAGTACCTACTATGAATAAAGGCAGCTAGGTGGCACCATTGTGCATAGGGTGCTGGGCTTAGAGTCAAAAGATTCGTCTTCCTAAATTCAAATCTGACCTCTGACACTTGGTACATGTGTGACCTTGGACAAGTCACTTAACCTTCTTTGCCTCAGTTTCCTCATCTGTAAAAAATGAGTTGGAGGAGACAATGGCAAACTACCCCAGTATCTTTGACAAGAAAACCCTGAAAAAGAATCAGACACTCTGAGAATTCCTTGTTTCCTTCAAGGCTTGACTCAAACCCTTTCCTGATCCACAGTATCCATTCCTTTGCCCCGCAGCTGCATTTATAATGCCTTTCTGCCCCAGACATTTTCTCTGGCTGTGCCCATGTCCCACTCGCTGCCCTACTAAACTGTGACTTCTGACCTCCCCAGCTTCCCAACTAAAACTCTACCTTCTGCAGAAACCCACCCCCCACCCTTCTCTCTGTTAATTATTTCCCTTTTACCCAAATGTAGTTTGCTTTATACGTATCTGTTTGTTTGGTGTCTTCTCCCTTAAACTGTGATCTCCTGGAGGCTCCTTTTGGTATCCTCAGTGCTTATCATAGTGTCTGGAACATAGTAGATGCTTAATAAATACTGACTGAATGAATGAATATTTATTTTTCATATAGTTTTATATAAATACACAGAAATGCCCTTGTTGTTTCTTTCAGGACTCTTTTGGGACAGAGAATATTCTTTACATCCCCCGTTGTGAGCACACAATAGACACTAAATAAATGTCTGTTAATTGATAGATTTCAGCAAAATGAGCAAAACCAAAAAAAACAAAAAACAAAAACCCACATATTCAATATCAAACAATCTGAGAAGTAGGACTGCAAAAAAGTTTTAAGTCTCAGGCCTTGAAAATGATGGGAAATTGAATTTAGTGGCTGGAGCACCCCGTAAAGAGTTAATATTCTTCCCCTAAAGCCACTTTGCATTTATGAACTGGAAAGGAGGAGCATGAAACTCCCCTGGGTCTAACTGAAACAAAAGCAAATGTTAATCAAAAAAAGAACAAAAAAGGCATCCAGTGGACAGTCAGGAATGAGACTTACAGACACATGTTCCAAGGCTTCTCCCCTGGGTAACGAACGCAGGAGGGATGGGCCCATGGGGACACTCGGAACATGACTTTCTAGCTAACATTAATCCTCAAGGCCCGGAGGTCCAGAAAACAAGCTCAGCCCCCAGCCCCAGAGGGGAAAGATGGACCTCAGGGCACAGGAAGCTTTCTTCCTTTTTACTTCCATGTCCTATAACGTTTTCCTGCCCATGGAAGGAAACCCCTTTGCTAAGATGCGCTCACAGAGATGGGCTGAACACAACCTTTTCAAGAAAAACAAGGGTTTAGAATGGCAAAGAACACAGGAGATGAGCCAGAAAGGGGAGAAAGGGAAGAAGCCAAGGGTTCAAAGAAATGCCTCCTAGGAGGCTAAGAGGAAAAAATGCCTGACACAAAGGCATTTTGAGATAGCTGGTTTAAAAAGGCTACAGAAGGCATTCTGGCACTTAGAGATTCAATTTGAAATAAACAAACAGCCCAATCCCACAGAAAGATAAAAACCTACAAACATCTCCACAACCCAAAACCTGGGGAGGAGGCTGCCCCCAGGGCCAGCCCCAAGCTATTTATGTTGGTAATGCAGTTATGGGGGGGAAGGCAAGGGGAAGTAAATTGATTAAACTGTGGCCTAAAGAGCAAAATCACTGAGGGGAGAAAACATAACCAAATCATAAAGAGGAAGGACCCAGAGGAGGTCATCAGAGGGGATGTTTTGTGTGGTTAGTTTCTGACTTGGATTTCTTTCTGGATTCAGAAAAAGGGAAATGGGATTGGTTAATTACTAGAAATCCCTCACTAACTCATTTGGTTTCAGAGTTCCAAAGATAGATGTGATGGATTTGGCCATCCTCTCCAGGCCAGTAACACTTCTCCAGAAAAAAGGCCACAGAACTCAACTTCCGGATTTTGGTTTAGGTTTGGGTATGGACTGGGAGGAAAGGGAAAAGAGGAAGAGACCGCTAAGAAAGAAAATGTGAATAAGAAGTAAAAATGGAGAAGTATAAAGAGCACTAGATTTTAACACCTACGTGACCTTGAACAAGTCACCAGAGAGGGAGGGAAATGAGAAAGACGTAACTGCGTGATGGGTTATTCCATATCTTTGCTTAATTAAGGAAGAGCATTGGTTTTGGCGAAGGACCTCTGACACTCACTACCTGCGTGGGAATCTTGGACCTCATTTTCCTTATTTGTGTAAGATGGGGTTAAACTAGATGATGACTTCTAAGGCATCCATCACATCTCTCCCCTCTCTCTGTCTCTGTCACTCTTTCTCTTCTTGCCCCCCACCGCTCCCCCCCATACTGTTAAAAGAACTCCGCCTCTTCCTGGTAAGGATAGTAACAACTCATGACATTTGGATAGCACTTCACAAATACCCAATCATTTTATCCTCACGATGATCCTGTGAGGTACTTGCTGTTATTACCCTCATTTTACAAATGAGGAAACTGAGACTGACAGAGATTAAGTCATTTACCAGAGTTACTGAGGCTAGATTTGAACTGGGGTCTTCCAAACTGCGGAGCCAACCCTGCACAGCCTAGCCCCAACAGATACAAATGGTCCAAGTTCAGGATCTAAAAATGCCATAAAGCACCAGAGAGAAAGGCACTGGAGTTTGCTGGTGGGGTTTGAGAGGCAGTTTGTCACAATGAGTAGAAGAATCCTGCCTCGGATACTCATAGTTTTGTGATCCTGGGCAAGTCGCTTAATCTGTCTCAGTTTCCCCAAATGTAAAATTGGCAATAGTAATAACACCCTCTAACCCAACTGGTAGGATTCTAGTGTTATCAAATAAGATATAAAAGTCCTTAAAGACTATAAAAATTCTGGTTCTTGTTATTTTCTGAGGCTGTTGGTTCCAAAATAGATAGACTGCTCTGTCTGGAGTCAAGAAGATTCATCTCCTTGAGTTCAAATCTGGTCTCAGATACTTACTAGATGTGTGACCTTGGGCAAATCATTTAACGTCTGTTTCCTCAGTTTCCTCAACTATTAAAATGGGAATGATAACAGTATCTACCTGGCACAGCTGTTGTAGGGATCAGATGAGAAAATATTTGTGAAAAGTGCTTAGCACAGTATTTGGCACATAATCCGTATTATATAAATGCTTATTCCCTTCTCCTTTCCCTTCCCCATTTGTATGGGAGGGGTTAACTAGGAGAATCAGGGGAAAAAAGGAAAGTAAAAAGATGATAAAGTTAAGCTTCTAGGCCATCTAGGCACTCAGGAACATTTATCTGAATCATCTAATACAATACCCTCATGAATAAATGCCTCCATACAACCATATTGATCCAAGGCAGCAAGAGATAGCTGAAACAGTCCAAGACAGTGTCTGAAGCCCTGTTTTCAAGCCCTCTGTTGTTTACTAGCTCTGCGACTCTGGGTAAATTCTCAAATCTCTGAGTTTTCTTTGAGGGAGATGGGCTAAATGATTTCTAAGATCCTGGGCAGCTGGGTGGCAGGGCTGGGAGACTGCACCGGCCTGGAGTCTAGAACATTCATCTTCAGGAGTTCCAACCTGGCCTCAGACAACAAATAATGTCACACCCATGTGTGTAATAAGAACTTCTGACTTGCATATAGCCTTTAAGTCTCGCTTATAGTACTTAGCATTGTAAAATGTAAAGACTTAAAAAGTATTCACTCAAAGATCTCATTTGACCCTCCCAACCGCCAGAAGAATAGGTGCAAAAATTATCTCTTTTTAAGAGATAAGAAAACTCAGGAACTAGCCTACGGTCACATAGCTAGTAAGTACCAGAGGCTCCAAATCTTACCCCAAGACACACTGCCTCTGGGGTAGGAGAGTGGACCAAAGGCTCTTAGTCCTTTCTAAGCTTATGCCTTGAGGGGAGGGGAGATAAAGGAGGAAAAAACAATTAGAAAGAAAATAATGAAAAAGAGTGGTTGAAGGAGGCCGCAAAACCTAGTGGTTAGAAAGCCAGCCTCAAAGAAGCTGGGAAGAAAGACTTGGGTTCATGTTCCATCTCTCATAGATAATAGCCATGGGCCTCTGAGTCTCTCAGTAATCTAGTACTCTAGGTAACTCTCTAAGAGAAGGTGTTGCTATGTATTTGAAAGAGGGAGTTTCCTCACCTGGGACACCCTATATTAAAAAAAAAAATCCTAGGTTCAGAACTTATCCCTAAAAACAATTTAATAACTCAGGGATAGAGGCATAGCCACTACGTACAAGGGATGCACAGCAGGATTTAGATCGACAGATGCGCATCTAATTTCTGGCAATACCTGTATAATATCAGTCAAGTCACTTAACCTCTGAGAGCTTGTTTCTCACCTATAAAATGAGGGTGTTAGACTAGGTAACCTCTAAGTTCCCTTCTAGTTCACATAAAGTTGGAGTGGCCAGTCTATTTACATATGGAATTCAGAGATGTATATCTTAACAATCACATTGATTTCCTATTTCCTCTTGACAGGCACCATTGAGGGAAAAACGTCCCAAGACAGACCTATAAGAGATCATCAGAGCCTTCTGCAAACTTGCTCCTAGACCTTCTCTTCACTCTCTGGTGAGATATAACTACTGTCCTCAGTGATTCAGATACAACAGAAGGAACTGGCAAAGAGAAAGAGAGAGAGAGAGAGAGAGAGAGAGAGAGTGTGTGTGTGTGTGTGTGTGTGTGTGTGTGTGTGTGTGTGTGTGTGTGTGTGTGTGTTTATTAAAGAAAAAACTAAAAAACTGGAGGAATGTTTCTTAAAGGAGGGTGGGGAGGGGGAGGAGTTGAAAACCACAAAGAGCAGGAAGTACTATAGGCTTCCCCTCACTGTGACACTATGGAAGCCAATCAGAGTCTACAGATCCCGGCTGAGGCTTTGTGAAAAGTGACACACACAGAAGAGAGGGCAATGGGGGTGCTTTCCCAATGGCAATTGATCTACAAGAATTCAACAAGAATTTGGAAAAAAAAAACAAACCCTTTCTTACATGGGATGGATCTCTGGAAGGGAGGACAGATACAGCGGGAAACTGAGATGATGCAAAAATGAAAGATATCAATGAAATTTATTTTTTGAAAAGTTTAAAAAAATTGACTAAGAGCCAACTACACGTCAGGCACTGTGTTAGACTTTGGGGACAAAGACCAAAAAAAGGGACAATCTTTGCTTTCAATACCAAGGAAACAGCTGCTCCAATTTGTTTTGAGAGGAGGACCCAACAGTATGAGGGGTTTGGGAAGGGGGAGGAGGGCAAGTAGGAAGCCGGAGAACTTCTTTTTAAAATTCCTTAGATTTTCCTTGCATTACTATAAAGCCAAGAATTGTGGTTTTTCCTTAATACTTTTCACCATGTCACTCCCTTGATTAAAATCCCATGGTGTCTTTCTGTTTTCTATCAGATGTTGATTCTAGTCATGCCTATCTTTTCACTATCAGACACTGCATGTGTTCAGTCTAAGCTCTGTTCTTTCAGTCTTCTGAGATGTCCTTTCATTTGCCTTCTGACTATCCAAACATTCTACCTTCTTCAAGAAGCATTCCATAAATGCCCCAGATCATGCTGACTACCCAATATCGTTTGTCACCTGTAAATTATTTTGTATTGTCCTATGGTTCCCAAAGGCACAAAAGGAAAGGTGTTGAGAGTGTGAATTAAGGTGGCATATGAGTGTAGAGGAAGGATTCCCTTGGGAGAGATGTTGGGAAATTAGTCACACTAAGGTTTGACAACTGACAACATGCTGGGTGTGAGAGAATGAAGGGTCAAGGATGATGCTATAAACCTGTGAGTACCTTCCACAGAAACAGTTTGGAAGAGGTTTACTGAGAAAGCTAGTGAGTTCTACTTTAGATAATGATTTTGAGATGACTCTGGATGACTAGTCTGAATTCTTCAATGGGCAACTGGTGATACAGGTAGCTAGCTCATGGGAGAGAATGGGGCTGGATGTTATATATAGATCTGAATCATCCAATCTGCATAGAAATGGTCATTAAAACTCAAGGGAGCTGATGATGTTTGTGAGGAGGGTAGGAAGAGAGAGGAGGAGAGAAGGAGGAAGGAAAAGTGAAGAAAATGAGAGAGGAAAGAAAGAGAGAGAGGGACAGACAGACAGACATTCTACCGGTTTTGACTCTTTTCCTAAACTATAAAGTGATGTTCTTTAAAGGCAAGGATCATGAATATCTTCACAAAGTTTAGCACTGGGCAGGGCACACAGGTGCGCAATAAAGTCTTGGTGTTTGGCTAACTGATCTTAACTTATGGTGTGCCCGAAAGAGTATTTATAAGATCTGCAATCACAATTCTTAGAACATGTGGATTATGGATAGCAACTCTGAGGTCTGATTGAATGCAGTAAGACTGGAGGAGGAAGAGGAGAAGGAGAAAGGAATCTGCTGATGAAAACGGGCATGGTCCACTCGATCCAGCCTAGGCTCAGAAGTCAGGATACCGGAATTTGAATCCCACCTCGGTGGATGATCCCCTGTAGGACTCTCTACTTATGTGAGCTTCAGTTTTCTCAGATGCAGAATTAGGGAGTTAGATTGGATGGAACATTTAAGTGTTTTTCCAACTCTAGATCTGATAAGCCCTTATTCCATAACCCTATAACAGAAATACAGTAATAGGTGGCGCTCTCCTGGTTAGGATCTGAACTCCAACTAGGTGGCAATGTTATTTTCCATAACTACATACAAATAGGCAGAAGTTGGGGAGGAGGAGGGAAATCTCTCTCAAAGATTTCTCTTAAATGGACAGAAATGAGGAAATCTAGAAATAAAAAAATAAAAACCCTTCACAACTGAGAAAGGATCATCAGCCTGAAAATACGGAATGCCAGTAAGGACACTGCTGAAGCACCCAGCAGGAGACACAATAAACTTAAATTTGATTCTGAGCTCAGTCCCTAAGCAGCAAACACTAAAAGTCATAGATGTTCTTAGAATTCTATAAGGAAAGAAGCCCAGATATTAAGTATGATCAGCCAGCCAGGTGACCACAAGGAAGACCCATAACCATTCTGGAGCTCAAGTGTAATATGGAGATAATGGTGGCTTCTTTACCAACCTGAAAACTAGAGGCTGTGCCTTCTCAGGTCTTCCTTCTGCATGGGGCTAAATGGGACAAACACACAACCTGTGAGTGAGTAGCTGCTCCTCTCCTCTCCTCTGCTCTGTTCTACTCTCCTGTTCTACCCAGGGGAAGGTACAACACTCCATTTCCTTTGGGGTTTACTGGCTACATTTCTTGCTCAAAACTCAAGCCTTAAACCCAGTTCACTCTGGTGCTCACAGACTGGACAAGTCCCCACCGATTTAGCAATAATTAAATAGTAATTGTTTCTCTTTTACCCAGGAACCCTGAGGGTCTTCCCCCCCAATTTGATTTTTTTTTTTATTAAAGGGGCCATCCCTTGGGTAACTTTGTGATAAGATCTAAGCCTGAAAGGACCAGGGTGTCCCATTGCATCCTGGGCCATCTCCAGTCATCCTGATGAATATCAGTCCACTGACCCAGATGGGTCAGGAGAAGAAGGTGAGGTTGGCGACCTCGCACACTCCCTCTCTCAAATCAAAGTCAACTGTAAGTCATGTCATCATCTTGCTGTCATGGTCTTCTTTGAGAACAAGTACAACAACAACAAAATATGCTGACTTATCCTCTTCCCTTTCTCCATTTGCAAAACGAAGCCACTGATGAGATCAATAAAACATGAATCTCTTCTTTGGAGCACAAGCCATAAGTTTAAAATAATTCAACACAACTATCCTCTTGAGGAAGGCTCATTCAATCAATCAGTGCATCAGTTACTTATTAAGCACCAGGAACTATGTACCAGGAACTACGCTAGGCAATTGGGGATATAGAGACCAAAAAAGAAACAGTCCTCCAAGAGAAACCTTCAAGGTCCTTACATTCTTTCAAGAAAGACAATGGTACATGTAGATGTATACAATATACATATACAAAAACAAGCTAAATTTGGAAGGAAAGACCCAAGCAGCTGCTGGGGGGCCCAGACAGGAAAGGATCAAAAAAAGCCTCATGTGACTTCAAGGTCAAATGGAGCTTCTGAGAGCAGAGGTGAAGAGAGTGCATATTCTAGGAACAGGAGACTGAAGGGACAGAACAGAAGGGGGGTCACGTGTGAGAAACAGCAGGAAGACCAGTTTGATTCTAATAGTTCTTAGAGACTAGGAAGGGCAATGATATAAAAGGGTAGAAAAGTAGGTTAGAAACAGGGCTTTAAATGCCAGGCAAGAGTCTATATTTGGCCCCAAATGTAGAAGGAAACAAGTGGAATTTCACTAAACAACTGAGTAACTATGGTTAGACTCATGCTTTCTTAAGCACCTACTATGTGCAAAGCCTCATGCTTAATAGACCAGAGAAGTTCATTCATGTCTACTTGGTATCTTTTTTCCTTTTGACTGTCTTGCTCACAAATCTTCACTCACAGGATTAAAACCTAAAGACTTCTGGCTAATGTAAAAACCTGCCAAAGTCATCTCCCTACAGAGAAGATCTGAGACCTCCCCCTCCCCCATCACTGGCTCCTTAGCACCTTCAGGATCAGGTATAAAATCCTCTGCTTGGTATTCAAAAGCTTTTATAATCTGCCCTACACCCATTTCCAGTCTTCTTACACCCTACTCACCTCTGCCCAATCTTCGACCCAGGGACACTAACCCTTTTGCTGTTCTTGGCTCTGGGCATTCTCACTGGCATCCACCATACCTAGAATGCTCTCCCTCTTCCTCTCTGGCTCCTGCAAGACCCAACTAAAGCACCACCTTCTATAAGAACCTGTTCTCAATCCTCCTTATAATTAATGCCTCCCCTCTGTGGTTATGTCTAATCTCTCCTGGATATATCTTGTTCGTACTTAGCTATCTGCATGTGGTCTCCCTCCATTGGACTGCGAATTCCCTGACTTTTTTTGACTCTTCTTTGTATCCTCAGACTTAGCACAGGGACTGACACACAGTTATAGGTGCTTATTAAAAGCTCATTAACTGACTGATATCACCTAACTAATGTTTTTATTCCCCAAATCAGACCCTCTACTTAAGCCAGATCGCTCTCCTCACCATTTGAACCCAAAAAATTACTCCACTTCTATGTTTTCCTCATGTTGTCCCATTCTTCCACATTCCCCCTCCTTCCACTTACCCAAAACCTAGCCACTGTTCATATCCCAGAGGCAAAGACTGGGTCATGCATGTTCTAGTATTCCCCATATAACATCCAGCACAGTGTGAAACATACACTAGGCAAACACTCACGTTAATGCAAACATTGACTATGGAATGGAATAGACTGGAATCTGGGTTTTCTTAAAAGATTCAGTTTGTCAACTCATAAGAATAACATTTTGAACTTGGCATCTAAAGACCTGAGTTTGAGTCCAGGTTCTGACACAGTGCCATGACCTTGAATAGATCAGGTCATCCCACTGAGGCTTCAGAGGTCAACCTCTTGAGAGAAGGGGAGCAATTCCACAGTAGAAACTAGCTTTTTTTTAATACACCAAAAGCTTAGTTCTTCAGAAAAGCAGTCAGGTTAATGCAGAGATGCAGTTATTGAACAGGCTTGCAGGCCTATTTTAGAATACTATCTGGGCTGGAGACATCAGACGTTTATGTTAGGGGAAAAAAAAGTTATTGGAAATCCTGCAATATAGGACATGGCGTAGGGTGTGATGGGATGGTAGTTGGCTTCAGAAATTCTCAGACTGTTTGGACATGTGAGTAGAACGCTGGTTTTTCTGAAATTTTGATGAAAAAATCTGCATGCTTTGATTTCATCCAGCTTCTTTCCTCTAAGGATTTAGGACTGGAGTTTGGCTTCTCTAAACAGACTCAGTGTAATTTCAGTGGGGTGGGAGTGTAACATCATTAATTCATCGTGTGTGGTTTTGATTATATCATCTGAATTAACAGCTCTCATAGGCAAGCTTTGATTAAAAATAAATAAGAAAAAGTACAGTTTTCAAAAAGACCACCTACCTTTCCTCTAGAAAATGCTCAATTTGGTGCTGGTATCCTTAAAATGCAAGCTCCTGGGGTAAAAGCCCATGGGAATGTTCTCATATGAGATTTAAAGCTGGAGATTATTGAAATTTGGTTAGTCTCCTGGAAGACCCTGGAAAAAAATGGCCTGCATTCTCTACTGAGCCCTATGCTAGACACTCTGGAGAGAGCAAGAAGAAGAAGAAATCAGGTCTATTCTATAAGAAAGGTTCCCAATTTAAAGGGCTCTGATGCCATGTACAAGCATTATGGCTATAAATGCCAGGAAAGTTCTTGGGAAGGAGAAAAACCTCTGTAGGCAGGAGCAGGGAGGGAAGGCTGTGAGAGGGGATTTGGGTCAGGGCATGAATGATAAACAGAATTCAGATAGATGTAACTCTTATTGGAGAGCTGCTCTTTACTCCCCAAGCTCTTATCCCCTGGACCAGAAAGAAACATAAGCAGGCACACAAAACTCCAGCAAGCCAACTGAGCTAGAGTTTCTCACCTTTCAGCAGTCAATACCCTGACGCTGGGGTAATAAGGTCCCTGGAATGCCCTACTACATGAGACAGCAAAGGGAAGACCTTTGAGGGAATTTCAATTCAATTCCACAAATATTTATTGTCCTGTATGTTCTGAGAGCCCTTTGGAGAATAGAAAATGCTGTGTAAGTGCTAAGCAGTATCCCTCTGCCGACTCGAAGACTATTTCTAGAGTTCTTATCACTGTGGTATCAAAGTGCTCCAGATTGGACCCCAAGGGCTCCTAACTACTCCCCCAGGGACTTATCCTTCCTGTTGACTGGCAGGCGGATTTTCCCTGCCTTTCTGTTTCTGATTAGCCCTATGCAAAAATGTGCCTTGTCTTAACACAAACTCAGAACAAGGGGCTATTTCTACCCATCCTCAAAGATCCAGCTCAAATGCTGCACCCTGCCCCACCCATGAAATGGGCCCTCCTCCTCCCCAGACAGAAGGGGCCCTTGCTTCTTCAGACCTCAAATCCAGATTTGGATGTAAACTCTCTCACACCAAGTGTCGTTTTGGCTACTGTGACTACACTCCTCTTGGACTTCTCCATCATACATCTCCTCCCCTATTAGATTAGAAATTGCTTGAGGCCAGGGTCTGTCTTTCTTTTCTGCAAAGCTCCTACTACACAGAAATGTTTGTTGACCGACTGGCATGGTTCATTTTATCCACCCTCCTATAGTAACTGTTTGTTCCTTGAGTTAAAAACCACATCTTAGTCAACTAGACCCCCTCAACGCTCTCACAGGGAACCTTAATAAATGTTCATAGAAATTCATCATGTTGGGCTTGTATCCCCTTGGCCTTCATCTTCAAATTCAGCTAGATGTCACCACAGATAGATCATTGATGTGAGTTCAAATCCAGTCTCAAACACTTATTAGCTATGCAACTTTGGGTAACAACTTCTTTCTGCCTCGGTTTCCTATAAAATGGGGAAAATAACAGTACCAACCTCTTGTGGGAATCAAAAGAGATAACAGATGCTAGCTCTCATTTATATTACCATTACTATTGTTGCTGTACACACACACACACACACACACACACACACACACATATTAATGTGATTGCTAAGTTTCCCCTCTAGATGTTAAAATTCCCACCAGAGGAAGAATTCCCATCTTCTTGGTGCCCTCCACAGCACCCAGTGCAATGTCTTGCAAAGAATGAGGGACTCAAATAATTTTTGATTGATCTCAAGTTTTATGAAGGTCTTTCCTCTCTGTCCTTTCCTTTGGTTCTGCCAATACCATTGTGAGGTTAGGGGCAGAGATTATTACCCCCTTGTTAAAGATAGGGAAACTGAGGCCCAGATAGAGTCACCAGTGGGTGGCTGAGACAGAACTAGAGGTCAAAGTTAACAGAATCTCCACAGAAATCCAAGACTTCAGCTGTCTCCCTGGACAGATCATTCAGTTCTTCTCAAATCTTTGTTTAAGAAGGGTCCTTTCTGTGTCCATGTGAGCTGAGAGCTCCTTGCCAGACTCCTGAAGGTTGTGAAACTCTCAGGGTTGGTTTCTCATGAACTGAGAGACAGCACGTTTGACCTAACCTCATCTACCTCCAACATGCCCGATCCCCAAAAGAGGCCATGCTTCCTACTACAGAATCCCTGCTGATAACAGACTGCCCACTATAAGGACTAACCTTGGCCAGGGAAGGCATAATTGATGCCCAAGTCCTACCAGCCAGCTGCTAATGTGTTCACTCAGTGACCAGCCAAACACTGCGGGTGCCTCATTGGCACGATGACCCGTCAGCCAACTAGCTCAGTTCAGCTGGAGTTTGGATAAGTGCCCAGAGTCAGCCGGGCACTTTGAGGCATCAGCCATGGCCTGCTAAGAGCTAAGGCAAGAGGAAATGAAGAAGAAAAGTGCGTTGAGCCATAAGGTGCTAAGAGAGCCCCAAGACCCAAAGCTATATACATTCTACTGTCGCTCCCTCTTTTTTTTAATACAATCTCAATGCCAATAATGATGGAGGGAAAACACAGGAAATGACTTTGTAGTTTCTTTCATTTTCAGCCTCCTCAGTGATGCTTTCTACTGAATTCTGTGCTTACGTGCCCACCAGATTCCACTTCAGCACAGCCAGATGGTTGGCTTGTTTTAAGGGATTTTTTCTTCCTCTTAGGGGAAACATTGCCAGAGGGAAAGATTCCTGTTCAAGGAATCAAAGCATTGAGATTCTAGTCCAAGCTATGGAATATTCCTTTCTGTGGACCTCACTTAACCCATCTTGAAAACAGGGAAGGCATAATTTCTGATGACTCGATTTACCAGAGATGGCTGGCAGAATAAAAAAGATGTGAAAGTGCTTTGAGTCAGTTGGGTTAAAGCCATTTAGCCAAAGGTAGCAAAGGCTGAGGTTTTTTTTTCTTTTAATTTATGAGCACATGAATGTTAAGCATGAGATAGAGTTACACCATCAGATGCAGTTGTGTACACACCTACACATATGCACACACACTGCTCGTGACTTGGACCCCAAGATTGCAAGCCCAAAAACCAGTTGGAGAAGTGGAGAAGAGAAAATAGCAAACAACCACAAAAGCAGGTAATTCGTTTCCTTTTTTTAATTTATGAAATAAAATGGGCATTTTTATAACAAACATCATAAAAGAGATGACTACACATGGAACTGCACATATGTACGATTTGCTATTCCTTTTATATATACAATAAAGTTATTATGTAAATGTATTTTTTTCTTTTTTTTTCTTCCCTCCCCCTCCCCATCCTAGAGATGGCTACCATTTGACATCAATAGGAATGTATATATGTAAAATCATTCTATACTTAATTCATTTTCTACCGTCTGCAATGTTATCACCACAGTCATCAATTTGTTATCCAGATTCCCCAACAAAAAGCGTACAAGGCAGTGTGGTCAGTACCACTCAAGTTCTTGTTGTTATTCAATCATGTCCGACTCTATGTAACTTCATTTGGAGTTTTCTCGGTAAAGATACTGTAGTGGTTTGCCATTTCCATTCTTACAGATGAGGAAACTGGGGCAAATAGGGCTAAGTGACTTGCCCGGGGTCACACAGCTAGTAAGTGTCTGAGGCTAGATTTTAACTCAGGTCTTCCTGACTCCAAGCTAGGCACTCTATTCATTGTGCCATCCCTCAGCCCATACCACTCATACTTCAAGACGAAAAAAGACAACCACAATATTATAAAAGGCAAAGTCCCTGCACTAGAAGGAACTTATAAACTAGCTGAGGATTGAGGATAAATGTTCACAAATACCAATAATACATATTAAAATGTCATTTATATCATATCAATAACATCAAATATAAATTGATAATGTATTTGAAGAATAAAGGTTCACTTCTAGCTAGGGAGATCATGGAAGACTTCATGAAGGAGGTCACAGTTGGGCCAAACTTTGAAAGAAGAGGGTTTTAATGGGTGGAAATATGGAAGAAGCTTGTTTAGATACTGGGGATAGTCAACATGAATATACAGAGATGGGAGAGGGCAAAAAAAATATAGTAATCTAGTGTTTGACAAGTATAAAGACTTGAGTTTTTGGGATAAGAATTCATTATTTAGTAAAATTGCTGGGAAAGCTAGAAAGCAGTCTGGCAGAAACTGGGTACAGACCAATATCTTATACCATTTGCCAAAGGTCAAAAATGGATATATGACCTACATATAAAGGGACATATTACAAGAAAATTTAAGGAACATGGAACAGATTACCCATCAGATTTATGGATAGGTTAAAAATTTATGAAGAAACAAGAGAGAATGTTATGAGATGTGAAATGGTTAATTTTGATTACATTTAAAAGTTTTTATAAAAATGAAACAAATGTAGCCAAGATCAAAAGGAAAGCAGAAAACTGGGGGAAAAAAATGTATGGATGGTCAGATAAAGGTCTCATATCTCAAACATGTAAAGAACTCTGCCAGATCTATAAGAATGAGAGTCATTCCCAAAGTGAAAAATGGCCAAAGGATATGAACAAGCACTTTTCCGATGAAGAAATCAAAACAATTTATAGTGATATGAAAAAATGTTCTACATCATTACTGACTAGAGAAATCAAATTAAAACAACCTTGAGATCCAACTTTACACCTATCATATTAGTTAAAATGATAGAAGGAGACAGTAACAAATGTTGGAGGGAATATGGAAAAAATGGGACCTTAGTTCATTGTTGGTGGTCCTATGAACTGATCCAACCATTTTGGAGAGAGATTTGGAATTGTGCCCAAGGATATTAAACTGCCTATACCCTTTGACCCAGCAATACCACTATTAGGTCTGTATCCCAAGATGGACAGAGAAAAAGGGAAGTGGAATATAAAATATTTATAAGCAGCTCTCTTTGTGGTGGCAAAGAACTGGGAGCTGTGGGGATGCCCATCAATTTGGGAATAGCTAAACAAATTGTGGTATACATTCATGATGGAATATTACTCTGCTATAAGAAAAGATGAGCTCTGTGAGCAGAAGCAAGGGAACAATGTACACAGTAACAGCAATATTGTTTTAAAAAACATCTTTGAGCAAACTAGTCATTCTACTGTAAATACCCAAATAAACTGCAAAGATCCTATGAAGGAAGATGCTGTTTGAATCCAGGGAAAGAATTGATGTTTATGTACGTTCTCTCTCCCTCTCTCTCTCGTCCAATGGTACCAATCTTGAAGTTTGGGGTGGGGGAAAGAAAATTACAAGATAACTTTGTTGTATATTTGAAAGCAAGTTGTACATAAAGGATCTGCAATTTCAGGTGCAATCCTTTCTTTTTCTATCCCACTTCGTTATGAAAATGCTTGTTTTATTTCCTACATCCAGAATAAAAATAAATAAAATCAGTACCATGGACCCTGCTCTGGGGTAACCTGTGTGATGGGCCCTGGTGGGAGTGAGGAGGTGCCAAGGGGCAAGCAAAGAGACTATTACAATAATCCAAGAGACAATCATAGTGGTGGCCATGCAAATAAGAAGGGGACCCATGTCAGAGATAAGGACATCTGTGTGCATTCCATGCTCCTTTCAAATGGCAGAGACACAAAATATTCGCCAGAGCAATGTCAATGGAGCTAAAGTGAATTCTAATGAAGAGCTTATCTGGATGGACAGATGTGTGTGTGTTTTTTTGCAACATACCCTACCATACCTTGCAAAATCTCAGTTGTCTTTACTAAATCATAGCCAGGCTAATGTGGTCGACTCAAGTTCCTGGTTCCCACAGGAGCATGAAGAACGAGGTCAGTGCCCAGCTCAGGCATGCTTACTCACTGACTGTGTGACCCCTCAAGCAGCTGGCCCCAGGGAGGACCTCCTAGCTGCAGCTGGATTCCAATGGTGACAGTGCACCCTGTTCCATTCACTAGGAGGCCGTCACAGAGGGCTGCGGGTTACATGTGCCAAAACATATCCCTTTAGGTTTGCGGATTAAGAACACCCACCAGGAGGATTTGCTGGAACTGCCAGAGTGAGAGCAGCATTTCCTCTCAATGCATATGCATGTCTCAGGCTTGATTTGGAAGGTACAACATACCCAAGAGGGAAGTGGCATTAACTGCAAAAACTGCAGTGTGGGGGAAGCTGAGGCAGGAGAAGAAGATAAGGGAGAAGGAGAAGGTATGGACTGAAAAGGTGAAGGGAGGAGAGGGGGAGGAAGGAAGGGAGAAAAGAAGGAAGGATAGAAGAGAGGAAGGACGGAAGGAAGGAAGGAAGGAAGGGAAGGAAAAGAGGGAAAGAAGAAAGGAGAGGAGGGAAGGAGAGAGGGAGAAAGATCCTGAGAGAGAAAGAAAACCAGTCCTAATTCTGGTCTCCTAAGCTGTGCTCACAACTCAGTTGGACAAGTATTTATTTACTGAGCCCCTCCCTCACAAGAGGCTGGAAAACAGAAATAATAACATGGCACCTCTGAGCCCTACCTCCGTCAAGTCATATCCCTGACACCTTATAAAAGAATAAACTAATGGGTGAGAACTGTAACAAACTCACAGGGGGAAGAAAAACTAAAGGAAAGCCACTGATTGAACACCAGGAGGGAAGGGACTGACCAGCCTTGAAGCCCTGCTAGAAAACATCAACAGAGAGCTAAAGGAGTGACACCAAAGTTCAGACCATTCCTCTTGCCTATCTCTTAGCATCCTTCCTAGAACCCCCTCTTCTAATATGATCCTTAATGAAAAAATCCAACTTAGAACAGACCTTTTTTCAAGATGAGCAGTAGACTGAGTTTGTGTGTGGAGGGGGTACAAGGCGATAGATGGGGAGGTGGGTGGAGCTGGTGTCATGAGCCATTTCCCCCCAGCCCTGCAGGGGATTTCTATTTCTGACTTCAGTTGCCAGTCAGAGGCAGCTGTGGTGTGACAGCAGCAGACAGCTCCAGCTCCTGAGCTCAGCCTAGAAGGCACAGACACTCCGCTGGAGCCTAGGTGTCTAGTGGAGGGAGGGTGAGCCTTGTGCAGATAGGAGCTGCTGCTAGTGTCCAAAGAGGAGCCAACAGATAGGACCTCTGTCATGGTGCTGCCTTGTCGCCCCTTGCAGGCAAGCAGGCAGGACTGGGGACCTTGCTTTTAGAGGACAAGAGAAAAAAATGTACTTGGAAACTTGTCTATCCTCTTTCCTTTCATGACTGAAGCAACATGGCTCCCAGGGAAAAGTCTTGGTGTTTTCTGAGTGACACTCACATTTGTTCTACAATTCTGCTGCTGGAGAGGACCTTCAAAGTCATGTAATCTAAGCCCTTCCCATCACACACCCCCATTATACAGATGAAGAAACTGAGACTGAAAGCTACATGAATGAGTAGACGTTCTCTCATTTGAACCTCATACCAGCTCTGACAGGTAAATGCTATTATTACCCACATTTTATAGTTGAGGAAACCAGATTAACAGAGGTTAAGTGACTTGCTCAGGTTCATAGAACTGGTATCTGAGGCTGGATCTGAACTCAGGTCTTCCTAACTCTAGGCTTGGTGTTCCATCCACTGTACCATCTCCAAAGGGTATTGGATTTGGGGTCAGACAGACTTGGATTAGAATTCTGTCTCTTTTACACTGTTTGACCTTGGCCAAGTCACCTATTTTGTTATAAGGATGACAACAATCCCTGACATCTGTATAGCCTTTTCACGACTGTGAAATGTTTCACAACCATTATCTCATTTTTCTCTCAGGATCTCAGTTTCCTCCTCTAGGTGCTAGGGGGCTAGGTGACCTCTGAGGACCATTCCTGCTGTAAATCCATGACTCTGAGACATCAGCCTTGAAGAAAAAGAAGAACAATTTTCACACAGCTATAGATATGATCCTACCAGCCCCTGAAGATATACTGTTTTAATAGACTTATTCACCCCTCTGTCTGTTGGAAACTGAAAAAAATCCTGAGACAAAACTAAAGAGGAGGAAGGGGGAAATGGCCAAGGTTTATCATGAAATGGAACGGGTAGCTCTTTGGAAAAGGGAGTGGGAGACCACCCAGCTTTGTACACTGTGCTGAAATCTCAAAGGAGATGCAAGGCAGGACAAACATTCAAGTGGGAAAAGGTCAACTCTTGGCTAACAGGTTCCCTACCACCACCCCCCAGGACTTCCACAGGCTGGAGAGATAGAAAGAGCTGAGCAAGGCCTAACCTCTCATTAGATGACTGACACACTTTCACTGAGCTGACTGGCTACACACAGCATCAGCCAGAAAAGGGATCCGTTCAATGCAGGCTCCTTTGATTCCTGTATAAATAAATCCTGGTGTGTTTTCTTTCTTTGCCTAGCTGCCTCATCACCACCACCACCACCACCACCACCACCACTTCCTTTTCTGTCTGTTTTCCCTTCTGCTTCCAGCTCATCACCATCCCAGCCAACATCTGGGGAAAAAGAATCCCAGTTTGGAAGGGAGAAGCTGGACTGGACTTCACTCCTTTTCCTTCCCAACACCCCACCCCTCCATCATACTCTACCACCAGAGACGTCAAAGACCAAAAGCCTCCTCTATCCCCATCCAGGGGTCAATCAGAGACAAGAGGTCACCTGGACCATTCTGAAGGCCCATCACAAAACTGCCAGAAGTCTCCAGAAGAACACAACAGCAGTTTCCTCAAATTTGTCCTTAATGCAATCAGACTGGCCAGCTCTAACAATGAACACACTTAAACATTTTCCACCCACATAAATCTGCTCAATAGTTCCTCAACTGCTTCCTATGAAAACTGCAAACAAAGATTCTGACTTTGTTTTGTTTTGTTTTTACTGTGATTTGAGATTTTCCTTGTGTCTGTGTGGTAATGAGCAGCCTAGATTTTATAAAAGATGAAATAAATTGGGTGCATATAGGGACAGTACTCATGATAACTTGGACAGGGCACTGGAAATTAGACCCCTGTATTTGTGTGAGGCTATGTAAAGAAAGGGGTGTCTACTGAGAACCATGGAGTGACCTATGCATTGGTTCAAATTATTCTGATAAGAAAACCTTTTCAAGTTATTTCTGTCCTTTTGTCTACTAGAGGTAAAGAAAATTCATTTGCTAAATAAAGTAGATAAACACCGAACTCCTCCACGTATTCCATCAGGCCAATAAGAAAGTTTTTTGATGGGTTAAGAAGGATCCTCAGATTAGAAGAATGAACCAAATGATCCTACCAAATGATCATTGGTAGGAACCAATTCAAAGAGTCCAGATGAGGAAACCCCCAAAATAGCCTGATGTTGTTTTGGGAGGATGGAAGCTAGACAATAAGGAGTGAGATTCTTGGCCAGACAAAGATCAAGGTGCTAGGGAACTTTGGTGAAGGATTAATTTAGAAAGGTTAGGTGCCACCTAGCCCCAAGCAGATAAATACAAATAAATTCCCTTACTTTGTATTATTTCTGAATTTGTATATTCTCTTTCTCCTTATAAATAACGGCTTGAAAACAATCACAGTACAGAGTGGATATGGAGGGAATACAGGGTAATCAGGAAGGAAGAAAGTAGGTACTGGAAATGGGTGGATAGTTTAGGAGAAAGTTTAAGTGACTTGTCCAAGGTCACATAAGTGGTAAATGTCTGAGAGAAGGTTTGAATTCAGGTCTTCATGACTCAATATCTAATATTCTCTCTTCTCCATCCCTTAGATAACTGGGGAAGATGATAAATTCTGACATAAAATTCTAGACCTTAGAGATTTTTTTAAAAACACAGATATCTAATCTACACATTGCCTAAAATCCATATATATTTTTTTTCATCTAGATAGACATTTATTATAACCATAACCAACAGCCCTAATCTGGAACTGTGACCCTTGCTGAGAGACTCAGACTGAAGCACCACCCCTGCTGAAGAACAGTCAGCATGACTTCAGGAGTAATCAAAACTAACAAAGAAGGTGGAATTTTTTTTTAATGACTTGTGAACGGCACACATTGGGAGAGTTGCTCCCCAGAACTCTGTTTGAATCATGGCTTTTAGGACTGAGGTGGGCGAGAATTGAAAAAACCTTCAGTGGTACAGCACAGAGATGATTGGCATTAGCAATTAAGATTTGCTGGCTCCCCTACAGAATAAACCTGGTTAGAACTCTGGTTATTAAAAACGAGTTAATCTGATTAGAGAATTTTTGTGGGACTGATTGCCAAGAACGCTAATAAATCAGAACAAATTACTTGAATGTCACCCCATGGACCAGCTGCCAAAATCACCCAGTTCCTGGTGGGCACCAAAATCTGATTTTGTAAGATCCGTGCCATCAATTGCAGCAATCAGCCAGCATTAATGTGCCTTGTGCTATACTGGAAAGAGGAAGGAAAAACACAGCATCATCCTTACCCTCAAGGAGCATACAGAGGAAACAGCTAAAATAAATCTATATTATAAATTTATTTTAAAATAAATCTATATTATAAATTTATTTTAAAATAAATCTAAAAGAGATGTGAACAAGAAAGAACAAGAACAAACTGAGGGTGGCTGGGAGTTCTCAGGAGAAAGAGAGTCATGTAGAATAAAGCAGTTGGAAAAGGGTTTGGAGAGGAAGTAGTACTGGCATAAAATTTAACCCAACAAGCATTAAGCACCAACTATGTGTTAGGTGTTAGGAGTTGAGAATACAAAGGTAAAAATTTAAAAAATAAAAAGTCCCTGCCTTCAAGAATAAATATCCTGTAAGCTGCATGATATCCTCCCAACCAAGATCAAGGTCCAACAATGTCATCATATGTTACAGCCTGAATACCTATTCCGTTCACCACAGCAACTGTTGCAAACCCTTTCTTCTCTCCTCAAGCCTCCTGTTACACTCTCTCCCCCCGGTATCTCTGCTGAAAACCTCTTTTCATATTTCATGGAGAAAACTGAGGCCACTTGCTGAGTTCCCCATTTTCCTTCTCTTCCTCATCTTGCATTTCCTTCTGATATCATTCCCCGTTATCTCCCACTGTCCTCCATCTCTGATGATGAGGTGACCCCTTCGGCTTTGCAGAGGCCAAGCCCTCTACGTGTACCTTTGATCCCATCTCAGCCTGTCTTCTGAAGCAGACTGCCCACCCTTCCAATCTCTCTAATCTTCTAGCTCTTCCTATCTCCTGGCTGTTTCCCAGTGTCTACAAACATGTTCAAGCTCTTCTCATCCTTAAAAAAATCTTTGATAAACCTGACCATGCCTTTCAACTGTCATCATATATGTCTCCTTCCTTTGCAATGAAAGGCCTTGAAAAAAGGATCTGAAAAAGGCACACTCCATTTCCTATTCCCTCATTCTCTTCTAAACCCTTTACTCCTCTGGCTTGTGACTTCATTTCAACTAAAATTGCTCTCTCCAAAGTAACCAGCCATCTCTTAATTGCCAAATCCTACATTCTTTTCTAAGTTTTTCATGTTCTCAACCCATCTGCCACGTTTGACCCTACTGACCAACCTCTTATTCTGCAGATTCTCTCCTTTCGGTTTTTCCTAACACTCCCCTCTCCTGCTCTCCTCCTACCACCCTGACTGCACCTCCTCAGTCTCATTTGCTGGATCTTCACACATCTTACAACCACTCACTGGGGGATCATCCCTAAGTCTTTGTCCTGGGCCCTCTTCTCTTTTCATTCTTAACTATCTCACCTGGCAAGAGAGTTGGTTTAATTATCATCCTTATGTAGATGAATCCCAGATGTATTTATTCATCCTTAATCTCTCTCCTCAGCTCCAGTCTCTTATGACCATTTCAAACTGAATGCCCCACAGACATCTCAAAATCAATACATTCAAGAAAGAATAAATTATTGATTTTAGAAAAACATGGATAGACTTGCACAAAATAATAAAGAATTAAATGAGCAGAATCAAGAGAATGTGGTATACAGCAATATTGTTTTAAGAACAACTTTGAGGACTCACTATGTGATCCACATCCAGAGAAAGAACTATGGAGCTGGACTTCAGAGCGAAGCAGATTCTTTCCTCTTTTGCTTTGTTTTACCTTCTTTCTCATGATTTCTCCCATCTATTCTTCTTCTGTGCAACATGACTAATGTGAAAATGTGTTTAATAGGAATATGTGTGCAGAGCCCAAATAAGACTGCATGCCGTCTTGGGGAGGGGAAGAAAATTTAAAACTTATGAAAGAGGATGCTGAAAACTGAAAATAAATAAATTAAATATTTAAACAAAAAACAAACAAAAAGTACAACTTTGAGTAACTAAGTCATCTTAACTATTATAAATACCCAAATTAACTACAAAGACCTATAAAGGAAGATGCTATCTGTATCCAGAGAAAGATTGATAAATATGTATGTATTGATAAATATGTACATATAAAAAGTATCTATAGAATGATTTTACATACACACATACATGTAATGTATTTGTATACACATATATTTGTGTCTAATGGTAGCCATTTCTGGAGTAGGGGGAGGTTTCTTTTTCTACAACATCATGCCCCTATTTATCCTTATCTCTCCACGCCCAACCACCACCGGCCTTCATCTCCACTTGCCTGGATTATTGTCATGGCTTTCTCATTAGTCTCCCTTTCTCCACTCCAGCCCATCCTAGCTAATAAAATGATTTTCCTAAAGACCATGGGTTAGGGATAGGGATAGACTCCTTACTTCTGGATCAAAGCGAAAGTTTTCTCTTCGGCATTTAAACCTCTTTACAACTTAGCTCCTTCCTTATCTTTTCACATTCTACTCCCTTCCTTCCATGTATTCTACAATTGAATCATATTGGCCTACTTTCAATTCTTCAAATACAACAACTCATCTCCCATTTTTGTGGCTTTGCACATTCTGTTCCTCATGGCTGGAATTCCCTTAGAATGTCTAACTTCCTTTAAGACTCAGCTAAAACACCCCCTCCTGCAGGAGACCTCTCCGGATCACCTTAGGGCAAACACCCTTCTTTCTATCTCTTTTGTGTTGACCTTGCTTGTCTTTATTTATGTGTGTGGTTTCTCCAAACAGAGCATAAGTTCCTTGAGGGCAAGGAACTGTTTTTCTTTTTTTTTTCTTATATCCCCAGCACTTAATGAACTCAGATCTTTACACATAAGTGTAACTCTAGAATAGAGCGCTCCAGTGAGGAAGGAAGCCCTATGGAGTGTGATATGATTCAGAGCTGTTTCTTCCTTAGCCTACCCATTGGATATCACACTTCTTACTGTGCCATCAGGGACTTATCACATGTTTCTCTTACTGTAGATAATCAAAGCCAAGCTCAGCGGGCATGCCTACACACATGTATCCATGTAGGAGTTAGGGCAGGGGGGATCCTCAAGTGTGGCCTTCTGACTGAATCCAAACTTCACAAAACAAATCCCCCAAGTTCCCCACCCCTAGGCTAGGGGATGGAGGGAGAAGCTGGTATCTCTGTCCCAAATGACGCTGGATGATAGAGAAGGTTTCCATTTACTTCTTTACTTCATCCAGTTTCCCCTCTCCAATTCATTGCCTTAGCCAATGTACACACAAAGAGCTCAGATGAAAAGGAGAAAGGGAAGTGAATCATATAGCTGTTTTATTTACATAAATGCCATACATCTGGATCTCTAGAAACAGGACCAGTGACGGACGGTCTTCACTTTTCATTTGGAAACTTCTCATTTTGCTGCTCATCAGCGAATTCATTGAGAGCATTTTTAAGAGTATTTAGTAAGAGCTGAGTTCAAATCTGCCTAAGGTTTAATCTCTGAAGCATTTCCAAATATCGAATTCACTTTTTTTATTAGTGATATCCTACTCCCCTTGTATTTCTACTTCAAAAATTTGAGCTTCAGTTTTCTCATCCATGGGGTTGTAAAAGCCTGCAAAAACTATATTCAGAGGTCTAGAGGGCCAGTCTAGTCCTGCCATTTACTGTTTTGCCTTGGTTTCCTCTTCTGTAAAATAAGGGGGCTGAACTAATGAACTCTAAGAATACTAATTTGTTTGTTTGTTTTAGGGCTGGATGGGACCTTGAGGGATGATTGAGTCCAAGCCCTTCATTTTACAGATGAAGAAACTGAGACCAGGAAAAGAAAAGTGACTTTTTCAGGGTCACAAAAGTGGTGAAGAGTAGAGGTAAGATTTGAACCCTGGTCCCAAAGAAGAAGGACTAATCTTTCCACTTAGTCATGGTGCAGTTGTGGCAGGATTCATTAGACCATCCCTAGCCACAAGGAAAAGAAGAAAGGCAGTCTTACAGCTAGATCTTTAGTTGTTTGTCCTTCCTTCTCAAAGAGGATGATGACATCAGAGACCACCAGCCTCATTCTTTCTTTCTAAATCATCTTGGTCCAGTGGCAAGATACAGATCAGGAGGACTGAAGATAGCCTGGGATGCAATGGGACACCATGGTCTTCTGAAGCTAAGGGCTTTAACAGGTCTCAGTGTGACTAAGGCAACTCCCATTCAGTGATTAAAGGCTAGGTAAGAAATGAGGCAAAGAATGACCTCTTTTAGCTAGTAAAAAACACAAAAACAATCTAAGAGGAGAAGACCCTCAGGGTTTCTGGCCAAAACAGAAACAATTGTTAGAGGAGAAGAAGGGGGGAAGACAGAATGATGCACAGGAACTCTAGGAACTCCTGGTCTCTGAGGTGAAAAATATTGGTTCTAGACCCTCAGTTCTAGCCTTTACTCCTGACCATCATTCAGAAGCAAAAGGGTGATCGAACAAATGCTCAGGTTTTACAGGTTAAGAGTCACCTCTTTCCCTCTCCTGAGTTGGTTCTTTTGGCCTGAGAACTTGAGATGAGAAGGGAAATTATCTTTCAATGGATCATTGAAGATCCTCAATAACCAAAACCCAAATTGGAAACCACTCAGTAACAAAAGTCACTATCCTGAACACAGTTAGGCACTGATCTCTTCTATCATCTCCTACATCTCTTTTAACTTGGGTAATGACCATCTAACAGTTGGTACCAATTGTAGTGTTGACTAGGCTGTGGTTCCTGTTCTACTATGCTCTCAGTTCTCTCTGCTAACCATATTCACATAATGTAATTGATTTTTCCTCAAACTGAAGAAGGGAGGCTGAAAGAGAGAGCTGGGGTGGGAGAACCATATCTGAAGAAGGTTGTGTTTTCTGAAGTGAAAAATATGGCAGAAGCCCAACTTTGTGAAGCAGCCCAGCATACTAGTGGGTGGTCTCTTGATTTTGGGATTGGGGTGTGGAAGTCAAGAGTCAAAAATTCTATTTCTAGCTCTTAGAAATTCAGGCCAAGACATTCAATTTAACTCTTCTTCCTAAACAAACTGTTTTCCCCAAAACTGGGGAATGTTGGAGCAGAAAATAAGAAATAAGCTAGTGAGGGCAGGGAGGTAGAAGATGACAAGGATAGGGAAGATGCTTGGTATTAGGGCTTTGAACAGTCACAGAAGGTTTTAGCCCATAACAACTGTTCTGTAGAAAAGGGTTGGATTTTGGGAAGAGGCCAATTTGAATAATAAAGTTTCCACTGCAAGGAGATCCAAATAAGAACCTTCTGGTTCCCAACTCTTACACAGGTTGAATACCAACACCAACTGAGGGTTCACTAAGATACTGCCAAAATTTTCCTCTCACCAGACATGTTGTTCTTGTTTTCAAAAAAGCTTATTCCCTAGACTTTTACTCATCACATGGCACTTAAAAAAAAAAACAACAACAATAATAAAATATTTGTAGATTTAAGTGAATATTAATTAAATACATATGGTTAAATTTCTCTGAGAATGACACATGGGTTTTAAATGAAGGCAGAATGCTTCATCAAAGCATGTCTCGAGATCTGCTGAAACCCAGATATGTGAAAACCGGCCGCTGGCAGAGTGGTGGGGGACGTGGCCCTGAGATGGCCCCTTTCCTGCCAGTATCCACAGGCAGGACCATTGTTGTTCACTTTGGGAGTAGTCACCATACCACTCCCGTTTCTCTCCCCACAGAAGGCATAATCCATGAAGAGGCTGAGTCCCACGTATGAGATTTGCTTCTCTTTTAATGCGTCTGAGTCAAATCATTTTGCAAAAGCATAATAGCAAGATCAGGCAGGATAAAGGAAAGAATCACAATTTTTTTTTTAATATGCATTTACCAATGTGGGTTTTGAAAATGCTATCTAATTTGTCTCAAACCTAACAGATGGCAATTTCTTTCAACTCCAAAGATAACTGTAATCCCTTAGCTTTATGCTCTAGTGTTAAAGGTATGATTTGGATTTGCTTGCTGCATGGGCTTTCAAAATGAAGGGGTGAATTACTGTCAACTTTTACAATGGTAAAATATGGATGAAAAGGATCTATTCCAATGGAAACTGACCAAGACTGTGCCTAACCCCCTCTCCCTATAAGGACCAGGCTTGAATCTCATGGAATCAACACAATCTCTGTATTGCTGGCCCTACGTGTGTATCCTTCATTGCTGAAGAAGACCATGCCATCAGAGAAATGATGCTGACCCCATGGGGATTAGACTAGAGAGGACCTAAAAAATCCTTTAGTCCAAGGATTCTTAAGCTAGAGTCTATAAACTTGCTTTTGCTTTTGATACTTTGATAAAACAATATAAATGGTTTCCTTGGTAATCCTATTTTATTTCATGTTTTTGAAAATGGGAGAAGCCCATAGGCTTCATCAGAATGCTATTCATGAACATAAAAAACACTAAGCACCCCTGCTTTGGTCTAATCTATACTTTTACAGATAAGGAAACAGAGGGATGGTTAATTGTATTTTCAAAACGAAGAGGAACAAGGAAGAGAACTACATAATAAATTCTAGGCTACCCTCCAGTTTTAAATCCTATGAATCTGTTGGGCTCAAGTATTATCACCATACAAAAAGAAATACGGAAATGACCTCCACCCTATAACCCCTCTCATGTATGTGAGTAAAGACAATTTGGGTTGGTGGTCAATGACAGGGAAAATTAATAGGTAAATTCATTAGCTGGTTGATAATTTAAACAACTCATCATTACTTAGAATTTGTTAATCATTTATTTATAATTTGTTAATCATATATAATAAATAACATAATAATTTATAATAATTATAATATGACATAAGTAACAGTAAATAATAGATTTGAATTATTTTGCAGTTACATTTTTAGCTTTTAGCTTTTGTAAGACTCCAAACTTCACCCCTATAGGGGACTCTGTGTAGAAACCACCTCATCCCATGAAGACCCACAATTTATAGTCAGAGTTGCATGGGGCAGCAAAGATTAAGTAATTTCCCCAAGGTCACTCCACTAGTATGAGTCCAGGAAAGAACCTGAACCCTCATCTCTATGAATCCAAGGCCAGCTGTCTATGTACTAAGACACATTGATTCTCCTGAACTTCCAAAAGAGTCCAAATGTGCTATCTTACACTTCATAGGGAGATTAGTCCCAGTCAATATGTACTATATATAAAATTTGCATATAAACATATTATATATATTTTTAAATATTGACACACAGATATATTCTGCCTGCAGAAAACTCAATACATGAACATCTAGTTGTTGAGTTTTTTTTTAACGGCAATTTAAGGGCTGTTTTTGAAACAATAATATTAATTGTTCCGCTAAAGTGTTCAAATACCAAGGTTCTTTGAAATATCAAGAGCCCCTAATGTATTTCGGATAAGCTTAAAAACAGATTTACATGTAATTTTAGAAACACATTTATTATATAAATTGAGGGACATCAGTAATTGAGTCGTATCTTACTTAAAAGCAAATGCTTCTTCCCCGCTGTGGCCATTAGCTACTGTTTAATAACAGCTCACATGGATATGGAACTGTAAGGTTTACAAAGCCATTTCCAACCCACCCCCAAAATGCTGAGCAGTAGTGGGTTATTATCCCCAGTTTTACCAAAGAGATAATGAAAACTCAGAGGCAAGTGACTTGCCCATGATGGAACAGCCAGTGTCCCAGGCGGGATGGAAGCCCAGATACTAGTCTATGGGGTTCACTCTTTCTAGCACACTTCCTTTCCTCCTGGCTTAATTTTTAGCTGTAACATTCATAAATACTCTTATACAGAGACCAACCAATTAACCAGTACTCAGTGACTTTCAGTAAATTGGTGCCTCTTGACATTTCTATTTTCAATCTAAAACTATTTAACCATTCACTGCCAGCTTCATTGAGGTTTCAGGAAATCTAAAAGGCATTTTTAAAAATGCCAATACCCAACTATTAGCTCTAAGATGAAGATACAAACACAAACCATTTTCTGAAGCAAACAATATCATTTGGATTGACTACACCCCAGCAGCAGCCACCAGTTAAATAAACCATTAAGTTAAGAAAGAAATGTCAACATGGATGCTGTTCTAATGTGCTGTGGAGGGTGTGTGCTCCTCAATGAAAGGGATTCTGTCTTCTTTAATCTCTCCAAAGACCTGTGGGGCATATTGCCTGGTACCCTGCCTGCCCGTCACACAACAGGTGCTCAGTACATCTTCCTTGGTGGTCCCAAGGATTGGGAGCTGCTGCGGACAATGTAACAGAAAAACAGAACCTGAACCAGATTGGATACTAAAGGTCCAAGTCCGTTTTCCGGTGGCTACCTAAATGGGGTGCTTTCAGGAACTCTGAGAAAGGGTCACCCTATCATGATCCCGTTCCCCTTTGCCCTCTCCCAACTCACAAAGCTATCCTACCGGAGGGCAGATGCAAGTGACCACTAGATAGTATAGTCTGAGACAAATCCTGCCTCATACGCTCCGCAGCTGTGCAACTCTGGAAAAGTCACTTCACATTCTCAAGCCTAAGAAAATGAGGAAGAAAAGTCTGTAAAATGGGGAAAATAACTGTACCTCATGGGATCATTGTGAAAATCAAATGAGAAAATATTTGCAAAGTGCTTTATAAATCTTAAAATGCTATATCAATGCTATTACTGTTGTATTTGAATTCCTCTATTTCAGGGCAAAAATCTTTGTTTCCACAAGGAGTCTTTCAAGTTTAAAATACAATTAGCTCTGGGAAGGGTAACACCAAAAAAAACCCAACAAAACCACAACATACAGGTCACTGGCCTAGGCTTCAAAATATTTGGACTCTAGTGTCAGTTCTAAAGACAGTCTTGGGCCTAGTCTCTCTTGGCTTCCATTTTCACATTTTAAATATAGGATTCAGATTAGATAATCTCTAAAGGTCCTTCCAGCTTGAAATGTTTAGAATTCTATGACTAAAATTCATTTGCATGAATGATATCTTTTTTTCTATTTTTAAAAATTTTGCAAAATTTTAGAAATCTAAAAATTTAGAAAATCTAAAATTTTAGAAATCTAAAAATTTCTAAAACCCATTCTATGACTAAAATTTATTCACATGAATGATATCATATCTTTTTTTTCTATGAAATTTATCTAGGAGGTCAGAGAGGGTAGAGGAAGAGCACAGAATGAGGCCAAAGAGGATGGCTGTGTCCTTATAAATAAGAGAATATGAGAGTGCTAGGTTTATGTGGTACATATATGTTATGGCACATATGATTTCCATCGTACTAAGGATTCTAATAGCTCAAAGGAAAAGAAGAACAGTGATCTGGTTACCTGTGAGTGACAGGGAGGAGTCAGAAGACAAAAGCATATTGGAATTTAGAAGAAATAAAACTCGGTCAGTAGAATGACATCAGATGATGGAGGGTCTTGAATTCCAGATAAAGGAATTTTGACTTGATACAAGAGGAAATGGCTAACCTGGACATTTCTAAGGAGTTTCTGTTTCTTTCCATTTTCTTTACTCTTAGCAAATGGCTGAATCCGTTCTTAAACACCGCTAAAATTTTAAGTGCATTTAAATGTCAACTCTGCTAAACGTTTTCCATTCTCTGCCCTTGTCACTCAAGTGAAAAACTGCATGTCCATAGAGAAGAGATGGTAACTCTGAGATGACTCCAATCCCTAAATTCCTTGAGGACTAGGGATCCTTAAGAATTTTCTTAGAGGATTAAAGGGTATACATTCCCAATATCCCCGAGCATGATAATCCTAGGTCAAAATTATCCCCTGAGTAAGGAATTAATCACTCCAGCTAATTCTTGATTACCTGTCCCTTTACAGAAGGGAGTTGGAACTGGGAGTAGATGATTCTTCTAAAAACACTTCTTTGGTTCAGGCACAATTAATTAGATTGTGAGATTCTCAAGGGCAGGGACTCCTTTTGTATACCCAGCACTTAGCACAGTGCCTGGAACATAGTAAGTTCTTATTAAATGCTTAATGACTGACTGAGGGTAACAGCAATCCCTTCCTAATCACTGAAATGACTTGGTATTAAAATTGAAATATCAACTCCAATGTTCCCTTCATCCATGAAGCATTGATTCCCTCTACCTAGAAGTTATCTATCCTTTCCAGATTCTCTCCAAGTCCTTTATTTGTGCATCTTTTATACTCTCATTATATTCTGTTTTGCAACATGGTAGATTTGTTTTATGGCATCCAGGTGACACACCAGTCAAGAATGCTGAACTTGGAATCAAGATGACCAGAGTTCAAATCCTGCATCAGATGCTTAGAAGCTGTGTGCCCCAAGGCAGGTGATTGAGCTTACATTCTCAGCCACAGAAACTGAGCAAAAACTTTCATTTGTAAAATGGAAACAATAATAGTATTTCCTTCACGGGGTTGTTCTAAGGAGCAAGTGAGATAAAATACGTAAAGCACTCTGCAGCCTTTAAGGTGCTAGCTATCATGATCACTATCAGCTGTGGTCCTCCAGTCATGTCTGACTTTGTGATCTCACGGACCATACAACTCACGAGGTTTTCTTGGCAGAGACACTGGAGTGGTTCGCCATTATTACTATTGTTTATTAATTAATGTGTGTGCATGTCTCATTCCACTAAAAGGCTGTATGCTCCACAAAGGTCGCCACATTGTATTGTATTCCCTGGTGTTGATAACATAATTTTACATGCAGGAGGGATAAAATAAATGTTTGTTGAACATTTTTCAATATGGTCAATGTGGAGATTTGTTTTGCTTGACTAGACATCTGTGTGATAGGAGTTTTGTTTTTCTTTTTTTAATGGGACGGCCAGGGAGGGGGACTGATGGAGCACATTGAGAGAGGAATGTGTTTTCCCCATCTCTGATGGAGAAAAAATAAATGCTGAATATGTTTTTTAAATAAAATGAATATTTTTTGAAGGTGAAGGCAGAAAGTGAATAAATTCCAAAGAAACAGAAAGTCATGGATGGCCCCTTTCTTCTAAGACATCTCTTCTCAAAGGACACCTTTCAGGTTTGTGAAGTTGAAATTATTTTTATAATAATACATTATCTGTCTATTAAAAACTCATTTTTCCAACTACATTTCTGTACGAAGCCAACTTTTCTTCTTATACTTCAACCAAAACAACACATCTCAAGAAGAAGCAGACGAGAAAATCCAGCGTTCTTATTTTTAGGCCAGAAAAGAAATTTCCAAAAAAAAAAAAAAAAGTAAAACAGTTCTACTCTTCTCACTTTTTTTTTTGTTTTGGAAAATAGTATTTTTTTAATAAAAATATTATTTAACAGGTAATAGGTTTATTATTGTTATTTTAATGAATAAATAAACATTTAAAATTTTTAGCAGTTTTAATGTTTAATATACTGTCAGTAGAAACAAAAGCTCTTTGAGGAGGCCTCAGAAATTTTTAATAATGTAAAGGGACTGAGACTAAACCTCTCACAGTCATCCTGTAAGGTAAACACCATAGGAATTATATCCCCATTGAACAGATGTAGAAATTGAGACTCAGGGATAGTAATGGTCACTGAGGTAGTAAAGGTCACTCAGAATTTGATCCAGGTCTACTGGTTCATAGAAGGTGAGAAAAAGGAGGAGTCACTACTGCCTGAGTCATCAGTTTTGACAAATCATTTGAAAAATGGTACAGAGCATGATGTAGGCCCTACCGAACGGGGAGGATTTACTTGAGAAGAAAGAAGGACAAACAGTATTTCAGATGAAGGTGACAGAAAACCAAAGACAGAAGTGAATATTAGCATGAATGTGGCTTGGAATGGAGAGTATATGCTAAGGAATGACGAGCAACAAGATGCACAACCCAACCCAAGATTCATTGGATAGGGTGGAGCCGGATTGGGGATGGGCAGTCTGGGGAGACAACCTTGAATGTCAGATTAAGGAGTTTACTTGTTGTCTCCTCCATTAGATTGTAAACTCCTTGAGGGCAGGGACTATTTTTGTATCTCCAGCACTTAGGACAGTGATTGGTACACAGTGGGCACTTACTACATGTTGACTGACTGTCAGCCACCTACCTAGAGAACTGTGAAAGCACACACACAGCTCCCAAAGTTTGTTTCAAGTATAAAAGAGAAAAAGATTAGGTTTGGGGAACAACTGAGTGAACATGTCTTAAAGCATTAGTCAGCTAAATGTGAAGCCTTGATCTTTTGGAAAAGTTCTTATGGCTCTGACATTCTAATTCATTTCCTTGTTTCTGCCACCAAACTGCACAACTTTCCATGCCCATCCCACCCTCCCATGAGAGAGGACTCACCTACCATCTTTGCATATGCTAAGCTGCTTTCCTTAGTCCTGGCTAAACTCCCAGGAGAAACCTACTGGGTTGAATCAAAAGAGAAGGGAGCAGACATCTGAGCAAAAAGAGAAAAGGAAGAAGGATGAGGACAGAGTTGAGGGAGGGGAGACATATCTGAGCCAAGTCGGTCTTCTCACTTGAACACACTAGTGCCTCTACATGCAATGACACCACCATCCAGAATGCGTGCCCTAATCCTCTCTCCTTAACGTATTCTTATGCATCCTTCAAGGTCCAATGAGGAAGCAGTAAGGTCCTGGAGTCAGGAGCCCCCTCCAACACTTACTAACTTTAGGACTTTGGATAAATCACCATAACTCTCAGGTTTCCCCATTTTACCAATAAAGATGCTAACATCTATAGCATTTGCTTTTCAAGTCTTTTGTAAGAACCAAATAAGATTATTGCATATCAGACACTTTCTCATTCTAAATGCCAGCTGTTAGCACCAGCCCTAGCCTTCTTTCATTTCTGATGACAGTCATCTATACCATTTCCATCTTTCCTAACCAATCCAGTCCATACGGATCCCTCTTTCTGCCTTCCTGCAGCACATGGAGAAGGAAATGCAAACATCATGGACATATTGTTATAGCAGATGGGCTCATGAAAGGTCAGACCCGACGGAAGGACTAACCGCACTAACATAAAGGGTTTCACTTGCTACCTGCTCAATCTAACATTTAATGACAGGCTGGCTGCCTGATAGTAATGAGTGGCAGTTTTGTCTCCCAAACTGTACTGTGGGACCTTCTAGTGGGACAACTCTACGTTCTTTCTCCCACTCATCGAATCTCCCGGGTCAGGGCTCTCAAGGGATAGAGTGAAAAACGAACTCTGGGGTCAGACTTGGGGGCAAAAGGCCTAAGTAAGAATGTAAGTATATAAGTAAAACTGTGTCTTACTGCCTCTCTGACCAGCAAAATCCCCAAGCCTCTCACTGCCTCCATTTTCTCATTTGAAAAAGCAGGGAAAAAATACCTATCTCAGTTATTGGAAGAAAAATGCTTTGAAACCACAAATTACAATTACAATGCAAATGTGATTTATTATAGTAATGATATTAACAGCAATATTAATGATCCAGTACCATTTCTACCTGAACTTCAAGTTTAAAATGTCTGCAATAATTATTCCAAGTAATAATACATCCCTCTTTGGGCAGTGGGAGCCAACAGGCCTGGCACGCCACGGATAGATGAATTAGCAGGGACCAAACATCTTTATTAAGAATCTGCCCTCATTTAAGCCTCTGCCTCTCCTACCGCAGAGGCTAGAGGCAAGGGTAATTAAGTTTAGTGGAAGCTGCCCTAGAGAGAAAGCCAGAGTGTGTGTCTTGGGGCTGTGGGAAAGGGAAAAATAGGATAATGAAGTCAAAGAAAAGCTCAGCAGAAAGGCTAAGATAAAGCAGGAGAGCCAGCCTCCTGCACACAATTGGGAGGCTGACCATGGCAGTCTTCAGTGACCTCAGCTTTACTCCCCTTCCCTAGAATCTGCAGCCTTGGACTCTTGGGCTCCCTCCCTCTCTATCTCTGTCTCTCTTTTCTCTCTTTCTCCCTGTCTCTCTCTCTCTCTCTCTCTCTCTCTCTCTCTCGCTCTCTCTCTCTCTCTCTCTCTCTCTCTCGCTCTCTCTTCCCCCACTGTTCCCTTTCTCTTCCCCTCCCCCCAATCTATTACAACCTACTCTCAGGAATGGATCAGATTGATTCAGTCATCTGTTTTTAGCACTCAGTTCCCTCCCAAAGCTTTCCATGATTCCTTTCCAACTCTCATCCTTTCTTCCTTCCCCTCTTCTATATCTTCAAGCTATCTCCTAGCAGGGAGAAGAGTTCAGAACAATTCATTCACACTCAAGTGTTAGAACTTGAACGGGCTACCCTTCCCAAGGGTGTTTGGATTTTCAAAAGGGAGCCCAGAAAAGATAATGCTCAATCCAAAAGATTAATAATACATTTCTAGTAACAGATAACTAACAATAATGGCGGACATTCAAGGTCTTTGGTATTTGGATGGGGAAGATTTGGGGAGGGTGGGGAAAATATCTCCTCAGTATCCTAAAAAAAATCACCTCTAGTTTGATGAGTAGTTTTTTCATTCATAAGGCCAGTCTGGTGATTATTGTGGATAGATATTTCAGTGGCTCCCTACTGTACTGCCTCTCAGAAAAGCTAGATGAAGCTAGGTAGTGCAGTGGATAGAGCACTGGGCCTACAACCAGGAGGAACACCTCCGTTCAAATCAGACATTAAACACATCTAAACTGGGTGACTCTGGGCAACTCACTTAACCTCTGTTTGCCTCAGTTTCCTCATCTGTAAAATGAGAACAGTACTAGCACCTGCCTCTGAGGGCTACTGAGAGGACCGAATGAGATCATGATGGTGAAGGGCTTAACACAGCGACTAGGGCAGAGTAGGTGGTTTGTAAGTGTCTGTGATCAATATAACTATTATTAGTAATGAAAGTTTTTCACAGTGTGGCTACAACCTACCTTTCTGGACTTATTTTACATTATTCCCCTTCACATATACCACGTTCTGGCCAAAATGGCTGCCTTGCTCACTGCCCCCAAACTCAGCAAGACCTCTCCAATCTCTGCTCCAGGAATATACTTCCCACCTCCCACCCCCTCCCACTCTTTTACTTCTTAGAAGAATCTTCCTTCAATTTCTTCAAAACAGGTTGTGTATTGAAGCACCCACTTGGACAGGAACTGGAAACCTGCGGCCTCAAGGCCCCATGTGGCACTCTAGGTCCTCAAGTGTAGCCCTTTGATTGAATCCAAACTCTGGTTCCCCACTCCTGTTCGAGTAGAAGCCCCTCCCAATTCCCTTACACAGGAGGGCTCCTTCAGTCTATTCAAATGATCATTTTCTTATCTGTGTAAGGTCTCATCCTGACCCCGCCCCCTAAAAAATAGAATTTCCTTAGGGGGAGGGACTGTTTTTTGTCTTTGTATCCCAAGTATCTTGCACATAGAAAGGGCCCACTGGATGACACACCTTTGTTGAATACTAATACAGCCCCTAAACCCAAACAGAGTGGGCTTCATTGCAAAGTGCCTACCTCTGAAGTTCATAAATAAAAAACCAAAACAAACAAAGGGATGAATGAATAAATAAATAAATAGAATCCACAAGTAAAGAAACGATAAGCAAACAAATAAGCAAATGAATGAATGATGGACCATTGCTTTTCACTGAGCCCAGAAAAGTGATTGCCACTTTCACTTTCAAAGCACAGATAATCTCCTAGATAATTCTGTACCTACCAGGAAATAATGAGGGCGATAGAGACCAGGGCCAAGGAAAAGAATTTCAGGACAGAGGCAAAGGTTCCTTCACTGAGTTACCTCCTCCTTAGGGCAGTGGAGCTATATGGGCATGAGCTATCTAACTCGCTTCTACCAGTAAACCATACTGGCTATTACGAAATCGCTCAGAAATTAAGGACTGAGACGAAGTGCAACCCAAAGCGAACCCATTATCTTTTTGTTCAAATCCTTCTCTCTGCCAAATTTCCCTGTTACATTAAAGGGCATCACCCAGCCCCATTCTCTTATGACCAACCTCTCAGGCACCATATTCTACCTCTCTGGCACATACATATCAAAGTGCAGTCAAGTCTTGTCATTTCTACCTTCATAACCTCTTTTATATTTCTACTCTCTCCACTCAGAGGGCTCCTTCGCCTGGTATGAACACCCAGCACCTTTTGCCTGGGTTTCTTCAACAGCCTTCCAACTAGTCTCCAAACCTGAAATCTCTCTCTCCTCAAACCCTCTCCCTCCCCAATCCATCCAAGAAGCTGCCAAAGTGATTTCGCTAAAGTACTAGTCTGACTATGTCACTCCCTTTCTCAATAAACTGTAGTGGCTACCTATTACCTCCAGGATCAAACAGAAAACCCAGCGTTTGGCTTTTAAAACACTTCACAACCTGTCCTCTTCCTATCCTCCCAAATGCCCTATGATCCTGCAACAACTCATTTGTGACTCTGTGGTTCCTCATTCATGACTCTGGACTTCCTGACTTACTAGTTGCTCATGCCCCTTCAGGAAATACTCTTCCTCCTCACCTCTGCTTCAACTCAAATTCTGTCTTCTCCAAGAGACTTTTCCAACAATGTGGAACAGAGTATCTACCACCAATAGAGTATCTACCCCTCTAAGATTAGATTGGAAGCTCCTTGAGGCCAGGGACTGTCTTTTGTCTCTTTTTGTTAGCCTAGCGCTTAGCATAGTATCTGGCACATAGCAGGCATCTAACATAAACTTATTGAATGAATCATCTTCAATTTTCACTGTATATATCTTGTATGTACAGTTTTCTGCACATTGTTTTACACACACACACACACACACACACACACACACACACACACACTTTTAGAATATAAATTCCTCCTGGCAGAGACCACATTTTTTACCCTTGTTTATGCTCAATGTTTACAGAGTATGTGGTTCATAGTAAGTGCTTAATAAATGATTGTTCACTGACTTACTGACAGAAAAAAGACTCCTGTTTCCTTTGGTGAAAATCTATCATTCTAGCATTTTTTTTTATATTCCCAAATTGTAATGAATGGATTCTGAGACACTACTCTCCCAGGAATACGTGAGTGATGAATTATCGGAGAACCCAGGGAAGCAGGCAGAGTTAACAACCTGCACCAGGACCACCGTTCTGCAAATAAGCTGAGCACAAAAGACTTGTCATAGACAGGAAACAGGAACTTAGTGGGTGGCCCAAGAAAGTCTGCTTCTGGCTCTCAGAAGGAGCTGATGTGAAGATAAGAGGATCAGGAAAGGATGGCTCCCACTTTAGGGGCCCCTTGGCCTCAGGGGAGTCTTCATCAAGATGGCACCTGGTTTAGAATAGCAGAAGAAGTCATCACACTTCACCAAAGCCCTGAGGCTTGCAAATAGGTCAAATCAAGTTACTAATTATTCATTAGGAGCGACTAATCCGAGGGGATGTTTTTTGTTGCGTTGTTTTAGTCATGTCTGACTCTTCACGACCCTACTTGAGGTTTTCTTGGCAGCGATATTGGAAAGGTTTGCCATTTCCTTCTCCAGCTCATTTTACAGATGAGGAAACTGAGGGCAAACAGGGCTAAGTGACGTGCCCAGAGTCACACAGTATCTGACGCTGAATTTGAACTCAGGTCTTCCTAACTCTTGGCCTGTGATCTATCCACTGGGCCACCTAGCTCCCCTGGGGATAAAAACAGAAGCAAAAAGACAGTATCTAGCCTCAAGAAGCCTACATTTTAATGAAGTAAAACAATACAAAAAAGGAGAAAGAATTCCTAAGAGTCAGGAACAGAAGCCAGAGAGGAATGAAGGAGTGAACACAAATGGCCTGGGTAATTTCTTTAAAATAGCAGTTCCAGGAAGAACTGACCAATCGGAAGAAGGGGCCATAATCAACATAAAAGCTGGAGCCCTCAAAAAGAAAAAGACCCAGGAGTGAGGTTAGGACTTGTAGGGGCTCTCTCTGCTGATTGCCAATCTCACATCTCCAATTAGATGTCCAGTAGACATCTTTAACTAAATATGTCTCAAACAGAACTCATTTTTCCCCTTAGACCTTCCACCCCACTATCTTCCTTATCACTATGGAGGAAAACACCATTTTCCCAGTCCCTCAGGCTCACATCCTAGGAGTCATCCTGGATTTCCCAATATCTCTCACCCCTCTATCTAAGCTGTTGTCAAGGCCTGAGGATTTCACCTGTGCAACATCGCTCCAATAGCCCCCTTCTCTCCTCTGACCCTGCCCCGACTCTAGCATAGACCCCCACCTCACACCCTGATTCCTGTAATAGCCTGCAGATGAGTCTGCCAGGCTCTAGTCTCTCCTCACTCTCATCCACTCTCCATTCAGCTAGCACTCTCAGACAAAGACAGAGATGAAGAGATTATCACAAGACATCCTGAAGAAGAAAGGAGAAATCTTTGGGAGTCACAGAGGAAAGTACTTCTGCTTCAAGCAGGAATCAGAGCCGGATTTAAGGATAGCAGAGGTAGAAGAAGAGCCGAAGTACAGCAGTACATGGGAGGAAGGGAGCACATGTGGGGACCTGAGCCTACAAAGTTGAGCAGGAAGGAAGCAGGTTCTGGAAGGGGCTGAGTCTCCCATCAGATCTGGCCTAGGTCAGCAGTGCTGTAGCTAACATGGGCTACACTTTGGAGTGTCTTTGTCTAACCACCAGGGAGGTTTCCTCTCCTGCTCTGCAGTCTCATCCCTTCCCCAGCAGCCTTGAGGCTTCTGGGACCATCATTTGTAGTTTCTTAGCAAAATTACCCTTTGAAGGTTTTAGGTTTTAGGCTGTTTGTGGGTTTGCCAAGGGGAAGGAGTAGGTTTTTCCCTAGAAGCATCTATCCTCACCTTGGGCCTTTTTCTCTTTGAATTGGCTGGTTTGCTGTGGCCATACTTGTTAGCCACTTCGGTGAAGTCTCCGTGGTTCTAAATCAGGGGTTCTTAACCTGAGGTCTACAGTTACTCAAGGGATCAGATTTCAGGTGGTCACTGAAGTTAAATGTAAAAAAAAAAATCACATCCTTATTTTCACTAATTTAGCATTTCTTTCCATTCCTAATTCTTTCAAAAAATTATTCTGAAAAAGGAAACACGGGCTACATCAAACTCCGAAAGGGGTGTCTGGTACCAAAAAAATGTTAAGAGCCCCTATTCTAAATGATCACCATTTTAATTTATTCCACACAGTTATCTCATGATAAGTTGGAGTCCTCTTTTCCCAAAGACTATCTTCATGACATCAGCTCCTTCCATCATGAAGATGTACTCAAGATATAGTGGGGGAGCAGCGTAGCCCTGGTATCTAGGTGGTGATAGTAAGATTAGACCCACTCTAGAAATGGAAAAAAGAAGAATAACTGGGACACTGAGAACCACAGTCCAGGCAGCCTAGTGTGGTTATAAGAGCACTGGATTTGAAGTCAGAAGACATGGGTTTGAATCCCAGGAAGAAGGGTAATTCCTTCATAAGAACTAAGTAGCTTTTACCCCAAAAGTCCCATTTCCAAGGCTCTACCTAAAATATCTCAGTTTCTTAAATCTTCCCTTCTTAAGTCTTACCTGACCACCCAAGCCCAAAGTGATCTCTCCTCCCAGAGTGGAAAGAGGAATGTATTTAGATTCAAAGGACCTGCATTCAAACCCTAGCTCTGCCACAAGGTCTGTGTGACCTTGGGCAACGTCTTCATGTCTCTTAGTCTCAGGTTCATGACCTATAAAATGAAAGGTTAGATTAAGAGGCCTCGAAGGGCCCTTCCAACTCCAATCCTCTGATCCCACTTCTGACTTCCTTGGACATGCTGCTCCCTTGACACACCATACAATGGCTTCTATCAGTTTTTTAGGAAGATGTCTTGGCCTTCCCAGGTAGGATGTGAGCTCCTTGAAATTAAGAAACAGTTACATCTCTTTATATCCTTCACAACACCTAGGACAGTTCCAGACGCATAAGAGTGCTCCATAAACACTGACTGATTGGTTGATATATTCTACATGATGAAATTTTGTACAAAACAGAATCAAGGACCTTTCCCCCTATAATATCTGTGGACATTTTTTCAAACATTTGACAATATGTGTAACAAATCTCAAAGGTCCCAATGGACGTTTTGAAAATATCCCTAGTCATTTTATTCCATCAGACAAGCATTTATTAAGTGTTTCAGGTGGGTACCACGTAGAGGGGATACAAAGACAAACGTCCCTTCCCCTACAGGGACTTAAAAAAAATAAATGGATAAATGACTACAAGTCATTCTGAGGAGGGAGAGAACACTAACCCCAAGGAAGGTCAGGAAACACTTTCTCTAGGATGAATGAGAAGAATGAACTTGGGGTCAGATTGAGAAAGGCTGACTACCTAGAAAGTGGGGTTAGGAATCACAAAAGCCCAATACCATCTGCATGCTCAGGGCACTATGGGCCAAAGGTATCAGCCCTGTGCCTCTGCAGCTGACATGTTAGCGGAGCTCAGACTCTAAGAAGCACAATCCTGGTATGGGTTCTATTTATTTATTGTTTTCATTTAAAGGAGCAAAAATGAACCTTTCCAAAGAAGGACATGATAGTCTGTCCCAGAAGGGGGAAAACCTGCAGCCTTGAGGTCACATGTGGTCCTCTAGGTCCTCAAGTGCAGCCCTATGACTTGTTTGGGTTCAAAGGGTAGCACTTGAGGATCTAGGGGACCACATGTGGCCTTGAGGCCACAGTCACATTCCCTGCCCTGAATTCTTGAAGGGAAGAGGCTGCTTTTGTCATGAGTGGCTCAACAGGCATTTCTCAGCCTGCAGCATTCTTTCCAAGCAACTCTCAAATGTGAAAGGAAATTCCTGTTCTCTCAGTGTCTAAACAGCACAGGAAATGGAAGGGCACCAGTCCTAGCTCGGGCTGGTCTGTTCGTAAATTACACACTGACATTTAATAGATAACGATCATCGGGTTCCATCTCCGAAATACGTGTCAGCTCCCTGTCAAGTGAATCTCAACTGAATATTCATTCTCCTACGTGCTAACTATTTGTAAAAAGAGCAGTCATGGTATATTCACATATTCCCTCATGTGACACTCGTGTCACTGGTCATATTCTGCCTTGTCCTATAATTACCTAAACATCTCATCTTTCCAACTGGACAGCATGCTTTTTTTATTCCCTTGAGAGAGATGGGGTTAAGTGACTTGCCCAGGATCGCACACCTAGGCTAAATTTGAATTCAGGTCCTTCTGACTTCAGGATCAGTGCTTCATCCACTGTGTCACCTAGCTACCCTGACTATAAGTTTCTAAAGACCTGTATTTTCTCTTATAACCAGACACATACCAGATTCCCAGTAAATATCGGTTCAATTGAACTGAACTGCATCAAATACCTCATTCACAGTTTTTCCCAAGCCTTTGTTTTCCTACTTTCCTCACCTCAGGCATCTCATCTACACCACTTCCTTTCTCCCTCAATCCTTCTCTCTTTTCCCTTCCTCTTCTTGTATCTCCTTAGGGAACCTTTTAATGTTCTTTTGGGGGAGAGAGTGGAGCTCTTAAGACTGAGAAAATAAGGTAAGTTTCCTATCCAAGAGCCTTCAGAATTCCAGACAATATCTTTATCATTATCCAAGTCATCCTCCCTCACTGCATTCAGAATAGGAGTTGGCATCACCTGTTCTGTCTGGAGACCACATTCACTCTTCTCCTGTGTCAATCTCTCCAGTACTTAAAGAGAGTTGCACAGTTTGTAAGTTATTAATAATCACATACCTATGGCTCAAGGTTAATTAGTAGAACTGCCTTCTCCTGAGTTCTGACCCTTCTGTAATCATTCCTGAGGCTTCTACAATTCAGCATTCAGGCTCCCTTGTATCTGTCAGAAGCAATTTACCCTCATGTTCCTAGAATAGAGAAACTTCATAATTATCTGTTGTGGTTCAAAGTTCTCCACTGATCTTACCCCAAAAGAAAACCCTCCTCTGCCTATTGCTGGTGTCCTCTCCTTGCCATTCATCCACACCTGACCCATCCTTGAAACTTCATTTCCTCCAGGAAGACTTTGTCAAGGACCAAGTCAGTGGTTTTGTTTCTCTGACTGTAAACCCCTATGGCACTTACAGACCTGACCACACCCCTGCTACCCTTGTACTACTGTTAAATGTTCTGATGTATCAGGCTTTCTTGTCTCCCCATCTATAATGTTCCTACATCCTCTCCTTTCATCTCTCCCTGCCCACCCCTCAACTCACCACCACCTACCACAGAAGCATGCACACAGAAGGCATTCTGGGATCAGAACAACCAGCCACTGCATGAAGCAAAATGAGAAAGCGATGCTGGGTGCTTTCCCACTGAAGGGACTTTGGAGGAAGTTGAAGGCATGTCTAAGCACATACCTGAAGAATAAATAGTGAAGAGTCCTGAGTTCGGAATTCCAAGGACCTGAGTCAAGTCATGTCGCTCCCTATAGCATCCTTTCCCCAATTCAAAACCCTCCAATGACTCCCTAGTACCTCCAGAATCAAATCTAAAAGCCTATCTGATGTTCCCAGCCTTTCCTATCTTCTCAGACTTACAACTGAATCTCTGTCCAGATACTCTATAATCCAGTGACACTGACTCCCTTGCTGTCTCGATCTTCCTAATATAGGCATTTTCTCTGGCCGTCCTCCAAGCCTGAAATGCTCTCTCCTCATCTCTACCTCCTCTCCTAGATTCCCTGGTTTTATTCAGGTCCCAGCTACAATCCTACCTTCAAGTTTTTCCAACATCCTTCTCCATGTTATGCCTTTCCTGTGAGATTGCTTCTAATTTATAATGTCCATATTTTATTTGTTCATAGTTTTTTGCATGTTGTCTCACCACCCCCACCCTCCCACTGCACCCCCACCCTCCCCCACTCCCCACACCCCCACCCCTGTCAGACTCTAAGCTCCTTGAAACAGAACTGGCTTTTTTGTTTGTAAGTTTGCCTTTCTTTGTATTCCTGGCACACAGAGGACAGGTAGTTAATGCTTCTGGACTGGACTTGAATCTTTACTCTATAACCATCAGTGTGACCTTGGTCAAGTCAATGAACCTCTATGGTCCTCAGTTTCTTCATCTAAAAATGATAGGAGTGGCACAGAAGACTGACTGCTAAGGTCTCTTCCAACACTGAATCTAGCCTCCTCTGGACTGAGGGAGTCAAACTGAGATGCCTTAGTTTGGAACCCTGTTACTTACATGCTCCAATACCAAACCAGACGCTTGCAGCATGGCCCCTTGTCTTTCACTGGTCCCCCCTTGGACGTCGTGATTCTACCTTGATTCTGTTTCTGCTTTAGGAAACTGCCTCTCACCCCTGGTTTTTTCAGCTCCAAGACCTGTATTATCCCAATTGCTGGCCTGAGTTTATTCAAACTACCATTCCTCTCCCTATTTGGGTAGGAACTTCTCCATTGACACCAATCTCTTTCTCTCTTTCCCTGGCTCCTCAAACTGGAAAGACTTCACCCAAAACCATGGAAACCACTCAGCTACAGCTCATGGTAAAGAGATGTTAGAATGGGCGATAGACTGATTGAAGGAACACAAACCCAAGTTTACATGGAGACAGAAGGTCACAAGAAAATCAAATCAATGCAATCAAGTATGTATTGAGTACCAATCATGTGCTTAAGGGAAAATACAGAGACAGGAAAAGGCAACAGGAAACAGATAAGACACAGGAAACAGTCCATTGTCAAGCATGGTCACTTTAAGACTAGGGTCCCCATCTTAGCTGTGGATAAACTCTGGGTAAAAGAGAGGTCCCACATATGTCTGTACATATGTCAGGGGAGGGATATCTCTAGTGTCAACCTCTGTTTTTACCAAAAAAAAAAAACCAGTCATCCGAGAAGACATTAATAGCTACTGACCGTTATATGTCTGCTTTCTCATCTCTATAACATCTTCAGAAGAATGATCTGTGAATACATTATGGGCATCCTCAATGAAAACATGCTAAAGGAAGAGGCACTCTTTCATAGATAATTTTCTACAATCACACATCTGAATCAGATATCAAGAACTGAAGATCCCTCTGTGTTTACTGAATATTGAATTTTAAGAAAGCATTTGACTTGGTAGAGCAAAATACAGCCTTGAAGACTCACTTTAGACAAAAATATCTCCTACAAGTAACACCAAAATTCTATTAGGTCCTATGACAGATAAAACTAAAGGATCCTGAAATCAGATGAGATATTAAGCACAGAGACTTGGTGAATCAGGACCACATCAACTCTTCATTGAGACATTTGTGATCTGGTTTCAGCCCTACCCTTCCAGATTTACTATTTATCCTACCCCTTCATATTTTTCTATACATTAACATACTAAGTATTCCCGAAACTTCTCATGTTTCTCTGGTTCCTGACTTGGCTTCAAGAATCTGCTACAGGCTCCTTTGCCTGTGAAGTCTTCCCTGGTTTCTCCTAGGTACTAGTGTTCACTCCCTTATGAGATTTTATCTAAATACATGTTGTAAGCATTCCCTGGTAGAATGGAAGTCCTGGGATGATAGGGACTTGATAATTTTTTCCTTAAGTTTCCTTAAGTTCTCAGCCCCTAGCAGAGGGCTTACATCAGCATCAAGGAAGATACCTGTACATGGCCCAACAAAAGAAAAGGATTTTCTATTAATGATGAGGTTCTTCAAGAACTCCCATTCATAAATGACATCAAACTAATTGATCAAGTCCTCAGAAGCCAACAAAGGCTCCCTAGCAAAATTCACAGCAACATGGAAGGAGACAAAGAGACATGTATACCGTGAAAACAAAGTGGATTAAAAAGGAAGGGAATATTGTCCATGGCCCTTTGAATGAGGCTATCCATGTGTTTTGGAGTTTTTTTAACAACTGCTAGATAATGAGGAGACAACTGGTTTAGATTCTATTGAGTAACTAACTACACAGAATTTTCTGTGACTCTATGTTGCTCAACATGGCAAACGTTCATCTATTCCATAACTAATATTTTCAGGAATGGGGAACCTAGGGTCTCAAGGCCACATGTAGCCTTCTAGATTCTCCAGTGTGGCCCTTTGAATCCAAACTTCACAGAACAAATCCCCTTAATAAAAGAATTTATTCTCTAAAACTTGGACTCAGTCAAAAGGCTACATCTTGTGGCCTCAAGGCCACAGGCTCCTCCCACCCTTACTCTATATCCTTGAACATCATAGTTTCAAGAAGACTCAAAATTAGAAAGAGTCCAACAAGTAATGAAAATACATATGGCAGGAATAATATGTCTGTGACAACTTGAGGGTACAGTGCAGGAAGCTACGGACCTAGAGTCAGGAGGGGATATATTTCAATTCAGCTACACCCACATTTGGCTATATGTCTCTAAGGAAGTCACTTAACCTCTGCTGGAGTCAGTTTCCACATCAGGTAAATGGGAATAACAATAGTGCCTCACCTTCAAGGGCTGAGGTGATGATTAAGCAAGGTGATATTGGTAAAGCACTTTCCAAACCTTTAAAGTGCCTTATCCATACATACTGGCTATTATGATAACAGGCTGGCAAGGATGAGTTATATTTGAGGAATGTCATGACATACATGCTTGAAGACATATATGACAGAAAAGAGATGGGTCAGTTACAGAGTGAGAAGAGGCATTTGATTAATGAGATACAAAAAGAACATTTACCATGGAGGATCCGAGGACAAGAAGAGTGAGCAGTCTGTCGACTGCACTGATTAGACAGGCACCTATACCAATGAATTCAAAGTTCCTTTAAACTAGCAACTGTCTACAATCATTTCTCGCACCCCCAGACTGGGAAAGGGAAGGGAGGGAGAGAATTTGGAACTCAAAAGTTTAAAAACAAACGTTAAAAATTATTTTCATATGTAATTGGAGAAGGAGGAAAATACTAAATAAATACTTTTTTAAAGTTTTCCTTTCTTAGTGTTCACATCTTGGAAATCAACAAACTACATATCAGAGGCTTGGTCTATTACTTTGTTGATTATCTAAACCAGTGATGTTAAATGCAAATAAAAAAGACTGCCACTAAACTATACATAAGGATCCATTCTAGCCCCAGATGGACTTAGAAAACTACATATTAACATTATCTATGTTTTGTTATATTCTTCTTTATTTTGTTAAATAATTTCCAGTTACATTTTAATCTAATTCCTACGATATTAGGGAGTGTTGTGGGCCACAATCAAATTAACATTTCTGGCCTATACTTAAGAAAGTAACGGAGAAAATGTTAATAGCTCAGATAAAACGTAAAAGCACACTGAGAATTCTCAGGGAGATAGTTGCTAAATATTTATCAGCACATCCCCTACCCCTTGATCATCTGCCTGGCCTACATTAGGTACTGTGCCAGGTTAAAATCAAGTCTAGCATTTAGCACAATGATGATGATGAAGCTAACTAACTTCACTGAAGGACACCCCTTGATTAGACTTGGCTAATTTCTTGTCTTATTTGTATATGCCTCCTGAATGCTGGGCATATTCTGGGCAATATATATGATCTTCAAAGACTGAGACTGCTTTGCTTAAGGCCATCCTTACATGCCAGCATCCCACTTCACTCCACACCCCCAGATTGCAACTGGCAAGCCTCTTAGTATCACACAGTTGGGCCATCTGGCATTACAGCTGATACTGCCTGACGCAGGAGAGCTTTCCATTGCAAAACACGTCAGACAGAACCACGGGTACACTGTGGCATTTAAATTGTCATTGGGGACCTTTGGTTTGGATGAGGGAACTAAATTAGAAGAAGCATGTAACATGTTAGAAACAACAGCTCCTACGTAAAAGATGGGGGAGGTAGATATAACATCGATATTTACCATGTTTCTGGGAAGGACCATGGGGCCACACAGTGGATTAAGTGTGTGAACTCACATAGATCCAGCACTGGAGAGGAAATCTTCATTCCTTTTTTTTTTTTTCTGCAGTGGAACTACACACAAGAACAAGCTGTTTACAAAAGGAGACCATATGAAGGACAAAATATAACCCTTAAATGCTATAAATGAATGGAGTGGTTTTAGCCAAAAGTTGTAAGTAATCAAGCCACCATTTTCCTTCTTCACAGCAACTGCTAATGGTGATATTTACTATTGTTAAGTAATACAAACTATTCTACATCAAGGCATCAAGGACTCACGATTTCATTGATATGGGAACTTCTTAGATCATGACTATAATGAATGTCTCAAACTGTCTGAGGTTCCAAAAGGCTAGGTCAATTACCCACTGTCACATAGCTAGTAAAGGTTAGCAAAAGAATTTGAACCCAGGTCGTCCTGACTAATGGTCCAACACTATCCAGTAGATCCTGCTTTACTGATGTGTATGTATGTTACACATACAGAAACACACATATATTTTTCTTAATATGATACAAGTGATAACAATATATGTTAACAGGTGATACAAATGACACAAGTAACAACCAGATCTGAAAATTTTTTAAGACTTTTACAATTTATTAAATGCTTTGTGTACACTTTTCCATTTGAACTTCACAAGAACCAGTTAGAAAGAGAATCAAAGTCCCTTACCCAAAGTCACACCTTAACTAAGTGACAGGGCAGAGTCTTGAACACCGGGCTTCTCGCTCCATATCCTGCATTCTTTCCACTACACATTAAGCCCTTCCAGATCCAAGTTTCTTAACTGACAAGAAATCTCTTGTAACTGGAAGAGAGCTGAGAAACTAGAAGACAAAAGACCTCTAAGAGACCAAAAGAAGTGATGTTGGAAGGCTCATAAACAAGAGCTCTTCGCTTTAATTCACTGGAGAGCCTCTAGCAAGGGCCTCCAGCCAAGCTTATTTAATTTTATCAAATACACGTGCCCCAAGATTGGCTATCTGGCTTCCCAAGCCACCAGCAGTACAGAACAGCCACTGGAAATGTAAGAGGGAAAGATGGAACATTTGCTAGAGGCTGGCATGAAGACAATCATGAAAGGCAACAATGAGGAAGAATACAGAAAAATTATCAAAAGCAGACATTTAAAAAATGAAAAGAGCACAACCAGCTGTCTAGGGCCATTTGAGTATTAGGGCAATTACCCTACACAGGTCTGAGAGCTCCAGGGCTCTAGACTGCCCAGGCACAATTTCAGAGGGTCTTAATAAAGACTCTGAGTCATCCAAAAAAGGTTAGATTAGGTTAATTTTGTTTTATTTGAGAGGGACGTTGGTTAGAGAACTGCCCTAGGAGCCAGCAAGCCTGGGGTTTAAGACAAACCTCTAACAAAACTGACTGTGTGACCCTGGGCATATCACTAAGTGATCTGGGCAACACTCTACCACCATATATTTCAAAGAAGGGGACAACCTGCATTGGAAGAAGGAGTTTTCTCATTCAGAGGGAGTTCCTTACATCTGTAAAATCATAAGTGTAATTATTATTCTATTTAAGAAAGCAGTTTTGCACTTTAAAATGTCAGACATTTTAATCAAGAAATATTAAAATGTTTTTAAAGGTTTCAATGCTCCTGCTTTCTGGAAAATTCACTTATGACAAATCATCATTTTCCATCAATGAAAAATAAAATGACAATAATTCATATTTACACAGAGCTTTAAGATTTCAAATAAAATGTTCTTATATATGTAAGTGTGTAAATATAAACATATACACACCTTATGCCTACAGGCTCTATTAAAACTACCCTTGCCCTTGAAATACCCTCATGACCAGGGGAGGAACCAGTAGGAATAGGCAGAGAAGGGGAAAACACATTCCTCTCTCTATGTGCTCACCATCAGGAAGGATTCCATAAATCCAAAAGGCTGTCCTTCCAAATCTTGTGTGCCAAGAATCCCCATAAACACCCGGCTCCTTGTCTGCAGTTCAAAGGTAGCACCCTTTTAGTACAGATTATGAACAGCTTATATAAGCCATTAAAATTGAACTCCCCATAACAAGGGCTCCTGAAGGCCAGTCCCTCCACAGCAATGGGCTGTTTGCTGGCATCCCTACCCACACGGAGATAAGAAAGGATTTACCTGGGACAAGGTGACCTGCTTGCCTGCATACTGAGGAAAGATAATATTCATGGGGGTGTAGGAGACTGGGGGAGAGAAGGTCAAAACAAATTGCTGTGTTCTGACCCCAAAGAGCCTGAGAAGAAAAGTAATCTAGGTTTTTAGAGCTGGAGGATCCCCTGGAGGTCACCTTGCCTAGTTCCCTACTTTTACAGAGGAAGACACTGAGTCACAAAGAGGAAAAGTGATTTTGTCAGCAATCCTGACTCTGAATCCAGGGCTATTTCAACCAAATTAATTTAACAGGTATTTATTAGTCTAGGAACTTAGACAAGGAATGAAGAGTAACACGCATGAAGCAATTAGAGAGCCAAACCAGACAGGACACAACGCAGTGCCCAAGTCGGTAATCCAGGCATGAGAAACAAAGGAGAAGAGAGGCATTCTGAGAAAAGGAGAGACTAAGGGAGCCCCTAGAAAACAGCCCTGAAGAACAAGAGTTCCTGTTGGACCAGAGTCTTGGCCCCAATGGCAGGAACCTGTACCGGGATTCTACTATGCCATCTGGCCAGGTTTCTGGCACTTTTTGGCTTTTTTTCATGAGCCTCCTGGCTCATCAAACTAACTTCGCAATAGCAATTTCCTACTCTAATCCCCATCTAGGAGGGTAGAAAAGAAGGCTCCAAACATGGAAAGAAATATTGCTCTTTCTTCAATAGCAAAAAACTGGAAATGAAAGGGTGCCCATCAATTGAGAAATGGAGGTATATGAATGTAATAGGAATAATATTTGTACTATAAGAGATGACCAAAAAAAAGAGACAATTCCAGAGAAACTTGCAGGTAGTAGACTTATACGAACGGATGCAGAGTGAAGTAAACAGAACTAGGAAAAGTTATAAAAACACAACAACATTGTAAAGACACACAATTCTAAAAGACTTAAAGAACTATAACCCATGAACTTCCAAGCATTTCTGATGAAAAGACCACAGTCAAATACAAAATCTGACGTTCAAACAGAAGACTCAAGAGAATCTTCAAAAGGTAAATATGAAAGAGTAATCAAAAAGGTCCCAATAAAGTTAAAACTGTTTACATTCCTTTATGAGGAGATGATACATGTGATTCCAAACAGCTGTATCATTACTGTAGGGCAGTTGGAGTCTACACGGAGGGCATGAGTGTTAGGCAATTAAACATGCCAGCCACTTCCGGACAAAAAGGTGACCGACTGGGAGAGTACACTGAGACATAATTTTTGGACACGACCAATGCAGGAATTTTTCTGTTTACATATTTATTTACAGGGTTTTTTTTCCCTACAGGGGGGGTAATAATAGGTGAAAAAGAGAAAAGATAGATTTTTGTTCAAAAAAGATTTTTTTTTTAAATGGAGGGAAGGGAAAGAGTTTTTTAGGCCTTAACTAAAGGTTCAGTGGATGGCTAAGTGGTGAGGTAAGGTCCCCCATTCTGAGCTGTGGCCACCAACAGCAAACAGAAAACCACCACCGGCCACCAACCACCAACCAAGTGTAAAGTATGGGGTCTAGAAGACTTATTTATTTAGGAGATCTTATACCACCACCTACCAGGGTGTCCGTAATTCTCATGTTATTCATAGATTTATAGATGCTTAGTTTGGAAGGGACATTTGAAATCATCTAGTTCAAACCTTTCTATTACCACAAGAGAAAATGAATCCTAGAAAATGAACTGATTTGGTCCAAAGTTAGAGGCAGAGCTGAGGCTAGAATGCAGATGTCTCCAGACTCTGTTCCATTACATCATATACTCACTCCTTCAAGGCTATAGCATGTAAGCTAAAAACCATGTAAAATATATATATAAAATATATAAACCATGTAACCATGGTTTGGGACTTCATATCCATAAGAGCCTAGTACAAAATCAGGAACTGAGTAGGTACTTAATAAATGCCTACAAAACTGAAATTGAATTTTGGCACCATTTGACCTATTTAAATGCATATATGTCAACAGAATTTTTTAAAATCCCATCAGTTGCTTCTATCAGTTAACAAATCAGGCCAGTTCTATTACAAACATATTCAGAACTGAAGTAATCCCAGTGGGCCCACAGGCCTGGATAAAAAAAGGCCAAGATCGAAAGAAAGTAAGCTTTAGGCCTTCATGGGGGGAGCAGCCCAAGTCAGCCACTCCTCATTCCCCTCTCAATGGTGCTATTGACTCTCCCCAACTCTACATGGAACCTTAGCCCTCAGGGCCTAGGGCCTTCTTACCCAAGAACATCCCTTCACTTTAGCCTTCTTCTCCCATAGATGATTTCCTTCCAGGGACTGAGGATATTCTTTCTTCACTCCCCTCTAGCTATGCTTCTCACTTTTTGGACTTTGGCACCTCGAGGTACCTTTTCCCCACATTTCCCAGTTTTTTCAGCTCCCTTTTGTGTATTATTTTCCCCCATTAGAACATAAGCTTCTTAAGGACAGAGACTGTCTTTTTATTTGTATATATAGTGAAATCACTTAGCACAATGTATAGCAAACAATAAATGTTCAATAAATCCTTGTTGCCTGCCTGAAAGTAAGGATTTACTTGGACATGGGAAAATAAATACGATTTTCAGCACATCACTGTTCTTAGCCCCTAAAGACATAATTCCTGTGTCTCTGGTAAGCATAGGCAAATCTAGGTAATACTTTCGTTGTTTGGAGTTTTGGAGTTTAACCATATGGTTAAATAAGACTCTGGTAGAATATTTATATATCACATGTAATTGTTTGTATTTGCAATGATGGATTTCATAAACTGTTATGGCTATCCCACATAGAATTCTGGAGAAAGTCTTTACAATGTCAGGGTTGGGCCAAAGAGTCACCACTTTACCTCTCTATCTAAGATCACTTATTAACAACGTTGTTTTTCCTTATCCCCTATGGCACATCAAAATTCTTACAAGTTTTATCAGAACAGTGTTCTGCTGCACCCAATTCAAATCTCAATTATCTGAATTAACAGAGAATAATCCCAAACAATAGATGGACAAAATCTCATTTACACTTGGTTTCTGAATACACTGTAATTTGTTACAGCAGGTTTCCTCCTAACGATATTTTTCTCAGTCTGGTGTTTTGCATCACTAAGTACACATCCATGATGGCCCAGGGAGGAAGCCTAAGGAAGGATTCCTATTTCTATCCAGGACAAAGCCATTCTTCCAGCCACCCACCATGAAACTACAGCCCTGAAGTCATTCATCCTTAGCCCTCACTTTCACTCACCCCACACATCCATGAGTTACCAGAACCTCCACGTCTCACATCCATTGTTTTCTCTTCCTTCACATGAGGTCTTGCCTGCACTATGGCAATATTTTCATCATTTAGCTAATTCTCCTAATTCATTTCTTCTCCCTACCTCAAGTCTCTCTCCACACAAACCCATGCCTTATACAGCTGCGAAAGTTAACTATCCTAAAGCCCAAGACTGATCCTGTTATTTCCCTGCTCAATAAACTCCTGAAACTCTCTATTACCTCTAGGATCAAATACAATCTCCTCTTTTGGGCACTTAAAGCCCTTCATAACCAAACTTTGATTCACCTTTCTAACCTTATTAAATATTACTCCCCTTCATAAGCTGTACAATCCAGATAAACTTCTTGCCTTCTTGTCACCTGCCAGATTCTATCTCCTCTCTCTGTACCTTGGCACAGGCTATCCTCCATGCATGGAAACATTCTCCCCTTCACATCCCTGCCCTTCCCTCATCAAATCCCTAGTTTTCTTCCAAGCGCATCTCAAATTCCACTTCCCAGCCTCGTGTCTCCTTCCCAAAATAGTGGTGGTAGTGGTAGTTGTTCAGTCATGCCCAAATCTTCATGAACCCGTTTGGGGTATTCTTGGCAACGATAATGGAGTAGTTTACCATTTCCTCCTCTATCTCATTTTATAGATAAGGAAACTGAGGCAAACAGGGTTAAGTGACTTGGCCAGAGTCCCATAGCTAATGTCTGAGACTATGAAAACTCATGAAGATGAGTCTTCCTGATTTCTAGCCCAGTGCTCTATCCACTGTACCACCTAGTTGCCCAAAATTTACTTTGTATTTATTTCATATATATTTTGTATAGACTTACATGTATACATATTTTCTCCCCCCCCATAGAATATAAACTTCTTGAGGACGGGAACTATTTCATTTCTATCTCTATGTTTCCAATACTGAGTAAACTGCCTGTCATACAGTGGGTACTTAATAAATGTTTGATTATTTATTTTTCTGTAGACAGTCCAGATCCAGTAATCAAGGTCTATCTGTTTTCTTCCACCATTATCTATTTCACCTATTCATGCTATCAGGAACTTATCCCAAATACTACAGCCCATCCTGAGCCTCCTGTCTTGATACTTCCCAGAAATGAAGTCTGAACATTATCATCAAGAATAGGATCAAGGTTTGCAGGTAGAAGCGACCTTAGTGCCCACCTAGCCCAACTCTAGAGATGAGGAATATTCCTTGTACTGAAGCCAGAACTAAAATCTGTCACGCCTGGGGCTTCCTTAACAAAATATGTCCCTAGAGTAAGCAATAGAAAATGTACCGTCAAATCAATCTTTAAAGACAAATTCAGCTTGAGCGGGGAATGTAGCTTCCTATTTTAATTATTCTCTCTCTTTTTTTTTTGCTATTATCATTCTTTTCTCTTTGCTTTAATTAGTATTATTTCAAAGAATCAACATCATACCTCATCCCCCTATTCCCCCACAAAAAAAGTTCCAAAAACACAAACCTTGCCTCATCGTAGTAGATTCTTGGGTCTTTCAGGGTTTGGAATGTTCTATTTGATTTTAAATCAGTGACTAAGGAAAACAACCAAAAGGCCCGGCCTCCCCCTCCCCCCAAAATAAAACAACACAGTTAACTTCATTCATGCTAACTAGGTCCTCAGCTAGGTTGTTTCTACATTCATTGCTTCTATATGCTATAAATGCAGTCCGTACTCCCCTTAAATTCATGCCTTGGGACAAAGGCCTAACGACCACAACCTAGTTATAGCTTTGCTCTGTATTGTTCCCTAATTAGCTCATGACCGTGTTTGTCTAAAGGAGGGATTCTTAACACTGTGTTCTTAACTTGGGGTTCTGTTAACAGGTTCCTAATTAGCTTTGTGCCACGGACTCTTTGGCATACTGGTGAAGTCTACAGACCCTTCTAAGGATATTTTGAAGTAACAAAATAAAATATATGGAATTAAAGTAATCAATTATATTGAAATAGTTATTAACATATTTTTATCAGTCAGTATACCCTAAGTTAACTGGGCAGCTTTTGGCTATCAAAAATTGCCTTCCTTTGAAGAAAGAGGGAGAGGGAGAGGAAGAGGGAGAGGGAGAGCGAGAGGAAGGGGGAGAGGGAGGGGGAGGGGGAGAGGGTAGGATGAGCGTAACCTAACTGGCTGGGTCCCAGTTCAGGCATCTTGATGTACTAACAGGCTGCGTTTGTCCTTTGTTTTCAAAAAGGACCGTGACATCAGGGAGATGATGACATGACTTGCAGTTGACTTTGATTTGCATGAGGGAGGGCTGTGGAACGTCACCAACCTCACTTTCTCCTCCAGAGCCATCTGGATCCAGTGGTCAGATATTCATCAAGAGACTGGAGATGGCCCAGGATACAATGGAAGACCTTTTAGGGGAAGGCTTGTTCAGGTATTCACTTAGAATGAGGCAAGGCCCATTCAATCAACAGACCTCTTTAAGAAATGAGTCAAGGGATGGCCATTTAATTAAAAAAAATAAAAAAATTTTAAAAAATCAAGCTGGGAGGGGAAGACCCTCAGGGTTGCTATTCCAAAGAGAAATAGTTACCATTAACATTCACTTTAAGCCAAAGGGACCCAAAATATAGCCATTAAGAAGAGCTTGGACAGGGACTTATTGTGGTCCAATCTATGAGCAGGACTGCACCCAGATGGCTCTGGAGGAAAAAGTCAGGCTGGTAACCTTGCACAGCCCTCCCTCACTCAAATCAAAATCAACTAAAAGTCATGTCATCATTTCCCTGATGTTATGGTCTTCTAAAATGAAGGACAAATACAACAAAGTATTTTTATATAATATTTTATTTTTTTCAATCACATGTTAAAACAATTTTTAAAACTTTAAAAAAAAACGTTTTTAAGTTCCATATCAAAAGAACTCCTGATCTAAACTAGGAACTCTCCTAGAAGGGTCGATATCTTTTCCTCCTATACCTCACACAGTGCTTAGCCAATGAATACAGTAGCTGCTCAGTGAATACTTCTTAAATTGAATTAATTGACTGTTGAGCAACTCTACTGGTACCCAGCCTAGAGGAAAAGAAAGTTGATGTCAAGAGAATACCCAAGATCCAAGGCTACAGCAGATGCGCCCCTCACTGGAACATTCAGTGTGGATATTTCCAGGACTTGACATCCAAGGAAGAAGAAAGATGGCACACTGCAGGCAGCAGGGCTGGCAGCAGCTTTCCTGCCCAGTTTGAGGGTTTCTTCAATGAAATACAGTAAGTAATGAAATACTAACATGCGAGTGGGAGCTGCTGACCAATCAGATGATCTGATTCACCACATGCACACTTACCTTAGCAAGTTTGGTGTTTATAATAGCTGAAGTTCACACAGCCCTTTCTGAGGGTTTCAAAGCATTATCCCAGCTGAGATTCAAAGCAACCTTGAGAAGCAGGTACTACTGGTACACGGACGATCAACACGACCTCAGGAGGTAATTTATGTAGAATACTTTGCAAGCCATAAAGCTCTGTTTGAACTACTCATTACTCTTACAGCTACTACTACCGTTAGTTACTACAGTGATAGTCTGCAATAACAACTCTTGGGTGGCCCATGCAAACTGCCCACGGTCAGAAAGAAATTCATCTGGATCTAAAAGAAATTAAGATGTAAGCAAGTAAAAACACAGAAAGGAACTGAGTATAGGACTCAGAGAACCAAGTCCTGATCTGGCTTCTCCATTCCTCTTCAGTCATTTCAGCCATGTCCAACTCTTTGTGACCCCGTTTGGGGTTTTCTTGGCAAAGATACGGAAGTGGTTTGCCATTTCTTCCTCCAGCTCATTTTACAGATTGAGGAAATTAAAAAATGAGGGAAATGAGGAAATTGCAGATAAGGATTAAGTGACTTGCCCAGGATAACACAGCTAGTAGTGTGCCGTTCCCTTCTTCTACTCATTTTTACAAATGAGGAAACTAAGGCAAAAAGGGTTTAGTGACTTGCCCAAGGTCACAAAGCTAGTGTCCAAGGTTGCATTTGAACTCAAGTCTTCCTGACTCTGGGTGCAGCACTCTGCCCTGGCTTTCACCTCTCACTGTTACCACAAGCAGCTGTGGAGAGAACGTTGACTTTGTAGTCAGGAAGACCACAGTTTTAATCTTCCCTCAGATAGTAAGTAAGTAGTACCTACCTTAGTAGCAATGTGACTTGGACCAATTACTGGATCTCTTTGTGCCTCAGTTTCTTTATCATTAAAATGGCACAGGCTTGTTTCAGGACTCCTATGAGATAATGTACATAAAGCACTTTACAAACCCTACAAGGCTATGTAAGTGCCAGCTGTTATTACTGGAGTCCTCACTGTCTTAACACTGAATAGTATATGAAAAGGTCTTGTACACTCAGAAAACTAGCACCTCTTCTTTGGGTTTAGAAGCGTGGTTTGTACCTATTTACTTTTTCTTTTCTGTTCCGTTAACTGCAGAGAAACTAAATTGACCATGATTACAAGGGAGATTAAAAAAAGTTTTCTTTTCCTTCAAATGCCAAAACAATCTCTATTTGGGGGCAGCTATCAGTGCAAACCACATGTTCCAAAAAGCAAAACCACCTTCTCCCTTGGCTTCAATGGAAAAACCTTCCCTCAATTACAGCCTGGCTGGGAGGTCAGACTCCCGCCAAGCAGGGTGAGTAATATGTGTTAGGACAAGAGAGGAAAGAAAAGTGCCCAGAACAAAGATGGGAGAGGTAAACAGAGCTGAGCAGATTGGGTGAGGAGGGGCCCAGAGGACAGTGGGTGAAATCTAAGAAAGGATCAGATTTCCTTTAGGAGTTTTTGAGCCTCCAGTAACAAGCTGTGAGGCCAAGGAAGTGAGATGAGGGGCATTATTTATTAACATTCCCCCCCAACCCTAAGCTCACCCTCCTTCCTCCCCCTGCCACAGACCTTAGGAGTTGCAAGACTTCCTCCTACAGAATGGAAATAATACACCCAGAGTAATAAAGGAGGGTTACAAGGAAGAGGAGGCATTATAGGAGAAAGAGAAAAACTGGAAATCCCTCAATAGCAAATATTGACTCCTAGCTGACTTTGTACCTAGGACGCAAGCCCCCTCGGCTGTGATTTCATTCTTATTTGTGTTAGTTAACTGTGTCCCATCTTATGTACAATTATCCCTTCCATGTCACAGGGCTTCGGGGTGCTTTATCTACCACAAACTGGAACATCTAAGTAAAAATTTTTGGCCCTCTCTTAATTCCATAAAAGAAGTCTGAATTATTTTGGTATTAAAAAGTAAAATACACTGATATATAATAAAATATATACATACATAAATTATATTTACATATATGTATATATGTATGTATTATATATGCTATATATATATATATGAAATTTCTGAAATAAAATATAAAACCTTCTGTTTGGTATTTTGAGCACTTTTCGATGTGGCCCCTTTCTACCTTTTCAGGTTTCTTACACTTTCACTTACTTTAACTTACTTTTCTCCAAAACTTACTTAACTTACTTTTCTCACTAAACTTTTCTCACTTCCAGTCATTCTGCAATCCAACTACACTGGGGCCAAATTCTTGTTCTGCACACATGACTTTCCATCTCCAGAAACTACGCCTTTGTATGGACGATCCCATGACGGCTGGAATGCACCCTCTCCTTTCCTTTGCCTCCTGTCTTCCTTGGTCTCCTTCAAGGCTCAGATCTCACTTTCTGCAAGACACCTTTCAGATCCCCTCCCTTCTCTTCTTCACCCTCCACCTCCAGTACTTTCCCTCTGAGATGAGTATGTACATAGTTATTTTCGAGTTGTCTCACTTACTAAAATCTGTTCTCAGAAGGGTCTGCGTTTTTTAACTTTCTGACATACAGGATGTACATAATACTTGTTGGCCCACTCACTGATTGACATTTATTAAGTACTTGCTAGCTATACATGAACGAAAATGATAGAATTCTTGTCTTCAGGAACTATGCTCCCATAACACAGGTCTTTAGCAAATGAGAAAAGGGCACCATCTTGGTTGGGCAAGGCTGGTCTACTTGGCCATTTCTCTTATTATTGATACATTAACTCTTAAACCTCTTGGTATAAAATTCTGGTTTCATTATTTCCCCCTTAAGAAGTTTAGGAATTCCTTGTGGAATATAGTTTTTCTTTCACTCATAAAAAAAAAAAAGGGTTCCATCTCTGCTTCTGTATTTCCCTGCTTAATTTCCTTTTCTTCCTTCTCCTTTTCCTGTCCCGCTGCCTCCAGATAACACAGAACAAGATGTATTTTTATTTTGGGGGTGGGGAGGTTAAGAACATGAAGAGTCAAACACACCCCTTTTTCCCTGGATACCTGAAATGCCAGCCTACAAGAGAAGGAGGGTCCAAGTTTTTTTCCTCGTTGTTGCTGTTTGCTCATTTAATAGAGACACAAAGTTAATTAAACTGGATATTTCTAAGTCCCCTTTCCAAGTCTACTATTCTTTGAGGCTACGTTAACTTCATCCCCATAGTAGTGTCCATTAATTAACTTGCAACACAAATTCTACCTCCTCTCCCTTCAGTCAACTGTCCCCCAAATAGGGTAGGGAGCGTTTTATTTATATCTTTCCTCTCTATGCTTAGCACAAAGTATGTACTCAATGAAGTGGAATTTAATTGAATTTTGGTAGAGCCTTTCAGTAAACTAACTCTGACTTCCTCCCCTTGAAAGAGTGCATCTTCTATTTTTCTAAGGACAATAAATCAGTGCCTCCAGATCATCTCTAGGAATCATTTGTAGAGGCTGGAGGCAAAATCAAGACACCAGAAAAGGCTGTTGGTTTGGACTTCAGACGGAAACTGTCTTGGGTAAGTAACCCTGGAGGCAGGTCTTTGAAAAGAAGTGGAAAGGGAGAAGGGGGGCGGGGAATCCCTAAGTCTAAAACACAGATATGAAAAATAAATAAACAAACATACACAGATGTGGCCAGGCTGGGTGGGACCTGAAATCTGCCCCACAGCCTGCACAGTAAGGCGAGATGAGCTAACTTCCTAGCTTGACTTCAACTAGTTCCGTTTTTTCCGGTGAAAACGTCAAAAGAATAAAACATCCCACTCAACCTCTAGGGTTCCCAGGTCACCATGTATGATCGACAGGAAACAACAAGGGAAGACAGAACCTCAAAGGTTTCCTTTAAGTTCCTAGAGTTAAACTTTAAGTGTGGCCTATTAGAGGTAATCCAAGCTTTTCCTCAAATCTTGTAACTCTAACCTGAACCTAGACAAACTTGGGCAGTCAGTGCCCCCAAAGCAAGGGTGTGTAGGAGCCAGATTCTGCCTCAAGAGCCAACAATGAAATTTTCAATATAAGCATTTACATTTTGGAAATTGCCAAAAGCTACAAATCAAAGTTTGAGTTATTGTTTTATTAATTGTCTAGATTAGAAAATGTGATGGGGAAAGTGTTAACAATGCAGTTTAAGCTTCAACATGCTTTGGCTTTTATTTCTCTATTTATTTTGTTCCCCTTCACTCCCCACCTCAGAGCTAATTGTTAAACCTATCTCTTCCCCAAAGTTTCATTTTAATCCTTGGTTAAATTGCATGGCTGTTCTTTCTCACCCCATGCTCCACTGCCTTTCTTTGATAAGTTATTTCAGGAGCAGATCACAATGGTAATCATTTCTTTAAGACCTAATATGTATCGTCAGTCAATAAGCATTTATTTAATACCTACCATGTGCCAGGTGCTGTGCTAAATGCTGGGAATACACACACAAAAAAGGGGAAAAATTAGTCCCAGCTCTGACGAAGCTTACAATCTAATGGGGGTGACACGTACAAACAAGATCTATATAGTATAAATAGAAGAAAATCAACAGGAAAAAGGCTCTAGTGTCCTCATTTTACAGATAAGGAAACTGAGACTAAGAGAGTTGATTTGGCCACAATCATACATCTAATGTGTTCCTGAGGCAAGAATTTGAATTCAGGTTTTCTTGGCTTCAAGTCAATGCTCTATAGCCCACATCATGTTTCCTACCACTTCTATAAAAGGTTCCTTAAGAGTAAAGAACACATATTATTTATCTTTGGATATACTCCATTCAAATCACCAAACATTTATTACGTACTTGCTATGTGCAAGGAACTCTGTTACGTGCTGAGGATACAGACAAAACCTCTGCCCCCAAGGGGCTTACATTAGCTGTAGGTATTGTGCAAAGCACATGCTTAGTAACTATTTGTGGAATGAATGAATGAATGGCATTTGTTGTCCTTCACAATATGTTCCTAGCTGACTTTTGTCATTTCATTTTCTATTAGCTCCCCTAATTTGGGTCTTCTCTTCTGGTTAGTCTGGTCTCCTTTCTCTTCCTTGAACATACCATGTTGATTCCTAGTTCTATGCTTCTGTTCACAGTGGTCCTCCTACTTACAGGGTCCCCTCCCTCTTCTCCACCAAGCCAAACCCACTTCTAGAGAAATGCTTTACTGACCATCCCAACCTGAACAGCCTTAGATAGTTGCTAATTATATTTTCATGTGTCTATTTGTAGCCCCTGTAAGCTGTGTGGAAGATTATGAAGGACAAAAGCTGTTTCTTTTACTTCTATATCCAAGGTAACACTGTACGTAGTGCCTTACATAAGGAATCTTGTTCAGGTATAGGTTGGACTCCATTGCCTTGCAGGTGTGTTCAATTCTGAGATTCTGTCCTCCTGCTCAATAAATAAATGTACTGATTCATTTGGCTAAGGCCTTGGGACAAACTATGTTGAGGAGCCTGCCGTTAAAATTCTGGGGGCTAACGACTGTGTTGATAATTCTGTCAAGAAAGAAGCAGACTGTGAAGAAGGCCAAAGAATGGGGATAAATGTTAGAGACTCAACAGTGAGGGTCAGTAATCTTGATCACACTGAAACCCCCAGCAGAGCCAATGGCCAGGGAAGAGGGGAGAAATAGAGAGAGAAAGCAGAAAGACTTGGAGAAGAAAAGAAAAAGGAACAGAAGTGGAGTCAAGGAAAGGGAAGAGAAAGGGCCAGAGTACAAAACAGGTAGGAGATGTTAAGAAGGAGAGCTGGACAAATGGCTGAGTCATACAGATTTGTTTATAGTAAGGGAAGAATTGACCATGGCAGTTCAGGGTCAGATTATCACTGGCAGAAATTACAGAAGGGTTATCCTTAAGGAGCAACTCACATAGTGCAAAGAAAACTCAGGCAAGTTATTTAACATCCCCTGGTCTCAGTTTCCTCATCTGTAAAATGAGGGTTTTACTCTAGATGGCCACTAAGGTCCTTTCCAGCTCTCTATGAATCTTTTATTCAATAACATGGCAGAAATTGTGCAGCACATCTCTGCAATTTGCAAAACTTTAGTGCCTATTGAATACTTAGCAAGACATGATGCAGTGGTAAGAATTTCACATCAGAACCTCACCCTTTTTCATAAACTAACAGATGAAAAGTCCCACTGAATTCAGAATCTCATCACAGACAGACCTGCTGCTCATAATCACCTAGACAAAACCTTGATCCAAACTGCCCTTCCCTAAGAAATCAATTCAGAACAGTGTTTATAACATAAACCCCAAATTCATCATCTCCAAACTAAACAGAGTGAAAAGCTTCCAAAATATAGAGACCTAGCAGAAGAACAGGTGACAACAGGAAGAGATACGTGTCTTTACCTTGATCTTGCCTGCTACTGGAGGTGCCTTTTCAAGGAGTCTATAGAAGATGAGTTTGCATCCCAAGATTACTCAGTTACAAAAAGTAACTGGCTTATTAGCCAATATATATTCCATGCAAAAGAAAGGCATGAGAGCAATTTGCCCTCTGGCTAACTGTACCTGAATGCCATTTTTAAAAGGAGAGAACAATAATAACCATTAATAGGCTGTGTGATCTGCCCTTCCTGATTCCACTGGACCATAATAACAGAGCTTTAAGCTCTGGAAAGGACTTGACATATGTTATCACATTGGATTCCCCCAATACCCCTATCAAGTAAGCAATACTGCATTTTCCTATCTGACAAATGAGGAATCGAGTACGACAGAGATTAAGTGACTTCCCCAGAGTCACAAAGCTAGTTAGTATCTGAGGCAGGATTCTAACTCAGCCCTTTCTAGTTTCAAATACAGCCCTTTTTCCACTACACACAAGCAATGAATCAAATCCCAAACAGCTTCAGATTCCATTTGTGATGTTGGCAGGAAGCTGAGCAGTAACTCTCCGCAGAAGCACCCTGCCAGCCTGTGCAAAAGTGACCCAAAGGGGAAGGAATGGGCAGAGGGTGAAAAAACAAGAAGGCTTTTAAAGGGAGACTGAGGAAAAAAGGGTGATGTCATCTTTACCTCCTCACACCCTTCCCACAATTCTCTGCATGGCTTAAAGGAGGAAAACCATTAAAAAATTCTTTAAGGCAAAGAATGGCAATTTTTTGGTTGTGGTGAATGTTCTGGCTTTTTTCCCATCTAATACTACCCTGAATCATATTAGCAAATGGACATCCCCTTCACCTATAGTTCAGAAGATCAAAGTCCACATTATTTGAGGGATGATTCTCAGTCTAGGCATGATGCCCAGAACATCTAGACCCAAGCCAGATGCTACTGCCCATATGCTAAGATGAGTTGTCACTGTCTTCCTCCTGATGGATAGGCCCTGGCTAGTGGCCAAGTGCAAAGTAGAAACGGAGACTAGTGAGCCCCATGAGCCCCATCTGTCTTCCATGGAGGATCTCATTCTCATTTCTCACCCTGCAGGGCCGTGGCACATTCTACACAAAGGATCCATCCACAAAAACACACCCCACCCTCCACTTCACTATGTTACATAACTCATCCAATCTAAAGTTCAGGAAACAGCATTCCTAAAGCCTTCAAGCAACCTCAAAGGTTGTGATGTATGCAGGAAAGTAGCAAACCAAGAAACAACCAAGGGAAAGCCTCTCAAGGTCTCAGTCTCCTCATTTGTAAAATGCTCCTCATAGGTAAGGATCAAAAATGAGACAATGTATGGAAAACCCTTTGAGAACTAAAAAGTTATTTTAAAATGGGAGCTCTTATTCCTTAAAAGCCAGTGATTCTGGGCTTTACTCTAGTAATCAGGGATACTGTTAAGTCAGATTTTGAAACATCTTCCAGTTGCTTCCGAATAGTCTAACAGAGAACCTCTGGCCTTTCAATGTATCCATAGATATTGGACTGCTCATTTCATAGACCTAACCAGAGATGGTAAAGTTGAATACGGTCAGGACTCCAGCCTTATAGTGCAGGCACATGAGGAGCATAGAGTTGGAGTCCTTGCAAGTGACCTTCAAGGACATTTGCAATTACTCATTTTAGAGATGAGTAAACTGAGACCCAGAGGGTCAAGTGACTTTCCCAAGGATACACAGGTAGTAAGTAAAAGAGCCAAGATTCAAACCTAGGTCCTCTGACTCCAAAGTCAGACTTCCATCATCTATTGCACCATGCCACTTCCTTAGTCATGATACCTTATATTTGTATAACATTTTTCAATTTTCAAAGCACTTTCACATGCATTATTTCATTTGTTCCTCCTAAAGGGTGAACAGAGAAGTGATTACTATGACCCTTACATTACAGATGTTTACTCTAGTAATTCCATTACAGATGGAACCTGCCTACTGTCGATCTTCAGCAACAACAGAAAACTCTCCGACTCCTACTCATGCCTGAAATTCCATCATCAGATTTTAACGTCGTTAGATGAAAACAGTTGTTTCCATCTTATTAAAATGCAAGTATTCCTGAGATTTCAGTATCCAGTCCGGAATTCCCTCATGAGCAATGTGGCCATGGGAAAGTCATTCCATCACTGAGTCTCAGATGCTTTATCTGCAAAAAAGGAATAATGCTTGTAATACCTACTCCAGGGGTCAGTATGAAGAAGGCTTTTGGCCAACTATGATATATACAATAAATGTGGGTTACTGCGATAAACAGAATTTGGGCTATTACCAATCAGTCAGGCAACTTAAGCGCAGACAACATGAAGACAGATCAAAGGATGGAAAGGTCCTATTATTCCATGAAGTCTTAGCCTCTCGGCCTCAGTTCCTCATTTGTTACATGGGAATGATGCCATCTTCCTCACAGAAACGTTGTAAGGACTAAATAAAAAGTTGAGAAAATGCTTTGAAAAGTACAAAGTGAGATGCAATATTCCCCTGTTAAAATTAGAAACATGCCCAGCATTATTTCTATCCTCATCATTCCAACACTGGCTGGTTATAAACAGTTGGATACTCTAGATTTACCTAAAAGATAAGTGAGAAAATGCAGCCAGCCAGACATCCCTTTAAGCAGGTTGAGATGAGGGCCACAACTAATTTATGCTCTTTCACTTACTTACCCACCTACAGCCTAGGACCGAAGGTTCAAGTGTAGGAAGAACATTTGGCCCTTGAGTTGGCAGGGCTGGTATGACTACCCTCCTGAAGGGGAATCTACCACTCCAGGCAAATGGGAGGTACAAGTCTACCCTTCCAGGTACTAGTTGTCTGGCAGGAAAGGGAAGAGGTGTGGGGGCAGACATATTCCTGCTAATGGTTTTCCCTAACTTGGTTATTGTGTATTATTAGTCAAGGGTGGCAATTATCATACCTTTCCCTCTCCTCTCAGTCTCACTGAATTTTAGTTGTTCAAAATGCACACAGCTCTAATTCTGTATCCTCTATGGAGTCTTTCCTGACAACCCAGCAGGGCTGGTCTACTAAGGTTTACCTCCATGGCCTCTCTTAATATATGTCAAGCACCAGTTCACACAGCCAAGACCCTAGTTCAGACTATACCACAGCAGTAAGCCTCCTAACTCATCTCTCAGTCCTACCCTAATACATTCCCCATAGAGATGCCAAAGAGATCTTCCTAAAATTCCAGTCTGGTTAGGTCATTACTCTACTCAATCAAGCACGTCAACATTTTATTAAGCATATCCTATGTGCCAAGTGCTGTGTTAGGTGCAGGGGATACAAATACCACTCTAGTGGTTCCCTTCTGTTTCTAGAATACACTAATATCCTTTTCTGTTTGGCTTTAAAGTTCTTAACAACCAGGCCCCAAACTATTTTTACATCTGATTATACATTACTCTTTTTCCCCACATTTGACTGATCAGTAAAAAAAAAATGAACATTTGTACGGTTCGATCTCCCTCCTCTATGTTTTTGCACTGACTGTATTCCCATTTCTGGACTACATTCCCTCCTCATTTCTACCTCTTAGAATCCCTTGTTTGCATCAAAACACCTTCTATCAGAAACCATGCCTTTTCCTCCCCTTTCTCACCAATAAATATCACTTATTTTGTATATAAGAATGCTCATATTGTCTCTCCCTATAGAATGGAAGCTCCTTGGGAGCTTTGTATCCCCATTGCCTTGCCCAGTACCTAGAACACAGTCAATATATGATAAACGTTGTGATTTACTGATATGGTTCAAGTGCCACAAAATTTATAGGGAACTGACAGCACTTATACTCTTTCAGTAATAAAGAAACAACTGATCTAAGTCTCTGGTTAACAAGACTAACTGAAGAGAGGTTAACTCTTTCCTAGCCCTAGTTTTACCCTGTTCTTGTCAACTCGCCAAGAAGGTCTTCCCAGTGTTGACCTGCAAATATTCTGATATCTCTTCTCTATCTACCTCAATTAATTTTCAGTTAAAAGTTGGAGATCATCCTTCATGCAATCTGACTTAGGGATGCATTTTGGAAAGTTTGTCCTGGGGTCAAAACAACTTGTTATAGACTGCCACTCATTCAATATAGTCATCTGTATATGTGGCACAGTACACAGAGTGCTGGGCCTGGAGTCAGGAAGACTCATCTTCCTGAGTTCAAATTTGGTCTCAGATACTTACTAGCTTGTGTGACCTTGAGCAAGTCACTTAACCCTACTTGCTTCAGTTTCCTCAACTGTAGAATCAGTTGGAGAAGGAAAAGACAAACCATTATAGTATCTTTCCAAAGAAAACCTCAAATAGAGTCACAAAAAGTTGAATATGATTGAAAAGTGAATGGGTAACAACAATATATCCTGAAAAATGGGTACTTGTTGTACGCTGCTTTTGTATTTTAATGTGGTCTTTTTTCATAATGTGCAGCTATCTGATCTCTCACAACAAAACCTTAAGTACCTTAAGAATACATACACACACACCCACACACACACAAACACACTCTCTCACATCCACCCAAGGTGTCTTCCAGAGAGAATAGCATATGGCTGGATATACATTAAATTGTCATTTATTGACTTGTCCTTTGGAATCTGGAAACTGATTTCCTTAGGTCCAATCCCTGAGACCCACAAGTTGGAGGGACACTCACATACAAACATGCCACAGAGTCTGCCTTGCACAATCACCTGAGAAAACAAGCACATAATAGTGATTTTATAACCGGCATTCTAATTCTAATCACTGGAAAAAAGTTGTGAATGTCCGTGTTGACTTATCAATCAATCAACAGCCATCTATTAAGCACCTTATGTCATATGCCAGACACTGATCAAGTTACTGATCAGCCAATAGAAGCTAAATAATCCCTGCCCTAGGGGCGGAGGGTGATTATGATCTAATAGAGAAATAAGGGGTTCCAAGGAGTCTAAGGGGATTCAGGGGATGGGCGTCTAGTTGCATCTCTTCCCTGCTTCTCTCCAAATCCCTCAAACCTTTCTTTCTCAAGTGCCCAGAGACTTTGTGATATTCCAGATGCCTCTAGTCAGATAGGAAATCCACCTGATAAAGCGACACACTGAGATGTGAGGAATTTACTGTGCTCTTTCTCCCCAGGAATTTAGCCCAAAGAATTATGAAGTTCTAAAGGTGGATTTTTAAGCCTTAGTTAAGAGAGCTATTTGGGGTCAAGGAGGCCTCGCTGGTGATGCCCCCGAAAGTCACACAACAAATATCTATTTGTTAGCTGTTTCTTGTCCACTGAGATCAATTTTTAAAATCCTTTCCAGTGTTGCTGTAACATCATGTTCTGATGGCTTGGACACATCTGCCCAGATCAGATGCTGACGCTTCAGCCCAATGCTGGCCTTCCTCAGCCACAACCATTACCTTGACAGACACCAGAGGCCTCACCAAATGTTGCTGGGAGGACAGCCAGCAAGGAAGAGATCAGCACAACCCTCCCAGAAACCCCTTTTCTTTCTAGGTTTACCAGACTCATAATGTAGAGAGAGAAATCAGATCTCCTTCTCTGATGCTCGCCATCCTCTTTGGGTCGTAATTTTTATCAATAAGCAAAAGAACGTCAATAGGGATGAATTATACATCTCATAAGAGAAATATTTAATTTAGGTACCACTTTATTTTGGGGGGGAGGACCTTAATTGAGGCACATGTATAACATCCCAGAATAAATGTTACCGCTCCCAACATATTTTAATAGTCTGTTCCCTCCAATATTGTGAGCCACCTAGAGTATGTGTACACACATGTATACATATAATCATCTATCAGAAAGTATTTTAGTGCCTGCTGTTATAAGAAGCACAGTGCCTCACACATAGTAGGTACTTAAGAACAATTTATTCAACTTAACTGAATTGAGAAGGCACTTTACTAGCAGGTTTTCATACATAAGATTTCCTTTGATCCTAGGATCAACAATTTCGAATTGAAGGGAAGCTCCAGGTCATCTAGTCTAACCCTCTCATTTGGCAAATGAAAAAACTGAGGCCCCGTGGAGTGAACTCAGCTTGCTCAAGGTCATAAAGGTCACAACATCTACAGGTAGGATTCAAAGTCAGGTCCCGTCATCATGTGAGGCAGGCAAGGCAGTTATGTCATCATCCCCATTTAGCAGACAAGGAAACTGAGGATTCCAGCAATAAGTAATTGGGGAAGATGATCCCAAAGTAGACTAGGTGCTTAACAAATATTGCTGATTGGTTGACTGAAAAATTAAGAGAACAGTTAAACAGTAAATGGGATTTGTAAACAGTAGGGGCTAGATCAGTCAAGTCTCTGAGGGAGGTGTGGGTTAGAATTTGGATCAATAGAGAGGAGGAGGAAGAGCATTCCAGGAGGGGAGAACACCAGGAACCTAGGGTGTGTAAGGTGAGTATTTTTGAACTGAACTTTCTTTATTTCTTCTTCAGAAAACTAGCACACAGAAATCTGCAAGAGGTTGTTCCTTAGAGTCATATGCTTTTAACACACAGCAATGTGAGCATCGATTGGTCGATATGGAAATTTCCCAGTGGCCAGAAAGACCTGCAGACTAAAGCACTGTTTGCATTGACACTGGCGTATAAAGAATCTCATGATGCCTAAAACATTTGATAATATCTGTTAGTAAAACCACTCCCAACTGCCAGGTGAAAATCTGATTCTTCTAGGATGTCCAAAAGTGACCCTTGGAATAATTGCAAAGTTAGTGCTGTGTGTCTTCAATGCCTCCAGGCTGTCCCCCCAACCCCACCTCCACCCCCACCCCCCACCGTGTCCTGGTTCTCCAAGGATGCCCTTTGGCCTCATTTATCTATCAACACTCCTTAGCAACAGAATTCCAGTAGACAGAGTATCTGAGACTCATAAAAAAGCCTATATGATTGATGGGACAAAGTATGACCCTTTTAAAGCCAATTTACATTTTAATAAGGATCAAAGTCTTAATCCAAAGAAATGACAGTCTAATGGTAAAGTTTCAGTGGCAGGCCAGTTGAACGAGTTGATTTAGGAGTAGGCAGCCCTCTCCTTGGGCAGCTAGGTGGCACTCAGTAGATAGTGCCAGGCTTAGAGTCAGGAAGACTCATCTTCCTGAGTTCGGATCTGGCCTCAGATATCTATTAGCTGTGTGGCCCTGAGTAAGTCATGTAACCCTGTTTGCATCAGTTTCCTTATCTTTAAAATAAGCTAGAGAAGGAAATGGAAAACCCCAAATGGGGTCATGAAGAGCAGGACATAACTGACCAAGCCTTCTCCTTAATCCTACCAGCTGCTATGACAAGACTTGCTAATCTCCTATTTTCTGCAGTTCTTTCAGCTTCTCCATCAAAAGCACAGGTTTTATCTGTAATTTCTGTCTCATAATGATGCTAATTGCTGAAATACCAACGTCAATATTATTAACAACAGAAGCTATAAGAAATGAGCTTATTTTTGAGAAAATCTTTGGGACTGAGGGAGCACTGCCAAGACGATTGTGATCTCTAGCCAAAGGACACATTCCACATGCATGTCACAGTGTGTCTTTCCAGTCCCACCCACACCTGGGTTAAAAACACTGGCAGTGACATCATCTATGATAACAAAGTCTAGCCCTGTATAATGATCTTCTTTTAGCAGAATAACTAGGATGGGATGACTATGGCTTTGTCCCAGCATAATTGTGAGAGGCTCCCTCCCTGCATTAGTCTAAATATCATCACCCTATACCTATAGCATCCCTACTGGCCTAGGGTCCCTAAACTACTACTCTACTCTTACATCTGGATCTGCCCAGCTACTCCTGTTACCACATTACGCTAGCACCATACCCACCTTCTACTAAAAAAAAACAAAAAAAAACCCCATGGAGGTCAAGACTGGAATTATTGGAGGGGGAGGCAGTCTACCCTTCTCTAAGTATAACTATTTCCATTGTGGGAACTTCCTTTTCGTCCCCAGCTGTCCTCTGGATAACTTGTGATCTATCCCTCCTCTTCTCCCAAATGGAGGAGTTTCTAATTATGATTCTATCCATCAAATATAAAATTTGCCTTCTTTTTATCCTCCATTTATGCAACTTATGCAATCAAAATTCTCCCTTTGACCTGAGAGTGTTACCAGTACTCTGTAAGCATGTAAGTTTACACAGCAAAACTATTTCCTCCTACTAATAATGTTCATTGACATGTTGATTAATACCCATGGGGCTGGTTTTTCTTTGTGGTAACATAAAAGAAACTATGATAGATTTGATTGACCTTTGTGAGTGTGTATGTGTGTGTTCTATGAAAGTGGTTTATTTAAAAAGATGGAAATAATTCTACTTAGTTTTTTAAAATGATCCATGGGACACATATACATTGCTGATTAATGGAGACTCTCACTTCAGGAGATAAGAAAGAAAATAAAGCATACTAAGTTTCAAAAAGAGTTGAGGAAAGAACTTTGACCTCCTACAACCCCAAGATTTTCCTCTGCCCCCTTGGAAGAGAGCCTACATTAACCCAACATATATGTAGCCATATATGTTCTGGTATTTCTTCCATGTGGGTATGAAGAAATCTCTACTTGTATGCATGTTCCATTTTTTCTTCTTTTTAACATAAGGTCAACAAGAGACTCAGCGACACCAGTTGTCAATGCCATGGCTTCTACAAGAGACATACTGTTTAAAATACTTTCATCCCTGTCATTCCCCACAAGAAAAAGAAATCTAGAACAGGCCACAGACTCAGAATGACACATACATATGTATATGAAACAACAGTCATCATGATGGGCCAATGTCCCTCTGAAACACTGAGACATATGTCCCATTCCACAGACATTGAAGAATCTTATATGTCTCAAGGCATATAAGGAAGGAAGTGTGGCACAGGAAAAAAGTTTAGGAGATTTTTAGGCTGCTAAACCTACTGTACCACTAGCTAGCTTGGGAAAGCTATTTGACCCTCTGGGCTTCAGTTTCTTTATCTGCAAAACACTGTCTACCTCACAGTCTTGTTTTCTTGCCCTATCTCTAGAAACATGAATGTCCAGAAACTAGTCAAGTCTATGACCCTTTAGAGTCTCACACACACATATTTCAGCATGAGAAAGATAGCAATCCTTCCCCACTCTCCCTTTTCTACCCTTCCCTACCCATGTAAAAGATGTCTAACATATTGTTCAGTTTCTAACCTGGGAGAATTGGGATGAATCAGTATCATAAGACCTGATTAACAAACTTCTTGTATCTCTCTGAAAACAATCTGCTGAAAACTTGGAAAAGAAATACCTTTGAGAAACAGGGGAAGCCCTTGTATAGTATAATATTTCAGATTCACTTTTAGGGATGTCTGAATATACATTTCTAACATATTCTGTAAAGATTTGGGAAGTCAATGGCCTCTGCCATCCTGAGAGCCTCCAGGGGGCTTAAGCAATGCCAATAGGGGTTATTGGCAAAGACAGGGGAGAAGTGAACTTAGTAGAAGAAAGATAAAAGAGTGTCAGGGGAGAATAAGCTGCATGGGATGGCGAATGGTTGAGAGAGGTCTCCCAACAACTACCACAGAAGTCATTTCATAGCTGTACCAATGTCACAGATTACCTACACCTGACATCTACCAGTCTACTAGTTCTGAATTCCAGGAGGGCAACATTATCTGAACTTTGTATCTTTCCCATATAGCAAGTGCTTAAATACACATTTGTTGGTTTTTTGGGTTCTTTTCGCTATTCTTTGTCTACGAAGGTGACATTACTGACCTGTTATCTGTCCAGTAGAGGGGATAGGTTGCACAGTACCATCCAAACTCTCTTATCTACCTTTTCTTGTGATGATTAGAGCCAGTGTGGGCATATCAAGAGTCATGGTTCCAATTTCTACCCTAGCATTAAATAGTTGCATGATTTTTGACAAGTCACTTCTCCTCAGGACTCAGTTTCCTCTTATTTAAAAGAATTTCAGTTAAATGATCTCCAAGCACTAAAAAGGGTTGTAACTCCAAAGTCTATTTTTGTTTCCTATAATGGCATGAATTGGCAAGAAATCTCACCAGTCTGTGGAAGAGAACAAAGTGATTTGGCCCTTAAAGTTGGGTCTCACTGGTTCCATGCTCTAACATCTGAAATCTAAGCATCCACTGATGGAAAGAAATAGAATGCTCTTTTCACATGGCATGGCCAATAGGTAACTCATTTTTATCATCAGTTACCACTGTTCAATTGTGTGCAGCAAGTACAGATCTACTATCTGCATCTGGCCCTTTAGTCCCCTACCATGTGGCCTTACAGCATCTCATCATAAAGGTACGAGAGAAACAAAAGATGTCACAGTGATTATTACAGTAGCACGAACTCTAATTTAAGCACCACAGGTGGAAATCACATAAGGTTTCACAAATCATAAATAGGATATGGTCTCTAAAGGTGGGAAGGAAATAACTTCATTTTCTAAATCATTAGAGAAAAATAATATAATATGGGAGAAAGAAACTAAACCAGGAGACATCTAAGTTGTTTCATCTAACACATTTGAGTGGGGAGAGAGTTGGAAAGGGAGCCATATTGTTGGACTTGACATTTTCCAGCCCTTTCTAACTGAAATATTCTATCAGTCCACAATTCCTGCCCTGTCTTTGCTGCTAATTTGGTGTTCATCTAGGACATGTCCCAGTATCCTCTGGGTCTCTGTAAAATTAGGGGGACCCTTTCAGTTTCTTTAACTAATACACAGGTTTTTTTAAACAGAACTCAGGAGAATTAAATTTGCCCAAACACAGGTTTTAACAACATACTTAAATAAAATGGAACGTGGTTTTTAAATACATAAATCAGCTTAACAAATGTTTGCTAAGCACCTGCTATGTGCAAGGCATTAATGCTGGGGGGTAGGGATACAAAGTTGTCTTCAAATAACTTTGATATGTGTAGAAATAAGCAGGATACAACATAGAATGTGATTTAGGTCAACAGAAAGACCCAGCTAAAGTCTGAAACATTCACTTCTCATCAGTTTAGGAAATTCCTGTCATCCTCACTCCCATCCTGTGACCAGCACATCTTTCTGTCATACAATTCTTTAATGACACCCTTAATTCCTGTTCTTCTCTGGAGTTATTGGTTGGTTATATGGTGCAACCTGCTGATCCCCCACTATATGCCTCTCCATTGACCTTCATGTATTATTCATCTCTAGTCTTTTGAGGCAGTAGGGTACCAGTTATCACTGCCATACATCGGTAAAATATTTTTATTAAAAGATGAGCTTTTGTTGTTATAGAAGCTGTGAGGTAAATTTTGCATTCTCGCAAACTCAATCCCGCCTACTCCCTTCCTCCTTTTCTACCCTGGGCTGAGCTCATTGTCCATCTTAGAAAGACACACTGATGAATGGTCTCTAGAGGGTATCTGTTCAGATGCATGCTGAAATCTGGGCAACAGACATTCTTCATCCAGTAGGTCTTTCCTCAAGACGGGATCATTTGAATGATTTCAGGATTTCTGCATAATCATGGGGCTTGATATGATCAAGCCACAAGCCACAAATCATCCACAAACAGAAGCATCTGAAGACCTCACTACAAGCAATCTCTCCTTAACCTAAACCAAGGATTCTCAGCCTTTTTTGTGTGGTGGACTCCCAATCAGTCAGATGCAACCTGTCGATCTTGCACTGGATCTTCCCCATCACAGTGGCGAATACTTTCGGCAAACACACATCTCCTGGTTTTATGTGATGTTTACAAACAATGGGGTCATTAAACAGGTTACAACTTCAAAGGAATTTTGAGCAATCTTGATATAAGGATGGGAAATATATTACTATAACAGTGACCTTTACCAAAACAAATTTTAAATCAACAAACAATACACACAATTCAAATGGAAGGATGAGAGAATGCTACATGGAGGAAGTGGAACCTAACCTGTGCCTTTAGGAGTAGTTCATCAAATAAAGACATGAAAGAAGTGCGTGCGTGCGTGTGTGTGTGTGTGTGTGTGTGTGTGTGTGTGAGTGTGTGTGTATGTGAGTGTGTGTGTGTCTTGTCAGGGCACTTAAAGATCCATAGGGTATTAAAATTAATTTCCAAAATTCTGAGGCAAAAGGAGTGCACTACCCAAAAAAGATTAAGAACATAGAGAGGCAGGCCTCCCCTTAAGATCTTTTGAAAAAATTTGTGGAAAGATATGGACAAGAGCTGCAAAGAACGAGGTAGCCTGGAGGCCATGTGATTTGCAAGAGTAGAGATTGGAAATCCACTGAAATGGAAGTCTTCTAGTGGATACATCCTCTTCCTAGCTAAAGAATAAACTTGTCCGTTTGTAAGCAATCTTAGAGGTCATCCAATGTACTGCATGAATTCCTTCCATAGTATCCCCCTGTAACAAAGGCCATCGGTAGTCTCCTTGGAGGCTTGGCTCACACCCCACCTTTCACCTGAAGCCTGTCTAGCCTCATTCACTTTCCCCAAATACGTTGTAATGCATTTTGTTCATCTCTATATGCATATATGTACATGTTGTCTTCCCTGATAGAAAAGAGGTCCTTCAGTCAGGAACTGTATTCTTTTGCCTTTGGATCCTGAACACCCACCATAGTACCTCAAACGCAGCAGACCGCTAGTGATTGACCAACAGGCTGATCCATGAATTCTCTAAAAGGGCATGAAGCAAGAAGAGTACTAGCCTTAGGAGTCAGGAGACCAGGGCTTTCATTCCAGCAACAGCTCTTGCTATGGGACCAGAAACAAGGCACTCTACCTCAGTTTTCTCATCTAGAAAAAAGAAAAAAGGGCAGGGAGGAAGAGTAACAGTATTTGCCTTATTTACTTCACGATGCTTCACAAAGTCTAGAGTCAAAAAAAAAAACCAGGACCTATTATACATAGAAACCAGAGTTGCTGTTAGAGTTTTACCACCACCACCTTGGAATGCCTATCTTTGCGTATAAATGCTGCTTCCTCTCCATGGAAGGCTGGATCATTTCCCTTATAGAGATTAATTGAACTCATTCACATGAATAACATTCACTCACCTTGGGCAAAGGTGGGGGAGGGACTGTACTAGACATTCCTGATTTTCATCCAGGCATACATCTTCACCTGGGCAATTTTGCTGGCTGTACAGCAGACTCACTAATGAGCCCTGCCATGCCCACCAAGACACCAGGGTGAGCCTGCCCCCATAGGGCAGTGGAGTAAATGGAAATAGGAGGAGGCAGGTGGGGGAGGGGGCATACAGAGCAACGTCTGCATTATGACTGTCTCCCCCATCCCAAAGGGGACCAAAGAGAAAAATGAGCATCCCCATATATTCTAGTTCTTTATGCAGCCTAGAGAGACATCTTGAAGGTGAAAACTATGTAGCTGAGACCCCAGCATGCAGTGCAAACGGATTTTGAAGACAGACATTAATAATCACTGATTCATAGTGGTTTAAACCACTTAGAGATAAGCGATGGAGGGCAGTTTCTCCTAAAAGAATTCCAAGGGCGAGGTATTTATTTCATCACAGCTCAGGGAGAAGGAGGAGGGGAAATGCTCTGGGAGGTTAAACGCCCGCCCAGGAAAATGTACTGTGCAGTATAAAATCCAAAGCAGGCAGAAGTGATGTGTGACTCATGGCTCTCCACGTGCCACAGGGATTAGGAAGAAGGACAGCGTCTCCTCAAGGACAGCTCCAGGGAGCATACACTTCACCGAAGGCACACTGGGGTGAGAAGGATCAAGTGGAACAACCCCAGGCCCCAAAAGTCTGTAGAGAGTGCAGTGGGCACACGTGCATCAAAGCAACAGAAACACACAGACATTGGAGTCGAAGGTTCACCTCTGTCTCTTCCTCTGGTTTCACATTCTGGCCTCCAGAGATCTATGTTCTTTCTCAAAAGATCAGAGGATCATAGATGGTGACCTGGAGGGGACCCTGAGGTCACCCAGTTCAACATCATCATTTTACAAAGTAGGAGACTATAGCCCTACAGGTCTTGTCCAAGGCAACAGGGGTTATTTAGATGCAGATATAGGATCTGAACTCCTGTCCTGACTCCAAAGTTAATGCTCTTCCCCCTGGACCATTCTGCCTCTTTTTACAGTAGTTTCAAGTTTATAAATCTTGTCTGCCTATAAGGCAGTGAAAAAAACTAGGGCAAATTTCCCTGATATCCAAGATATATAGACAATTGGCATAAAGAATTATTTCCCAATAGATAAGTTAATATAGGATAAGGATGAACTGGGGCAGCTAGGTGGAACAGTGAATTGAGTGTTGGGTCTAGAATTAGAAAGACCCGACTTCAAATCTGGCCTCAGAAACTTACTAGTTATGTGACCCTGAGCAAGTCACTTAACCCTGTTTGCCTCAGTTTCCTCATCTGTAAAATGAGCTAGAGAGGGAAATGGCAAACCATTCCAGCATCTCTGCCAAGAAAACCCCAAATGAGGTCAGATATGACTATAAACAACTAAATAATAACAACAAAAGAATAAATTGTTTTGGTTTTTTTGAGAGGAAGAGAAGGGAAGGGGTGGAATGTGATGAGATGGAAAAGAAAAAAGAGAAGAGGAAGGAGAAAGGAGAGAGCCAGATATTAAAAGGAGAAACGTAAACTATCAACAACTTATGTAAGAAAATTCTCTGAATCATAAACATTGTTTACCTCACATTCATCGGATTGGCAAAGATGATAAAAGACAAAAGTTGTCAAGGCTAGAGCGGTTATAGGAAGACAAACAAATTAACTTACTATGGTTATCCTGGAAAACAAACTGGAATTATATTAGAAAAGTCACCTTTGGATGCCACTTCTAGGTATATAGCCCAAGGTGACCAATGATAAAAGGAAAGATCCTATGTATTCAAAATACTTATTTTTGTGGTAGCGAAGAACTGGGACTAAAGTGAGTGTCCATTAATTGGGGAAATACTGATTAAATTGTGGAATATGAATAGAATGGAATATTACTACATACAAAAAAATTACTAATGAATCCCCAGAAACCTGGAAAGACTATGAACTGATACAAAGTGAAGTGGGCAGAAACAACTGACACAATGACTATAATAATGTAAAGGAAAACAACAACCGAAAACATCAGTTGTTGTCACATCGGACTCTTTTTAACCCAGTTTGGGGTTTTCAGGGCAAAGGTACTGAAGTGATTTGCCATTTCCTTCTCTAGCTCATTTTACAGATGAGGAAAGGGTAAGTGACTTGCTCAGGGCCACACATCGAGTCATCTGAGGACAGAAGAATCTTCCTGACTCCAGACCAGGCACTTTACCCACAGTGCCACCTAGCTGCCTAGAAAGGCTTCAGAATTCTGCTCTATTCAATAACCATTTTTTTTTACCTCAGAGTAATAATAATAAAATCAACCAATCAATAAGCATTTATTAAGCACCTACTACATACCATGCATTGGGTCAGGTGCTGGAGTAACAAAGATTAAAAACTCCTGCCTTTCCAACTCCAGGTGTGTAAGACAACATTCTATGAATCTGGACTGAAAGCTCCATTCCTCACAATAAATATTGTTGACGGGATACAATATGACTTCTTGGTAAATAAGTTTCATTTATTCATTAAAGAATGATTTATTAAATGCCTACCGTACACAAAACATTGTCCTAGGATACAATTATAACTAAGATGGGGCTTTTGCTTCAAGGAACCTAAATTCTGAGTTGTCATGAATTTAGTCAGAGAACACCTTTGATACATGCACAAAAAAAGTTGAAAGCCAAGCAACCAACTATAATACCCCCCTATAAAGGTGAGCCACAACTCCATGACCACCACAGGTTCTGACAACCAGCCGAGCTCCAGGGAAATACAAAAACTCCATCACCTTCTGCCAGACTTCTCATTTCTTTTTGGACAACTAGCTGGAGTCATGTATGGAGCACTGGGTCTGGAGTCAGGAGACCTTACTTCAAATCTGGCCTCAAATACTTACTAGCTGTGTGGTCCTGAGCACGTCACCTAACCACTGTTTTCCTTTAGTTTCCTCTGCTGTAAAATGGGGCTAATAATAGCACCCCCATCACAGGGATGTTGTGAGAATCAAATGAGAAAACTGATTTACATAAGCACTTAGCACAGCGCCTGGCAAAAAATAGGTACCTAATTAATGCTTATTCCCTTCCCTTTCCATTGCTTTTCTTTTTCCAGTTGCTAGAAGGAGATGCACCAAGCCACTCTTTCTTTCATTCTGCCCTTTACTGTCAAGATTTAAGTTCTACATGGGGGCGAAAGTTCTGAGTCTCCAGTATGTGCTTTTAAAGGAATTAAGCCTATAATATTCTACCTTCTCCTCCATATTTATCTAAAACCTATTTATCCCTCAATTCTCAGCTAAAATCGCACTGTCTCCATGAAACCTTCCCAAAATACTCCGGCCCACACTGATCTCTCCCTCCCCTGAACTCCTATGGTACTTATACTTTTTACCAGATGATTTCACCCTTGATCACATGTTGCCTTGCAACATCTCTTATAGATTTGTATGATGTGACTATTTAATGCAGAATACCATTCCCTTTGTTGTACAGGGTGTGCCTTACCTTCCCAAATAGAACTTAAGCTCCCTAAAGACAGGGATAATTTTCCAGAGCTCACAATATAAAGCTCCTCATACAGCAGAAGCTCAAAATGTGTAAATGAATGAGAGGTAGCCATTATCCCCATCTGCTCACAGACCATCTATTTGCACCTCATAGGGACACATTTCCAGTGACAAATTACTGGGCTTCTTACCACCATGATACACACCTCACCTAGAAGAGAGTGATACCCCGCAGGGACCAAAAGTGATCTGATACTCCCTCCCAAGAATCAGCCAGCAAAAGGCCACTCTCCCGTTCTAAAGACTTACTGATGGATCAGAATAATCCCCCTCCATCTCAATGACTCAATCAGCTGCCGCCCAACAGAATTCTGGCTACCTCATCCCTTATGCCCTCATAAACCTGTAGAGTTCAACAACAACCCCTCCAACTTCAAGCCCTCAAGCTTCTCTTCCTCACTCCTTCCTTCCTTCTCTCCCTTTCTCTCCCCTCCTTCTCTGTCTCTCTCTCTCTGTCTTTCTCTATCTCTGTCTCTCTAACTGTTTTCTATCTCTCTCTATCTCTCTGTCTCTATCTTTTTCCCTCTCCCTCCTTCCCCTGGCAGGTGGTCCACAGCTCCATCAGATGATGGAATGTTGTTGTGTGAATTCCATGTTCGTTTGCTTTGTACTGTCCGTGTTGGGAAGGGGTTGTGGGAAGAAACCTCAGAAACTGGCAATTTGCTTTACTTTTTCCTCTGGATATCAAACACTGGTTTGATCTTGACAGAATAAAGACAAAAGGGAGATGTTCAACTTCTGTAGGGACATACCCATACACAGTCACATTACGTGGTATACACAGTAAATCTGTACAAAAAATGCTTTTTTTACAGTGTCTTACACATGTGCTTCCACATTATGCTCAAAATACAAAGAGGTTTTAGCTGATTTGGTTCAATTGCTTATTCCCTTTCATTTTATTTAAACTTTTGTGGATTGTGTCTAAATAACTCAGTTGTACATACATCCCCTGATTTGGTGGTGGTGCACAGCTGGCACCTGACTGAATATACATGAAGCAGACAGAGCATAGATTTGTATTATGTGACTATTTAATGTACCATCCCCTTTGTTGTACAGGGTGGGCCTTACCTTTCCAAATAGAACTTATGCTCCCTAAAGACAGGGATGATTTTCCAGAGCTCACAATACAAAGCTAGGTGCTAGAATTCAAGAAAATCTATTACTACAAAATAAGTGCTGTCCAGGTTATTTGAAGGCTGAGTATTCATTTACTGAGTTGTAACCACAGACAAACAAAGCAATGATTTTCTCAAAAAAAAAAAAAAAAAAAAGAAGAAAGGAAGGCAGGAACGCAAGAAAGGAGGGAGGAAAAGAAGGGAGAAAGGAAAGAAGGAAGGAAGGATGGGAGAAAGGAAGGGAAGGATGGAAGGAAGGAAGGAATGTAAAGTTGGCACATATCTTGAAAGTCATTTTTCCTGTAGTGGGGATAGACTCAACTGAATCATCTACATTCTCTCAACTTATGTGCCTTTCAACCAGAACTCAAGGTTTTCCATTCAGCTGTCTGGAGTGAGGGCACAGTATGTGGCTGAAGATAATAAGGGAAAATAATTGGTCCAAGCAGAGTGATGCATAGACATCTCCCTATATTCTCCTCCAGGTTCATTATGTTTCACTCAAACAGGTCTATTTGCTCTTCTCTGAACTCAGCTTTTTCATCTCTCACCTCCCACCTCCAACTCATAGGCTCCTTACTATAGGGACCCATTCTTTATCTCCATAGACTTTAGAGTTCTCTCCTCCATCAAAAAATCATTTTATATTTATCTATTTTTGTGTTGTTTACATTTAGCTATTTGTGTACAGGCAGCTAGGTGGCATAGTAAATAGACTGCTTTTAACAGAATACGTAGGAGTCAGGAAGACCTGAGTTCAAATACGAACTCAGACATTTACTAGATGTGTGACCCTGGGGAAGTTACTTAACCCTGTTTGCCTCAGTTTCCTCATTTGTAAAAATGAGCTAGAGAAGGAAATGGAAAACTTCTCCATTGTCTTTACCAAGAAAACCTCAAAAAGCATTCACAAAGAGTTGGACATGACTAAAAATGACTAAACAACAAAAATGCGTGTGTCATACGTTCAAAGAAAATACTTGGCTCTTGAAAGCCACAATGACTTTTCATTTTGTCTTTTTTATCCCTATGATTGCTAAGAGATGCTCACTAGACTGGATTAGATTGAATTGGATGAGCCTGGCCCAGATGCAGGCCATTTAGATCAGCTCCCTTCACTTTTGGCCTCAGACCCTAATTAACTGTGTAACCCTGAGGAAGTCACTTTAACCTCTCTCAGTCTCAGTTTCCTCATCTGTAAAATGGGGTAATAATAGCATCTCCTTCAGAGAGTTGTGAGAACCAAAGGAGATCCCTTGTAAAGAGCTTTGCAAACTTTAAGGTACTATATAGAAGCGAGCTATCATTATAAATATTAACAGTAGCAGCAAAAACAATTATCGTTGCCACTTCATTGAAAATCTAGATAATTCAGCACTATGGCTCAGATACCCACCCCCTACACAGAAGACGAATTAGGGAGACCAGTCAGAAGGTATCCTAATGGATATGATCTGGGACCAGCAGAACTTCCAGCCACTACATTCTCCAAACTGATGGAAACTTGTATGAATTCAAGACAGGTAAATGAGATGTTTGGAGAAGAGATAGTAGAAAGTGACAGAAGCCAGCATGGAAGTGGTTAAGAAGCTTTCCCTCTCTGTCAGCAAGGCTGCCAGCAGCCGGCCAACCCAGGCATCAAGGCAGATCCTGGGCACCAAAAGGGAAGATCAAACTTTTCTCCATACAGCAGCAATTACATCATCCTGGTCTGGACCCAGTCTATTCTGGGCAGATAACACAATGTGAGCATCACTCATTTACTCAAGGGTCCTGAAAATGCTTACCCCAGCAGGACCCATCATCACAGTCATATTCAAAGGCCCACAGTCACTATGCTCCTCAACCCTTCCATGGGCACCCCTGGCCTCACCCCTTAAAAATGGAGTTAACACTGCCAACACAAGTCACAAATGAAGCTTGGTGGGTAATGTGCGTGCATGTGCTCTGTGTGTGAAAGAGACAAAGAAGAGACAATGACAGAGGGAGGAAAGGAGGAGAGAGAGGGAAAAGGTAAGAGAGAAAAGCAAAATACAGTGTGTAAGGAAATATACAAAGGAGGAATGTATAAAACTATTTAAAGAAGCAGGAGAAAAGTGCTAGAGAAGAAAGGAGAAAAATCTGAGAAGAGAGAATTGTGCAAGAGAGAATGTGTAAAAAGTGTGGAGCAGAGTGTGAGCATATATATATAAAAAGAGAGAAATGTAGAAGAATGAGAAAATGAGTATGAGAAAGAGTGAGAAAAAGGAAGGCGGGTGGATTGGTTTTGCACTTATTTACAGGACAACTTGGAGGTTATAAACAGAACCACCCATAACCTTTCAATCACTCCTCCTGTCCAGCAACACTCCACCATCACCTGCTGTCCTGTAAGAACACCTTGAGATTCAGAACTGAAAATAGGAAGGAGGTAGTATTTGAGCATGCTATATTTCTCCTCTGGTCTCTACCTCTCTATTTATTCTGCCCTTCCTTTTTCTCTTCTTGGCCCTTCTGGGGAGACCTCAGTGCCCAATGGTCATTATCCTTGGTAAGAAAATGAATCAATCAGTAAGTGTCTATTGAGGACAACATGAGGTCATGGAAAGTCTACAGGGCCCTCCTGAGTTAGAACAGCTGGGCTCCAGTCTCTCTCTCTTTCTTAATTTTTAAACATTTTAATTTAAAGTTTTGAGTTCCAAATTCTATCCCTCCTTCCCTCTCTACCCCTTCCTGAGATGGTAAGTAATCAGATATAGGTTATACATGTACAGCCACGTAAAACACTTCCACATTAGTCATTTTGTAGAAGACTCAAATAAAAGAAAAAAAATGAAAGAAAGAAAGTGAAAAGAGTATGCTTCAGTCTGTAGTCAATCAATATAAGTTCTTTCCCTGGGATCCTTTGGAATTGTCCTGAATCAATGTATTGCTGAGAATAGCTAAGTCATTCACTGTTCTTCACTGAACAATAATATTGTGTCACTGTGTAGAATGTTCTCCTGGTTCTGTTCACTTCACTATGAATGAATCCGTTCATGTAAGTCTTTCCAGGTTTTTCTGAAATAATCCTGATTTTCATTTCTTACGGCACAATAATATTCCTTCACAATCAAATACCACAGCTTATTTAGTCATTCCCCAAGTGAGGGTTATCCCTTCAGTTTCCATTGTGCAACCTCTCTGTTCCTTAGAATCTCGATCTATAATAGAAGTTCTTAGACTATACGTAAGACAACTAGGTGATGTAGCAAATAGAATACTAGGCTCTGAAGTGAGGAAGACTTGAGTTCAAATTCTCCTGCATATTATCTCTACTCTGGGTTTTTATAACACTGCTTTCTCCTGGTTTTTGTCCCAGTTGTCTACTCCTCCTTTCTGATTGGATGATCTTTAACATTCAAATTAAGTTGACTGAACTTCTTAAAGGAAGCACCACTGTTTGAGTGACCCCATCTCTAGTGTCATCCTCAACTCCTCACTAACCCACATAACCAATTCCTTATAAACCTTGTTATTTCTCCTTTCACAATATCTCTCCTATTTCTCCCCATCTCTCCACTCACACAACCACTCTCTAGTTAAGTCCCTCATCAGTTCTTGCCTGGAGTATTGCAATAGCCATCTAACTAGTCTCCTTGTTTCAAGTCACTCCTGAGACTCCAATCTAATCCATCTTCCACACAGCTGCCAAAGTTATTTTCCTAAAGCATACGTCTGATCATGTCATTCCCCTACTCAATAAATTCTATTTATTTATTCAGTTGTTTTTTAGTTGACTGACTCTCTGTGACGCCATCTGGGGTTTTCTTGGCAAAGATACTGAAGGAATTTGATGTTTCCTTCTCTGACTTATTTTTACAGATGAGGAAACTGAGGCAAATAGGGTTAAGTGACTTGCCCAGGGTCACACAGGTGGTAAGTGTCTGAGGCCAAGTTTGAACTCACAAAGAGGAATTCACCTGACTCCATGCGGGGCACATCAAGCTGCCCCTTCAACAAACTCCAGGGGCTCCCCATTACTTCCAGAATCAACCTCTGTTTAGATTTAAAGCTCTTCATAACTTGGACCCTTTTTTACTTTTCCATTTCCACCTCCTTCAACACATTCTACTAGTCCAGTCACAGTGGTCAACATTGCCTCTACCTCCTATATCCCAGCGCCTTCACACTGGCTGGCTGTCCCCATGCCCGGAAATCCCTCCTTCCTTCCCTCTATCTGCCTCCCTATTCTCCTTCAAGATGGGAGTTAAAGTATTAACTTCTGTACAATTCCATTCTTGGTCCTTCTCAATTAACCTCCATCTACACTGTCTATCCCTTCCACACACCAAGTTATCTGTATGTTGTTTCTCCCCCACTAGGAAGAGAGCTCTTTGAGAGCAGAAAAATGTTGCTTTTATCTGTATTCCTGCTTAGGATGGTGTCAGACCCACAGTAAACATGTAACAAACGCATGTTGACCGAATGACTGCCTGCCTCATGGCTCCACGTGAAATGAAATCCGCACCATCCCACTATCTATTTCCCCACCTTAAATCATTAATGAGCGGGATCATGTCCTTTTCTCTCCCTTTCACTGTAAGTACGGGTTCACACACAAAATAGCAAGGCCAGGTATGGACACACCTAGCTAAAGAACACCTAAGTCTCAGCCCTTATCTCTTGAGCTCCAGTTGAAAGGTCTGTTCCTCTTACGTTCAGTCTATGTAAAGAAGCCTTTGATCTAAGTTGCTCAAGAGAAGAAAGCTAGCCCTGTTTTATGGGTGCTAAGTACAATTACTCTGACTAGGCAGCAATTTTCCCTATCAATCTCTACATTCTGCTCTCCTCTCCTCATGGTCCTTGGCCCTGCATAAAACAAGGGTATATAGTTTTCCATAAAGTACAAATTTAGGGTTTTCAACTGGAACCCTTCAACACATTCTACTAGTCCAGTCACAGTGGCCTACATTGACTCTACCTCCTATCCCAGTGCATGCCCAGATATATCACACTCACTGAAGAGTCCTGTGGTCTGAATTCATTGCTTAGGGTTATTGAAGTAGTCCTTGTCAAAATCCAAAAATCCTTGAATTGGAGTAAAAGATTTTCAGCCCTTCATACTTTAGTATAAATTAGTATGTCTTGGGCTAATTTAAAATAAGACAATCATAAATGGAATTTCTGTGGGCTAATCACTAAGTCTACCAGGGAAGAGAAGGATAAGGTTGGACTGAAAACCGTGAGGGTTTCTGGGACCCAGAAAGGCATCACAAGTCTAACATTTGTTGTTTCTTCCACAGCATGGCTAACATGGACATAGGTTTTGCATGACTTCATATGTATAATGGGTACATTGTCTTCTCAATTGGTGGGGGAGGTGGGAGGAAAGGAAAGGATTTTGAACTGAGAATAAAATCTAAACACTAAAATCTAACACTGTGGGAGAAGAAGGTTCAACTTTCCACTGGGGAGATGAAATGGGACGAGGAACCAAAACCAAACCCCCGTGATTTCACAATTCATCTCTGGATAGCCTGAATTTCATAGCACCTTCTCTCCAGCTCTCAGGAAAAGAAAAAGAAAGAAGGAAAGAAAAACCAGCCCCAAATGGCCCCTAAATAGGAGATAAAAGAGTTAAAAGGATGGCCACAAAAAAAAAGAGACGGGTTGGAACGTTCCCATAAATTTGAGGAGAGAAGGGTAGCCAATGGATAGGAAAAGGACAAGAGGAGAGAGAGTGGTACCTCCCTGACATTTTCAAGGCTGAAGCAAAAAAGGGTAAACCCAGCCCCACGTCCCCTCCGTTTCCCCAGCAACTTCCCTCCCTCCTTCCCTCTTCTTTTGGCCATGGACAAGGCAGGCAGGCAAGTCAAACTGACACCAAAAATTTTAACCAGGGGATGATCATAAGCCATGTGCTTCCCAGCCATGACATAAAGAGGGTGGATGATGATCTTCATTGGGAAGAGGGAGATAAGGTTCCTCCTAAAAACCACAAGGCTTTTACAAGATCTGAGGAAATGCCTAAATTGGCCACAAGCAGACAAAGCATGCCCATCTTACAAGACTATAAACTCCTTGAGGACAGACTATTCAATTAATCAAAGAGTATTTACCAAGCACCTCCTGTGTATGGATCCAGGACTGTGTCTTGCCTGGTAAAGAGTCTGCAGTTAGAAGACTCATACTGCAATCCTATCCTACCTTTACCAGACACTACCCAAGTGACCTTAGGCAAGTCATTTGAACCTCTATGGGCCTCAAGTTTCTTCACCTTTATGCAGGACACTATCAGCCAGACTACAGTACCAATAAATACCAAGGGACTGGGGTTCATAGAAGACATGCCTATTAAAGGCAAGAATATGGATCGGAAGGGTGAAGAATGAAGGCCTTTTGTTCAATGAGTTTTCTTCTTGCTCTGATTCATCTGCATAACAATTGGAAAGGATACTGGGAACAAGGTGGGGTAGTTCCTGTGGGATTTTCAGAGAGTCAGACTCACCAGAATGGGCCCTGAGGGGAACAGGATCCCCATCAAGAGTTAAAGAGTGGTTATACTGAACTTTCTAAACCTGTCAGACACTGTCTGGGACCAGAGACTTCATTCAGGGCCGGACACAAGCAGATGAAAGAATAGGCTTAATCTTCACTTGGGGGCACCCTGGCTGGTTGTTGTTGACTTCCCTTCAACTAAGGTCTAAAATGGCTAGGTGGTACAATGGATAGAGCACAGGTGCAGGAGTCAGGAGGACCTGAGTTCAAATCTCACCTAAGACACTTGACACTCTCTAGCTGTGTGACTTAGCAAGTCACTTAACCCCAACTGCCTCATCCTGGGTCATCTCCAGTCATTCTGATAAATATCTGGTCACTGGATTCAGATGGCTCTGGAGGAGAAGTGAGGCTGGTGACCTGCACAGCCCTCCCTCACTCAAAACAAAGTCAAGTGCAAGTCATGTATTTATTTCTCAGATGGCACGGTCTTTTTTGGCAACAAGAGATCAACATGCACATACACATAAAATGGCTTATATGGCTGCTACTGTCAGGGACAGGCTTTTCCATCTTTGCACTAGAGTCCTGCTGATTGCCCTAAATAACCAACTGTAGCCCAGGAGATGATAGTAGAGAAAAGCTCAGTGACAATAAGGCCTACAGAGATGATGGGACCAGAGAGGAGCAGAGAGACAGAACACCCTGTGAGGAGTAACAGAAAGTGGTACGCTACCATCCCAGGAGGATGCTGGAAGCTCTGCAGTGTCAGAGCTGTGAGCTGCCGCATCACACATGGGCCCTGACCACACGGGTTCCTGGTATGTTCCACACATGTGTGCTAAAAAAAGATATTTTATTGTCCCTTTATTTGCCAAGTTACTTGATTAAATATTTTTATTTCAAATTAATGTATTCTCTGGCTGGCTGGTGAAAGAAACACTCTGCTGCAAAACTAGAGTTTTGAGTGGGTGCTGACCCAGCGTTTTTCAAACTTAGGATAACTTTTCTAGGGATCCATATGCTAGAAGATAGGACCTGGGTGCTGCAAACAAAACAATGATAACAACAATATTTAAATAGTGCTCTACAGATATCTCAATTCTACTCACAGAACAGCCCTGGGATGGAGGGCAATTACTGTCATGCTCATTTCACAGATGGGGAAATCAAGGCAGACAGAGGTTAAGTGATGTGCTGAGGCTCACACAAATATTCATTGTCTGAAGCAGACTCTGAACTCAGGTTTCCTTGAATCTAGGCCCAGAGCACCATGCGTTTCACCACGTAACCTCATATGATAGCAGCCTACTTAGATGATCTCTAAGGTCTATTCCAGTTGTAAATTGTATCATTCTTGTCACAGGGGCTGCCAGAGGGAATACACAGAGAAGGAAAAAACATGAACTGCCCTAAAGGTACTTATAATTACTTGGCCAGTCGAGAATAACACACCCCCTCGCCCCCCAAAAAAGTAAGAGCAGCAAATCACATAAAACTAAATACAATCAAATATCTAATTGCATGGTAGGGGTTTTTCTATAGTGCTTTGTTCTTTTGGGATCCTCACTATGCCTAGCACAGGGTCTAGAATAGAGCAGGTTTAATAATTCTCCATCCCCTGGATGCTCCAGTGAGTGGGCTTCAATTTCCCATTTTTCTCCTCTGGACCGACTGCTCCTTTACGCTATTTCCCCACAGGACCCAGTGGCAAGGCCATAAAGCCCGAAAAATCCTGAAGCAGCTCAGCAGGCCAGGACGAAGAGGCTGCAGGCTGTTTACTCAAAAAACAGAAAGACTTCTGGGCACAACTGTGCCAAAAACCAATGGCCGAGGCCTGAAATAAGGGGCTTGGCCTGGATGTCTTCTCAAACCTCTTCCAGCTCAGACATCCTAGAATTCTGTGACTTGGGCTCGGGGAGAATAGCTGATCAACACAGGGAGGAGAAAGGGATTCCCAGGACAACCATTCCTCTGAGAGGCAGGAAGTGCTTCCAGGATGTCTAACCTCACTTCCTCCGGCTGCCCCTTCCTCAGTGCACACAGAGGACAGCAGCTCTCAACCTCTGTAAAAATTCCCTGCACATAAAGAAAGCAGAGGAGAGAAGCAGGAAAGGGAACGAACCCAGAATCGAGAGACCCAGCTCCATCTGACGTCTGCTGACTGTGGGTCCAAAGACCAGTCACTCGCCCTCTCTGATTCTCCAGTTCCTCATTTGGAAAATGTGAAGAATAATAAATGCTAGCGATGTCTACCTCACAGTGTTTTTGTAAGGAAAATACTTTGTAAATAAGAATGTCACAGGCCTGAAACGAGGGGGAGGGGCTACTCAGGTCCCTTCCAGACATCCTAGAGTACCATGACTGGAGCACAGAATTCTGTGGCAATCACAACATGAGCGATTATTGTTAAAATTAAGAAATGTAAATTGTTACAGGTGGTGATTTTACACCACAGATTTGTTTCTGGAAAGGGTACATGTTAAATATAATTTCTGCAAGCATTTTGTAAATATGCAACAGCAACTGAGGAATTCATTATAACCTGAGTTCAGATCGACCCTCAAACATTTATTAGCTTTGTGACCCTGGGAAGGTCACTTAAAAAAAAAATCTCAGTCTGCCTCAGTTTCCTCAGCTATAAAATGGGAATCAGAAAAGGACTTAACTCAGTATTGTTGTGAGGATGAAATGTGATAATGTAAAGTGTTTTGTAAACCTTAAAATTTTCAATTATTACTACTGTCGTCATTATAATTCACCTCCAGGTTTGTGACTCTCTCCAATAGTAGGTCCTACCTTGCAGGTTAAGCTGCTTTGTAAAGCACAAGAACATGGTGTGCGTCTCCATAGATCTTAACCTAAAATACATTAAATAGTTTTTGAGAATCCCCCGTGACAAAAACATCTGGCCCTTTTCCAAAGCATGGAAACATAAGGCTCAAGGAGATAAAGTGACCCACTGGTCACGGAAGATGTCAGTAGCCAGCTCTAGAATACAAGGCCTCAGATTCCCCAAGGGTATTTCTTTGTACATTACCTGCATTCTGATACCCAAAAAGAACATACTTTGGTTTACATTGATAATCTTCCTTGGAAAATGTTCTCTTCCTAATTAGATGGACAGAAAGATGAATGGACAGACAGATAGACAGATAGATGGATAGACAGACAGACAGACAGATAGATAGATGGATACATAGATGGATAGATGGATGGATAGAAGGATGGATGGATGGATGGATGGACAGACTTATTAAGTATCTGTCACTTGTGTGGAGCATTAGGGTTACAAAAACAAGGAAAGAAAACAGCCATATTCAGTTTAATCTGGACAAATTATTACACATTCTGGATCAACAGAGTACTAGCCAATTTTACACTCTTTATTGAGTGCTAGGTTTTCTCTGATCCCAGTACTGACCTTTGCTTACTTACTGCTTACCAAGGATTACTCAAAGACAAGTTATCTTGCTTCTCCTTTCTCTGTTCTACCTGGACAAAGTAATCTTCAAGGGTATCTCAATGGAAGCTGAAAACATCTACCAAGTCTTCTTGCATCTCTCTTTGAGAGAGCTCCTGATCAATACCCAGTGAAAGACTTGAAATGTGTGCAACCAAATAACCCCTGCAGCCTCACCCTGAGATCTGGAGACATAAGCCAGCTGCATAAGTGATCATTTCATGACACCACTCTAATGCCTTCTCCATAGCCTCCAGAATATCAACTTCTCTGTTGAGCTTTTAAGCCACTTCACAAACTGTCCCTCAGGTAATCTCTCCAGCTTCACCGTCCAGGACTCTCCCTCCAGCACTCTGTGATCTAGCCAAACTACATACTCTCTGCTCCCCCTCCCATACCATACTCCATCTCCCATCTCTGGCTCTTTGCATTGCTGGCCCCCCTGCCTAGGAAGCTCTCCCTCCTTCTCTCTGCTTCATGTAATTCCTCTGTTCCCTTCAAGATGTACCTCAAGCACTTTAATACTCCAGAAAGTGTTTCCTGATCCCCTCAAACACTATTGCCTTCTCTCTCAAATTACCATGTGCTTAACTACATTGCAGCGAGGTCCTCCATCAGGTAGACTAGGGTTCAAATACTGCCTCAGACACCGACTAGCTGTGAGCCTCTAAGGCAAGACACTTTCCTGTTCTATGCCTCACTTTCCTCATCCATAAAATGGGCGTTATAATAGTATCTACCTAGCATGATTGTTGTGAGAATAAAATGATCTATTTTAAAGTGTTTACAAATCTTAAGGTGCTACATAAATGTAACTATTAAAAAACCACTTCTACTACTAATAATCACTATTATTTAGCCTGTATGTGCTGACATATCTTTACTGTCTCCCCCATTCGAATCTAAGCTCTTTGAGACCAGGGATCATTTCATTTGTTGTATCTGTAGCCTAGCACTTAACAAAATATTTGTTGATTGATGGACACAACAGTGTTAGTAGGCTGCCATTAGCACTGCTAGAAATAGAGTACGACTTCAGTCAACCACAAAGTCTTTATGAATAATGGGTCATCTATTGAGAGTTTCAACATCAGCAAAGGACTTTATACACATTATCTCATTTGAGTCAATTGTCACAATGAAATAAAAAAAACCAGGCTTTATCCAAACAAGCCATTTATTCAGCAAGGCATAACAAAACAAATTGGGCCCCAGATCTGGAGTCAGAAAGACTCCTCTTCATGAGTTCAAATCCAGCCTCAGACAATTTACTAGCTGTGTGATCCTGGGCAAGTCACTTAACTCTCTTTGCCTCGGTTTCCTCATCTATAAAATGAGCTGGAAAAGGAAATGGAGGACCACTCCAGTATCTCTGTAAAGAAAACCCCCAACAGGGTCATGATGAAGTAGACATGACTAACTGACAAAACAACCACAAAGACAATGAACTGGTTCACTCTGGGGAGCCGCTGGATATAAATTTGAATATGCAGATTGGACACTGAAAAGAGCCTCGAATGTTAGGATGAAGGGACATCAAGCATTGCCTTACCTACTCAGTACTCACAAAATACTGGCCATACAGAGTGTCTGGAGAAATGAACTACTGTGCATATCTTCTCAAAGGTTGATAGTTTTCCAAGATACACATACTATTTATATCCTACAGAAACTTAAAACATGCTGATTATCAACCCCAGATATACATCCTGAGATGACATTGCATGCCACTAGGAAAATAGTCATTCCATTCATACCAAGGTTAGCCTGCTCAGATATGGCTAAGCTGTCATGAATCCATGTTCTCTTTGTCCTGAAGTAGAAGAAATTAGTTTCTGGCTGCTTCTATAGGATCTGTTTGCTAAATTTCCTATGCCCATAGGAACCCATGGGAACCTTGGTCAATAGTAAGTACAGATCTTAGCTCCAAGGCCAGCTGTTCCAGCCCCTGCATTTACAGATAAAGAATTCAATAACTAAGGAAATTAAGCAATTTGCCCAAGAACATCATAGGTAAGAAGATTCACAAGCAGGATATGAACCCAGACCTTTTGACTAGAGAACCAGTTATTCTTTTCATTATGCAATGCTAGAGATACTTTTTGAATCTGTCTCAAGTTCAACATGTTTTTAACAATTTTTTTTCAGTCCAGGAAGGTATTCAATAACAGTTGTTTGATCTGTGAGCTATTTTTTTTAAGGTTAGTGTTGAAAACTAACTAACTTGTGGCTATTGTCAACAAGATTTCATCACCATTAATATTAGCTATAATTTGTCGTTTGGTTTTTTAATGGTGTCTGACTCTTCATAACCCCATTTGGAGTTTTCTTGACAAAGGTACTGGTTTGCCATTTCCTTCTGTAGATCATTTTACAAATGAGGAAACTGAGACAAACAGGGTTGAGTGACTTTCCCAAGGTCACATGCTAGTAAGTGTCGGAGTTCATATTTGAACTCAGGAAGAAGAGTCTTCTTGATTTTAGAGCTGGTGCTCTTTCCAGTGGACCACTTAGCTGTCCACATTAGCTGTAATGGTCACGCTTAATGACAATTCATGAAGGATAAAACATCAATCATTTTCTTATCAGTTAGGTTTTTGAAGCAGATACCAGATATAAAAAGCTAACATCTTTCATGGTGCTACCTTTATTATGAGGTAGCAAATTTCAATTTATTTTTTGAAGACTTAACAGCATTAATAATAACACTGCACTTTCCATGTTAATGTCAAAATGGATTTGCCAGCTAACACTTAGGGATTAGGTTCTAAATTCTAAAGTTCTTTTTATTGAGTTCCTATTTATCCAGTCCTCTGCTAGGACCTGTGAGAAATACACAAGGAGAAAGAGTTTTATAGTGAACTTGAGAAAATAACATGCGTGCACACATGCACACACATACACACACAATAGAGAACAATACAAGCCAATCCATAATTAAGTGCCAAATTATGTGGCGCATAGTGTAAGTGCCTAGGAGGTCTTCAGAGAAAGGAGAGAACATCAATGCCACAGTCAGGGAAGGAGGCTAGGGAGGAAGATTAAGAGACCTGAACATTTTCTTGTACAGGTCGCTTTCTGGCTCTTTGTTCACACTGAAACCTGTTGATTATTATTAAAGTCATGAAAAAGAAAATTTAATTTTAAAAAGAGATAGCTAACATACTGGAAGACAGAATTGATGTCCAAAAAGACTGTGACAGACTAGAATAGGCTGAATCCGATAAATAAATTGGGCTGAATTTAAAGATTAAAACTTAATAGAGATAAATGTAAAGTCTGACGCTTGAGTTTATAAAATTGACTTCACAAATACAAGACAGTGAGGTGTGACGGAAACAGAAAACAATTTGGGGGTCTTGAAGGTTTACATACTTACTTATTTGCTGACTTCTGGTAGATTTAGGCAGCTAGATGGTACAAGGAATACAGCACAGATCCTGGAGTCAGGAAGACCCAAGTTCAAATCCGGCCTCAAACACATTCTAGCTGTGTAACCCTGGGCAAGCCCTTCAGCTTCACCTCAGTTTCCTCAACTGTAAAATGGTGATAAAAATAGCCACTACTGCTCAGGATTTATGTGAGGATCAAGAGAGAATATTTGTAAAAAGTGTATAAATCCTAAATATTATTATCAATAATATTACACTATTAATATTATTAATTTTGCTTGATGTAAATTAATAATGTAAAATGGCAGCCAAGGAAACTTTGGAGACATATTCAGTAAGGCTTCCAGGAATAAGAAAATGAGCATCCCTGTGTCCTCACTTGTGTCAGATTTCATCTGAAATACTATAGTGCATTTTGGGAAGGATATTGATTGAGGAATGTCATATATGAGGAATGACAGATGAAGGAACAAGGGATACCAGCCTTAGAGAGGAGAAGATTGAGGAGGGCAATAAATGTCTAGGAGTATTTGATGGAATATTTATGCATAACTGAAATGGAGCTTGTTCTGCCTGGACTCAGAGGGCAGAACTTGAAGCAAGGCATGGAAACTTTGTAGAAGAAAACTGAGATTGGAAGTCAGGAAAAATTCCTGGCAATTCAAACAACTGAAAAATGATAGTAGATAGAATAGATCCCTCCCCTTTGGAGATGGTCAAACAAAGGCCAAATGGTACATTGTCAGGTACGTTGTAGAAAGGATTCTCTCTCAGGTAAAGGCTGGACTCAATCAGTCAGTCATTCAATAAACATTTATTAAGCACCTCCCCTACACCCAGCCTTGTGCTAAGTGCTGGAGACACAAGAAAGGCACAAAGAAAGGTCTACATGGCTGCTGAAGGGCCCTTCCAATAATGACATTCTGGGATTTTGTGAATGAGGGAGCACTTGAGTTGAGCCCAGAAAGACTGTAATTAGAAAGGAGCAGAGAGAAAGAGTGAAAATTCCAGGGAGGGGAAAGGAGTGTGACAACATGAAGCAAGATAGAAAATGTCCATGGTCAGGGTGTGTGGGTGGGGGTGGGTATGGGGTGAGTAGGGGGTCAGAGCAGAGGATGCTTCTGGTACAGAAGACATTCAGTACATTTTCAAAGAGAACCACTTTCTCACTGGCAGATGGAGAAAGATACCTTATACAATAACTATTTGAGTTACCTTATGCGTAAGGTGTCTTTCCCCAATCATTGCAAGGAGAGAAAGAGAACCTCTCCAAATGCACACCTCAGACACACCTAGTTTCAGTCAGAATAGAATTTTTTTTTCTTTTGTAGTGTAGTGAAATATCCTGACCCTCTTACTCAACAAGATCAATAATCACCAATGGTTAATAAATAAATTAATTAAATAAAATTCAAAAATCACAGATGTCTGCAAATCTATATATCCATCCATCCCTCATTTCTCTCCTGAGCTCCAGCCCTACAGCAGCCTGTTGGACTTCACCCCAAGGCCTCCGTTGGCCTCTCAAACTCAACACATTCCAAACCAAACTCATCATCACTTTCCCTAAACTCACCCATACTCCTAACTTCCTTATTTCTTTCAAGGACACTACCATTTCTCCAGGTCCATGGCCTAGGAGTCATCTTCCACTCTCTACTCTCTTTTACCCTCAATATCCAAATTTTATTATTTCTACATCCACCATCTATCTCATTATCTTTCCCCTTCTTTCCACTCATATAACTACCACCATAATTCAGAACATTATCACCTCTCACTTAGGAAGGAAGAAAATCAACATTTATTAATTACCTATTATGTGCTAAGCACTTTACAAATGTTATTTCATTTGATCCCCACAAAACCTCTGGGAGGTAAGTACTGTTATTATTCCCAGTCTACAGTTGAGAAAACCAAGGCAAACAAAGATTTAGGTGACTTTCTCAGTGTTACACAGCTGGTCAGTATCTGAGGCCGGATTTGAACTCAAGCCTTCCTGAATCCAAGCTCAAAACTCCATTGTACCACCTACAACCAGGGAGGAAGCTCCTATTATTATACTGATTTTACAATTAAGGAAACTCAGACGAGTGTAAGTGACTTGCCAAGGATCTCACAGTTAGTAAATATCTGAGGTGGGATTTGAACTCAGGACTTCCATCCATGCACCTTGATGCCCCTAAACAGACTATCGCAACAGTCTCCTAATTACTCTCCCTGCAGAGTCTCTCTGTCCTCCGATTCATTATCAAAAAAGATGGCAAATCAATATTCCTAAGCACAAATCTGACCATGCCACCCCCCCCCTGCCCCTCGCTCAAAAATCTTCAGTGGCTCCCTACTTCCTCAAAAGGCAAATATGGATTTTTCTATTTGGTACTTAAAGGCTTTCCTAATCCCACACCATCCCATCTTTCCAGGCCTAAGTCTCCTTCACACACTCTCTACCTCATATACACTGGCCACATGATGGTCCTCTTTCTTTGGCCCACCATCTCCTATCTTTGCCTAAGCTGTTTCCCATGCCTAGAATATTATCACTCTCACACTTCCACCTCTAGGGATCTCTGTCTCCTTTTCAAGGCTCAGCTCACTCCATTCAAGAAGTCTCTCCTCCTTACCTATGAGAAAAAAAAATATCTTTGTATTTATGTTGTATGGAGTAGAACTTAGTTATCTGTGATCTGTGAACATGGTGTGTTCTCCAAGGAGACTAAAAACAAATATAGAACAAGGAGAGTCTCATTCTGCTTTTGAATCCTCAACACCTATCACCTGACTCGGAATGTACCAGGCCCTTAATAAAGACCCCCCGATTAAAAATTGATTGCCCTATCCAGATGCAAGAATGCCTCTAAACACAAGAAACCTGAGTGGCCTTGATGGCCCCATGAGCTAGAGACTACAGCACCCAGCGTTACTTTGGAGAAATAAGTAGAACTGACGTAAATTATACTCTGCTCCTCTCCTTTCCCAATATTTGTAGGTCATTAGAGTTACTCAGGATCTAGTTCTTAACCAGGGTGAGGGAAAAGCAGCCAAAAAGCCTAGGAAAGCCTCCAACCCTGGCCTGTCTGGTTCCTCTGGTATCTAGTACCTGACCCAGACCTGCACCTTGGTCCTTGAATTCTTGCTTAGGGACTACAGGACAAAGGCCTGATCCCCAGGACTGGACCCTGGTCTGAGCTGATGGCTGCAGCCACTTTACTCCTGGTACAGAGTGAAAGGAAAACAGGATGTTACCCTAAGTCCGGACTGCGGCATGGAAGACACATTGGAGGGAATGGACATTTTGGTTAATGTTCAGCTTCCACCAGTCTGAGGAACAGTAGAACGCCAAGGTCTCTTCCACTTCTAAAATTCCGATTGTAGTGGCAGAGGGGGAAGAACCAAAACCTTAACTCCTGTTGTTTGTGATGGCATTTACGCAGGTATTTGATAAATTCTCAGTTACTGCTAAGCTGATGTCTGCCTGGTTACATGATGAGTCTTGGGTCTCCTTCCTGTTCTGACAGCGCAGACCTAGGGAGAAGGCAGCAGCTGGTGTGTCTCCTGCTATGCTCGATAGTCACGTCAGATGCCAATTCTCAGTTCTTCTGTGTGGGAAGGAAGCAGGAGCTGTTTCCATTTTATTTCAAATTCATCACGAACCATGTCCTGCAGACTGAGGAGGAGGCCAAGGAAAAACTTTCCCTCCCCCACTGAGGGAGTCCCCAAAAGTAAGAACTGTGGTGTCTACAATTCTTTTCCTTAGAGGTGTGGGGGAACATTTTCAAAGTTTCATTTGTTCATTATCATTTCTGTTTATTTCCTCTGGAGGAAGGGAAGCAAGCATGTGAGGCAATCCTAGGCAGTCTTTTCCTATGCCATCATACCTTTCCTGTCCTCTCCCCTTGCCACATGTGAGAAGAGTGGCAGTGCAATGTATCCATGTCATACCTCTATACCCCATACCATCTCACTTCACTGTCTTTCCCTAGACAGATTCCTATCCTACAGTTTTTCACCTTTAATGCAGGAGGCTTCTTAATCCCCAAGGATAACTAACATATCTTAAATGTCATACCACCAGAAAAGGACAAGTTATTGGGGAGCAAGCTCCCAGAAACCCCCTTTATCTGCAGGGGTCACACACATTTTTGTTAATGGTGGTGTTCACTCGTTTAAGTCTTGTCCGAGTCCTTGAGACACCTCTTCTCCCCCAATTTGTCGTTTTTTTCGCAAAGATACTACAGGGTTTTGCCTTTCCCTTCTCTAGTTCATGTTACAGAAGTGACCTGTTCAGGGTCACACAATTAGACACTAGTCTGAGGTTGGATCTGAACTCAGGTCTTCTGGACTAAGGCTGAGCACCTGATCCACAGCACCACCTAACTGCTCCATATATACAAACATTTCTGCTTAACATACTTAGTCTTGGCCCCATTTCAGCTACCCAGCTCATTGATAGTCAAAACTAGATCATGAGACAGAGCCAGAAGGGACCTTTGCACACATCTGGTCCGATTTCTTCATTTTAGAGATAAGAAAATTGAGGACTTGCCCCTCTCTACACACGGAATTAGAAAGGACAAGATGGACTCCCAAACCAGCGCTTTCCCAATTAACTAGGATTCACTGAACTCATAGTACTAAGAGGCCCCTCGGGCATGCAGGCTCAATCCCCCAACCCACTTGTGCTACAAAGTCCTGGATCCCCAGACATGCCACTGGGCAAACCCATTATCTTAGTTCTTAAGACAAGATAGTAGACTTAATCAGGTCAGTAACATCTGATCTGAAAATAAGCACCTTCCTGATACATTCTGGATTATAGGAATTATGGCTAGCAAAGCTACCTTATACCACTATCATGTCAAGGGATATTCAGGGATATTCAGCTGAGATGAATAAATTATAGAGCCAAATGCTATCAAATCCACAAATGAAAGGTATCCTAGCCTATCACTCCAGAAGCCAAAGCTCTGAGGTTGATCCAACAGTGGAAAACAGACATTTCCTAAGATTTTTAATACCTACCTTCTTCCAGTGGGCATGTAACATGTACTCAGGGAAGGGATGGTGACTGGGTATGGCAATGAGGGGTATGGCTAGGGTTACAGCCAGCCTTCTATTATACCCTCCAGCTTCCAGACACATGGATGTTTTTGCTAGGTTATAGCTCTCAGTGGAACAGTTCTACTCTCAGCCTTAATCCAAAGGTGGGTATATTCTGGAAAGACTGGGCCAAGTTCTTCAGCCTCTGGAGTTTGAAGCAGGTAAAAAGAAAAGGGGGGAGCTTGGTGGTGCAGCGGATAGAGCACCAGCATCAGGAAGACTTGAATTCAAATCTGGCCTCAGACACTTACTAGCTGTGTGATGCTGGGCAAGTCACTTCACACCGTTTGCCTCAGTTTCCTCATCTGTAAAATGAGCCAGAGAAGGAAATAACAAACCCCTCCAGTACCTTTGCCAAGAAAACCCCAAATGGGGTCACAAAGAGTCAGACACAACTGAAATGACTGGATAACAACAAAAAGGATGTTCTCAAGGAAAAATCTATGACATGCAGTCTTCATTCAAGAAGAGCCCAGCCCTTGGGACTTTCCCCAGCAGCATTCTGCAGTCTGGGAACAGGAGCAGAGACGATGAATGGTGAGGCTACACAGCCAGGATTGGGTCTGGCAGGAGTGTGCAGTGATAGGCCAGGGGGCAAGGAAATCAGAGACAGAGGATAGCGTATGGTTGAACTAGTCTACTCTAGCATCCAGACTGAGAATGAGGCCAGTATTTAAATGTCACAGGTCCTTAGAAAGAGTCAGTGTCCGACCAGACATCGAAGCGGTTTAAGCTATAAAAACCTGATTCTGATCATGTCTAAACAGCGTAATAAGAGGGCCTCACACCGCACTCACTTGTCTCATTTCTGTCCTCACGGAAGATAGGGCAGGAAAGGTGTTACTATCCCCATCTGCTGGATCATAAGATCATAGATAAGAGGGTTGGGAGGGACCTTGGGTGTCCCATCTAATCCAATTCCCTCATTTTGCAGATAAGGAAACTGAGGCACACAGAGGTTAAGTGATGTTCCCAAGGTCACACAAGTAATACTAGGATTGGAATCTAAGTTCTCTAATTCCAAAACTGGCAATCTTTAAAGTCAAACTGTGCGTGAGTCAAGGGGCAGAGCCAGGAACAAAACACTGGTGTCCTGACTCATGGTCAAAGGCTCCTTCTAAACCAAAAATTTTGCAAACATCTAAAGTTATGTTCCCTGCTTGCTTTGATAACTACAGAATTCATTCATTCTATCCGGGTCCCAACCCTTCTGACATGGACATGTTCAAGAGAACAAGGAAGGACTCAGAAGGCACTATTAGGGACATAGCTATCACTAAGCTCATGATAGAGTCATCGCTGCCTGGTCCTTTGGTATATTTTGTGCCTAAGACCTCAAGCAACTTAAAGCACAGTCCAGTACATTGGCCTTTTCCCCAGGGATGTATAAAACATGGAAAATCATCCAGGCAAATGGACTCCTCAGAGCTGGATTTCTCTACTATGACGCAGAACTATGCTCTCTTGCTCTCCTGCCTTCCAATATAATCAGGAAGGAAGAAAGGAATGCATTTATTAAACATATCTATGTGCCTGGCACTGTGCTAAGTGCTTTAAAAATAGTATCTCATTCAACCCTCACAACAACCCTGGGAGGCTGGTGCAATTATTAGATCCAGTTTAATAGTTCAGAAAACTGAGGCAAACAGAAGTTAAAAATCAGCTCTACAGTATAAAGACCAGTTTAGGCCAGAAACTGGGGGGTTTCTTTAGTTTTATATGCTGCCCACTAAAATAGCCTTAGAGTAGGATAAAGGTTAGCACCCCCATCAGGGCCACTGACTGTCTTCATTCACTCACAGCTCAACTTCCTTCCCGTCTC